>CAWUFW010008366.1:0-600000 GCA_963921515.1 Calotriton arnoldi
ATGCCCAGGGAAGCGGTGGTGTACTGTTCATGACCCCTCCCAACACGGCGTGCTCCAACTTGGCATGTGCGCATCTACCCGTCGCACCCACCCACCTGAGCACTGCGTCCATACGACTTCACACGACACATGTGTGTCTTCCACAGTTGTGCTACTCATTTGCGTTGACATCCAATACCAGTGGACTACATGGTCATGTCACGACTGCCGTGTACTTCACATACTCTCATCCTCTCTCATTCGTACTTGTGAAATGAGTCAGCGGAGACAGTTTTGGTTTCAAACATTATATTGAGTCTTCTGTCCTCTGTGATGCAGTATAGTGGACACTACTGGCAGCGGAATACATGTTGAGGATATACTGAGCATGATTACAAATGGGATAGGGTGTGGGGTTACATGTGATTGGCTGTTGCATGTGGGATGTGGGCTTCAGAGTTACATCTGCTTGGCCAAGGCTGTGCTAATGTACATTTACGTATAGCTGCGGAGCTGCGGACTTTGACACAGACGGTATACCATCATCAAAATAACTTTATTTCGCCTACCAAAATGGTGGCATAAAAAGTATACTAAAAACAGTTACATTATAGCACAGTCATATAATTACAATTTTACATAACAAACCCAGTAATATAAAAACCAATTGATCTCATAATCTTATGCATAAATCCATCCTTGAGTAAATATATCAAATAACAGATTAAAAAGTCAATCTTCTCTTCTTCAATGCCGACAGGAAAAAGGACGCCAGTGAAAAACATGTAAAAGGGTCAGACAATAGCTGTAAGTAAAAAAGGGCCACACGACACTGTCTAAAATTCATTTTGCGTATAAGAGGGATAATAAACCTTTTTCTTTGTTCCTGATAAAATTTACAAAAATAAAAAGTGAAGATTATTCTGAATAGATAAATCATCACATGTACAAAGAGGCAATTCAGAAAGTGCATACATTTTTGATGGAAAACCTAACATCAAAGGGATATAATTTAACCGAATTCTCACTAATATGAATCTATGTTGCTGGTTAGTGACAAAAGACAGATAAGTTGTATTAGAATCCAGTGACGTAATACTTGGAACAGCAGAAAATGTTCTAACAGTTGTCAGCCTAAAATTAGCGTTCTGCCTCCTTACTTGTAATCTAGACAGTAATTGGTATTTTAACTCTTTCTTTGAAACAGAGCAACATGACACAGGGTTAGTATACAATTCATGTAACCCAACTGCCTTAAGTATGGATTCTACATAGCATATCCATCTAATCCTACTAGCCCCATCTAACTTCTGGACATCATTTATTATATCTCTAGTCAGCGCAAGAGTGTCCTTACGCCAAATCGAATGCCACAATAAGACGGGTGAAATAGAGATTTTGTCACAGATATAAGGGACATCTAATTCAGTGTGACAAATAAAATTAGAACAGGATTTGGGTAAGGAAACTAATTTCTTCAAAAAGTATCCTCAATCATTTGTAGTTTCGAGCAATCTACAACACCCCACACTGCTGCTCCATATGTTGCAACAGATACACTTTTAGCCTGATAGACTTTCTTTATGGTTTCAATCGGTTTCGATCCAATCTTTTTTTACAAATTTACTAAGGGCCCCAATAGTCTTCTCCATCTGCAGACACCTATTTTCAATCATACACTTCCAATTACATTGTCCATTAAATGCAATCCCCAAATAATTAAAAGAATCTACCACTTCCATTTTACCCCTTCAATATGAATATTGGGCTGTTTCCTCTGTTTAGCACCTGCCACTAACACAAAAGATTTGGAAAAATTAATTCTCATATCCAGATCGTTCATAAATTTAATATACTCCCTTACTATCCGACGCAGTGCATTACCAGTGCGAGCTAAGATCACTGCGTCATCCGCATAAAGGAGTAGTGGTACCTGCATAGACTTAATGTAAGGGACATCTGGAGTAATACCAATTAGGGCAGATTCAACAGCATTGGTATACAATGAAAATAAAAGGGGGCAAGGACGCACCCTGGCGTACACCTCTTGCAATTTTAAAATGTCTCGTACACTCACCATTTTTCCCAAAACGAACAGAAGCTGAGGCCCCACTATACAAATCCTGGATAATACGTATGATCTGGGTCTCAACTCCCATTGCCTCCATGATCTGCCACAGCCTATGCTGTGCCACGCAGTCAAAGGCTGCTGACAGATCCATGAAGGCAAGATACAAGTGGCCATTTTTCGCAGCCGTATATTTTGCTATTATCAGGTTCAAGTTCAGGCACTGATCCACCGTTCCTTTCCCTTTCCTAAAACCATATTGGGTAGGGATAATAATATTCTTCTCCATTGCCCAAACCTCGAGTCTATTTAAAAGGAGCCGTCCCATTAATTTTGCTGTGGAATCTATCAAAGATATCGGCCTGTAATTGATTGGCAATGTCCTATCTCCCTTTTTATAAATTGGGACAATTACAGTCGTTTTCCACGACTGGGGTGCTCCAGTTTGAGAAATATTGTTAAAAACATTAGTTAGAAGCGGAGCCCAAAGGTCTTGATTATCTAAAAAAAGGTCGATCGGAACACCATCCGGCCCTGGTGCCTTCCCTCGTTTACATTGGCTGAGAGCGTGTTTAGTTTCGTCTACTGTAAACCAAACATCTATTCCTACGTTATCAAAGCTAGGAGGCGGAGGCTGAATAAATACCTCCTCCAAGACCCCAAACAGAGCTTCAAAATGTGTGACCCAATCCTCCTCAAGAACATGACTATCTAAAGATATAGTTAATTCGTCTTTTAAAAGGGTGCATTTATTACGGACCAAAATGCCTGTGAACTTTTTATTAGGACAGCTTCATATAGGCTGTCCCACCATTCTTCTTTTAGAGCGTTTTGCCTTACCCTTCTGGCTTCCTTATAGACCTGCCGTAGAGATGTAATCAGATGCTGGTTACGTGGTTTTACTTTAAGGGCCACATGTAGATTTCCAAGTGCAGTTCGGCAATCTTCATCAAACCAAGTACAAGTCTTAGGGGATCTATTACGTATGGAGCGCATAAGATTAAACTTAACTTCCCTCAGTATCAGTTCAAAAGCATTGACCATTCCATCAGTGATTGAGGGATCTAGGCATAGCCTTATCTCTAAGGCACACTTCCTACCTATTTTAACCAAAAATTTCTCTGGGTCAACTTTCTCCCATTTCAGGACGATCCCATTTACCCTTCCAATCACTGGTACTATGGGGAGGTTTAAACGACATTCCCCTTTTTTAAGGAAGAGATAAAAAGGTGATCGCCGCATGGTCACTAAAAGCATAAAATTTAATCTGTAGTGGGGAAAAGTATTTCCTTATTGAATTAGAGACCAGAATATAGTCAAGTGTAGAAGAGAAGGTACGACTAAAAAGGTACAGTCTAAGTGCCCAGTTGAGGTATCAATAGTATTTAAAAACACAAGGTTCCTAGTGATGAGTAGTCTATTTAGCCCAGAACCATAATCAGTATGGTCAAAATGTAAAACACAATCCCCATCATCATCTAGTATCCCACATACCGGAGTATCTACTTTATCACATGGATGAGCATTATAGTCTCCAAGCCAAATTATATCACAGGGTTTGCTAAGTGTTTTCTCTAAATTAGCAATATCCCTTTCTAGTGGTGCCAATATCGCAACTTGGTTATTACCAAAATTATTATTGTAGAAATTTACAAGTAGCCAATATTTATCAGCACCCTGCTCCAAAACTATAATGTGATAGAATGATGATGTATTTAAAAATCGCTTTACTTTTAATGGGAAGCTATTAGAAAGTAAGGTTAACAAACCTCCCTTAGCGCGGCCCGATACCGACGGTTTTGCTGGTGTATGATATGAACAGTACCCATTAAGATGTATTGAATTAATTTCCCAGGTTTCCTGTAGACACACTATATCCTTAGATGTTATAAGGGAAAGCCACTCATTATTTGCTTTCTTTTGGTTAAACCCAGCAATGTTCCACGACATCACTGCTACGGAAGACGTAGAACAATCTATATAAAGGCGTAGTCTGGGGCACAGTCAAACCAGATACCTTCGTTTTTGGATGTATATGGGCGTCCACAGTTAAAACAGAAACTACAGGTGATATAAATTCCAAGACTAAATCAGCTGACTCTATATGTGATAAAGTCTGCCTTTCCGCTCTGCGTTGGGCCTTGTGTGTGAGTGTTATTCTTGGGCCACCTGTTGTCGGTCCCCGGGCTCTTTGGTGTTCCGTTTTGTATGTCTTGTTCATATGTGCAGGGTGTTATGGGTGTTTCAGTGTGGTACTGGCGTTCCTCTTCCCGAAGGGGCCCTGCTTCTCCTAGTTGGTGTTGCCGCCGCTGTGTGCTTCGCCATGTTTGTTGCACTGGGGTGTGTCCTGCTGTTGCGTGACTTCACTGACATGTGTGCGTCGGTTGTGTGACGTTGGGTGTTGTCCGTGAATTGGGCGTTGGGGACATGTCTGTGGCAGGCCTGTCACGTGTCATGTGCGTTCGGGGTGGGGCTGGTGTGTGTGCTGCTTGGTTGTGTCCCTGTGTCTGTGTGCGACGCATGCATGGCGCTGCGGTTGGCCTCTGCGTTGTGCGCATGTGTGGCAGCGTCATCGCCGCTTTGGGGCCGTGACGGGGTGGTTGGTTCCTAGTCCCAGGTGGTGTGTACACATGTGTTACGAGATGTTACAATTTGGCCTGTGTGTCATATGTGGGTGCTATGGTAGATGTGTCGTGTACACGCGGGGTGGGGGTTGTCCGCTTTTTCCGCCCTTGCACTGTGTGCGCTGTTTGCGTGCACTTGTTGTATGTGTGCCTACCTGCGTCTTCGCGATACGTTGCGTCCTTGGTGGTGCATCAGATAGAGCATAGGGAGGGCCTGCAGTGCTGGATTCATGCTCGGGGTGCCGCTTCTTCGGTGTCCGTGCTCGGCGTTCGTGTTACCGCTTCGGTTTGACGTACGGTGTCTCTTAGCCGTGGGTTCAGTTTGTGTGCGGCATCGTAATTTGTACGCCGGCGGTACGTGTTTCGTCGGACGGTGTGTGTCAATTGTGCTGCGCCGCTACGTGTACGGGCGCACTTTGATGGCGGACGGTGTCGCTGGCTTGCCGGCGGTGTTTGGCTGACTTTTCGCATCGTAATCGGGCGGGCGTGCGGACTGCTGCGTGCAGGCGGTGACTGGTGGTTTTTGCATCCGCCAGCACGGCGGTAGTGCTTCCGCCCGACATCCTAATGGGCCCCTTATATACTATAAAAAATACCAAAAACTAATAACAATTACAAAATACTATACTATAACGATATTTTGACACTACGATATTTTCACATTCGTTATTATCTACTTCGATATTTTTAAACACATACACATATCGATATTTTTTACATGGATATACAAAACATCGATATTTAGTACCATCGATATTCAAAACTCGATATTTTTGTATATCAATATAAAAAAGTTTGATATTTTGACTGCTCACCCCAGGGCCGTCAGGTTTGAGGTGCATTGACAGAGCTCTGCTTGGTTCTCTGCAGTGGAATAGTGGAGAAGGGTGAGGTCAACATTGAGCTCCTTTGGGAGAGCAATGAGTTGGTCTCGTTCAGGAATAGCAGAGGTGCAGCAGCACTGGTCAGAGGTGCTTTGACAGAACAGTGTGTAGTCTCAGAGGTGGAACAGCACTGGTTGCTGCAGGAGAAGGCTACTTTGACAGCACTATGTGTGTGAACCCCAGGGACACAGCTTGAGGGAGGGTGTGACCCGGCCCCCCAAATAAATGCATTCATGGTTTGGCAGTAGAGTCTGGGGGTCCAGAATCGGGTCTGCTACACCTGTTTTGGTTTTTCTCACTTGTTTAGTTGGGATATATGAGATTCACACCCCCTGAATCTCATTGACTAAGCTACGCCCCTGATGGACCCATGACTGGGATAGCAAGCAAGGTTGTTACAGGGCAGAGTTGCATTGGAAGAGCTGCCTGTGTTAGCATAAGTCCTGAAACCTGGAACAACAGGGCTGATGATGTAGGACACGGGCACTTTTACCGAGCTGGCAATTTGATCTCAGTGCTGGAATAACAGGGTTAGCAAAGCAAGGGTGCTTTGACGGAGCTGTGCGTGTGGACTCAGATATGGGATAGCTGGGTTGCTCCAGAGCACAGCTGCTTTGACAGAGCTGTGCGTGTGGACTCAGATATGGGATAGCTGGATTGCTCCAGAGCACAGCTGCTTTGACAGAGCTGTGCGTGTGGACTCAGATATGGGATAGCTGGGTTGCTCCAGAGCACAGCTGCTTTGACAGTGCTGTGCGCTTGGACTCAGTTATGGGATAGCTGGGTTGCTCCAGAGCACAGCTGCTTTGACAGTGCTGTGCGCTTGGACTCAGTTATGGGATAGCTGGGTTGCTCCAGAGCAGAGCTGCTTTGACGGAGCTGTGCGTGTGGACTCAGATATGGGATAGCTGGGTTGCTCCAGAGCACAGCTGCTTTGACGGAGCTGTGCGTGTGGACTCAGATATGGGATAGCTGGGTTGCTCCAGAGCACAGCTGCTTTGACGGAGCTGTGCGTGTAGACTCAGATATGGGATAGCTGGGTTGCTCCAGAGCAGAGCTGCTTTGACAGAGCTGTGCGCTTGGACTCAGTTATGGGATAGCTGGGTTTCTCCAGAGCAGAGCTGCTTTGACAGAGCTGTGCGTGGACTCAGTTATGGGATAGCTGGGTTGCTCCAGAGCAGAGCTGCTTTGACAGAGCTGCGCCTGTGGTCTCAGCACTGGAGTAGCAGGAGCTGCTGAAAACCCAGGTGACTTTATTTGAAGCTCATATTTTCCAGGGGAATGATTTGCTCTCCACGCTCTCAGTAGAGGACCCTCCAGGCCGCGGCTCATGAATGTCCTTGCCGTTTCTATGGCAACAAGTTGTTTGTCTGTAACTGGAAAATATTGACATCTGAATGTCAGTGTGTCTGGCTGGGATCAAGTGTGTATTTCTATAAACCCTTTTCAAACCCCCTACCCCCATCTCTGTAACAGTCTCTCCAGACGTCCCTGACAGCAGGCATTTTTTGTTAAACGCATAGCCTTTGAAACCCCCCTCACCCACAATTGGCACTGCCCCCTCGTAATACCCTAACTAAACCCAGCAAGGGCGAGGGTGCCCCTGTCTCGAAAAAGCATCCATCTCAGAATTGAAAACAGCCTTCGATTTCCGAGATGCGCGGTTGGGTATTTTTCGGTTTGTTTTGCATAATAAAATGGATACCATTAATATTACACACCAACGTGGCCTCTGTTAATTATGAACACGATTCCCAGAGCAATGCACGGACTATTAATCAGATGTTTCCCAGATAACTATTATATTCTGTTCTAGTCTTTGTGTAACTAAGCATGTGCTAATTAATGTTTGTAATTAATGCCGTGCTGGAGATTCACCAAATGAGGAGGAATGGGAGATAGGGAAGGGAGAGGGGAGGGGGTTGATGAAGGGAGGAGCTGAACTGAGGAGGGGCGAGAGTGAGATGCATGAGAGAGAAAAAAGAGACAGTGTAAGAAGTGAGAGCCTGGGAAGAGGAAAAGAAGAGATTTGAACTAAAACCTGTTTTGGGAAGAATTGAAGGCTGAAGGTAGCAGGAAGTGCAAAGTACAGGTGAATAAACATGATAGGTTTAGGGAGAGGGGGGGATGCAAAATTAAACAAGCACTGGCAAAGTTAATAGGTCACCCCGACGCAAGAGCTATTGGATTTGTCAATGTTTTGTTAAGCATGCTGTGCAGCAGTGGGGCTGCTGTGTAACATGGCTAAAAGTAATGAAAAATAGCACTATGAGGCAGCCGGAACTGATTGCGTCATAGTGTTTTTTTCCCTTTCCTTTCAGCAATGATGGACAGCATCCACGCTGCTATACAACATGGCTAAAACACATTGACAAAGCCAATAGCTCTAATAAAGGCGACTCTTATTGGTTTTGCCAATGCTTGTTTTTACTTAGAGGGAGGGTGTGGTGCATCCTGCTATGCAGCAAGACCTGACTCTGGGCTCTGGCAAAGGAGCTCATGTAAAATTCTGGCAGATAAGTAAAATATAGACAGTGAAAAAATACAGATATTGTGGTGTTGGTGGTCTACTATTGCAGTTCAACATGCTGACTTTTTTCACGTATTTGACGTTGTGCGAATCTAGCTCCTCAAGGCCTCGCTTCACACAGACCATTTTCACTGTATGTGTAACCCTGGGCAAAGCACTACGCTACGCTCGCGTAGTTTGCGAAGTTTGCGCTACTTCGCACTACGCGAATTGCACGTAGCACAGTGCAAACACGCGTAGCGTAGTGCAGCGGTCATTTTTTGCTTGCTCGCGGTCCTCAACGTCAAGTTGGCGACCGCGAGCAAGCAAAATGACATCCCGGCGAGACTTTTTCCTCGTTCACATTAAGTTGCCGATCGCGAGCGTGGAAAATAAACCTCCCGGCGAGATTCTCAACGCGGGGAGGTCAGGTTTCTCATTGCGAGTGGTCGCGTATGCTCGCCACCGCTCGCGATGAGAAACTACCAGTCCGCGTTGAGAAAGCTGCCGCTCGAGTAAAAATCTACTCGAGCGGCAGTAAAAGACAGCTCGCACTGTGCAAGATGCCGTTTTCAATGATTGCACAGTGCGGACAAGCATCCGGCACTTTGCAATCATCGCGAACAGCGCACTACCCAGTTCGCGTAGTGCTACGCGTAGCTCGCGTAGTGCGAAGTGCACTTCGCGTGGCTTTGCGTAGCGCTACTTCGCGAACTACGCCCAGGGTTATGTATGTGTAACACCTAAACAAGGGCTCTGTTCATAGATGGAATGGCGGTGTGTGCCAGGTGTCTGCAAGAAACATGATGATATAGATGGAATGGGGAGAGGTGTGGTCATCATGCATTTAGGACAGTATTACACAGCACACATGTTCAGTTTTGAGGCTCATGGAAGTGAAGGAGCCTGTGGCAGAAGATCACAATTAATCTGTGCATCTCGTGCATTATTCATCTAGAAACCCCTTTCGGGGCAGGACTGCTTCGTCCAGAGCCCAAGGAACATAAATCGGTTGTTCTAGTGAACCTCATTCACCAGTTAAATGCACAAGCTTATTTCATGTATTTATATAATCACTGCCCCAGAAGTAATATTTCCAAAAGGATGTTACCTATGTAATCAATAGGTATATTATAGAGCAGGCTGAAAATGACTACCTTAAAGTTGTGCCTTGTCTGAATTAGGGTTCAGTGTGTTAAAGCGCTAAGGTATACACCCCTGCACAGATGCTTCATGGTCCCAATTCAACTTTGCCACTGGAGCAGTGTAATTTCGGATTCATCTTTACACGTCATAAATACGCAATATAAATGTGGACTTAGCGCATTTTTTCTGTGTGACCTAACAATATTAATGTAAAGTGTTGCACTCGACATCACTCTTAAACTGCATTCACTGTAGAATTAGAGAATTCATATGTACTGTGTGTCTTCACTGTATTAAACGATATAGTTCTTAGAAATTGGATGAAAACCATCCTCATACTATTCTGTTCAGGTGATTGAATTAATCACCCTCACACTATTAAATTGTATTCATCTTGGAAACGAAAATGATTTATGTAATGTGTGCACTAATTTTTCACCTTTGCATTCCTAATGTAATTCGCAGTCATACTTATACACATGTAACCTTAACATGAATCTAGTGCACTGACAGTTTTATTAATTTGTGTTTGAATGTGCACACGCACATTAAAATGTGCACCATCGATTTAACACGCTAAATTGCCATTACTAGGCTGTATTTCTTTCTGTATCAAATCCTATTTTTCATTTTCTGCGTACACGTTTTTTCCTTGCAGGTGTTATTCACATAGTCTGTTAGTTTGAGAATGGATATAATAATGTACTAGAGATAGAGAGAGAGCCTGAGAAGAAGACCTTGATAAGGAACATGGAGACCCAGAGCGTTAACTGAAAGTCTCCATTTATTAACGTTGCAAAGGCTCACAGGTGACAAAGGCCAATGTCGTTCCCATGTTCGGCCTGGGATATTTGGTCGATGTTTCAGCTTATAACGTGATAATTGAAAGGACAATGGAGCCCCTCATGATGCGAATAGAGGAGTGTTACTTGAAAGATTCTGGTGGAAATAATTGGATTTCACACCTTTTTCTTTTCGATTTTGAGAGGTTTAGACCTCTATGCATATTCCCTTTGGCTGTTGCAGAGTGTGGCTTAGGCTAAACACTCATTTCTATGACCCAAGAAGAAGACTCTTGAAATGCTGACACCTTCCCGTACTTTCTCATATTTTCCTATGTTTCTGCATTTCTCAGATTTTTTGAGATCCTGTTTAAACCACTCCTCTTAGTTTGGACTTTCACTTAGATGGTTTTAGACTTCAATCATGGATTGAGGAGAGAATCAGAAACTCTTCTCTGAGCACCAAATTCTGTTATTCATCTTTTGTATTGCTATGACTCAACTTCTTGTTTGCCTTTTATTGGTAGGCCTAAACTTCTTTAGTAGGTTGGGTTTTCCAGTTGTTATTCTGTATCTTTACAGCATGATATTAAGATTTGTTTATCTTGAACTGCTAATTTGTAATAATTCTTCTTAACTATAGTCACTGATTCCTTGTTCTTATTGTGTAGCCAAATGTGTTGCACTGTTAATTAAACTGATTCATTGTAATGCTTACTCCTTTTACCTTTCAGTTGGCAAAGAAAAGGTCCATCGGATCACAAATGGTAAGGAAATTGGCCCAGCGCTGCATCACCACCATCAGCAAGTACTGCTGTTTTAGCCCAAAGTACTCCACTCACTGGTAACTTCAAGACTGAAAGTATAAGTACCACAATGCAAAGTGTTGTGCTTATAATTTATCCATGAATGGCACATGCATTACATGCTGGCAGTTCTTAGCGCGCTTCCAATCTCTAATGCTGATGCAAGCATTTCAACCCAACATGTGGCAATGCCAAGGCAGGACATACCTTCATACAGTTGTGCGTTTCTGATGTAAGACTCGTCGTAGGTCGAGGATAAAGCTCAGTTTGCTCATTGTCGAATGACAAGCAGAAAAGTAGTACATCCAGTGGCCCAAGTATGTGTTCCAGCATGCTGATAAGAACCGAGGTAATCCCAGCGCATTGCGGAATGGTCATACTGAGTTAACCTTATGAGCCACTCTTCCAGTACTTGACTTACGCAAGAATAAAGGGGCGGGGTCATCGTTCGTACTTCAGAGCATTGAAAGAAAGGATCACACTTGTGTTGTGTAGAGCACAACTGTGTCGGGAGTGCTGCACTCATGAGAAAAAAGGTGAACCAACCAGTTAATGGAGATTGACGCTCTTCGAATATTTTGATGTTTGGCCATCATAGGGTGCGTATATGCACCTTAAATGGTAATATACTTGTTTGGAACGTCTGTTGCAGAAAATTGTTGCAAGCATTGGTGTGCATTCAGGCAGCCATTGTTCTGGCAAAAAGCGCTCCGAGGCGTCTCTCAGCTAAACGTAGCACTGTAAAAAAGTCAGGTGATGAAAATTGAAAGCTTCGATAATGCCTGTTAAGGAAAATAATGATATCTGAAGCAATTTGTATGGGTGATAGATGTACAGAGAACTTGATAAAAAGGGAATTTTGTAGGTAATCAGTGGCCTTATATAGGGCATGTCTTTAGACTAGGGTGACCAGACGTCCCGGATTTCCCTAGACAGTCCCGGTTTTGGGATAAGTGTCCCGGTGTCCCGACACTATCCCCCAAATTAAGAAAATTTCCCGGTTTTTGTGTAGTGCCCGGGTGTAGCAGAAAAGTGTCCAGTTTTTTGTTGTTTAGTGCCTGGATTGAGCATACCATTGGAGCCCTTGATGCAGAAGGATAAGTGTTGCACGAAGGGAAATCCATTAAAGAGACACATTTTCTCTCTGGATTTCCCTTCTCTTTCTTCAAAGGCTAGCCGCCAGTGTGACCCTGCTCTGCCCTTTAAAGGGAGCGAGCCTTGAATGTGTGCACGCATGCGTGTGTGTGTGTGTGTGTATATATATATATATATATATATATATATATATATATATTCACTGAAAAAACCATAGGTTTTAGGGAAAGTTATAGTTAGTTGGACATTTCACTCGTACAAAACCAGAGAAATTCCCCCGTTATAGTTAGTTCAGCTAACTATAACTCGCGCCCCATAATGCACTGCTGATGATGTCACATATTACATCACTCATGACATGGTCAGTGACATCACTGATGACATCTCAAATGACATAACTGATGACATCACTGATGACATCCTCCATGTGATAATTTGATGCATCTTCTCACACCCTAATATAACCTTTGATACACCCACTCTAAATTACAGACTGCCATTCTCAAAACCATAGACACTCCAACACCAATAACTACATACCCACTCACTGATTCTTAGGTTTACATACACATCCACTCACTCATCTGTACAGTCACTCATACTTATGGTCACTCAGTACAGGACTATCATATGCACTCACACACCTATATAGACACTCACACACCGCCACTCATCCATAGAGGTACTCACACACCTAGTCAGTCATGCAAATAATTAATCACACTGTCATTTACTCACCTATACAGTCATACACACACCAGCTCACTTACTCATACAAATACTAGCACATTCTTACGCTCTTATACAATCACTGATACAAGCACACACTCATCCATACAGCCACTCTCACAATCACACACTCTCACTTATAGCCATTTATATACTCCAACACACATATATACTGCCTTTCACATATGTAGTTACTCACACATGTACCACTGAGATATACATTCACTCACTAACACACCCATACACACACTCACCCACCCATACAGTCCATCACAGATGCACTCTTGAAACCATGCACCCAGTGAATCACCCACTCACACATCTATACACAGAGTCACACACACCCCACCCACACAAACACTCAGGCACCCATACAGATACTCAGACAACCAATCAATAACCCATATAGACACTCATGTAGCTATTCACAAACCCATGCAGCCGCTTACACACCAACAGACAGACGGATACAGACATTCACCCAGTTTAGTCACTAACCCATGCATTCAGTAAGATACGTTTAATCACTCACTTATAGAGTCAGTCACGCACCTACTAAATCATCCATTCAGACACTTATACACCCACTCATTCTTCAATACGCCTTTCCCTATATATATTAAACATATTTAAACTTTACAGAAACACACAGTCACTGGATGATGTCATCAGTGATGTCATTTGAGATGTCATCAGTAATGTCATCAGTGATGTCACTGACCATGTCATGAGTGATGTAATATGTGACGTCATCAGCAGTGCATTGCGGGGCGCGAGTTATATATAGCTGAACTAACTATAACGGGGGAATTTCTCTGGTTTTGTACGAGTGAAATGTCCAACTAACTATAACTTTCCCTAAAACCTATGGTTTTTTCAGTGAATTTCTAAGGTTTTTTAAATGCTAATTTCTAACTATAACGTGCCTGAAACCTATGGTTTTTTCTGTGAATTTCATCGTTTTTTTAAATGCTAATTTCTAACTACAACATGCCTGAAACCTATGGTTTTTTCAGTGAATTTCAAAGGTTTTTTAAATGCTAATTTCTAATTATAACGTGCCTGAAACCTATGGTTTTTTAAGTGATATATATATATATATATATCCACAAGACAAAGTTTACCAATGTGGAGGCGCCCACCCGGAAGGTTGAATCCTGAACGTGAGGACACGGCACCCACAGCTCACAGCTCTCCATCAGTGATACACTGGCTCAACGCGTTTCAGACGAGTAGTCCTTGTTCACGAGCCCCTCATACAAATGTGCAGCAAAACCAATGTAGGACATCTGCTCTTTTATTATTACATCCCGCCCCACTGGGCGTGTCATGATCGGCAATCCGCCTCTATGCATCATGGTCATTGCAGTTCCTGCATGGCAATAAAACCCAAGTGGGTATGTATTATTATTGTGCACCTGTGTGTTTTGATGCGTGTTCGGGGTTCTAGGGCTATACATAATTTAGCCCCGAACCCCTGGGTTGTTGCTGTCGATGCATGATCATATCACGCCCATTTGAAAACGTCTAAGCACAAATTTTGTGTATTCACGCTCCTGTGTATTTTGATCAGTGTCCAGGTTTCAGAGACCTCTGGGTGCCGGTGAGCCCCACAGTGGCATTGCATGGACCTCTGGGTGCATCCCTCGAGCCCCACAGTGGCTTGGTCCGAGCCTCTGGCTGCCTCTCTCCCCAAGCTCCAGAGTGGTTTGGTCGGAGCCTCTGGGTGCCTCCCCGAGCCCCAGAGCGGTTTGGTCCGGGCCTCTGGGTGCCTCCCTCGAGCGCCAGAGAGGTTTGGTCGGAGCCTCTGGGTGCCTCCCCGAACGCCAGAGTGGTTTGGTCCGGGCCTCTGGGTTCCTCCCTGGAGCCCCACAGTGGCTTGGTCCGAACCTGTGGGTGCCTCCCCCTGAGCGCCAGAGAGGTTTGGTCCCCTCCCTGCCATCCTGAGGGTCCCCCTGCAGCCTCTGCCGAGCCCAGACCATCCCTGGCAAGGCGCGGCCTCCCGCTGCTGCCAGACGCCTCCCAGATCCCGTTACCAATCTGCATTAAGTTTATTGATTTGATTGGCCAAATTACTGCGCTCTAATCGTTTTCCCCCGATGGTCGGAGTCTGCCTCGTGCGAGGCCTCGTTTCACAGAGATGCATCTGCTGCCCAGGTCCTTATGGCTGAGAAAGGGCCTGTCCCGGCCAATCTTCTCAGCGCCTCGTAGGGTAGAAGGCCCCGTGCTGTGGTGCCAGGCGCCTCGAGCACCAGGAAGGGCTGTGGTTACCTCTACAGTTAAAGAACACTCTCTGGAGCACGTACAGCACACAACAGATGTATTTCTTCCTGGATGTATTTATGGGTTTCATCTAGCGCCACGTCTAACCTTTCGGTTATTTCTGAGCGCTTGTGGGCCTGTGGCATTTCCAAAGCAGTGCCAGTGCTGTCGTGCTACAGGCCCTTGAACTACAAGGACTGCTATGGTGCTAGACCTTAACAGCACACTTTACGCACAAGGTGTGTTACTGCAAAAGCAGGCTGGGTGTTGTCTTCCTGGGCGTCTCGAGGCCATGTTCTGCTAAAAAATCTCTGCAGCGCATGAGCAACATACAAGACGGAAGGCCCTGGTGCTGGGGATTACCAAAGGCCCAGCTCTGAGACAGTGCAGGGAAATCAGGTGGAAATAAAGAACTCACCCTCATTCATTGCCAGGCCCCTTTAAGAACTCCCGCGAGCCCACCTGTGCAGGCCCAAGTCACTGCATGTCAGCACATCTGTGGTTACTTCTCTCCTCGTGGTTTATAACGCCTTTTCACAAATGGACTGAAATGCATGCTCTTTGCTCGTGATATACAACCCCATGGACCATGTGTTTGAACTTCAGAAGGATGAGTTGACCCTACATTCGAATCAGTGGCGGCCAGTTATAAGCTGATCCCAGCAGCGAACGCTGCACTACCCTTGCACGGATTCACATTGGTATATGTGTTAGCTACCCTGGAGCAGGTTTCCATTAATGCCCCTGCCCACTGACGCACCCGAAGCACCCCCCCCCCTTCCCACAGCCAGGCCCTGTGCATGGCACACTTGAGACTATTATGACTTCCCATTTCATAAGGTGCTGTACCGGGGCCCTCGGTACATCCAAGGTTATCTCGAGACAATGTTTGCATTTCAGTAATACGTCTCTGGGTATGTAGGCGCTCTCTTACACGCTATGTTCTACAGTTAAGTCCAGTCTCACTGATAATTGTATTCGATGTTCGAATGAGCCTAGGACTCGGATGTAATATAATTCACGTGACCTGTTTGCTTAAATTGCAGAATGCATTTAGAACCGCTGGAGTCACATACAGTCCAGCTGTGTGGCACATGTCGTGTAGCAAAATCCGGTGTTTGCACCCAGACCATACAGACCACAGCCGCCCCCCTGCCAGGACACGGTAGCACATCTGGACGGCCCTTCCTGCTCACCTTCTAATTTGAGTGACTTGCAGAACAATTTCCAAGCACCGCCAAAAGTTGTAAATTACCAACGGGAAACTCGCCTCATATACATTACACACACACACAGCTGTAAGCATGTATCTTTGAGTATTTAAGAGCCACCCCACCCACGGAAAATAAAACTGTTTCTTCAATGGAAATTAAGGGTGAAATGTCCCCTCCTGTCCCCTCTGCTGTAACCCAGTCTTGTTCCCATGGTTAGCACATTTCCTGGCATAAATTACTCACAGAAACATGAACAGGGTGTGAAATGTGCAGCGTGTGCAGTGATACCAGGGCCACGGTACAATGTCCCCACAGTCCTCCCCTCCACCCCTCCCCCATCCCGCTGTGCTGCCCTTACCTCCACTTCGTCCTCCGGTTCGGGAACCAGGTCTTGACCTGCGCGTCCGTCATTTTGAGGGCCTTGGCGAGCGCCGCCCTCTCGGACGAGGCCAGGTACTTCTGCCAGTGGAAGCGCTTCTCCAGCTCGCAGATCTGCAGCCGGGTGAAGGAGGTGCGCGGCTTCTTCTTCTTCGGGGGGGGGGGGTCCTGTTCTGGTAGGGGTGACCTATACGGCGTGTTACAGTGAAGGGTGAGAGGGCCACTGGATGGGAGACAGATGGCAAAAGCAAGCAGGCGAGAGATCAGCAGGGTTCACAGAGCGGGCCAGAGACAGACCGTGCCCGGGGGCTGGGCTCAGGGGGCGAACAGCACAGCAGCAGCAGGTATTAGCAGACTAAACAGTCCAAAAGGGTCTTTTGAGGGCACCCGGGCTCGATGGGGTCTACGGAGGCCCGGCTGGTGTGGGCTAGAGTCTGTCACATGTCAGGCGCTACCCATGGGAAGAGCCTGACATTCATGAAGTGACCGACTCTATTCCATCCTACCGGCCTTTCTGCCTGCAATCACCCCAATTTATGTAAGAGGCACCCCACCTCACTCCCAAAAACGTACACACACATGTACATAGACACAGTTGTGACCAGCAGACATCACGTTGGCCTTGGGGTCTATTAAACCGTGGTGCTGCCTCTCTTGTTTTCAATCCGGAAGTGCACCTCTCTCGCCGCCATTGCAGCCCCTCTCTGCCATGAATGTGCTCTCTGTTTGGGGTGTCTTTCTCTGTGTGTTGCTCTTGTGTGAACGGTGTGATAACGTGCCGCCCTGCCCCGTGCCGGAATGTGTCCGGCCTGTTCCTGCGTGTGGTAAAGTAGTCCCAGTGCTTGAAAACACATATTTTAATTACACTCGTTTGTGGCCTGCCTGAGGTATCTATCCAGAGTGAGCACAACACCACGCTCTATGCAGAGAAGCGTCACTAACCGTGAGACACTGCTGGTACCTGAAGTGGGCTCTGTGTGCGCATGACTGAGGCAGGCTCCTCTGTGACTCAGTGACCCCATGTCCAGCTGCTCAGTAGCTGCTGCCTGCGGCTTAACACTGTACACTCACTGCCCCGGGAGACACTTCCGAGAGTCGGAAATAAAATGGCAACAAACTAGCTGGGCTTCTGTTGCAACTTACCTACGTGTTTTATTTACATAATAAAATTGTGCATGTGAAAGTGAAAGTCAATGCACAATGTACAGAAAACTGATGATATAAAGTGCAAAGTAAAAGTAGATAGATAAATCCCTCAAGCTTCTTATGATAGATATTACCTATTTCATTTTAGGTTGTGAAAGCAAACTTCTTTCACGACCTAAAATGAAATATCTATCTATCTATCTATCTATCTATCTATCTATCTATCTATCTATCTATCTATCTATCTATCTATCTATCTATCTATCTTGTTTAACGCTCTTCCTATCTCTCATTCTTTGCTTTTCCCTTTCTTTATAGCTCACTCTTTCTTGTTCTCCTGTCTCGGCGTTGCTATGTGAGTGTCCCACGCGCCCTTCCTGTCCTCCCTGTCACCCTGCCTGTTGCCTTCAGGTGGTAGAGTTTAGTTCAGACACTAGGCCTGTGACTCCTCCGCCTCCCTCCTGAACGCGATCGATTTTAACCTATTTTCGCGACTCTCTGTATTCAGTAGGACAGATGTGCTGAGTGCATGTGACACGCTGCAGTTTAACCGGCCGGCGGTGCAGTGGCCCTCAGCATGTGGGCGTGCCCTGGAAGTCCCCTTTTGTCGCACTTGTGAGCTCAGTGTGTGGAGCATTAGCCGTCCGTGTTATGCACTAATCTCACACACATACAGTGCACGCTTTCACTCCCAGCTGTGTTACGCACCACACTAACACATCTGTAGCCCGCTGCCGGGCCCCCTTCAGTCTGTACGTGCACACTCCCATCGGAGGGCCCCCACAGGAGGTCCCCCCGCCCAGGGACCAGACGGGCTTTGCACGAGCACTCACGCACCCTGTTGCAAACCTATCAATTGAGCAGTTGTTGAAGCCGCAGACGTATTGACGATTCATTATTTATTGCCCAGATTAGCCTCAGTATCACTTCAGGAGTGCCATATAAATTATTGCTGAGCGTCTGGGGCATGCACGTGGCCCCTGAGGCAGTGTGGGGGGGATTGGGCCCCCCCCACACATTCTTTTCACTGCCCCCGGGACCTGGCCCACCCGGGGGCTTCAATCCAACAAAGCGCAAGAGCCCGCACTTCGTTTTTTTAAAATTTTCGGCCGGATTCGCGCACCCAGCGCGAATTCGGCCAATTTCTTTTTTAAAAAAAATGCTTTTTTGGGCCCTGGGGGTCCTAGGGGGTCAGGGTGTTTCTACCCTGCCCCCTTTTCTTGTTTTTCGCGTTTGTTTCCCTGTTTTCTTGTGCCTTGGTTACCGAGGCACAAGATGGCTGCCAACACTTCCTGGTTTGGAGTGTTGACAGCCAATTAGAATAAAGCTCGTGATCGGGAGGGTGCGCGGATCCACCGTGCCTCTAAATACCGAAACTTTTATTTTTTGATTTTCTCAGCAACTACTGAACGGATTTACACCATTTAAAAAAAAGGTCTCTTTCTGAACCAAGGGCTACTTTTTGCCAAATTTGATGTAATTCCGTTCAGCAGTTCGGGCTGTAACCGTGTCTAAAGTTTCCTATGGGAAATTGATTTTCCGACCTCTATTTTTTGAATTTCTCAGGAACTACTGAACGGATTTACTCCATTTAAAAAAAAAAAGGTCTCTTTCTGAACCAAGGGCTACCTTTTTGCCAAATTTGGTGTAATTCTGTTCAGCAGTTCGAGCTGTAGCCGTGTCTAAAGTTTCCTATGGGAATTAACATGGAGAAAACACGTTTTGGGACCCCCTTTTTCTCAGCCCCCGCTTGCCGAATCACTCCGAAACTTTCAAGACAGGAGCTGACGAGAGCGGGCTACGAGTTTTGAAACTTTCGCGAAGATTCGTCAACCGGCGCCAAAGATATTGAGAAAACAAAAAACAAGTTTCCTATGGAAACTAGGTCCTAACTATAACTATCTACTGGCGACCGCCAGTAGATAATATATATATATATATATATACATACATACTCACACACACACACATTTACAAGTCTACTGTATTACTGTATATAGGCACATATTTACAAGGGTACCCAAAAACCGGGACAGGCAGATATAGAAGTAAGACTAAAGGTTTTAGTCCTACTTTTATTTCTATCCTGTCCCGGTTTTTGGTCCTCAAAATCTGGTCACCCTACTTTAGACCCCCTT
The DNA here is from genome assembly GCA_963921515.1 of Calotriton arnoldi. NCBI lineage: Eukaryota > Metazoa > Chordata > Amphibia > Caudata > Salamandridae > Calotriton > Calotriton arnoldi. The sequence continues at coordinate 19,761 of CAWUFW010008366.1, forward strand.
CTCTCCCCCCCAGGACATCACAGCTTCATTTGGCAAATTTTGAAGCTTCAAAATAAGAAAAATTGCGGCCAGAAAAAGCTAAAGTTACTGTAGTTTTGCGACATGCACATTATGTGCCTGTCTCAAAAATGCTCCTGCCCAGCCAGCAAACCATCACTGCGCAGCCAGTGCAAGCTGGGGAACGAGATGTCAGGTGCCAGAGAGTGCAAAATACAGTTCAAAATCTGCGCTCTCTCTGGCACCATACTGACTCATTGTTTTCCAGCGAGTCACACATGCTGCTGGTGGGAGCTGTTAATATGCCCCCATTGTACCCTCCTCCCATTTCCGTGTAAGGTGGGAGGAGGGTGGAGAGGCTACTGTAACAGCCTCCTGCAGCAGCATTTGTTTCACGCTGCTCTGTGATGCACCAGGTTCGGGAGAAGCGGTAAGGGCTGCTGCGGTTGCTGCTCCTGCACGCTAATTTAATTAATATAGCATAGTTGGCAGCTTCTAGATTGTTTTAACGTGTGTTTTAAATATTTTGTGTTTTAAAATATCTTAACGATACACTTCATTGCATATTGCTTAGCCTTTCGTTGCTACAAAATCATCGCTATTAGGGGCTTGTGTGCCGTTACCTGGGTCTTAGCCGGGTTCTCCCATCCTGGTTAATTGGCAGCCTTGTTCCCCGATTCCTCATTACCGCCCTGGTCCGACACGGCAAGTGCCGTTTGAGCGGAGGGCATTTCCCTAGGCTCCTCGACCTTTCCTCACTTCCGGGGCGAGTAGACACTTCCGGGCAGTGAGCAGGCTAGTCTTTCCCGCTGCACACCCTACAAAGCCCGATGATAGAGCGGACGCGCAGCGGGCGTGCGCAGCGGGCGTGCGGCCCAAAGGCAAGCCCGTCTGCGCCCATCCGTGCCTGGACCGCGCCTAAAGCCAGAACCCCTGCTCATTTCCCCCACGAAGTAAAGAGTATAATTTACACCAGAGAGTAAATATTCAGGCTGAATACAAACTACATTAACGCTTGTTGCCCTCGACTAGATCTCCAGAAGGAGCCCAAGCAGTGCCAGCACTGCAAATTACAGCTCAGTTTTACCAAAGTTAAGGCTCTTACACCACAACAAAAACCATCACACACAAAAACAACTAAAGTCTTTCAGGCTATGTTGATCAACGTGCGGTCATTGTCGAAACATAACACCGAGGTTGCAGAATTGATAGGCGCACACAAGCTTGACCTGGCATTCATTACAGACACTTGGGCAGATGAGTCGTCAGACCAGGATCTGGCATTAGCACTACCTGCAGGATATACCATTATTAGAGCAGATAGAGCTAACAAACGGGAGGGAGGATTAGCTATCATCCTTAGAGAAGCCATGCATGGGACTGCATTCTCAGCTGGAAGCTCACAGGACTGTGAAACTTTAACATTTCAGATCGCACTTAGTAATAATTACACATTAAAAAGCCTTCTCTTATACAGGCCCCCAGGATTTTTTTAATGTTATCAGCCCCTTCCTTGAATCCAGTCTAGAGGCATCCGATTTCACAATACTAGGAGACTTTAATTATCACATAGAAACGTTGGCAGATGGTGATACAGCCTTACTAGTCGATTCAATGGATAATTTTTCATTAACACAGATTGTCAAGCAAGACACCCATGCCGCTGGGCACACTCTAGATGGGATCTTCACTTCAAATTCGTCGCTCAAATTATCAGAAGTAATGTCTGTCCCCTGGTCAGACCATAAAGCTATATTGTTTTCCCTAAGTGCAGACCAGCATTCTTCGATATTCGTAAACCCACCTGTCTCTGTCACCCGTCGACATTGGGCCAACATTAACCCTCCTACCCTACAAGCTCTATTATTAAGCACTAAACCAGACCTCTTGACAGACATCAACGCTTCTGTCCATAGGTTATCCTCATGGATCAAATCAGCGGTAGACATCTTAGCCCCCTCAAAGAGCTGACTCTCCCGGCAGAAAAGTCCTTCTGAACCATGGTTTACAGATAATCTTAGAGCACAAAAACAAGCGTGTAGAAGGTCAGAAAGAAAGTGGAGAGTAAACTATGATTTGGATGAAAAAACTAAGTATGCACAAGCATTGGCAGCTTACAAGAAAATGATTGTAGAGGAAAAAAGAAAATACTTTACGGCAAAGATCCGTGAGGCAAGGAACTCTTGCAGGGAGCTTTTCTCTACAGTTAAAAAATTAGCTAAACCACCAGTAATGGCTGGGACGGAAAGCAGCGCCGAATTCTGTAATTTACTGGGTCAGTCATTCATAGATAAAGTTGAGACGGTGTATAATTCCTTCAGGGATAGTGTTGGCTCAGACGCCAAGATCACTCCGACAACCTCAGATCCCACCACCACCATTTCAGCTTTCACCTTCTCTCGCCCCACAATAGAACAAATCATTCAGGTGGTGAAAAAATCCAAATCAGGAGCCCCAACAGACCCCTGCCCTCCTAAATTACTTCATCTGTTTCCGGAAATATGAAGTGAACACCTAAGTTTGGTGTTCAATAAAGTAATTCAGTCAGGCTTCTTCCCAGATCCTTGGAAGATAGCCTCACTTCTTCCTCTTTTAAAAAAAACGAACCTTGACCGTAAGGACCCCAGCAGCTATCGTCCTATTTCCAGAATTCCATTTCCAGAAAAAGTACTCGAGAAACTTCTCAATACACAACTTACTGCACATATTTCTTCCAGGAACCTCCTGGATCACTCACAATACGGGTTTCGGGAAGGACATGGAACGGAGACAGCTTTAGTCATGGCGGCTGAGGAACTTAGGTCAATACTAGATTCAGGGGGCAACGCCGCCTTGATCTTGTTAGACCTATCGGCGGCCTTTGATCCAGTGAACCACGAAATACTAGCCAGTAGGCTAGGGGAGCTGGGGATCCGAGACTCCGCCCTCTCACTGTTATTGTCCTACCTAACAGAACCTTCTCCGTCGAACTGGGAGCCTTCTCATCCAAATCTTTCAAACTGCCTTGTGGGGTGCCTCAGGGCTCGTCCCTGAGCCCCACATTATTTAATGTATATGTGGCTCCTCTGGCCTCGATCATTAGGCAGTTTGGGTTTTCGGTTGTCTCCTATGCAGATGACACCCAGCTGGTGGTGTCAGTCTCAAGCAACGTGGAGGAGACCGCCGACCGTTTCAACGGCTGTATGTTGCAAGCCAACCAATGGATGCAGTCCAACTGCCTGAAGTTGAACGGTGGAAAGACTGAAGTCTCTGACTCAACTTTCTGGTCGCCCAGATGGTGGCCTGCCAATCTGGGCGATTGCCGAACTCCAGTGCCCCACGTCAAAAATCTTGGAGTCATCTTTGATGACAAACTAACATTTGAGAGTCAGATCAATAGGCTCTCCTCTACCATCTGGTTCATTCTAAAAATGATTCGAAAAATCCGTCCATTTATCCCTCCCGATGCAATCAAAACGCTGGTTACAGCATTGGCCCTTTCAGATTGGACTATGGGAATGCCCTATACTTGGGGATCCAATCCCAGCATCTACTAAGACTGCAGCATTTGCAGAACGCTGCAGTCAGATTAGTACTAGATATTCCGAGGTTCAAATCAGTCTCCTACGGTTTAAGAGCCCTCCACTGGCTCCCGGTGAAAAAAAGGATTGAGTTTAAATCCCAATGTCTGGCTGTTAGACCTGGCACCATTGGCGTGGGTCTCCCTTCCATTTTTTGCTGTTGCCTCATATGTTTTGCTGGTTATAGATGCTTTGGGCACTGTGCCACTGCTATTCAGTGCCACAGTGCAAGTGCTCCCTAAGGTAAATTGATGTATGGATTAGTGACTCCATGATTGGCTGGTTTGGTTTACTTGTCAGACCCTAGTACAGTGCACCCTGTGTGCCCAGGGCTTGTAAATCAAATGCTTCTGGTGGGCTTGCAGCACTGGCTGTGCCAACAAGAAGCAGCCTGTAAAGTGTGTCTCAGGCCTGCCATTGCAGAGCCTGTGTGCAGTCTGGTACTGCCATGTCGACTTGGTAAGTGCACCCACTTACCAGTCCCCAAACCTTCCCTTTCCTGCATATTAGTCACCGCTAAGGTAGGCCCTAGGGCAGGGTGCATGGAATGTGTAGGGTAGGATATGCCCTTATGTGTGTGGCATGTCCTGATAGTGAATTACAGCCATTTTCGTTTTTCACTATTGCAAGGCTACCTGTTCCCCATAGGCCAGAATGGGCAGTTTGATTATAACATCTTATAATCCTAACTGACCCAGGGAACATGGTAGAAAAACGAATTTAGGATGCCTGAACTCAGAATGATAAAATACATCTTTTAGTGAAGTGGGCTTTAACTAGGCCTGGGCGGAAAACTACGCTACGCTCCCGGAGTGTGCGTAGTTTGCGCAACTACACGCTACGCGAATCGCACGTAGCACAGTGCAAAAACGCGTAGCGTAGCGGGCATTTTTTGCTCGCTCGCGGTCCTCAACGTCAAGTTGGTGACCGCGAGCGAGCAATATCAACATCCCGGCGAGACTTTTTCCTCGTTCGCGATCGGCAACATCAAGTTGCCGATCGCGAGCGTGGAAAATAAACCTCCCGGCGAGATTCTCAACGCGGGGAGGTCAGGTTTCTCATTGCGAGTGGTCACGTATGCTCGCGACCGCTCGCGATGAGAAACTACCAGTCCGCGTTGAGAAAGCTGCCACTCGAGTACAAATCTACTCGAGCAGCAGAAAACGACTGCTTGCACTGTGTATGATGCCGTTCGCAATGATTGCACAGTGCGGACAAGCATCCGGCACTGTGCACTCATTGAGAACAGCATTTCCCTACCGCACTACGCAGTTCGCGTAGCGCGCGTAGTGCAAAGTACACTTCGCGTAGCTACGCGTAGCGCGACTACGCGAACTATGCCCAGGGTTAGTTTTAACATTCTGTGTTTGAAAATACCACTTTTAGAAAGTGGGTATTTTCTTGCCTAACTGTCCAAGCCTGCCTCTGCTACGTTGTGTATTCCATATCTGGTTTGTGAGTGACAGGGGCTGGGGGATTCCAGGAGACAGGGTGAGTCAGCACAGGGCTGAATAGAGAGATCTACATGTGGAGTGGTGGGAGGAGTTGCACCTGGGACCTGAATAGGGCTGTGCCTTCCCTCCACAATGCTGGCTCCCCCTCCTGTAGTGCGTCTGATGTCCCTGGTCCACACTGTCAAAGGAAAGAAGGAGTCCTGTAAACAAAGTGCTCCAAGACTGACCAGAACTGGTTTGGACTAGGTACAGACACTCTCTGCCTTGAGAGACAAAGGATTTTGGTGTATAAATACTGGGGCCCTGACCCCAAGACTTTAGAGCACTTCTGGGAAACAAGAAGAACCTTTGCTGAGGAGAGGAACCAGAGAGAGAGACTGCAGGAAGAGACTATCCCTATGCTGAGTGCTGCTTGAGGATTGGCCTGCAGTGGTTACCTGATTGCCAAAGAAAGGAGAAAGGACTTTGTGCTACTTTCATCAACTTGTAAGAAGATCTCCAAGGGCTTGAACTAGAGCTTGCCTCCTGCCTGAAGTCTCAGGGATACAAGACTTCACCATCCAGCTTCTCCCTGCCTTCCCTTGCTGGGAATTGAAGTGCCTGCTGTTGAGCTGGGCCTTCTGAGAGACTGTGTGTCGCTGGGAGCTGGAAGCGCGACTCAAGACGAAGAAGCGTGTCGCCGCCACAGCAGTTGTCGTCGCATCGCCGAGAAAGCGTGCTGCGGCTGTCGCCATCGCATCAACCGAAGCGCCTCGCATCACCGGAGAAGAGTGTCGCTGTTGCAGCAGACGCCGTCGCATCACTGGAGAAGCGTGTCGCTGCCGCAGCAGCTGTCGTCGCATCGCTGAGGAAGCGTGCCGCCGCTGTCCCATCGCATCACTGAGGCGCCCCGCATCCCTGGAGAAGAGTGTTGCCGTTGCAGCAGATGCCATCGCATCACCAGAGAAGTGTGTCGCAGGGCCTGTCGCGGCTCAGAAGATTCACAGAGTCGCCGCACGGCTGTCGGGCGTGCACGCATCACCCCGTCGCAACATCAAGAAGACGCCATTTTGTCTCATTGCACCGGGTCGTCATCACATCGCGGCGTTGCTAGACGCATCTCCACAGAAGCGCAGTAAGAAACCGACGCATCACCTCCCCATGCGGTGAAGAACCGACGCATCACCTCCTCTCCGGTAAGGAACCGACGCATCACCATCCCCTACACAGCAGTAGGGAACCGATGCATCACCTCCCCCGAAGCAAGGAACCAACGCATCACCGTTCTTGCGTGTAAGGAACCGACGCATCACCTTCCCTGCAACTCTTTTGTTGTATAGCGTTACGCATCCAAAGGTACATTGAACGCAAAGTGTCGCATTTACCATCTTAAGAGAACTAAGCTATTTCTACCATTTTTAAGTACAGTATTGTGGATTCTTTTTGTCGTTTGTGGTCTTGTGTTAAATCTATATAAAAGATACTTATTTTTGTAATACAACCTGTGTGGCGTCCCTTTGTGGTGTTGTCACTATATTACTGTATGTGTTCACAAATGCTTTACACACTGCCTCTGAGATAAGCCTGCCTGCTCGTGCCAAGCTACCAAGGGGTGAGCAGGGGTTATTTTGGGAGTGTACCCCCTTACCCTGACTAGACGCAAGGGTCCCTATTTGGTCAAAGGTGCCTACCTCTACCAACTAGAGACCCCCAAATCTAACATTGGTGGTCAGCGGTGAGGATTCTGGACTTGCATTTGTGACTCATATACAGAGATTGGTGGACACTACTAGTGAGTGCAGACCAAACGCAACCACATACATTTTGGTAGATTGTTTTTCCTGGGATTTTCTATTTTTGACAAGAACTGCCAAGTTTAGCCACCATGAGTAAAGCAGCATCCATCGCATCCGTTGATTTTGATTGGGAAGAGGAGAAACTAGAAAGCTACAATGTGAAACAGCTAAAGCACTTCTGCAGGAGATTTAAAGTTGCTATGACCGGTCTCATCAAGAAAGATGTAAAGTATACTTTTGCTACAAATAAAAAAAAAATTACAAAAAAAAAGAAAAAAAAAGAAGGATGAGTTCCAAAAGGCGCTGAGGGCCTGGGTGGAAGCAAGGAGTACCCCTGAGCATGTGGAAGAGCATGAGGAGGGGGCTGAAAATGCAGATGAGCAGCTGGAAGGGCCATTGGGTCTAGCGGAAAGGAGAGTAGCTTCCCCAGCAGGTAGCAGTGTTTCTGCCAAGGGCCAGTCCCCAGAAGAGCTGGAGAACAGGGACAAGAGTAGGATGCATGAGATGGAGCTGACCAAGCTCAAGTTGAGTGGGCAGTTAGAGAATAAGAAATTGGCCCTAGAGGAAAAGAGGATGCAAATGGAGCATGAGAGAAGTTTGAGGGAGTTAGAATTGAAAGCGAGGAGCTTAGAGATTACTCCCTCTGGTGACAGCACACCGTCTGTGCCGGTGGAACCAAGAGTGTATATTCCTAAGGATGTGGTGAAAGAGTTCTTTAAAAATGATAACATTGGGCAGTGGTTCAAGGCCTATGAGGTAGCCATGTCCTCCCACTGGGTCCCTGAGAAGGATTGGGGAGCGGGGTTGTGGGGGCGGTTCCTTAGTGAGGGGCGAGATACCTTGTTAGACTTGCCCTCTGAAGTCCACAATTCCTATAGCCACATGAAAGATGCATTGATGTCCAGGTATGGGTTGACCCCTGAACTGTATAGGCAGAGGTTCAGGAATTGCAAAAAGATAGAGGGCAGTACCTGGGTAGAATATGTCACTTTTTTCTGCAGAGCATTGGATGGTTGGGTGAAGGGTAGCAAAGTAAATGATTTTGAGGCGCTCTTTGATTTAATTGCATGGGAGCACTTGTCAAGTAATTGTTTTCCAGTGCTACGCCAGCACCTGATTGATAGTAGGCTGACTAACCCTAGGAAGCTTGCTGAGGAGGCGGACCGCTGGGTGAGCACCCGGGTCCACAAGGGTCACGTGGGAGACTCCGCCAAGGGTGGGCAGGGTCCCCAGCAGAAGAGTGGGGGGGACAAGGGTAAACAGAGGGAGTTCCAGAAAGGGCCCCAAAGTAATTCCCAAGGGAACCGAGGGAAAGGTTCCCAGCCTCCCCCTGAGAAGAAGCAAGGGGCCCGACAGGTAAACCTGTTCAAAGAGGGCCCCATACCTGTTTTAAGTATAGCCTAGTGGGTCACGGTTCATGGGATCCCCAGTGTCCCCAGTTTGGGAAGACAGCACCCACTGGTGCAGCGCCCCGGCAGTTGGCTAGTGTAGCCCTGGGGGAGGAGATGGGTGCACAAGGTGGGTGGGGTCCCGCAGAGATGTCCCTAGTCTCTTTAGGAGACTGTGAGGTGGTCCCCAGGACCCAACTGCCTGATAACACTAAGAAGTACTGGCAGTGGGTGACCATCAATGGCCACAGGGTGGAGGCTCTAAGAGACACCGGGGCCAGTGTGACAGCTGTCAGTTGTCGGCTGGTCTCTGAGGAGCAGGTGGTACCCAACGCATTTTACCCAGTTGTTGCCGCGGACAACACAGAGAGCCACTGCAAGGTAGCTCAGGTTCCCTTTGAGTGGGGGGGGTCTCAGGGACTCTTCAAGTAGCTGTGAGGCCAGCCATGCCTGTTGATTGTCTGTTGGGTAACGATTTGGAGAGCTCCCCTTGGGCTAAGGTGGAGTGAAGTGCTCATTTGGAGATGTTGGGTTTGCCTGAGTGGGTGTGTGGACCACACGGTCCATGGCAGCCAGTAAGGGTGTTCAAGAGGACCTGGAGCCTGAGAGGGTGGCCCAGGTACCTGCCTTGAAGAGAGGAGGCAGGGGGCGCGGGAAACCGGCCCCCGTAGTTCCCCCGGTCCAGGAGGAAGCAGAACCTGAGGGGGATGCTCTGGAACCGACAGGGGAGCAAGTGGCCGAACTGGGGGACCTACCTGAGCTGACCCATTGGCAGCAGGAAGGAGGACCCTTCAGGGAGGAGTTCTGTGAGGAGCAGAACAGGTGCCCTTCTCTTGTGGGTTTGTGGCAACAGGCCACAAACCAGGCAGCAGGTGATCAGTCTGGATCACACTGGATCTACTGGGAGAATGGTCTCCTGTATAGTGAGCCTAAGGTTGCTGAGCCTGGGTCAGCATGCGTGCTGGTGGTACCCTAGCGCTTCAGAGCCGTCCTACTGGGGCTGGCTCATGATGTACCGTTAGCAGGACATTTGGGGCAGGACAAGACCTTTGAGAGGCTTGCCACCCACTTTTATTGGCCCCAAATGCGCAAGAGTTCAGACACTCATTGCAGGACCTGTCAGACTTGCCAGGCAAGTGGAAAGAGTGGGAGGAAGCAAAAGGCTCCTCTCCAGCCATTCCCTGTGGTCAGCACCCCCTTTGAACGGGTGGGTTTTGACATTGTGGGGCCACTGGACCCCAATACAGCCATGGGCAACAGGTTCATCCTGGTCTTGGTGGACCATGCCACCCGGTACTCGGAAGCCATCCCTCTCAGGACAGTGGCGGCCCCCGTGGTGTGACGGGCACTGATGGGAATGTTCTCCCGTGTGGGGTTCCCTGGAGAGGTGGTGTCTGACCGAGGTACAATCTTCATTTCCAAGTATATGAAGTCCCTGTGGCAGGAGTGCGGTGTAACTTATAAGTTCACCACTCCTTACCACCCCCAAGGAAATGGGTTGGTTGAGAGATTCAACCGGACCCTAAAAGGCGTGATTATGGGTCTTGAAGAACCTATGAGGCGTAAGTGGGACGTCCTCTTACCATGCCTTCTCTTTGCTTACCGTGAGGTGCCACAGAAGTCTCTAGGATTCAGCCCCTTTGAACTTCTCTACAGTCACCCAGTGAGAGGACCTCTGAGTTTGGTCAAGGAAGGCTGGGAGCAATCTCCCAGGAAACCTCCCCAGGATGTATATAGCTACATGCTGGCCTTCAGGAACCAGACTAGGCGATTCAGACAGCTCGCTGAGGCGAATCTGAAAGCCAGCCAGGAGGAGATGAAGCGGTGGTACGACCAGAATGCCACTCTGGTTGAGCTTCAACCTGGTCAGAAAGTGTGGGTCATGGCCCCAGTGGAGCCCTGCGCGCTCCAGGATAAGTGGACCGGACCATTTGAGGTGGTGGAGCGCAAAAATCCTGTTACCTACTTGGTGGACTTGCGGTCTCCCAGGAACATCTTGCGGGTCCTGCATGTCAACTGCCTGAAGCCCCACTTAGAGAGGTCCGAAGTGGGCATGCTCTTAGCAACAGATGCTGGGATGGAGGAGGAGACTGAGCCTCTTCCTGACCTCCTGTGTGCAACAGAGCAAGATGGGTCAGTGGATGGTGTGAACCTCTCTTCCACCCTGACCCCTGAGCAACGGAATGGCTGCCACCAGTTGCTGGGACAGTTCTCTGATCTGTTCTCCCTGATTCCCAATGTCACTGAGTGGTGCGTCCATGACGTAGACACAGGAGACAGTCCTCCTGTTAAGCACAAAACTTACAGGGTGACTGACAGGGTGAGAGCTTGCATCAAGGAGGAGGTCTCCAAGATGCTTGCGTTAGGGGTGATTGAGTCCTCTAACAGCCCTTGGGCCAGCCCAGTGGTCTTGGTCCCAAAGGCTGCCGCACCGGGTGTCACGCCAGAACTGCGGTTCTGTGTGGACTACCGAGGACTCAATTCAGTCACCAGAGCTGATGAGCTCATCGATCGGTTAGAGGCTGCATGGTACCTCAGCACGTTTGACTTAACATCTGGGTACTGGCAGATCGCCTTGACTGATGGGGCAAGAGAGAAGTCAGCATTCTCCACACCAGATGGGCACTACCAGTTCCGGGTTATGCCCTTTGGGATGAAGAATGCCCCTGCCACCTTTCAGAGGTTGGTCAACCAGGTGTTGGCTGGACTGGAAGAGTTCAGTGCCGCCTACCTGGATGACATTGCAGTGTTCAGTGCCAGTTGGGAGGAACATCTGCGCCACCTCTGGGAAGTGTTGATGGCGCTGCGGCGAGCAGGCCTCACGATCAAGGCGAGTAAGTGCCAGATCGGGTAGGGTTCCGTGGTGTACTTGGGACACCAAGTTGGGAGCGGCCAGGTGGCACCCCTACAGCCCAAGATTGAGACCATCCTGGCTTGGGAACCCCCCAAGACCCAGACAGAGATGAGAGCCTTCCTAGGACTCACTGGGTATTACAGGAGGTTTGTCAAGGGGTATGGCAGCATCGTTGCCCCCTTGACAGAGCTGACTTCCAGGAAGCAGCCCAAGAAAGTGATTTGGACTGACACCTGTCAGAGAACTTTTGATGCACTGAAGACTGCCATGTGCACGGCACCCGTGCTCCTGGCACCCAACTTCTCAAAAGAGTTTATCGTTCAAACAGACGCTTCAGAGCATGGTGTGGGGGCTGTTTTGTCACAGATGAATGAGGAGGGCCTAGACCAACCTGTAGCCTTCATCAGTAGGAGGTTACTTCCACGGTAACAGAGGTGGAGTGCGATTGAGCGTGAGGCATTTGCTGTGGTCTGGGCACTGAAGAAGTTGAGACCATACTTGTATGGGAATCACTTCCGGGTTCAGACAGACCACAGGCCCCTCAGATGGTTGATGCAGATGAGGGGTGAGAATCCAAAGCTGTTGAGGTGGTCCATTTCCCTACAGGGTATGGACTTCACAGTGGAACACCGCCCTGGTACAGAACACGCCAATGTTGATGGTCTGTCCAGGTTTTTCCGCCTTAGTGATGAGAACTCCCAGGAGGTAGGGTAGTTCTCCCCACATTTCAGCTGGAGGGGACACGTGTTAGACCTGGCACCATTGGCGTGGGTCTCCCTTCCATTTTTTGCTGTTGCCTCATATGTTTTGCTGGTTATAGATGCTTTGGGCACTGTGCCACTGCTATTCAGTGACACAATGCAAGTGCTCCCTATGGTAAATTGATGTATGGATTAGTGACTCCATGATTGGCTGGTTTGGTTTACTTGTCAGACCCTAGTACAGTGCACCCTGTATGCCCAGGGCTTGTAAATCAAATGCTGCTGGTGGGCTTGCAGCACTGGTTGTGCCACCCACAGAAGCAGCCTGTAAAGTGTGTCTCAGGCCTGCCATTGCAGAGCCTGTGTGCAGTCTGGTACTGCCATGTTGACTTGGTAAGTGCACCCACTTACCAGTCCCCAAACCTTCCCTTTCCTGCATATTAGTCACCCCTAAGGTAGGCCCTAGGGCAGGGTGCATTGAATGTGTAAGGTAGGACATGCCCTGATGTGTGTGGCATGTCCTGATAGTGAATTACAGCCATTTTCATTTTTCACTATTGCAAGGCTACCTGTTCCCCATAGGCCAGAATGGGCAGTTTGATTATAACATCTTATAATCCTAACTGACCCAGGGAACATGATAGAAAAACGAATTTAGTATGCCTGAACTCAGAATGATAAAATACATCTTTTAGTGAAGTGGGTTTTAACATTCTGTGTTTGAAAATACCACTTTTAGAAAGTGGGTATTTTCTTGCCTAACTGTCCAAGCCTGCCTCTGCTACGTTGTGTATTCCATGTCTGGTTTGTGAGTGACAGGGGCTGGGGGATACCAGGAGACAGGGTGAGTCAGCACAGGGCTGAATAGAGAGATCTACATGTAGAATGGTGGGAGGAGTTGCACCTGGGACCTGAATAGGGCTGTGCCTTCCCTCCACAATGCTGGCTCCACCTCCTGTGGTGCGTCTGATGTCCCTGGCCCACACTGTCAAAGGAAAGAAGGAGTCCTGTAAACAAAGTGCTCCAAGACTGACCAGAACTGGTTTGGACTAGGTACAGACACTCTCTGCCTTGAGAGACAAAGGATTTTGGTGTATAAATACTGGGGTCCTGACCCCAAGACTTTAGATCACTTCTGGGAAACAAGAAGTACCTTTGCTGAGGAGAGGAACCAGAGAGAGAGACTGCAGGAAGAGACTATCCCTATGCTGAGTGCTGCTTGAGTATTGGCCTGCAGTGTTTACCTGATTGCCAAAGAAAGGAGAAAGGACTTTGTGCTACTTTCATCAACTTGTAAGAAGATCTCCAAGGGCTTGAACTAGAGCTTGCCTCCTGCCTGAAGTCTCAGGGATACAAGACTTCACCATCCAGCTTCTCCCTGCCTTCCCTTGCTGGGAATTGAAGTGCCTGCTGTTGAGCTGGGCCTTCTGAGAGACTGCGTGTCGCTGGGAGCTGGAAGCGCGACTCAAGACGAAGAAGCATGTCGCCGCCGCAGCAGTTGTCGTCGCATCATCGAGAAAGCGTGCCGCCGCTGCCGCCATCGCATCAACCGAAGCGCCTCGCATCACCGGAGAAGAGTGTCGCCGTCGCAGCAGATGCCGTTGCATCACTGGAGAAGCGTGTCGCTGCCGCAGCAGCTGTTGTAGCATCGCTGAGGAAGCGTGCCACCGCTGCCGCTGTCGCATCGCATCACCGAGGCGCCCCGCATCCCTGGAGAAGAGTGTCGCCGTCGCAGCAGACGTTGCGCTCTACAAATATACAAATCAAATCAAATCAGAAAAAGGTGAAAGGGGAGGAGGCGAAAAAACAAAGGTCCATAGGGGAGGGGGGGCGTGAGGGTTCGGGAAATAAAGATAACTGGGATTGGGGGAGGTGAGAAAAAGGAGGACTGCAAAGGGCAAGTGGGTGGATGAGAGCAGGATGACGCCTGTGAGGCAGGGGGGGCTGGGAACGAGGAGAAAGACCGCCAAGGGAGTCCCCTGGGCGCTCACTTTCTGTGACTCGGACTCCAGCAGTCTCTCCTTTTTAGAATGTCCAGCGACGCTTGTTTTGAGGTACTTGGATGCAGGATCTGCCCCGAGGAAGCTCAAAGAGATGTCCCAGAGCCAGGGTATGAAAACACCTCCCTCCTGCTAACCCTCCTTTTATTGACACAGCGCAGCCCGGCAGTGTCAATAAAAGAAGGGGAAAATAAGCTTCAAAGTGGTTTTTTTGTGATTTTGTGTGGGCTTTTGTAATAATTGCAGGATGTTTACAAAACTACAAATTTCGCAATGTTTTTGCAAATCCCGAAATCCTGGAGGGTCTGTATCTTCATATCAACTTTGCTGTGTTTCATTTCTAGAGTGAAAATCTTGATAAATCATAACAATGAAGTTGAGGTCTGTACAGGCATGACTTATGTCAGGGAAAGAGGCGGGGTGGAGGTGGAAAGGGGGACGAGGGAGACAAATGTAAAAAATAAAAAAAACTTACCTGCTGCCCTCCATCGCGTCGCGCTCACCTGCTCCTCTCCTCTCCCAAAGGCACAGGCTCCCATCCTGCCCTGCAGCCAATCCTGAAGCTGCTCTCATGAATGAGAGCAGCTTCAGGGCTGGCCTGAGCGCCCTCGATTTGCGCTCCAGGACTGTGAGTCTGTTCCTGCTCTCTCTAACCCAGCAGCGTTGCTGGGTTGGAGAGAACTTTCACTGCGCATGATGGTTTGGCTGGCCTGAGTCGACCGGCCAAACCGTCATGTGCAGTGAACGGAGTGCACATACCACTCCCCTCAGTGCCTGTTGTCACTGTGGCCCTGTCCCTAAGACTCAGCACAAGGAAAATGATATGATAATAAAACGGGTTTAAAACCCGTTTTATTATCTTTTTATTTTTCATGATTTGGAGGGTGCTGGCAGGGGGGCGAGGCTCCTCCACCATGGCAGAGGATCTGCCCCTGGGTCTGTGAAGAATCATAATGATTATTCTTTTTTATGTTTACTCTACCGGAGAATGAATTTTCTTTCTTCGTATTTAAAATACACAAAACTGTACAGATTTTTTTAACTTAACAGAAAGTGGTTGAAATGCATAGCACAAGGCACCCCAAAGAAGACGTACCGAATCGTTGGATGCTTAAGAGTCACTTTGCCACAGCCCAGAAAATGAAGGTCTAACCCTCGGATTTGAGAACCAGCTACAATTAGCATCCGAAGGCAGAGTTTTCTGATTGTTTTACCCTGTCCTGCGTCTCACAGTAACATGAGAATGAGGGAGGTCTTGATTCATTCTTAGTGACTGGTGGGGGCTGGGAGGTAGCAACAAGAGTCTAGAAAAGTAATAAAAAAACAACAAAAGAGTAAGAGACAAGGGGCCATATGTAGGTAATTTCTATTTACCGATTCCTAAATACCGAATTTTACCGATTCGGTATTTAAGAATCGGTAAATAGAATGTAGGTAAACATTCGGTAAATTTTACCGATTCGGTAATATTCGTTATTACCTATTCGGTTATTTACCGAATCGGTAATAAGGAATACCTTCCCATTCATTCCTATGGGCCTGGAGGCCCATAGGAATGAATGGGAAGCCATTCACTATTACCGATTCGGTAAATACCGGAATCGGTAATAGAGAGCATATTCAAGGGTGGCAGGGTGTCAAATTGACACCCTGTTGCACCCTGAATCGTGCATGTGTGCACATGTGGCGCACATACATGCCCTAAGGGCATGTATGTCTGCCACATGGCACTTTAAAAAAGCACAAAATTGCTTTTTAAAAGGTATTCAGTATTTACCACCAACTTGTAGTTGGTGGTAAATAACGAATCCTTAAACCAAAAATGCACTCACTTGAGTGCTCCCTACATAGGATTTAAGGAATCGGTAATTTACCAATTCCTTAAAATAACGAATCGGTAAATTACCGACTCCTTAAATCCGGCCTCCTACATCGCAAAGGGCTAAATACCGGTCGGTAACGGGAAATTTACCGATTTTCGGCCGTTACCGACCGGTATTAGCCCACCTACATATGGCCCAAGGTATTGATCTCTGTTGGGAGCCCAATCAGCAACAACTCATATAGCAAAAGTGGCAATACTCTAAAATAAACAGTGGCGGCTCGCACAGGTAAGAGCGGTGAGGTGAGGTGGGGTGGGGCAAGGCGGGGTGGTGGAAGTCGACAGATGACGGGATAAGTAATATTAAATAAATAAAATCGCTTACCTTGCGCTCGCCGCTTTGCCCCGTCGGCGATGCGGCGAGTGCAAAGTAAGTGGTTTAATTAATTTATTTATTTAATATTACTTATCCCATTGTCTGTCGACTTCCGCCCTGCCCCACTGCCTCACCATTCTTACCTGTGCGAGCCGCTACTGAAAATAAATATGGCACATGCACACGGTTCACTAACGCGGCTTAAACTTGAAAGAAAAACAAGAATTTGCAATTTCAATAGGTCTGGCTTTACAAAAATGTTGTATGGTAATGTGAAGCATTAGACGTAAATAGCATGGGAATAGATATGTATTTGTGTGGAAGCAAAGAACTGTAGAAAAATATTGGTGACAGTTGCACTGTCAAGCCACATCTAAAAATCCATGTAGGCTAATGGCTGCCCTCTTCTCATCTGTGCCCATCTGTGCTGCTGCCAGAGAAAAACAACATAAATTATCTAGTTATCTTAGGCACTTTAATAGCATATCAATATCATGTGTGTGTTCCTGAAAGTTCAAGCTTGATAATTAAACAAACCTCCGGTTAAATAAACAACATATTCACAGCCAGTGGAGAGCAAGCATTTTTTTGAAGGAAGCACACGACTTCTACACAATCAAAGCATGTGGGTGGAGTCAAACCCTCTCTCTAATGATGATCACATAATTGTCTGGTGACAGCTGCACTGTCAAGCCAGACCATAAAAACAGGCCACGTAGCGGGAGGTGGAAAGGACGGCAGCAACAGGGAGGGAGGGGGCAGGAACAGCGAGGCAACAAGCAATGAAGGCAGAAGCAAGACTTCGGAGAAGCAAAAAGAAAAGTACCTCCATTAGAGTGTGAGGAGCGGAAGGACACCAATAAAGACATGAATCAATTCTTGGTCCATGCTCCATCGAAGTGACGAACACACAAAGAGGAAGTGAAGTCTGCGCACCGCTGACCAATTAGAAGCAAGGAAATGAGAGAGAGGATGAAGCCAACCAATGGAAAGTAATGGGCGGGCTAAAGCCCCTCTTAGAGGTTTTTTTTAAAGAGACAATAGATCATCACAAGCGACAGCGCATGAGCACTGTCTGAAGGTGAGACTTTAAAGGAAAAGAGGATGGGCCTGGGAAGTTTTGTGGAGAGTGTGAAAAACAGAAATATGGATAGAAGGCATAGAGTTGAAAGACAGCAAAACACGAAGACATTTGAGATACAAAGCAAAGGGTAACACTGTTTATCGTTTGCCAAACAGACATCATAATCTAAAAGACCTCTTGACGCACTAACAACCTGTACTCTTTTTATGATTATTATTTTATAGACCTGGAAAGATAAAAGGCTATGTCAGACTTGTTGGGGTTTGAACCTGTGACCTCTGCAGCAAGGACCCCTCCCACAGAGCGATCATAATGAGATGATTTGTCTTTTGCTTCAGATCACACATCTAAAGGGATAAAGGGATCCCAATCCATAATGGGCTTCATATGTTTAGACTACCAGAACTTAGTAACATTCCATTGCTTTTGGTCACATCTGATTACATCTTGTCACATCTAAATGGCGTTCCCTTGATCTCTTGACTTAATCCATGACACACTCATCCCTTTACCAACACATCTTAACCTTGAATTGGAAACTTGACGTGGAGGTGATGTAGACTAGCAGTTTAGCTGCTTACCTTTGCCTCTGGAGACTTTTAGGCTCATTTAGACCGAGTATGGCAGCCTGTCAACCCTCCGGGTCAGAGGTGGCTATGGCCTTTGCTCCCATGGTGCAAGACCACCCGATGGCTCCACTGAAGGTACTGAACTTTGTAGAGTGTGCACCATGTTTGTTGCACTTGCCCGGCAAAGGCTTTTGCTTTCAGGAAAAAAACGCAGAAAGCGGGAGTATGCTTCTTGAACATCAAAATAGCAAACCATACGCACAATGAGTTTACTCCCTGCAAGTCAGGGTTATTGTTTGATTTTGCTGCTTAGAGATCCTATGCCTAACATGGCAGTTCCATTCATGGAAATCTAGTGATGGACATCCCACGACGAACGGGGCCAGGTGGCTGTTACTAAGACATAGTGGACCTGTGGCAGAGGGGCCGTTATGTCAGAGGATATGCCAGAGAAGACAACTGAGGTTCCACCAGAGTGAACCTGGCCATTCCCCATCACAAATGAAGCATGGGTACTACAAGTTAGATTCCCTTTGACTTTAATCTTGGCTATAACACTTGAAAGAAATCTTGTGGTTCTTGGCCTAGCATTTCATGTAATTATAACTGAAACTGCAAACGTGTGCAGTTTAAGAATCAGTACGGTACCATATATTACATTGTGGTTGTGGAGGCCTGTTCACCACCTGCATCAGTGATATAGAAATCAATTCTGACTGTGACCGAATCTACTTCTTTGTGATTATGTGCAGTGATTCTGGTTGAAATTATCTATTTATAAATTAATACTTAATAAAAGAAATACAATGCTGTTACCGGTACAACCCTAAAGGTGTGAAGGGTCTGTCCATATTTGAGTTCCTTGCTAACTGTGCCATAGGATTAAAGCTACACCTTGCTGAAGAAGCCCAAATAGGCAGTAACCGGTTTTGGGTTGCTTGTGTTCCCTTTCGAGGGGGAACTGCTTGACAGTTCAGGCTGGGCTGTTCCTTTTGGATCAAGACTAATTTTCACATGACTGGTTCCTGTCTGAGATGGCATGATGAGCAAGAGAACAATCCAGAGTAATTATGTGTGGCTTATTGCGAGTACTAGGAGAGACACACACACACACTCACAAGTTTAAAACAATTTTGCATTTGCTCCTGGAATGCTGGCGGCCTTAAAAGGTTGATGGAAGATAATAAGACAATGTTCTATTTTTTCACCTTTGACAATATATATACACACACACACATATATATATATTACCTACTGGCGGTCGCCAGTAGGTAGTTATAGTTAGGACCTAGTTTCCATCGGAAAAGCATTTTTTGATTTGCCAATATCTTTGGCACCGTTTGACGAATCTTCGTGAAATTTTCAAAACTAATGGCCCGCTCCGGTCAGCTCGTGTCTTGAATGTTTCGTGGTGATTCGTTAAGCGGGGGCCGAGAAAAAAGGGGGGTCCCAAAACGCGTTTTCTCCATGTTAATTTCCATAGGAACTTTTGTCGCGGCTACATCCCGAACTGCTGAACGGAATACACCAAATTTGACAGAGAGGAAGTTGTTGTTCCAGAGTGCACTCTTTGCTTTAAATGGTGTAAATCTGTTCAGTAGTTCCTTTAGAAATTTAAAAATAAAAAATATCGATATCTGAGGGCCGAGGAGGATTCGCGAACCCTCCCGAGCACGAGCTTCATTCTGATTGGCTGCCAACACTCCAAACCAGGAAGTGTTGGCAGCCATCTTGTGACTCAGACTAAAACTGAGTCAGAAGAAAAAAGGGTATTAAATGTTTAAAAATAAAAAGGGGGTAGGGTAGAAACACCGTGACCCCCTAGGCCTGGTCAGGGGGTTCCACAGGGATCCCCAGGACCCCAAAAAGTATTTTTTTAAAAAACATTTCAGCGGAATTCGTGATGGGTGCGCGAATCCCGCCGAAAAAATAAAATGATTGGGCAATGATTAATTTTTATTGGGGGCCCGCAGGGGCCCCCACAGCCCCGGGGACCGCCACCTCCCCAGGTCTCTAATTATTGTAATGCGCGGGTCTGTTGCGGACCCCCGGCCCCGGGGACCACCACCTCCCAGGGCTATTTTACCAAAGGAAGGGGGGCCGCGCTGCCCCCCTCCTGGAGCCCTCTATGGCCCTGGGGACCACCAACCCCCAGGGACGGCTCCGGCAATGTCCCGGGGTGCCCACCCCCGGGACATTGCAGTTTTCTATGAGCTGTGCTCCCGCCCTGTCATTGCAAACTCTGCTTTGCTTCATGGAAGCGAGAGAGGAAACCTGCTCTCGCTTCCATGAAGCAAAGCAGTATTGCTGTTGCACAAGGGAGCTGCATGTTAGCAAAGGGAGCTGCATGTTAGCAGCTCCCCTTGTACAAAAGCAATGCCGGCTCCCCAGGAGGCGGGGAGGCGGCAGGGATCGCGGGTGCATTGGGGCTCCCCCACAGTCCCCAATTTTTTTAAATGGGGCAATGCCCCGGGGGATGGGGTCCTCGGGGCAGTAAAAGCCCTTAGGGGGGTGGGGGGTTAGTTGTTCTTTTTTTTAATATAATATGAAATGGCTGGGCCTCGGGAGATGGGGCCCCCGAGGCAGAATTTGAGTTATAAAAATGTGGGGCATTTTCTTTTTCTCGCGTGCTTGGAGTCGCGACTCCATCGCGGCTCTCAGCGCGGCCCCCCGTGTAACCGTATGTATGTTTTAAAAAAAAGTAAGATTATATGTTGTGTTATAGGGTGGCTCTAAAAAGAGCCCTTGTTTTTATTCTGACTTTGTTGAAGCTACATGTAAGTGTAGCTTTAGGTTGTTGAGGAAGACTCTGTTCCCTTGATCTGTGAAGTGTACTCCATCACTTCTGTAGATGTGGTCCATATTAAAACGTAGATTGTTGTTTTAGATGGACCCCATTCTATGATCTCTGAGGTATGCAGAAACAGCTTTATTGACATTCTTCCTAGCTTTCTCAAACTGTGGACAGAATTGAGTTGACCAGTTCCATTTCTGTCTTTGCATGTGTAAGAGTATACAAGGACAGTTTGAGTCAAAAGCAACATCAATTGTGCAAAGGTGTCCTTCATTATAATTTCCAGACCTACCCCAGTCAATGTGCCTAGGTCATTGCCACCACAGTGCACAATCATGAGGTCAGGGGGTTGGAGATGCAAAAAGGTTTTACCCAAAGGCAACAATTGGTGCCACTTTAACCCTCTTTGTGCAATCCATTTAATGTCCACATTTTCCAAAACTAGGTCTTTGGCAATACCTCTGCGTTCAGCATACCTTTTGCACCAGAAAACATAGCTGTGCCCTACAATCCATACTGTAAGCATCTTGAAGGGATGCCTGGAAGTAATGAAAAGATGTCTGTAGCTGAGGTAGTCAGTTGGTAGAATGAGAGGTATCTAAAATGGTGGACAAGATGCTGTTTTTTAAAAAGTAGAGAATTGATTGGCTGTTTAAGAACATTGTACATTCAAAAATTGGGTGCATGTTACTTTCTTTAAAAAGCACGTTTCTTATTGGTTAGTAAAAAATGTTTGAAAGGTACAGTAGATAGGATAAGGTCATATTTGCAAACGTCAACCACACCTGCTGTTTGCATTTGTAACTTTGTGTGCTGAACTTGAAAATATGGTGAACTTGTGACCTGTCAGTTCAGTTGAATGTTCCATGAACTGTTACTATGGAAACTGGCACTAAGCAGAATGGGGGAAGGGTTGAATGTTATCTGTGGTTCTAAAATATGGAATTTTAATTTATATATAAGTGATATGCTGCTTGCTCGACTTGCGGACATAGGTATAACAGGCACTGCCTGGCGCTGGCTGAAACCATTTCTGGAGGGTCACTCACAACAGATATGAATCCCCCCGTCCACCTCTTCACCGCAGAGGGTGGCCACCGGGGTGCCCCAGGGGTCCTCATTGAGTCCCTTCCTTTTTAACATTTATGTGACTCCTTTGATTCAGCTGGCGGAGGACCTTGGTGCCAAAATTATTGCCTATGCTGACGACACCAGCTCCTGTTTACTTGGAAAAAAGCTGAGTGCTACACTTCATCTGCTAAAAACGGTCTGCAGGCTGTCTTTCACTGGATTTCCTCTGCACAACTCAAAAGTAAAGAGGACAAATCTGAAATCCTCCTCTATGGTAGCTTCCAGCCTTAGTTTAGGGTAGCACTTTGGCCGGATGACTATCCTTTACCGGCCTCAACAGGGCAACCCGACAAGAATCTGGGTGTCTGGTTTGAAAATAACTTGTCTTTCTCTACCCAGATTAAGAGACTTGCAGGAAACTGTTTTGGGGCTCTTAAATCCCTTAGGAAATTTCTACCGCTCCTTCCTAGGGCCGCCAAGGAAACGGTCACTGGAGCCTTGATACTTTCACGTATCGATTATGCCAACGCCCTGTATGTTGGCCTTCCTGGCTACCTGCTTAACAGGCTACAGGTAGTTCAGAATGCGGCGGCCAGGCTTCTTCTCAACATCCCTATTAGAAGCATTGTAAGGCAGCATCTGCGCACTCTTCACTGGCTGCCTGTGGCCGAACGAGTAAAGTTCAAAGCCCTAGTTTTGGCGCATTGTGCTCTGCTAGATTCCGGTCCAATCTATTTAAGGAAATGCTTTTCGTTCAGCCTTCCAGCTTCTAGCACACATTCCTCGCTTTCGTATGCAGGATGGGTGGCAGCTCTCTTGCTTTTAGGGCTGCGTCGGCCTGGAATCTGCTCCCATTTGCTCTTCGTAGCATTCAGGACCCCAATCTCTTTAAAAAAAGACTGAAAACACTCCTCTTCATTTAATCATTCTCTCTTCAGTCCACAAGGTTTGCGCCGGGACACTCTTTGGAGTATCCGTGCACACTATAAGCTTGAATAACATAACATAACATGTTATTAAAGTAAGATTTCCCAAGTCAGTACTTTCTTTAGGAGTGGTGTGTTCTTAAAAAATAGTGGTATTTTTATTTGTGATATATTTTTGAACTCCCGTATGGATTCGTGGCTCCATCGCGTTGGTGCACGGTGGAGTCGCGACTCCCAAAAATTCCAGAACCAGTTTGGGCACTTTTAGAAGTCAGTTGGTAAGGGTTAATATGTCTAACCAATAGAAATGTGTTTTACAATTTGAATTAATGTAGGAAGCAATGTGATTTGTTACTTACATTTAATTCTGTTGAGAAAGAGAGGGAAAGTTTGCCATTACTGGTTTTACCTTGTTGAGAGTGGTGCATTACGTTGATTGTGTGCATAAGAAAATCTTTTATGAGTTTCTGATATTTCATACCCTACAAATCAATTTGGAAGGTGAGTTATATATTTGTGAGGTGTATTATGTATTAGCTTTATTTTTAAACTTTAAAAATTATTCAAGAACTGTGATGTTTGAAATATATTATTAAATGTAGAGATGTGTATTGTAGTTTGTTTTATTGTACTTAAATGATATTTGAAATAGATTCTGTATAGTAATATGTGTATATTGAAAGATGGATTAGTGATTAGTTTGTTTTAGGGTGTAAAAATGTACATTGGAAGTATACCGCATAATTTTAGGTGTCGTTTTCAAATTGGAAGTGCAGTCTGTCAAGTTTTAAGGTGTGCATGGACTTGTGTCTGAAGTATGTCTCTACTTGTATATCTATTTTCATATGTCTTACACATTTGAAGGTGTATGATGTATAACAAAGAGGTGTTGTTGCTTTTTATGTGGTAGGCTCAAGACTGTGAGTAGTAGTAGAATGGTGAAGATGCAGCACAAAAGTGTGGTTTAAAAGATGTTGACATAAGGTATTAGTGATTAGGGTACTTTTTATAAGTCTCTAGAAAGGTACAGTTGAAATATGCCGCATAAGTTTTGGTGTTTGCTTGAAATTGGAAGTTTGTTCTGTGAATTTTTGAGGTGTGCATAGTGTTGTGATAGAAGAAAGTCTGTAGTAGGAGATATATTCTTATATGTGTTATGAATCAGAAGATGCTAGATGTATAAAACACATGTATGCATCTATTTGTATATTTCTTTTATATATAATGGTGCTAGAAAAAGGTACAGAAATATGTATGCATGCTTTCAGGAATATGTTGAGATTTATAGCAGAGACATGTGAAGGGTTCCTGGTTTGTATTTGGCTAGGTGTAACATAGTAAGTAGTTGTAGAATGGTAAAGCAGCAGCACAAAAGTGAGGTTTGAGATATGTTTGTAGAGATATTATTTATTAGAGTAATTTGTATGGGTAAATGTAAAGTGCAGTCTGTCAACTTTTAAGTTTAAGGTTTCCATGGTCTTGTGATTGCTATATGTCTGTACTTTCACATGCGTTGTCATGTCTGCTATGCATGTGAAGATACAGGTATACATTTATTTGTATATTTAGATATGAAGATGATTTGAAAAGGTAGAGACGCATGCATGCATGCTTTTAAGAATATGGAGAGTTACAGTTGAAATGTAATAGACTGCTGTTTTATATTTGGCTAGGTCCAACATTCATGCAGTTAAGAAAACACCCAAGCACTACCCATGCAGTCTTCTAATCATCCAGGCACTACCTATGCACTGCTGCAATCACCCAGGCACTACCCTTGCACTCATGCAATCACGCAGGCACTACTTATGCACTCCTGCAATCGCCCAGGTATTACCCATGCACTCCTTCAATCACCCAGGCACTACCCAGGCACTTATATAATCACCCAGGCACTACCCTTGCACTTTTTCAATCACGCAGGCAATACCCTTGTACTTATGTAATCACTCAGCCAGTAAATCGCTCAGGCACTACCTTTGCACTCCTCCAGTCACTCAGGCACTACGTCAGTACTCCTGTAATCACCCAGGCAGTACACATGCACTTATGAAATCACCCAGTCACTTCATATGTACTCCTGTAATCCCCCAGATATTACCCCTGCACTCATGCAATGACCCAGGCATTACCTATGTACTCCTCTAATCCCCCAGATGTTACCCCTGTACTCATGCAATCACCAATGCATTAGCTATACATTGATTCTATCACCCAGGCACTACCCTTGCACTCTTCCAATCACCCAGGCACTACCACTACACTTATACAACCACTAAGAAAAGGCACAGACACATGCATACGATGTAATCCCTCAGTCATTTACCATAGATGTGTGCATTCATCCAGGCACTACTATCCCACTCAAACATTCAGTCAGGCACTACCCATGCTCTTATCTACTCACTGATGCACACATGGAATGTCCCAAGCATTACCCTTACACTCATATTTTCTCTCAGGTACTTCCCATACACTCATACAATCATCCAGTTACTACCACTGCAGTCATAGAATCACTCAGGCAGTACCCATGCACTTTTTTATTCTTTGAAGCACTACTCATACACTCTTGTCTTTAACCATGCGTTAGACTGGAACTCATGGTTTGTCTAAGGTATTTCCCCTGCACTAACCTAATCACCCATTCAGTACTGCTGCTCTCATGCAATTACCCAGGCAGTACTGTTGCACTGAACTATTCACTCAGGCGGTACCCATCCAGTCATCCATTCTCTCAGGCACTACCCATCTATTTGTAAGTTTGTTTGATATATGATGCCACTTTTAAAAGGTACAGACACATGCATGCATGCTCTCTGGAATATGGTGAGACTTTTAACAGACACATTGAAAAAGTTGCTGCTTTGTATTTGGCTAGGCCCAACACTCTGAGTAGTTGCTGAATAGTGAAGGTGCAGCCTAAAAGTGAGGATTAATACATGTTGGCAGAGGGATTAGTGATTAGGTTAGCTCGTATTAGTCTATGGAGCTATACACTTCAAGTATGCCGCATAATTTTAGGTGTCTCTTTAAAATGAGAAGTGCAGTCTTTCAAGTTTAAGGGACTTTTTAGTCTTATGAGTGAGGTATGTGTGTACGTGCACATGTATTCTCTCACGTGTTATGTCTAAACAGATGGTAGAGGTATAAAACTTTGGTATACATGTATCTGTATGTTTCTTTTACATATGATGCCACTTGGAAAAGACACAGACACATGCATACCATGTAATCCCTCAGACATTAAGCATAGATTCGTTGAATCACCCAGGCACTACTATCCCATTCAAAGATTCAGTCAGGCACTACCCATGCTCTTGTCAACTCACTCAGGTACTACTGGTGCACTGATAGAATGTCCCAAACATTACTCTTACACTCATATTTTCTCTCATGTACTTCTCATACAGTCATACAATCATCCAGTTACTACCACTCCAGTCACAGAATCACTCAGGCAGTACCATGAACTTTTTTATTCTTTTAAGCGCTGCTCATACACCCTTGTCTTCAACCATGTGTTAGCCTTGCACTCATGGTTTGTCTAAGGTATTTCCCCTGCACTGATCCAATCACCCTTTCAGTACTCCTACTGTCATGCAATCATCCAGGCAGTACTGTTGCATTGAACTATTCACCCTGGAGCTACCCATCCAGTCATCCATTCTGTCAGGCACTACCCACTACCCATCTATTTGTATGTTTCTTTAATATATGATGCCACTTTTAAAAGGTACAGACACATGCATGCATGCTCTCTGGAATATGGTGAGACTTTTAACAGACACATTGAAAAAGTTGCTGCTTTGTATTTGTCTAGGCCCAAGATTCTGAATAGTTGTTGAATAGTGAAGGTGCAGCTCAAAAGTGAGGTTTAAGACATGTTGGCAGAGGGATTAGTGACTAGGTTAGGTCGTATTAGTCTATGGAGATGTACACTTCAAGTATGCCGCATAATTTTAGGTGTCTCTTTCAAATGGGAAGTGTAGTCTGTCAAGTTTAAGGGACTTTTTAGTCTTATGACTGAGGTATGTGTCTGCGTGCACATGTATTCTCTCATGTGTTATGTCTAAACAGATGGTAGAGGTATAAAACTTTGGTATACATGTATCTGTATGTTTCTTTTTATATATGATGCCACTAGGAAAAGTCACAGACACATGCATGCCATGTAATCCCTCAGACATTAAGCATAGATTCGTGCAATCACCCAGGCACTACTATCCCATTCAAAGATTCAGTCAGGCACTACCCATGGTCTTGTCTATACACTCTGGTACTACTGATACACTTATAGAATGGCCCAAGCGTTACCCTTACACTCATATTTTCTCTCAGGTGCTTCCCATACAGTCATACAATCATCCAGTTACTACCAATGCAGTCATAGAATCACTCAGGCAGTACCCATACACTTTTTTATTCTTTCAAGCACTACTCATACACTCTTGTCTTCAACCATGCGTTAGCCTTGCACTCATAGTTTGTCTAAGGTATTTCCCCTGCACTGATCTAATCACCCATTCAGTACTGCTGCTCTCATGCAATCACCCAGGCAGTACTCTTGCACTGAACTATTCAGTCAGGCGCTACCCATCCTGTCATCCATTTTCTCAGGCACTACACACTATCCATCTATTTGCATGTTTCTTTGATATATGATATAAAATGTAAAGACGGAGGCCCCCTGCTAATGAGGTATAGTTCCTTAAGGCAGGGCTCAATAACTCAATGTAAATACTTAAGGCAACAATAACAATACAAACATATTAGAGTTTAACTAATAAACTGGAAAACGTATTGAAAGACAGACCGACAAAAACTGTTATTCTTAGAAAAGTACAAAACATATTTTATTGATGATCATTTCAACATTAAGAAATTCAATCATACTATTCCATTCATATCTGCAATCATACATCTCACACAATCCAAACTTAATTAAAAACAACGATTTAATAACAAACAAAGTAATCGCAGCGATTGATGTCTGATTTTCATGTCCATAGAAGAACATTGTGGCACAATGACAATTGACTGTTGTGTTATATGATGCCACTTTTAAAAGGTACAGACACATGCATGCATGCTCTCTGGAATATGGTGAGACTTTTAATAGACACATTGAAAAAGTTGCTGCTTTGTATTTGCCCAACACTCTGAGTAGTTGTTGAATGGTAAAGCTGCAGCCCAAAAGTGAGGTTTAAAACTTGTTGATAGAAGGATTAGTGATTAGGTTAGTTCATATTGGTGTATGGAAATGCATACTTGAAATATACCGCATAATTTTAGGTGTCTCTTTAAAATGGAAAGTGCAGTCTGTCACAATTAAGGGAGTTTGTAGTGTTATGCCTCAAGTATGTGTCAGCTTGCACATATATTCTCACATGTGTTATTTCTATAGAGATGGTAGAGCTATAAAACACTGGTATATATGTATTGTATATTTCTTTTACATATGATGCCACTAGGAAAAGGTACATACATATGCATGCTTGTTTTTAGGAATATAGGGGGCATATTTACAAGCCCCTTGCGCCACTTTTGCGCCGCCGTTGCGTCACGCATGTGACGCAGCGGCGATGCAAACCATGCGCCGCGTTGCGCTATATTTACAACGTGATGCATCTAGGGAGATGCGTCACGTAGTAAACCCCTGTGCCACATGAAACCTGCGTCAGGTTTCATGTGGGCGTACCGGCGCAGGGGGGGGCGTTCCGGCGCAGGAACGCCTCGGAAAAGTGACTTAGTGAAATCTACGAGATTTCACGCAGTCACTTTTCCGACGCTGGTGCGTCAAATCCTTACGCCTGCTTCAAGCAGGCGTAAGGATTGACGCACCATGTTAGGGATAGGGAAGGTTGGCACAGTGCTGGAGTTGCGTCGCGCTTGCGACACAACTTCAGCACTGCGCCAACCTTCCGCCGGCAGATGCGTCACGCATCTGCTTATCCTTGCGCCACCATGCGCCGCATTGTAAATGCGGCGCATCGGACGTGGCGCAAGGGTAAACTTGCGTGACACATTTTCCCTGGCGCATCCCTGCTGATATGCAGGGATGCGCCAGGGAACGTAAATATGCCCCATAGTGAGAATTACATCTATATACTCAAGCACTAGGTGTGCAGTGATGAAAAGAGGCTCATATCACTCTTTGACTCATGAATTCACTTAGGCATTCTTATTCAGTTATGCAATCAAGGAGGCACTACTTATACACATTTTTAATCACTTAGACATTAACCATACATGCATATAGTCAGCTAGACAGTACTATTCCAGTCAAATATTTACTCAGCTAGTACCTATGCACTCATGTATTCACAGAGACACTACTGATGCACTTATGTAATGGTCCAAGCATTACCTTAATACTCTTAGTTTCTCAGACGTATTTCCCATACATTCATACATTCATCCAGGTACTACTTCTGCAGTGATAGAATCACACAGGCAGTATGCGTACATTCATGCATTATCTCAAGCTCTACCCATACAGTCATGCAATAAACCATGCTTTAGACTTGTAGTCATAGTTTCTGTCAGGTATTTTTGATGCATTGATGCAATCACCCTGGCAGTATTGGTGCACTCATTCTATTATTGAGGCTCTACTCTAGCACTGAAGTATTGACTTAGGCAGTAGCCATTTAGTGATACATTTTGTTAGGCACTACATATGAATTCATCCAATGATCCTACCATTACTCTTACATTCATCCTTTTACTTAGGCACTACCACGCAGTCCTACAGTTAAGGAGAAACTACCTATACACATACTACTCCTCTTCCCTCTTTCAGCATCTTTCTAGTCTCTTTGTGCAGTTCTCTTAGTTGTTTTGCACCACTATTGCTCTTTCAGCACCTCTGTTGCCTCTTTCTGTACCTCACTTGTTTCTTTCTACACTCCTCTTGGCTTTTTCTACACCCCTCTTCCTTCTTTCTGTACTTCTGTTGCCTCTTTCTGCACCCCTCTTCTGTCTTTCTGTACCTCAGTTGCCTGTTTCTACAATTCTCTTGCTTCTTTGTGCAGTTCTCTTGCCTATTTTTCCATTTCTATTGTTTCTTTGTGCACTTCTCTTACCTTTTTCTGTACCCTTGTTCACTTTCTGCACCCCTTTTTCTCTCTTTCTGCACCTCTTTAACCTGTTTCTGCAACTCTCTTGCATCTTTCTGCACTTCTCTTTCTTCTTTCTGCACCCCTGTTGACTCTTTCTGCACCACTGTTGTCTCATTGTGCATGTTTGTTGCTTCTTTCTGCAGTTTTTTTTATTCTTTCTGCACTTCACTTTCTGTACCCCTCTTGTCTCTTTTGCACCTATCTTGCTTGTTTTTGGGCCCCTCTTCCCTGTTTCTGCACCTCTCTTCCCTCTTCCTACAACCCTGTTCCCTCTTTCTGCAGTTATCTTGCCTCTTTCTGCACCTGTCTTGCCTTTTTCTGCGCATCTTTTGTTTCTTTCTGCACTTCTCCTGTTTCTTTCTGCACTTCTCTTGCCTTTTTCTGTACTTCTCTTGCCTTTTTCTGCACTTCTCTTGCCTGTTTCTTCATTTTTCTTGTTTGTTTCTGGAGTTCTCTTGCTTCTTTCTGCAAGTATGTTGTCTCTTTCTATATCTCTGTTGCTTCTTTCAGCACTTCTCTTGCTTCTTTCTGCTCCTCTCTTGCTTCTTTCTGTTCCCATGTTGCCTCTTTCGGCATTAGTCTTCCTTGTTTGTGCACCTCTCTTGTCTCTTTGTGCACATCTGGTGTCTTTTTCTGTATGTCTTAGCTGCTTTGGGCACTTTTTTTGTGTTTTTCTGCACCTCTGTTGCTTTTTTCTGGACTTCTCTTCCTTCTTTCTGCACGTGTCTTATTTCTTTTTCAACTCATGTTGTCTCTTTCTACACCCCTTCTATTTGTTTCTGTACCTTACTTGCATTTTTCTACAACTGTTTCCTCTTTCTGCACTTCTTTTTCCTCTTTCTGCACCTGTCTTTTTTCTTTTTGTACATCTGTTGCTTCTTTCTGCTTTTCATACATTTTTCAGTAGCTGTGTTGTTTGAGTATTTCATTTTGCTGTTTGTAAACCTTTTGTTTTTTTTCCTTTCTCCTTTTGGCTGTGTGACCACCTATTCTTGTGTTTTTGCAGATGTTTTGCTCATTTTTATACTTTTCTCTTCATATGAGATATAAATGCAATAGAAATGTAATTGTAATTTTGCGCTTAGTTGTTGCTTTCAAAATTGCAATATTATTAATTTTGAAATTTTAATTAATCTACTAAAATAATTAAACTATTATTTATTTTTTAGTAAGATATTTTATTTGGATTAGAAATAAAAGATGGCAAGAAAACATGAAAAGAGAAGAGAACAAAGGAAATAGAAGTACTTAATGAAAAATAAAACGAGTGGAGTAGAAAAACACCAAAAAGATGCTGAGGATAAAGTGGCTTCTGGTAAGAGAACTAAACAATTTATTGAAAAAGTTGTGAAGAGATTGAACGGTCAAAATACTAATCAAAGGAGGAAAGACATTTTTTGAACAAAGGAGAAGCAAATGAAGAAACACAATGGAAAAAAGCACATGTGACAAAAAGACAGAAACAATTTAAGGACATACGTGTACGTATGTTTCGTAATAGAGTAATTCAAAATTTGTTAAAAGATTGTAAAAAGTATAAAAAAAGATCTACCGCATATAAGAAGAAGCAACAGATTGAAAGGGTAGTAGATACTGCTTTTGAATTGAAACAGAAATTATTTATATTGGTATTGAAGAGAATGAAAACATTGAATAAAACAATGCACTTTATGAAGGAGAGAAGCAAAAGAAAAAGACTGGTTAATAGAAGTAACTTTTGCAAAGCTTTTTCTGGTGAATGGAAGCATACTTCTAGTACTGAGCCTTTTTTTAATGAAGAAAGTTATTTTCAACAAAACACATTAGTTCACGCTTTTGATACCTGTGGTCGTTGCTATGAGGTAAAGGATGGTTGTCCAATTGAAATAGAAAAGATGGTTCCTAGAAATGTGGAAGAAGTATTAGCTGAAGAAGTTTAAGGGAGACGTGCACATGCTCCAGTGTATAAGTGGGATTGTAGTAGTATTTGTAGTATTCAACAGGAATCTATTGATATATTACGAGCTTTCTTGCGACAATATGCTAAAAAAAGTGTTAAACAGAAGATTAAGATGTTGCAAGGACTAGATCCATGTAAAGTAAGAAAATATACTAAGTTGCAGGGTCATTCTCTGGCTTGTCTTTCTAGAAGAGTGTGTAAAAGTACTTTTCGTCATTTAAGAATGTTAGCAGTACATCACACAGAAATGCGGAAGTTAGTAAGGAGATTGTACTGCGTAAAAAGTCCCTCATTATCTTTAAGTGAAATGAACACAGCTCTTTTGTATGGATCAGTATCGGATGTAAAAAAAGTTTGTGATGATATACAGTTTCGTTTCTTTGATTCCCAAGAGGAGTGTAGAGAAAGTGAGAGCTTGATAAGTGTAGGTGTTGAACAACAGTTGGAAGATATTAGTACTGAGAAGTTTGAAGAAGAAATTGCAAAGTTTAAGATACTTTCATGTGAAAAACCAAACTATGGGGGTCATTACGATGGCAGACGGATCACCGCCGCCCATATGGCGGTGGCGCGCCATTTTCGTCCGCCCGCCTAACATTTCCCCCCGCCATATTACGATGGCGGTGGGGACCCAGGCGGACGGAAAGACCGTCCGCCAGTTTTCCGCCGGTAGGCAATCCGCCCGATTGCCTACCGGGCGGAAAAGGCCTGCAATATGGTAGAGGTGCCTTGCAGGCACCGCCATCCATATTACGATGATGGCGGTCTCATGCCTTTCCATGGCGGAGACTCCGCCATGGAAAGGCATGCGGAGAATGCCTTTGGGGGCCCATTGCCGGCCCCCAGGTGGTTGGGGGGTGGGTGGCTGCACTTGGGGGGTACCCATGGTACCCCCCGACATTTGCATGCACAAGGTGGCAGGCACCGCGCGGTGCCTGTCACGTTGTGCGTGCAAATGCACAACATGCCCTTTTAACATTGTGGCGGGTGCTGAATACTTCACCGCCCGCCACAATGTTAAATATACAGGATGCGACCGCCATGGTGGCGGTCGCATCCTAATAGACACAGCGGGACCGCCGCACCTCTTGCGGGCGGTCCCTTTTCCGTTGCGATGGCGGGCGGACAAAGTCCGCCCGTCATCGTAATGACCTCCAATGTTTGTATTTGTTGTCGACGTACTCACTATAGAATTCAAACTAGGAATGTTGATGTGTATTTAAAAAGTGAAAAGGAAAATAATGATAAGTGGGAGCAATTTGGTGCTTATTTGTTGGTAGAAGGTCGTTTTGAGTTGGGTACTGACAACGTATTTGTAAATATTGTTACAACAAATTAGAAGAGAACAAAATGCCAGCTAGAGCAGTACACAACAACTTAGAGTTGGTAGCTTTTCCTCCGGAACTGGCAGATTTAAATACATATGAGTCCATTCTTATTCAATCTGTGCACCCGTTTCAGGCTATAGTTCGTATGGAGCCTAAAACAGGTAAGCTGCCTCCAACAGATTTACAAAGAGGTCTGAAAGGAAGAGTTGTGTACTTACCTTTAGATTTTAAAAAAGATATTGAAACTGTTGGTATAGAGAGAGAGAAAGTGAGCCTGTAGCTTTTCTAGTTAATAGAGTACCAACAAAGAGTCGGAAAATATGGCAAGAGTTAGTAGATGTCACCAAACTTCAAAAGGCTACATTATATCTTGTACAAAATAATATTTATTATAAAATTGTAAATGTGGAAGACCAGGAAATATGTTTAGAAGAAGATACAGAAATTTCAACTGGCCAAATAGAAAAAGTGGACAAGAGCAGGAGTGAAGAGATTTACGAACATTACAGTATACATCCTTTACATTCAAAAGAGGTCATTGGAAACACTATTGAATTATTTCAAATGAAGAAAGCAAAGGGAACTCCCATGAGTGTATGGGAAAAAAGTTTAGAAGCTCGTTGTTTTCCACAGCTGTTCCCCACTGGAGAAGGTGGACGATATGATGAACGAGCAGTACAGATTCCAGCTTCAGAATACCGGACAACAAGCTTGTACTCAGAAGATCCAGGATTTCGACAGTGCATTCCATATATATTTCATCTTCTATTTGAAAGTGACTTGTCTGGACTTTCATATGCAGTGAATCACATATTAAAAACAGGAGTTCATCTTACACATGTTTCTGCAAAAGAATTTATGGACCAAGTTCAACAAAGAGACGATCATTTGGAATCTCAGTTAATTAACTTGATGGCATGTCAACATGGTACTAATGAGTATTGGTATCGTCGTCATGGCGAACTTAAATGTATGTTAAGAAACTTAGGTACTCCTACGTGGTTTCTAACACTTAGCTGTGCTGAATATGCCTGGAACGATTTACTTGAATTTCTTCGACAAGCAAATTCAAATGTCAAGAATATTGAATTGATGACAGCTGGAGAATTGTGTTCTTTGGATCCTGTGAATGTGTGCAGATATTTTAATCATAGGTTTCAAGCTATGATGTCTTTTATCTGCAATAAAAATAATCCACCTCTTGGAGAAGTTACTGATTTCTTTTGGAAAAAGGAGTACCAAGCCAGAGGTACTCCTCATATACACATGTTATTATGGATCAAGGATGCACCTAAATTTGGAACCGATTCTGATGAAACTGTTTTGTCTTTTATCGAAGAGTATGTTACCTGTGGCATTCCAAAAAAAGGAGGAGAAGAGAGCTTAAGAGAACAAGTTTTATGTTTTCAAAGTCATCGATGTGAAAAATATTGTTGACAAAAATACAAGTCAAAGGGAAAATTTTAAACAACATGTTATTTTGGATTCCCACGTCCAGTAATTTCAAAAGGAAGAGTCAATATTTTTATGTCAGCAGTAAGACTTACTATAACACGAAAATCTCCGAAGAATACATACAACATAAGAAGAACTGAAAATTCAAAGTATATTAATGACTACAATCCAGTGATTTTGACAATGTGGAATGCAAACATGGAAATCCAGTATGTTGCAGATAATTCAATTGCTGTTGCTCACTATGTTACGTCATATATAACCAAATCTGAAAAGACAGAGTTGAAAGAAATGTGGTAAAAAATTTCACATGAGAAGAGTCTTAGGGGCACATTACGATACCCGGCGTAAAAAAATCCGCCAGGCATGGAAGCGGCAAAAATCCGCCCGCACACACCGCCTGAACACCGACCACGCCATTATGAGTACACAAACTGAAAACCGCCATCGGCGGAAAAATCATACAAAATACCGCCCGCCATCGTCCGAGTCGGAGTCAAACCGCCCGCCACGGACGGAAACACGCACGACAACACAAAACCGCCCGCCCACACGGCCGACACACCGCACGTGAAATTACGATCGCACCGCCATGAGCGCGGAAAAACAACAAAAATACCGCCCGCCAGCGCAAACAACGCCGATGAGAATCGACACGGCAGAAGCCATGGCGCCCACGTACCTGCACAGAAACCATCCGCACACAAAACCAATAGCACACAACATGGCCAACAAGTCCACACAGCAAGGCACGCACAAATACACAAGCACAGTACACATCCCGAAAACACCCCCCGGACAAACAAAAAATACAAAGGCCAGAACCCCAGACACAACACACCTGAAAACAACAGACCATGAGGACACACCCACATAGGTGAGTACAAAAGCAGCACTCCCACAGACCACAACCCCTTGCTACATTGCAAACCAGAGAGGAGAGGAGAGGACACAGTGACACAGCAAGGACAGCAGCACACCACAGAAACGCACACATCACTACCACCACCACCACCACCACCACCAAACACCGGCACCACAAACCCCCTGCACATTACACAACACACACCGCACCAGCACCACAAACACCATGGCACCACAAAGGATGCCCAAGTTCACGCCCATGGAGCTGACGGTCATGGTCGACGAGATCATCAAGGTGTACCCACAAATCTATGGGAACATGGTCCAGCACACACCACTAGCCACCAGAAACAGAATGTGGACCCGGATCGTAGACCAGGTCAATGCAGTCGGGACCCTGCCCAGGAACAGAACCGAGATAAACAAACGTTGGAATGACGTAAAGAGCCTGGTCAAGAAGAAGGAGGGCAAAAACAGAGAGCTGGCTGCCGTCACTGGCGGAGGGAATCCCGCGCTCTTTAAGACCTTCAAAGCGTGGGAGGAGAAGGTGCGAGTCGTAATACATCCGGAGATCCTCGCCGGATTAGCAGGGGGAGTGGAGGCTGGTAAGTACAAACTAATGTATACCAGCACACCGCTATGTACACACATGCGCAACCACCATGCCACAGCTCCCAGGGACAAACACCCCCATGTCCAGCACACAATACACAACACATCACACGCACATGCAACAGACACTACCACACACAGGCCAAACCGAACAACTGTAAGATGCGTGGGGACATGTGTACACTAAGCCAGCCACGTAACCACCAACAGGTCCACAAATATGCCAGAAGCGCCACAACGAGCACCCACCACACCCATGTGTCCGCCACAGCTGCACCAACTGACAAGTAACAGGTAAGTGGCAGGAACACAAAGTGCAGTGGGTCGGAGGGGGACAGCTGAAGTACAACACCCACCAGGCCCCCACTCCCACAGACCAGCAAGGTGGAGCACTCCCCACACCCATGTGTCAGGCACAGCTGCACCAACTGACAAGTAACAGGTAAGTGGCAGGAACACAAAGTGCAGTGGGTCGGAGGGGGACAGCTGAAGTACAACACCCACCAGGCCCCCACTCCCACAGACCAGCAAGGTGGAGCACTCCCCACACCCATGTGTCAGGCACAGCTGCACCAACTGACAAGTAACAGGTAAGTGGCAGGAACACAAAGTGCAGTGGGTCGGAGGGGGACAGCTGAAGTACAACACCCACCAGGCCCCCACTCCCACAGACCAGCAAGGTGGAGCACTCCCCACACCCATGTGTCAGGCACAGCTGCACCAACCGACAAGTAACAGGTAAGTGGCAGGAACACAAAGTGCAGTGGGTGGGACGGTGGACAGCCCAAGTACAACACACACCAGGCCCCAGTCCCACAGCACAGCAAGGAGGAGCATCCCCACACCCCACACCCACGTGTCAGCCACCGCAGTGCACAACGACAGCCGAAAGGCAGACATCACGGTCCACAGCAATCGGTGTCAGTGGGTGTACAGCCACCCCCACGACCCACTACACCCCCCACCCCCACAGACCTGCAACATGGAGCACCCCCGCTAAGAGCCATGTGGCATCCAGTACAGTGCACGCACGAACAACTTGCAGGTGGGAAACTGGACAGGGCTGGATTACTGGAGGCATGAGGACCATAACACCACCAACACATGGGACATGTCACATAGCACATGAACACGCAGCACCGCCCACCGTCACGAACAAGTGAACAATGTGCACACGGACATGAACAGCAGACTCACACCCCACATGACCCATCACAGACATAGCAACACCCAAGGAGCCACGTCTGCATGCACAAGCCACACTGAATATAGTCCCACACGGCAGCCACTGTGCAACTCATCACACACAACCGAAACACCATTGAAGTCCTGTCCATGTAGCCCCTACTGCCTATCAACCACACACCCCACAACTACGCCTATGTAAGACAAACAACACTAGATGCAACAGAGCGGAACAACAGAAATGCACACGAACACCACTGAACCCATCAAACACACAGACACACCATGCACATACAACATACCATCCATCCCATCCGTCAGCCCCAGTCTCATGAAAGGCATGTCATCCGCACAGCTGCCACACATACAGCAGTCACGCTAAGACACATGCCCATGACCAACCATGTGCCAGAAGTCAATGAAGCGCACGACACACTGTGAGCAACAACACACAACATGGGCCACACCCCCCGAGCACTGCAGTGATGCACATGGCACAGGGCAGCACGCACACCAAGGAGATGGGACAACTGCAATACGTTGGCTGGCACACAACTATCACTCACTCATAACGATGCGTCCAATGCCATGTCCAGTAACCACAACAGACAGCAAATATGCAGGGCATGTCAGGCATGCACACACCTCAGACCATGCACTGTCATGCTGCCACAACACATGTCACGTTCGGAACCCATGGCTCACAGCATGTACCCCAAAAGCATATACCCTCCCAAATGCGAATCTGGGGCATGGCCCCCATGTTGCCATATGCGTTCCTAAGCGTTCCATTTGAACCCCAAAAGCATATTCCATCCCAAATGCGAATCTGGGGCATGGCCCCCATGTTGCCATATGCGTTCCTAAGCGTTCCATTTGAACCCCAAAAGCATATTCCATCCCAAATGCGAATCTGGGGCATGGCCCCCATGTTGCCATATGCGTTCCTAAGCGTTCCATTTGAACCCCAAAAGCATATTCCATCCCAAATACGAATCTGGGGCATGGCCCCCATGTTGCCATATGCGTTCCTAAGCGTTCCATTTGAACTCCAAAAGCAAAGTACAAACCAGACCCAGGATGGGCCAGGAGCCCGCATACACCAGAGTCACAATGAGTAGGGGCAAAGCAACACACCCATCGGCATGGCCAATCCGTCCCATGCCACATGTGCACAGCACACAGTCCCATTGCCTAGCACACACACCTACAGACGCCACAGCCACACACTCGCCTCCGGGAAACCCATGTACGAGATTGCACGAACTGCCAATGTCAGACGACTAATACATACTTCGCCAGGTGCAACACAATAACAAATCTCATTCTCTCCACAGGTGACGAACTGCTGGACGCTGGGGATGGAGAGAGCAGCCAGCACAGCCAGCCTACAAGCCCCCAACGAGGACACACGGATCTGGAGGATCTGTCCACCTCTTCGGACACGGACCACCAAGCTGGCCCATCTGGCGTGGCAGGGCCCAGCCGCTCCCCAGGACCCCTCCTACCCACCAACCCATCATCCAGGGATGCTGAACAGTCCCAGTCCCCTGCTGCCACTGTCGTTGCGGCCACACCCACGGTCATTGCGGCCACTACCACTGCCGCAACCGCCACCATCGCCGCACCGACCACCACCGCCTCCACCACCACCACGTCTTCGCTGGCACCAGCCCCAGCGCAGGTGGTGGCCCGGCCGACTGGATCCACCCTGGGAGCCACAGCGAGGACCGTGGTGAGCAATGTGGCTAGTGGGCAGGCCGGTGGCAGCAGGACTGGTAGGAGGAGCAGGGTCAGGGAAACGCCAGCCTCCCCTGGGAGCCATGCCCTGCCTCAAATGGACAGAGTCCTTGGGGCCTATGAAGAGGCCCAAGGACAATGGGCCAGGTCTGCTACTGACACGCGGGAGGTGCTGGGGGTGCTGAGGTCCATGGACGCCCATATGGGCCAATTCGTGTCCCGTATGGACCAACTCGTGGACCTCATGGGCCAGCTGGTGGTGGCGGTGGGGTCACAGGCAAGGCCAGCAACACCACCTCCGCCACCACCTGCTAGGGCGCAGGCTCGGGCAGCAGTGTCCACTTCCCCGGCGTCCACAGCCAGTGAGCACACCTCACCCACCACCAGCAGGTCGCCACCACACACCCCCTCCCAAACGTGGAAGGGGCCGTCCGAAGAGGAAACAGATCTCCCGGGAGGACTTCGCACGCTCCAGTCGCAAGTGAGGCAGCCAGCCAGCCTTCCGCCAGCCTTCCTTGACCAGCCACTGCATTGACTTGCTCTACGATCCCACTCCACACAGCCATCTGGATGGCATGTGTGTGTTGGACTATGGACATAGAACCAGTGGGTACACCCTGATCATCACGCAGCCATGACCGACAGCTCATTGTCACTGCACGCACCACTTTTGTCATCACCTTACACACAATCACATGTCACAGTTCGTAATAGATGCACCTTTTTCACTAACTGCTGTTTGTGCCCTGTGTCTTTATTGTACGGAATACAACGGCCACCTTGGGCGGAAAGGCACCTGATGCGTGGCATGGAAATGGAATCCGGAGGCCTGTAGGGACCTAGGGGTGGGAGACAGAACAGGAGCACATTCAATGAGTGTGTCACACACCCATCACACAGTACATGTCAACAACTACAAGCAATGTACACACATCGCACAGAGCAATAGGGCACAATGCCACAGCCACCAACAGTGGCATACTACCCTGGCCATGGAGCGTTGACACACTGCACGCAGTGAACATACGGCCACCCTGACACAGCACACACACACCTGCATAGATACAGACACATCATCCGTCGTACATGGACACTCACCGTCAAGTGAAGTAGCGGGCGATGAGCTGCTGGCGCACATTCCCAGCTTCCTCCTCTCCGCTGTCCACCTCACTCGAGCTGTCCTGGTCTGCGGGCTGGGGCCCTGGTTGATCTCCGTCATCCACAATGAGGGGGATCTGCTTCCGAATGGCCAGATTGTGCAGCATGCAGCACGCCACCACTATCTGGCACACCTTCTGTGGGGAGTACGCCAGTGCACCCTCGGTGCGGTCCAGGCACCTGAACCTGGACTTGAGGAGGCCAAAGGTACGCTCGACCACACGTCTGGTCCTCCCATGTGCCTCATTGTATCGATCGTCTGCTGGGGTGCGAGGATTCCTCAATGGACTGAGCAGCCATGCCCCATTCGGATACGCAGAGTCACCTGGGTGTGAGGGACACAGAGAACCGTTGCTATTCCAACTGGACAGGGGACAGCATCGCACAACCAGCACGCTACACCACTCCACATACTCACCGACAATACAGCCACGATCCTGTTGCAGATTGGCCATCAGTCGTGGCAAGATGCTGTTGCGCATTATGTGTGCGTCATGGGCCGAGCCTGGAAACTTTGCACACACGTGGGTGATCACCATGTCCGCAAGGCACACCACTTGCACATTCAGGGAGTGCGTGTGCTTCCTGTTGCGGTACAGGTGCTCAGTGGCCTGTGGTGGAACAAGGCCAACATGAGTGCAGTCAATGGCTCCCACGACGTGTGGGATTCTGCCAAGGGCATAGAATGCACCCTTCACTGCCGCCAATTCACGAGCCCTGGGGAATCTGATGTACCTGTTCCGGTACAGCATCATGGCTGCCAGTACATCCCTCAGCACCTTGCTGAACATGGGCTGGGACATCCCTCCTCCACTGCCCACTGTGTGCTGGAATGACCCAGTGGCGAAGAAATGCATGGCGGCCATCACCTTAGCCGTGGGGGTGACAGCAGTCGGATACACCCTGCGGGGACGGAGATGGGGCTCTAACATGGCACACAGTCGATGCAGAGTTGGCCTGTCCAGCCGAAACTTCCTGATTACCTCTGTATCGTCCATGTCCGCCAGCAATTGGTATGGGCGGTCAATGTTCGGTCTCCGCCTGGGTTAAATGGCAGAGGACACATGTCAAAGCAACACGGCACATAGCAATTTCGCATACACATCACTGACATGACTGAGCAAGCACATGAGCCACAGCCCAGCTGTCAAGCTGGGACGGCACGGCCACAATACACTTACACAGGTCTCCCAACAATGGCAATGGCAAGTGAGACATACCACTGCCATGTGCATGCACATGGGGATCTAGGCCCCAATGACTTGCGGGCGTGCTGATGGGGACTGACTGCATATTCGTCAAGCGGCAACGCCACGGCAACATGAGTGTCTGCTGAGCATGGTACTGCTTCCGAGGCTGGATGAGTATGGCACACGACGACGACGATGTGGGCACGGGCTGAGCGGCCAATACAAGTGGGACCTGTGGCACGAGGGGATATGAGACAGTAGTAGGTGTCAGCACTGCACCCTATGTACAGCACTGTACGGATCACAGCTCCCGAAACATTGACTGGTGTCCACATTGACAGCCCCATGCCAAGACGGCTGTGTGCTTGCAGTCACACGTCACAGGTGAGAGGTTACATTGCACGTGCCAGGTGGCAGTCGTACATAGTGGGAGCTGGCATGTGTGTGCATGTGTCTCCTGTTCAGGATCCACCAGATGGGCGCTGACTCTGTACTGACCATTGGACACAGCATGTTCCGTGGAAGGCTTGTGTGTGTGGGATGGTGGCACTGGATGTGCCTCCGTTGGGTGGGGGCCATGCACAGGGCGGGTACGTCGATGATTGCGCATTGTTGGTCACGGTGGGTGCACCAGCTAAGATGTGTTGCCCTGTGTTCAATTCCTATGTCCGCATGATGATGGACTGTGGATGTGGGCAGACTACACATTGGTCGATGTGCTGTCTATATGCATGTGCCTTCACACCAGGCACAGCTGCCCCTGCACATGTGACCCCTGCTGGACTCGCTGCTGGGTCTGTGGAGCTGATGCACCTTCTGCGCGTGGGGCGGACAGCTCTCCTCACTTCCCTCATTGCGCATGTCATGTCTTTGCCGCAGGTGACATGGATCATGGAGGGCCCACATGTACGCGTGGGTAGGCTACACATGATTGTTCACTGGTCGCCACCCCCAGTCAGTGTTTCGAATGGGAAGGTTGTCGTGCTGGTGGTATGTTCGATGTGGCGGATGGGCGGGCCTAGGTGCGGGCTTACATTCCGGACATGGGGGTAGTTGGATTGGCGACTAGTTTCAGTACACACGGGACACGTCTCTTCCTTTCCACATCTGGGTCATCCCTTGTACTAACTGACAGTGATACAGTCATCTTCGCCCCAGCCCTCATGTCCTCCCCTCGCCCCCCAATATGCATGCTCACCTGCGAGGCTAGCGCTTGCACAGGCAGCCCCAAGCTTGCACCAGAGAGGGCAAGGAGTGTATGTGTGGGTCCAGTTGCACGAGTGGGCTGTCTCAGGGTATGATGTGTGGCGGGACGCCGTCCACCTGCGTGGTGCCCCAAATGGAGACCCGGCCTGCATGGACTATGCATCACAGTCTTCGCCTTCCGGATCCGCCACCTGCGACACCCAGTGGCTGTGGCTGCCCTTGCGGCCATGCCGCGTCCGTCTGTGGCTGATGGCCCACACATTCACTCTTTGGCCTCTCTGGGGAGGGCTCAGGGGTGGTGGCGCACGCGCTTGCACTTAGTCGCAATGGCATGTGGCGTGGTTGGTATGATGGGCAATGGATGGGATGGTGCGAGCCACCTCCCGTGACGTCAGTGCTGCTCGTGCTGTGGTGCGTCCCCCTACACTTCCATTTGACTTTTTGCCATGCTGGACGTTGAGGTTCTATTGCCTGCGTGATATGACCAGGAGGAGCGCGAGGAGACCTCTCACACACCATGCTCCACTGCCATCCCGTGCCCTGTATCGCCTGTGCGGATTGACTATGTTGGGGTTACACCTGGTCGACTGGGGCTGTGTGTGCCTTGTCAAGGGGCATGGCGGGCGCACAACAGGATCCAGCTCGTCCACAGAGGGTGGGCTGAGGTGCGCCTGGTACCGCTTTGTACGTGTGCCCGGCTGCTGTGCACACACGTGTTCACTCCCCCGACAGGTGTCCTCTCACAATGCCCAGGGAAGCGGTGGTGTACTGTTCATGAGCCCTCCCAACACGGCGTGCTCCAACTTGGCATGTGCGCATCTACCCGTCACACCCACCCACCTGAGCACTGCGTCCATACGACTTCACACGACACATGTGTGTCTTCCACAGTAGTGCTACTCATTTGCGTTGACATCCAATACCAGTGGACTACATGGTCATGTCACGACTGCCGTGTACTTCACATACTCTCATCCTCTCTCATTCGTACTTGTGAAATGAGTCAGCGGAGACAGTTCTGGTTTCAAACATTATATTGAGTCTTCTGTCCTCTGTGATGCAGTATAGTGGACACTACTGGCAGCGGAATACATGTTGAGGATATACTGAGCATGATAACAAATGGGATAGGGTGTGGGGTTACATCTGCTTGGCCAAGGCTGTGCTAATGTACATTTACGTATAGCTGCGGAGCTGCGGACTTTGACACAGACGGTATACATGTAGCCTACCAGACCGCTCGGCATCATGGGCACAGTCCATCTCAGTTCCATGTGACAGGTTTGCTGCGGTTGTTCCTCATGCACGCGTGCATGTGAGATGACATCAGGGCATGTGCTTGCGTGCATGCAGCGGCGTGCCACTTGTTGTTGCACTGTGGTGGTTACTGGACATGTCACAGTCACTGGGGTCGTGTTGTTGTTGTATGCACTTGTCCATGCAAAGGTCCTGGTATGGGATTCCCAGGGCGGGGGTGGGAGGGGTGCAGCACCCACAGACTCCAGGCGACC
Source organism: Calotriton arnoldi (assembly GCA_963921515.1). Taxonomy (NCBI): domain Eukaryota; kingdom Metazoa; phylum Chordata; class Amphibia; order Caudata; family Salamandridae; genus Calotriton; species Calotriton arnoldi. The sequence goes on from CAWUFW010008366.1 coordinate 63,444, forward strand.
TATTCATGTCCACTGAGCGGTGTGTGTGTCCATGTGCGCTGGATCCATGTCGTGTCCTGGTTGTTCGTGCAGTTCCGTCCATGTGGGTGCGATGCACAGAGCCCATGCCACTGCCTCCCACGATGCATGCGGTGTTCCTGGATGTGATGGGGAACAGTGTGCATGTCCCGGTCATATCCGATGTCATGGCGATGTCGTTGATGGTGTGGTTACAGTTGCCGGTCGTTTGGTATGGCTGTTGTGGTGGTGACTGGCCAGTCCGTGCGGAAGCTGAGCATGGGTGCGGGGTTGGACTTCATAGGTCACTCGGGGAACCTGCGTTGTGGTCCGACGTATTTACAGGTTGTCAGGTATGCGATGCCGTCCAGCAGGGCTTCCATGTCATTGGTGGTGTACATGTTTGCCAGCCAATGAAGCGGATGGTGGCTGTCAAGGTGTTGTTCGTAGGTTGTCCCTTGGAGGACCATGATGGGGCATGCTGGGTGACATTCGATGTAGCTGTTCTCGATGATCCGTCGTGTGGAGGCACAGTGGTTCCATTTCAGTGCGCGTGCGATGTTGGCCACATACGCCATGCCCCCATAGGCAGAGCAGGCCCTGTCGTGTGCGTCCAGAGGGAGGAGTAGTGGTAGCAGGTCCGCCTTCAGACATGCCGGGTTGGAGAGGCATATCTCGACGGGATGCTGGTAGGGACACCTCCGACAGTAGAAGACGGGCATGACGCAGCTGAACAATGTGATGCGGTAAGTCAGTCGGTAACTTACGTTCAGCAGGGACAGGAGATCGCATCCCAATGTATGTATCGTGCTGGTTTGGTACAGCTTGAGCTCTTCGGCGTAGTTGGGTAGGTGTGTTGCGGTTGCCATTTCGCAGCGGTGCGTTGTGGTGGCGTGCTCCGGCTGTGTGTGCAGTCTGCAATGTGCACGCTCCGAGGTTGCTGTGAGCTCTGTGTAGTCGTAGGGAGACAGGACTTGTGTTCTGTTGGCTTGTTTGGAGGACACGGGCCCTCTTCCCACATGCTTCTCAGACAGTTGAAGGTCAGTGCTGTGTGACTCCTTCCAATTAACTTGCATGTGGCCGACATGGGGGAGTGTTTTCTTGTTTCTTCCCCGTCCGTTGTGTGCTTCTGTGATATGCGCTATCTGCCCTGTGGTCGGTCTCCTCGGCATGCCTGTGTTGGTCTATTCTTGGACAATGGCTGTATTCACCGGCTTCTGTCGTAGGGCTGTGGTTTCGGTGTTGGAATGGAAGGTCATTCAGTGCTGTCTGCTCTCCCTTGTGTGGGCGGCAGGCTGCCTTTCCGCTCTGCGTTGGGCCTTGTGTGTGGATGTAATTCTTGGGCCACCTGTTGTCGGTCACCGGGCTCTTTGGTGTTCCGTTTCATGTGTCTTGTTCATATGTGCAGGGTGGTATGGGTTTTTCAGTGTGGTACTGGCGTTCCTCTTCCCGAAGGGGCCCTGCTTCTCCTAGTTGGTGTTGCCGCCGCTGTGTGCTTCGCCATGTTTGTTACACTGGGGTGTGTCCTGCTGTTGCGTGACTTCACTGACATGTGTGCGTCGGTTGTGTGGCGTTGGGTGTTGTCCGTGAATTGGGCGTTGGGGACATGTCTGTGGCCGGCCTGTCACGTGTCATGTGCGTTCGGGGTGGGGCTGATGTGTGTGCTGCTTGGTTGTGTCCCTGTGTCTGTGTGCGACGCATGCATGGCGCTGCGGTTGGCCTCTGCGTTGTGCGCATGTGTGGCGGCGTCATCGGCGCTTTGGGGCCGTGACGGGGTGGTTGGTTCCTAGTCCCAGGTGGTGTGTACACATGTGTTCCGCGATGTTAGGATTTGGCCTGTGTGTCATATGTGGATGCGATGGTGGATGTGTAGTGTGCACGCGCTGGTGGGGGGTTGTCCGCTTTTTCCGCCCTTGCACTGTGTGCGCTGTTTGCGTGCACTTGTTGTGTGTGTGCCTACCTGCGTCTCCGCGGTACGTTGCGTCCTTGGTGGTGCATCAGCAGAAGCATGGGAAGGGCCTGCAGTGCTGGATTCATGCCCGGGGTGCCGCTTCTTCGTTGTCCGTGCTCTGCGTCCGTGTTTCCGCCTCTCTTTCACGTGCGGTGTCTCTTTGCCGTGGGAGCCGTTTGTTTGCGGCATCGTAATTTATGCGCCGGGCGGGACGTGTTTCGTCGGACGGTGTGTGTCAGTTGTGCTGCGCCGCTACGTGTGCGGGCGCACTTTGATGGCGGACGGTGTTGCTGGCTTGCCGGCGGTGTTTGGCCTGCTTTTCGCATCGTAATTGGGCGGGCGTGTGGACTGCTGCGTGCCGGCGGTAACTGGTGGTTTTTGCATCCGCCAGCACGGCGGTAGTGCTTCCGCCCGCCATCGTAATGGGCCCCTTAGTAACAAATTGTATAGCTTTAGCTTGAAAATGCTTTCCCATCGAGAGATTGGATCCTATGAATGTTCAGATCAGTTGAGCTCTGCCAGTTTATATTCAAAGTCAAGAAGATTCATTTTGGTAAGTCTAGGTCTTGCCGCCACACGAAATAGAGTATTGAAATCTCTACAAGAAATTGAATACTTAGCACTGAATGAACCAGAAAGTACAGATATTGTTAAAACTAATATGTTGGATACATACTATCCCAAAAGGAGTCCACATCTGGAAAACCTATGTCTCTATGAAGTACTGCAACATTACAGCTTTAAGAGAAATGTTACAAAAAATATAAATGAAGAAAAATATGCAGTAATTGGATGGGATGGATGCTTGGTAAAACATGCCAAAGGAAATCTTATTAACCACAGAAAACTCAGTTGCGAAACTCCCGATAAAAAGGATATTTTCTATTTTCACTTCTGCAACTCTTCAAGTCTTGGCGTAGTGAAATGGAATTACTTGGAAATTTTGACTGCTATGAAGATTCTTTTAATGCATATAAAGACTACATTCAATGCACAATTTTCCCTACTTATCTACAAATGTTAAATGATGAGATTGAACAAGAAACTACTATTGCAGCTGAATTAGGTAGAGACCGTTCTCAAGATAGTCAGAAATCTGCTCCACTAAGTCAAGATCCACTAGGACAACCAATTATTGAAAATGAAGCAGCAATAGCCATGAATGAAGTAGAAACAACAATGCAACAAGCACAACAGGATATTATTGGTTTGAGAAAGTTGGAAGAACAACTAAATATTGAACAAAAATAAATATATGAGCAAGTGACACTACAGATACAGCATGGTTTGCTACATGAAAAAAAAAATGCCAATGCACATCATTTAAACCTATTCGAATGTACATCAGTGGTCAAGCTGGAACAGGAAAAAGTTTCTTAATTAAAGTTTTCACCAGTTATCTACACAAAACTACTGGATGCCATTTATCTTGTGTTGTAACAGCTCCAACTGGATTAGAAGCATCACAACATTAAAGAGATTACTTTACATCGATTACTCATGCTACCAGTTGAACAAAAAATAAATTGGAATATCACAAGCTATCTGGAGAAGCTTGTTATGAAGTGTCAAGAGTAATGAAGAAAATTAAACTTCTAATCATTGATGAGGTGAGCATGGTCTCAAACTTAATGCTTGCCTTTGTCCATTTAAGAATGCAACAGATTTTAAAAACAGATTATGATGTTCTATTTGGAGGAAAACATGTAATTGTATTTGGCGACCTACTACAACTTACTCCTGTGAAAGGGCAACCTGCTTTTAAAACACTTGCCCATGAAGACACTAGGAAATCTTTGGGAAGTATTGGAAATGTCAACATTTGGTGTCATTTTGAATATAAAGAACTTATTAAGAATATGCGACAAGCAAGTGATGAACATTATGGAAAAATTCTTCAAGATATAAGAATTGGTGTTTTGACAAAACATGGCAAAGAAGCTTTACAAAGTCGTCTTTTAATGAAGTTGTTTGCAAACGAAAACATAGCACCTGAAATAATATACAAGAAAATTGGTGAAAATAAGTCTATAGTTTGCCTAATGCCAACACTGCAAGAGTGTTCTACATTCAATCAAGAAATTTTGAAATTGGAAAAACAACCAATAATGAAAATGGTAGCCGTTGATAAAATGGAACTTGAAGAAGTTACTATTCTTCTCTCAGAGAAATTACAGTCAAAATTAGGGGGCATATTAGCAAGGGCTTTATCGCCGCTTTAGCGGCACTTTTTGCCGCTAAAGCGGCGATATTTTTAACGCCCTATTAGCAAGCTGTCGCTAACAGGCGTTAGCGACAGCTTTCAGGCGTTAGAGGCCGGGAATTACATCGCCTTGCATGTCAGCGATATTTATCGCTAATGACATGCAAGGTAGGCGTTCCCAACTAAAAGCGACGGTAAACAGTCGCTTACATACCTATCGCCTATTAGCAATACCCGCGAAGCGATAAAAAAACGCGTGCTAACCCCGAATATCGCTTGTATTTAAGAACTGATAAAAACATGACTTAGCAATGAAAGTCAATGGGAGGTGGATTGTAAGGTTAAGTCCCCAGAATTAGCGATAGGATTTTATCGCTGGATTTCTCGCGTTAAAGTTGGGTTTCGCCGCTATCGCTGGATATTTTATCGCAATGGAGATAAACCTTGCTAATAGCATGTTATTTCCGCGGTAATATCCAGCGATAGCCGGCGATAAAAAAAGGCGCGCTAAGCAAGGTTTGCGATATTTATCGCATGTTCTTGCTAATATGCCCCTCGATTCTTTGGAAAAGTCAGTGTCTAAGCCTGCAGGTCTAGAAAAGACTTTATATGTATGTGTAAACTGTCGGGTAATTTTAAGGCGTAAATTAAATGTAGACGAAGGTTTAGTAAATGGAGCAATGGGTAAAGTTGTTGATTTTGTAAATTTTCAGAAGAGAGATGGAATTGAATTTTTGAAGATTAAATTTGATCAGATTGAAGAGATAAAACAGATTGGACGTTGTGCTGTTCGTTTTTTGCTTGTAAAAGACTTGTATGTTCATAGAAAACAGTTTCCTCTTTCTTTAGCATATGCAGTAACCATTCATAAATCTCAAGGTTTAAGTGTAGACAGTGCTTTGGTAAATATTGGAAGTACAGTGTTTAAAGAGGGCATGGCATACGTTGCATTGTTTCGAGTAAGAACTTTATCTGGTTTGTATTTGATTGATTTTGATGAGAAAAAGATTAGTGCTGATGTAAATTGTGTAAAAGAGTACAATCGGTTAAGAAGACTTTATGCTCCTAACTTAGGTGAATATCCTGTGTGTGAGAAACGTGTAGTGTGTCCAAAACGAAAATATGACAAATATTCTACTGAGATTCAAAAAAAGAAAACAATTCAAGAGAATGATGAAACTGCAAAGAAAATGAAATTGGACACTGTTGATGATATTGTAGGATACCAGTTAGAAAATAGTTCAGGTATCAATTGCTATGTTAATGTAATTGTAAATGTTATCTTTTATCTAGAGGATCTTCGTCATGAAATTATTGAAAATCGATAAAAAAGATTCTGGGGCATATCATCAAGGCCCCGCGATAAAATTATCGCCGCTTTAGTGTCCGTTTTCGGGCGAAAAGCGGCGATAATTTTATCGCATTATCAGCAAGGTCACGCTATCGCGTGAATCCTTGCCTTAGCGCCTCTTTCCTCAACGCCCAGCTTTGCATCTCTAATGATATGCAAAGTGGGCGTTCGCACTAAAATAACGTGAGAAATGTCGCTAAGTGACATTTCTCCTATCAACAAACTTCCCGCTAACATGCATGGCGATAAGAAAAGTAGCGATAACCGCGCTTATCGCTACTTTTCTTACGCCTGCTCTCAATCTGACTTAGCCATTGTATCCAATGGAAGGTGCATACTATGGCTGAGTCCACCCTGCCCTATCAGCAAGGCATCGCCTGTCGCTGTGCGATTATCGCTGGTTTTCCAGCGATAATCGCACATTTTGTAGCTATCGCTGGTATTTTTATGTCTTTTGAGATAAGCGTCGCTGATAGCGCGCTATCTCAGCGATAACATCCAGCGATAGCCGGCGATAATTATCCTAGCGCTAAGTGCGCTTAGCGATAATTATCGCCGGTTGTTGCTGATATGCCCCTCTGTTCTTTACTGCATTATATTTTTCAAAAGTTGGTAACTGATAGAACTAAAATCCATCCTGCTTCTGACATTCAGCATCTTTTGGATATATGTACTGCTTCATTGAAATTTACATTGAATATACAAGATGCACAAGAATTTCTTATGTTTATGCTTGGAGTATTGGAAGATGAAGGAATAGAAATTGAAAATTTATTTGGACTAAGTTACAGATGGGATCATAAATGTGAAGAGTGTTAATTTTCTTCTACTGCTGAAATGGACACTGAACGATTCATATACTTGACGATAACAGATTGCAAATCAGTGTCTTTTAACAAATTAATAAAAACAGCTAATCAAGATATGAAATGTTCTCGTTGTAAATCAGAAATGTTGTCAACATTATATATAGAAAGATATGGAAAATATGTAATTTTAATGCTACAACGGTGTAGAGCAAAAGGAACAAAATTGGAAACCAAAATTAAAACTTTTGTGGCAAGTCAAGTATCAATTTCAGGAAGAAGTTTTAAAGCAGTGGCTATTATTTTCCATGATGGACCTACTACATCATCTGGACACTATACTGTGTATTTAAAGTGTGATAAAGGATGGACACACTGCAATGATGCTCATTTGGAATTCAAATGTAGGCTGCCTTATGAATTACCAAGTTCATATCTCATATTTTTGATGCTAAAGTTTTGAAAACATCATTCGGCCTATTGGGAAGATGGGAAGATGGGAACACGAACATGAACACAAATTAACAAGTTTATTTTGGATATTTTCAATGCAAATGGATTTGGAAATATTATTCGGCCTATTGGGAAGATGTGAACAATTAGTGTTTGGATTATTGTTTGTGTTAATTGAAATTGCATTTGGAAAATTGTGTTTGAAAGACGTGGTTTATATATTTGATCTTTATATTATTCGCAATGTAAATGAGAGTGTATGTTTTACAAAAATGTAGTTGACAGAAACAAAAGACTTATGGGCCGATTCCGATTCGGGCCGGAAATCTCCCCGACCGAGCCGGACCCGGAGAGATTTCCGACCGAATCGGACCCTAGCAGTCCGACCGAACGAGTATGATGCACACGTATGACATCGGACTCGATTCGGTCGGACTCCCATTGAAGTCAATGGGAGCCAGTCGTACGACGCGTACACGGGCTCCCATTGACTCAATGGGCACGACGCGAACAAGGGCGCCCCCTACAGCGTGTTCGCGTCGATGCGGGTTGCACCGTACATGCACGTGTAGGGGGGACCCATGTGTCCCCCCTGTGTGCGACTCGCACGCCTACGCTTCCAGGGGGTCCGACGCGGACCCCAAAGTGCGGCTCCGACAGCTCCTTGGAGCCGGGCTGCGCGAGTCGGTCGGAGCGGTCGAGGTGCGCATCATACTTACCCAGCCGGGGAACGTCTCCATTGCGAGGTGCGCGTCGTCCCCATGCGAGTCGGTCGGAGCGGTCGGGTCCTGCGAACGAGTCGGTCGGAGATTTCGCGAGTGCACGCATCGTACTCGCTCGCCCGGACGCACGTACGACTCGGTCGGGAAATAGGGCTCCGAATCGGATCCGGTTAAGCCGAATCCGATTCGGTGCCCTACCGGCCGAGATCGGAATCGGCCCCTTAATGTGATTGCAGAATGTAATTTAGAATCTGAAGATAGGTAAACAGATAGTTATACTTGTTCTAAATAATTCTCAACGCTGATTTTTTTTTTTGTTTTGCAATCTCATTGTATGTAATTCTAAAATTATGTTGTGATCTTAAAACTATAATATTATAAAAAGTTTTCTTCTTTTTTACAGAAGGTAATGGTGAAGTTTGAAAAGATTTTAAATTCAGATTACAACAAAACTACTGTAAAATAGTTTCACTGGGTTTTGTATCTACATTAGTAAAAAGGTAAGATAAAATAATGTAATAAGCATGATAATGTGAAATAATGTTTACAGCTGCTTTTACTGCACTCATCCATTCCTTCAAACACTACCCATGCACTCATGTATACAGTTAGGCAATATTACCATACTCCTCCAATCACCCAGGCACTATCCATGCATTTCTCCAATCACCTAGCCAGTACGTATACACTCATAATATCCCCAGACATTACCCCTGCACTCATACAATCACCTAGCTATTAGCCATGCTGTCCTTCAATCACTCAGGCCGCACCCATGCACTTGTAAAATCATCCACGTACTACCTATGCACTCATGCAATCACACATGCACTACTGATGCACTCCTCAATGCACCTAGGTATTACCCATGCACTCCTCCAATCAGCCATGCACTATCCATGTACTCTTTCAATCACCCAGGCACTACTCTTGCACTCTTCCAATAACTCAGGCACTACTGCTGTACTCATATAATTACCCAGGTAATAGCCATGTACTTATAAAATCACTTAGGCATTACCCATGTACTCCTCCAATTACCTACATATTACCCCTGCACTCATGCAATCACTTAGGCATTACCTATGCATTCCTCCAATGACCCAGACATTACCCCTGCACTCATGCAATCACCTAGGTATTACCCATGCAGTCCTTAAATCACTCAAGCAGTACCCATGCACTTATAAAATCATCCAGGCACTACCTATGCACTCATGCAGTCACACAGGCACTACTGATGCACTCCTCGATGCACCTAGGCATTACCCATGCACTCTTCCAATCAGCCATGTACTATCCATGTACTCCTTCAATCACCCAGGCACTACTCTTGCACTCGTCCAATAACTCAAGCACTACTGCTGTACTCATATAATTACCCAGGTAATACCCATGTACTTATAAAATCACCCAGGCACTACCTCTATACTCATGCAATTAGATAGACATTATCCCTACACTCATGCAATTACCCAGGCATTACCTATACACTCCTCTAATCCTCCAGACATTACCCCTGCACTCATGCAACCACCTAGCTATTTCCCATGCAGTCCTTCAATCACTCAGGCAGTGCCCATGCACTTATAAAATCATCCAGGTACTTCCTATGCACTCATGCATTAACCCAGGCACTACCTATGGACTTCTGCAATCACCCAGGAACTACCACTACACTCATGCAACTGCCCAGACATTACTCTTGCACTCATGCAATCACCAAGGCACTAGCTATGCCCTCATAGAATAACCCAGGCACTACTCGTGTACTGCTGCAATTATCCTGGCACTATCCATGCACTCCTCCAATCATCCAGCCAGTACCCATGCACTTAAAAAATCACCCAGGCACTACTTATACACTTTTCCAATAACTCAGGCACTATCGCTGTACTCATATACTTATCCAGGCAATACCCATGCACTTATAAAATCACCCAGGCACTACCTCTACACTCATGCAATCAGCTAGACATTACCCCTACACTCATGAAATTACCCAGGCATTACCTATGCACTCCTCTAATCCCCCAGACATTACCCCTGCACTCATGCAATCAGCAATTCATTAGGTATGCACTTCTCCAATCATCCAGAAACTACCCTTGCACTCCTCCATTCACCCAGGCACTATCAATGTATTCCTCCAATCACCCAGTCAGTAACCATGCACTCATGCAATCACCCAGGCATTACTCATGCACTCCTTCAATCACTTAGCCAGTACCCATGCACTCCTCCAATCACCTACATATTACCCCTGCACTCATTCAATCACTTAGGCATTACCCTTGCACTCCTCCAATGACCCAGACATTACCCCTACACTCATGCAATCACCTAGGTATTACCCATGCAGTCCTTCAATCACTCAGGCAGTACCCATGCAGTTATAAAATCATCCAGACACTACCTATGCACTCATGCATTAACCCAGGCACGACTGATGCACTCCTCAATGCACCTGGGCATTACCCATGCACTCCTCCAATAAGCCTTGCACTATCCATGTACTCCTCTAATCCCCCAGACATTCCCCCTGCACTCATGCAATCAACAATGCATTAGGTATGCACTACTCCAATCATCCAGACACTACCCTTGCACTCCTCCATTCACCCAAGCACCATCAATGTATTCCTCCAATCATCCAGTCAGTAACCATGCACTCATGCAATCACCCAGGCATTACTCATGCACTCCTTCAATCACTTAGCCAGTACCCATGCACTCCTCCAATCACCTACATATTACCCCTGCACTCATTCAATCACTTAGGCCTTACCCTTGCACTCCTCCAATGACCCAGACATTACCCCTACACTCATGCAATCACCTAGGTATTACCCATGCAGTCCTTCAATCACTCAGGCAGTACCCGTGCAGTTATAAAATCATCCAGACACTACCTATGCACTCATGCATTAACCCAGGCACGACTGATGCACTCCTCAATACACCTAGGCATTACCCATGCACTCCTCCAATCAGCCTTGCACTATCCATGTACTCCTCTAATCCCCCAGACATTCCCCCTGCACTCATGCAATCAACAATGCATTAGGTATGCACTACTCCAATCATCCAGACACTACCCTTGCACTCCTCCATTCACCCAGGCACTATCAATGTATTCCTCCAATTACCCAGTCAGTACCCATGCACTCATGCAATCACCCAGGCATTACCCATGCACTCCTTCAATCACTTAGCCAGTACCCCTGCACTCATGCAACCACCTAGCTATTTCCCATGCAGTCCTTCAATCACTCAGGCAGTGCCCATGCACTTATAAAATCATCCAGGTACTTCCTATGCACTCATGCATTAACCCAGGCACTACCTATGCACTTCTGCAATCACCCAGGAACTACCACTACACTCATGCAACTGCCCAGACATTACTCTTGCACTCATGCAATCACCAAGGCACTAGCTATGCACTCATAGAATAACCCAGGCACTACTCGTGTACTGCTGCAATTATCCTGGCACTATCCATGCACTCCTCCAATCATCCAGCAAGTACCCATGCACTTAAAAAATCACCCAGGCACTACTTATACACTTTTCCAATAACTCAGGCACTACCGCTGTACTCATATATTTATCCAGGCAATACCCATGCACTTATAAAATCACCCAGGCACTACCTCTACACTCATGCAATCAGCTAGACATTACCCCTACACTCATGAAATTACCCAGGCATTACCTATGCACTCCTATAATCCCCCAGACATTACCCCTGCACTCATGCAATCAGCAATTCATTAGGTATGCACTACTACAATCATCCAGACACTACCCTTGCTCTCCTCCATTCACCCAGGCACTATCAATGTATTCCTCCAATCACCCAGTCATTAACCATGCACTCATGCAATCACCCAGGCATTACTCATGCACTCCTTCAATCACTTAGCCAGTACCCATGCACTCCTCCAATCACCTACATATTACCCCTGCACTCATTCAATCACTTAGGCATTACCCTTGCACTCCTCCAATGACCCAGACATTACCCCTACACTCATGCAATCACCTAGGTATTACCCATGCAGTCCTTCAATCACTCAGGCAGTACCCATGCAGTTATAAAATCATCCAGACACTACCTATGCACTAACCCAGGCACGACTGATGCACTCCTCAATGCACCTGGGCATTACCCATGCACTCCTCCAATCAGCCTTGCACTATCCATTTACTCCTCAAATCCCCCAGACATTCCCCCTGCACTCATGCAATCAACAATGCATTAGGTATGCACTACTCCAATCATCCAGACACTACCCTTGCACTCCTCCATTCACCCAAGCACTATCAATGTATTCCTCCAATCACCCAGTCAGTAACCATGCACTCATGCAATCACCCAGGCATTACCCATGCACTCCTTCAATCACTTAGCCAGTACCCATGCACTCCTCCAATCACCTACACATTACCCCTGCACTCTTGCAATCACTTACGCATTACCCATGCACTCCTCCAATGACCCAGACATTACCCCTGCACTCATTCAATCACCTAGGCACTCCTCCAATCATGCAGGCACTACTTGTGCACTCATCCATGCAGTCTAGCTCTACCCATGCACTCATCCAATTACTTGGACACTACCCATGTACTCAGGCAATCACCCAAAATTACTCATGCACTCAGCCATGCAGTTAGGCTCTACCCATGCACTCATCGAATCACTCAGGCACTACTATTGCACACAGCTATTCTTTTAAACACTACCCATGCACTCATGCAATCACTCAAGTTCTACTCATGCAGTCCTCCAATCACTCAGGCACTACTATTGCACACATCCATTCCCTCAGACACTAGCCATGCACTCATCCATTCTCTCAAACACTACCCATGCACTCATCCAATCACTCAGGCACTACCCATGCACTCCTCGAATCACGCAGGCACTTCCCATGCACTCATTCATGCAGTCAGGTACTACCCATGCACTCCTCCAATCACCCAGACACTACCCCTGCAGTCGTGCAATCAGCCAGTCACAACCCATGCACTCCTCAAATTACCAGGCACTACGCCTGCAATCATCCAATCACTCAGGCAGTCTTTTTGCACTCATCCATTCCCTCAAGCAAAACCCATGTACACTTCTATGCACTCAGACTCTACCCATGCACTCATTTAATCACTCTAACACTACTTTTGCACTCATGCAATCTGCCAGGCACTACCCATGCATTTATCCATTCACTCAGGCACTATCCATGCATTCATCCAATGACCTACACATTACTGCTTTACTCATTCATTCACTCAGGCAGTACTCATGAACTCATACAATGATTCATTTGCAGCAATTCTTAAAACACATACAAGTTTGTCTATTTTTAACCAAATAGGCAGTTGTAAAAAGAACCACTTTTTCTTCTTTTTACATTTTTTTGTGCTTTTGAACTCTTTTATTCATTTTTTTTTGTTTTTTTAACAAAAATTCAAAAATCAACAGGATGAACTGAAAAAACTTTTCAAAACATTTTGCAATTATAAAGCCATTGCAAAAACAAAAAGAAAAATTAACAGCGGGGGTTCTTTGCAGCAACCACAACAGCTTCAACAGATTGCTCTCCAGCACAAAGTAGTTTTATGCACATTATGCAGTGCTGCTCAAGTCCAGCGAACTCTGGAATAATTTGTCCAGTGTGGGTGGATGCAGAAGAACCTGCCGAAGTGCTAGGCCCTGTGACCTGATCATCTTGCTGACTTATTTGGAGTTGGCGACGATGTTGTTCTCGCGCAAGACGATTCGGGTGTGTGGTCTGTAGGTGTTTCATCATTGATGAAGTTCGCATTAATATTTTTTCTCGGATCCCCGAGATAGCATGTTTCCACGAATAGTGCAGGTCACCTTTCGTGCATTGACCTTCTTCTCTCCAGGTGGTATAGAAAAGAAAGCCCACACAACACTCTCCTTCCGTCGCTTCACAGGTTCTTCCACTTCCTCTTCTTCTGCAGGAATGTTCTGTGGTGGGTTAGCAGAAGCCATTTTCTTAGTGAATTTAAAAAATACCAAAAAATGAAATAAAGAGGAGCAGAAAACATAGGCGCTGTGTCTTCTAAAGATGCTGCTGGAAGAATGAAAAAATTGGTTGGGGTCCAGCAAGTACTAGAATAGAAAGCTTCTTAACCAATGAAATACTTTCTTTTGAAGTCACATGGGATTCGCATACCCGTCGGGCAACCAGCGTGCACCCGAAGCGATTCCCGAAAAATATATTTAACAATAATATATCTTTATTCTAGTTACAAATATACGATATTTACAATTATGTTAAATAATCTCTTGGTATAATATACATATTAAAGTTATATACATATACTTTTAAAACTTAAAGATTTGCGATGGATTCACGCACCTGGCGCGACCCCCGAAAATAAGTACTTGACGTTGTGCGGGGTCGAGAACCGCGCACCCTCCGCATTCCCAACACGCATCGTACACGACTTAACCAATATGGCGGCAAAAATTCTTGGATTCGCGCATTCTTAGTGCACGATAGGTGCGCGAATCCACTTTAAAAAAAAAAAATGTAAATTCATATTTTAAAAAAGAAAAAACATCACAACATTTTTATTAAAGTTTAAAAATTTTGAAAAAGCTTTTTTTGGACATTACAAATAGAAATTAACATTTAAAAATATTTGAAATTCACTGGAAAAAACATAGGTTTCAGGGACGATATAGTTAGTAATTAGCATTTAAAAAACCTTTGAAATTCACTGAAAAAACCATAGGTTTCAGGGACGTTATAGTTAGTAATTAGCATTTTAAAAATCTTTGAAATTCACTGAAAAAACATAGGTTTCAGGGACGTTATTGTCAGTAATTACCATTTAAAAAACCTTTGAAATTCACTGATAAAACCACAGGTTTCAGGGACGTTATAGTTAAACATTTCACTCGTACAAAACCAGAGAAATTCGGCCGTTATAGTTAGTTGAGCTAAGTATAACTCGCGCCCCCGCACTGCACTGCTGATGACATCACATATTACATCACTCATGACATGGTCAGTGACATCACTGATGACATCACTGATGACATCTCAAATGTCATCACTGATGACATAATCCAGTGACTGTGTGTTTCTGTAAAGTTTAAATATGTTTTATATATATATATATAGGCCAAGGTGTATTGAAGAATGAGTGGGTGTATGAGTGTCTAAATGGATTATTTAGTAGGTGCGTGACTGACAGTATAAGTGAGTGATTAAATGTTCTTACTGAATGCATGAGTTAGTGACTAAACTGTGTGAATGTCTGTATCAGTCTGTCTGTTGGTGTGTAAGCGGCTGCATGGGTTGGTGAGTAGCTACATGAGTGTCTATATGGGTTATTGATTGGTTGTCTGAGTATCTGTATGGGTGCCTGAGTGTCTGTGTGGGTGGGTAGGGTGTGTGTGACTCCCTTCATGGATGTGTGAGTGGGTGATTCACTGGGTGTATGGGTTCAAGAGTGCATCTGTGAGGGGCAGTATGGGTGGGTGAGTGTGTGTATGGCTGTGTTGGTGAGTGAATGGATGTCTCAGTGGTACATGTGTGAGTAACTACATATGTGAAAGGCAGTATATGTGAGTGTTGGAGTATATAAATGATTATATGTCAGAGTGAGTGATTGTGCGAGTGGTTGTATGGATGAGTGTGTGCTTGTGTCAGTGATTGTATAAGAGAGTAAGTATGTGTTAGTATCTGTATGAATAAGTGAGGTGGTGTGTGTATAACTGTATAGGTGAGTAAATGGGAGTGTGATTGATTCTTTGCATGACTGACTACTGTGTAAGTAACTCTATGGGTGAGTGGCGGTGTGTGAGTGTCTGTATAAGTGTATGAGTGCATATGATAGTGGCTGTATTGATGAGTGACTGCATGTATGAGTGACTGTATGGGTGAGTGAGTGGATGTGTGTGTAGACCTAGGAATCATTGAGTGAGTATGTGGTCATCAGTGATGTCATCAGTGATGTCATTTGAGATGTCATCAGTGATGTCATCAGTGATGTCACTGACCATGTCATGAGTGATGTAATATGTGATGTCATCAGCAGTGCATTGCGGGGGCGCGGGTTATACTTAGCTCAACTAACTATAACGGCCGAATTTCTCTGGTTTTGTACGAGTGAAATGTCCAACTAACTATAACGTCCCTGAAACCTGTGTTTTTTTCAGTGAATTTCAAAGGTTTTTTAAATGGTAATTAATAACTATAATGTCCCTGAAACCTATGGTTTTTTCAGTGAATTTCAAAGGTTTTTTAAATGCTAATTACTAACTATAACTTCCCTGAAACCTATGGTTTTTTCAGTGAATATATATATATATATATATATATATATATATATATATATATATATATATATATATATATATATATATATATTACTGGCAACTCCGTTAAAACACTGGATATCTTCCTTCCAATAACGGAGCACGGACCACAAAGTGATGCAGCAAGATGTTCTTTATTGCTCACCAAACACCTCTACAGCCATGACGCGTTTCAGCCCTGCCACGGGCCTTGATCACATGACACGCTCTGTCAGGTGAGTAGCTTTTTATATATACACTGTTTTTTTCTCTTTTTGTTTTTGCTGTGCATTACTTAAAGTGACAGGTGCATAAAACCAAAATCATAGACATAGACGGCAAAAAAACCATATACTGGTTTAAATACATAAATAATTGTCATCCGTTAGAAACACACCAATAATGTTAAAAGGAAATATCATATTTTCAATATTAGTAAAATGTCTGATATGTGCCTAAACCTGTAGTGTGGTCATTGGCATATACATTACTCATAAATATTTTATTAATTTAGAATACAACTTGATTCTCCTTCTTAAACTTAATAATAATGAAATTATTAGTAAAAGATTAAGGTAGGTAGTTATTAAAACCGTACTTTGTTGAATTCCGGCATAAATGCCTCATTTCTATTTCCTGTAACCTGTAGTTTGTCTTGGGGATCTACCCATTTTTTATGGGTGGTTTCACTAGATGATGTGTAATAAGTCTGCCGATTGCCTCCTAAGTTTAATGCTAACGTGCAAGTGTTGTTTCAACCAAAGTAAATGTTGAAACATTGTGAATAAAATTAGTAAAAATAGTGTTAACAAACTACCTAACCCTGTGTGTAAAATTCAATTTTAAAAATATATGATTAGCAGTGGCAGCGTAAAAAAGGAAATTTATTGATATTAACAAAGTATTTACAATTTTGAATGACACAGGCCTATGGACATGATTTGTGTTGTTAATTTAATTTGATTAATATCCCATAACCAAAATTAGTGCAGACAGGTATGTAACTCTTCAGTGGCGTTGAGACCTCTAGGTTGCTTGGTATCGAGGTTAATAATATAGTGGGCCTCAAGTAGTCTGAGCTGTTTTTCCCTGTCTCCACCTCGTTTCTTCGGTGGGACCGCATCTATTAGGAAGTATTTCAGACCACTGGGGTCTGCTCTGTGTACCTCACTGAAGTGTCTTGCGACCGGATAATTATGGTCCTTATTTTTTATCGCTCTGATGTGCTGGAGCACCCTTTTATGCCCTTGCAGTATGGTACTGCCGATGTATCTTAGGCCGCAAGGGCACTCCAGCACATAGACCACATACTCAGTTTTGCAATTTAGAGATAACTTAATAGGGCATTCTAGGTCGCTGAAAGGGGTCGTGTAAGTGGTTGTGTTAATACCAAACTGGCACGCCTTACACACTTTACATTTGTAAAACCCCTTTCTTTGAGATAACCAGGTATTAGAGCTGGAACCACTGGGATCATTTTGTACCAAAATATCTTTAATCGATTGGGCCCTACTATATGTAATGGCCGGTTTCTTAGGGAGTAAATGGCCAATCATAGGGTCGCTTAAAATTAGCGGCCAGTTTTTCATTATTAGCTTTCTCACCTGATTCTCCTGTTTATTAAATTTAAAAATGAATCTGAAGGCCTCATCTTTCTCTTGTTTTTTGGAACCCTCTATTGATGTTGCTAGTTTTACTTGAGGTTTGCATAGTAAACTTTCTCTGGTTCTGGACCTACTCTTTTCAATCGCTTTGTCAATGCAGGTAGTAGAATAGCCTCTTTCTTTAAATCTAATTTGGCTACTTTCTTGTGCTGCGATTAAATCAATGTCACAGCTGCAGATGCGTCTTAACCTTAGCATCTCACCGTAAGGAATACTGTGGATGAGATGTTTTGGGTGTGCGCTACCAGCATGTAACACTGCATTGCCGGCTGTGGATTTTCTGTGTAGCTTTGTTTCCAATTTGTCGTTTCTCACAAACACCTGTACATCTAAAAAATTGATAGTATTGGGACTAATTTCTGCTGAGAAATGTAGATTTAATTGATTGGTGTTGAGACTCTCAATGAATTCTTCTGCCTCACTAATTGTGCCTTTCCAAATAACAAGAGGTCATCGATATATCTCCACCAAGCCTTAACATTTGTTTTAATCACCAATGTATGTTCTTTAAGGAGGACCAACTCCTCCCACCAGCCCATGTGGAGACAAGCATAACTGGAGGAGAAACTGGCCCCCATAGCTACTCCACGTAGTTGCTGGTACAAGTTATTTTGGAACAAAAATAGTTGTTATGTAAACAAAAATCCACCATATTTAAAAGCATAAGATTATGTTGGGCATATTCTTGTCCTCTTTTGGCCAGATAATACTCTAGGGCCCTTAGCCCATCTCTGTGATTTATGGATGTGTATAGAGATGTCACATCCAATGTGATTAACAAGTAATCTGTCTGCCAAGGACAATTCATCAATTTCATTAAAAAGTCACTCGTGTCCTTGATGTAAGAAACCAAATTTTGAACATGTTCTTGTAAAAATAATCTATATATTTGGAGACATTTTCGAGTAAACTTTTGCGGGCAGATATAATTGGCCTTCCAGGTGGCATTACGGCGTTTTTATGTATCTTAGGAATAAAATACAAAATCGGGGTTACTGGTTTGTCGTTTTTATGTACTTAAACTCATCCAACGTTAGTAATCCTGCATTTTTCCAAGCAATCAATTTCGAATTGAATTCGCCAGTTGTTTTGCGCATTGTGGAATAATCGCTACGGCAATAACAAGCTGTATCTTTAAGCTGTCTCATTGCTTCTTTTATGTAATCCGCTTTTTCCATAGCACTGTGTTGCCACCTTTATCAGCATTTCGCACTACTATGTCAGGATTCCCTTTGAGTTTTGACATCAATTTATGGAATTGAATTTCCTGTTTGTTGGCTTTTGGTTGTTTGTAATGCTGAACTTTATAGTTTAAGTCCTTTAGGCCATTTATCACATTATCATGAAAATTGTCAATAGAATCTCTGATCATTATAGGATTAAATGTAGAACTAGGTTTGAAAGGTGTTTTAGGTTTCATTTGGTCAGTTGTATCGTGTCTTATGTCCTCATTGTCTAGATTTGGACTTTGTCTTTTGCCTTCCACCATTAATTCTTGCATGTCTGAAAGCAGTGCCATGTCAGATTGTGTGAGACCATGATGGAATGCAGTCATATCCTGGGAAGTACATTGTGTTGTAGGCAAGTTTTTATCAAGGATCTCCTGCTGTTGACTTTGTTGAATGAAGTATTTCTTCAATTTTAGTTTCCTTATACTTTTGTATATATCAAAACGAGTGGTTGCGTAGTTAAAGGAGCTTACCGGACAATATGAGAGTCCCAGAGAAAGGAGTTGTTCCTTTGCTTTGTTAAGCACAACATCAGTGAGATTCAATACTGTCAGGTTATTTTTATCACTCTGCTGGGTTAGCGCCTCCAATTTCTCTTTGGCTGTTTTCTCTGTTGAATTTTGTTTTTCGAAGTTGCGCTTTCTTGCCCGCCTTCTTGCCCGGCGCTTGGATGTTCTTGATTTGGTTTGTTGTGATACATCCTTGGGCGCAGGGTCTGCCTGCGCTCTTCCACTAAAAAATTAACTTCATCTGATAGTGTCACTTTTGAGGGGATTTGCTGAGACGTTTGTTTGTGTATATCATTTTCAGTTTCACTCTCTACAGCCGAACTTAGATCGGAGTATGAAGAACCCTCAACTGTAGTCCCCTTCGGTACTGCATTCCTGCTGTCAACTTTGCCGCTCCCATATTTTGAAGCTTTTAACGACTCATATTTTTTGGCGAAAGTAAATATGCGCCCATTTTCATAATCATTACGATCTCTGTGGAACTTGAAAGCTTTTCTTTCCCTTATTACATCCTCCTCTCTTTTAAGCCGTTTTACCATTTCCTCTTTTAATTTAACTGTTTCTTCTTTTAGTTCCATTTTATCAATTTCGCCATTCAGTCTTTCAATTTCTTTTGAAAGTCTCACTTTATCTTTTTCTGCGTATTTGATTAAGATTAACATTAACCTTTGTGATGAATGTAAGTTTGCCTCCGACCATTCCTTCAGCATATCTGTATCTGGTTCCTCATAACTAGGGGCCAATATTATTCTTAAACCTCGAGGTACCCTTCCAACGTCCACGTATCTTTGGAGTGATTTGGCCTCCCACCACTTTTTTTGTTCTGTCCTCATCAATTTTTCCAATTGCTTGATCTTATCTTTAAGACTTGTATTTTTTGATCCTGCCGATGCATTGTGGGAAATGGAGTCCAATGCTGGCCTCTTTGTGTCATCAAACATGTCCGCTGCTGCTGCCTCTCGTTCCCGGAGCGCTTCGGCTGTCATGGTGTTTTAGAGCAGTTTTATTGCTTTGAAGTAGGATACTGAACAGCGAGGATCTTATCAGTGCTGTCCTCGTGTTGAAATCCTTGCTAAACCCCGCACCCGACTTCTGCTGATTTGTTTACCGGTACAGCCTCTAAACCCTTACACATTGTCGGCTAGCTGCCCCTCGCGTCCTCCGACCCAAAGTCGCTTACCTGACAAATGTTTTGTGGTTTTGAGACATTCACCTTGTTGATCGTCCACTCGGGGGGTGACGCCACACTTAATCCTCCCGGATTTGGAAAATTGTTCGTTTGCACAAACGGAGACTCCTTTGAAGGCAGCACCACTTGAGGCGGGGGGGTCCGTGTTGAGTCGGAGGAGTCCAACCGGCTGTTTGTATTACTGGCAACTCCGTTAACACACTGGATATCTTCCTTCCAATAACGGAGCACGGACCACAAAGTAATGCAGCAAGATGTTCTTTATTGCTCACCAACCACCTCTACAGCCATGACGCGTTTCAGCCCTGCCACGGGCCTTGATATATATATATATATATATTATCTACTGGCGGTCACCAGTAGATAGTTATAGTTAGGACCTATTTTCCATAGGAAATCCGCAACATTCTATTTGAAATAACTTTGGCGCCGGTTGACGAATCTTCGCAAACTTTTCAAACTTTGTGGCCCGCTCCGGTCCACTCCTATCCTGAAAGTCTCGGGGTGATTCGTCAAGCGGGGGCTGAGAAAAAAGGGGGGTGTTTTCCCCATGCAATTTTCCATAGGAAACTTTAGACACGGCTACAGCCCGAACTGCTGAACGGAATTACACCAAATTTGGCAAAGAGGTAGTTCTTGGTTCAGAAAGAACCCGTTTTGTTAAATGGTGTAAATCCGTTCAGTAGTTGCTGAGAAAATCAAAAGTAAAAACACATATATATCTATGGCCGCGGAGGATCCGCGCACCCTCCCGATGACGAGCTGTATGCTAATTGGCTGTCAACACTCCAAACCAGGAAGTGTTGGTAGCCATCTTGTGACTCCGGTAGAACCGAGTCACAAGAAAACAGTAAAAACAATCGCGCAAAACGCAAAAAGGGGGCAGGGTAGAAACACCCTGACCCCCTAGGCCTGCTCAGGGCCCAAAAAAATATATATATTTTTTAAAAACCGGCAAAAAACGCACTGGGTGCGCGGATCCTGGTGATAAAAACGAAGCGCGGGCTCCCGCGCTCGTGGTTAATTGGCCCCGGGTGGGCCAAGTCCCGGGGGCATGCGGGGTTTAATTTAATAATATTATGGGGGCCTCTAGGCACCCCAAGCCCCGGGACCGCCACCCCCGGGGCTTTATAAAAATAATGGCTGCGGGGGCGCACGGCCTCCCGCAGCCCCGGTGACCGCCACCCCCCGGGCTTCTTTTTATTTTTTAAATTACCTGTGTGGGGGCTCGAGCCTCCCACATGCCCCGGGACCGCCACCTCCCTGGGGCACTAAATAATAAAATGTGGGGGTCCGTTTAGGACCCCGAGCCCCGGGGACCACCACCTCCCCGGGCTGTGCACAGGATGGGAGGGGGCCGCGCGGCCCCCTCCTGGAGCCTGTGGTGACCCTGGGGACCGCCACCCCCAGGGCCGGCTCCTGCAGTGTCCCGGGGTGCCTACCCCCAGGACACTGCTGTTTGCAATCACAGGACGGGAGCCTCGCGGCTCCGTCCTGTGATTGCAAACTAGCTTAGCTTCATTGAAGCGAGAGCAGGGAAACCTGCTCGCTTCAATGAAGCAGCAGAATTGCTTTTCCATAAGGGGAGCTGCATGTCAGCAGCCCCTTATGGAAAGTCAATGCCGGCTCCCGCAGGACGCGGGAGCCGGCGGGACCGTGCGGGGATTGGGGATCCCCCCACGGTCCCCAACGAGTGGCCAGGCCCCAGGGGATGGGGTCCCCGGAGCCATTAGTGGCCTGGGAGGGGGGCCACGCAGCCCCCCTCCCCAAAAAGAAATTAAAAAATAAAATAAAATAGAAACGTAAAGGCCGGCCCCGGGGGATGGGGTACCCGGGGCCTTAAATGCCCTGAGGAGGGAGGCCACGCAGCCCCCCTCCAAATATATATATTTTTTTTAAAAGAGGGCATGCCCCGTGGGATGGGGTCCCCGGGGCCAATAGAGGCCCAGGGAAGGGGGGCCACGCTGCCCCCTTCCCGTTTTTAAAAAAAACACATTTTTTTTTAAAGTAAATCCTCAGGCCCCGGGGGATGGGGTCACCGGGGCCAAAAGTGGCTGAGGGAAGGGGGCCACGCAGGCCCCTCCCATAGAAAAAAAAAAAAGACCGGCATCGTGCCGGAGGCCCCGCCCTCCCTGCAGCAGTCTGCAAACGCGCCTGGCGCGTTTGCAGAGTGTGAACGAATTCCCCTTGAATACTGGGGTCTCTGAGGCCAACTAGCCCACCAGGAACCTCCAGTATGCGCAGGGGCTGCGTTGCAGAGATGTGTACAGAGGCCACGCCCCTTTTACACCTCTCTGCAACGCAGCTCTGTGGCGCTTTTTGGAGGTACATGGTGGGCTAGTTGGACTCCAGGCACCCACAAGGTTCAAGGGAACTTAATCCCCCAACTTAAAACGTGCCACGGGCGCGTTTGCACAGTGGTGAAGGGAGGGGCGGGGCTTCAGGTGACATGTGTGCAAACAGGCCCCGTGGCGCGTTTTAAGATGGGGAATTAAATCCCCTTCAATCCTGAGGGTCCCTGGGGCCAACTAGCCCACCAGGTACGTCCAGAAAGCACCACAGAGCTGCATTGCAGAGAGGTGTAAAAAGGGGCGTGGCCTCTGAACACCTCTCTGCAACGCAGCTCCCTGGCGCATACTGGAGGTACAGGGTGGGCTAGTTGGACCCCAGGGACCCTCGTGATTCAAGGGGACTTAATCCTCAACTTAAAACGCGCCATGGGGCACGCTTGCACAGTGGTGAAGGGAGGGGCGGGGCTTGAGGTGACATGTGTGCAAACAGGCCCGGTGGCGTGTTTTAGTTGGGAATTAAGTCCCTTCAATCCTGAGGGTCCCTGGAGTCCAACTAGCCCACCAGGTACCTTCAGTAAGCACAACAGAGTTGCATTGCAGAGAGGTGAAAAAGGTGCGTGGCCTCGGAACGCCTCTCTGCAACTCAGCTCTGTGGTCCTAACTGTAGATACCTGGGGGGCTCGTTGGGCCCCAGGGACACTTCAGGATTCAAGGGGACTTATCTCGCAACTTAAAACGTGCCACGGGGCGCGTTTGCACACATGTCACCTCAGGCCCCCTCCCTTCACCACTGTGCAAACGCGCCCTGTAGCGCGTTTTAAGAGGTAGTTTTAATCCCCCTGCCCTATTATGTACTAGGGACTTACAGAGGAGGTCATGCTAATCACAGGGTACCCCAACGCATAGTGTTCCCTAGTGTATGTAGGTGTTTTAACTGTATTCTAAGTGTGTTTTAGCATAGCACTGGCTCTGGTTAGTCAGAGTCAGTTACCACCATTACACGTCGGAAAAGTTGTGGGCACAGGATGATTTTGGAACAAGGCCTCTTTCTGCTCCTCTGTTGGTTCTTTCTGCACATCTTTTGCTTCTTCCTGCACTTTTCTTCGTCTTTGTGGACTTCTGTTGCTTCTTTCTGCATTTCTTTTGCTTCTTTCTGTGCGTTTTTTCTTCTTTCTTCACGTGTCCTACCTCTGTAGGCATAGTTAGAAACTAGCATTTAAAAACCTTTGAAATTCACTTAAAAACCATAGGTTTCAGGCACGTTATAGTTAGAAATTAGCATTTAAAAAACCTTTGAAATTCACTGAAAAAACCATAGGTTTCAGACACGTTATAGTTAGAAATTAGCATTTAAAAACCTTTGAAATTCACTGAAAAACCATAGGTTTTAGGAAAGTTATAGTTAGTTGGACATTGCACTCGTACAAAACCCGTGAAATTCCCCGTTATAGTTAGTTCAGCTAACTATAACTCGTGCCCCGCAATGCACTGCTGATGATGTCACATATTACATCACTCATGACATGGTCAGTGACATCACTGATGACATCACTGATGACATCATCCATGTGATAATTTGATGCATCTTCTCACACCCTAATATAACTTTTGATACACCCACTCTAAATTACAGACTGCCATTCTCAAAACCATACACACTCCAATACCAATAACTACATACCCACTCACTAATTCTTAGGTCTACACACACACATCTACTCACTCACCCGTACAGTCACTCATACTTACAGTCACTCAGTACAGGACTATCATATGCACTGATACACCTATATAAACACTCACACACCGCCACTCATCCATAGAGGTACTCACACACCTAGTCAGTCATACAAATAATTATTCAAACTACCCTTTACTCACCTATACAGTTATACACACACCAGCTCACTTACTCATACAAATACTAGCACATTCTTACGCTCTTATACAATAACTGATACAAGCACACACGCATCCATACAGCCACTCTCACAATCACACACTCTCACTTATAGCCATTGAAATACTCTAACACACATATATACTGCCTTTTACATATGTACTTACTCGCACATGTACCACTGAGATATACATTCACTCACTAACACACCCATAAACACACTCACCCACCCAAGCAGTCCTTCACAGATGCACTCTTGAAATCATGCACCCAGTGAATCACCCACTGACACATCTATGTACAGAGTCACACACACCCCACCCACACAAACACTCAGGCACCCATACAGATACTCAGAGAACCAATCAATAACCCATATAGACACTCATGTAGCTATTTGCACATCCATGCATCCACTTACACACCAACAGACAGACAGATACAGACATTCACACAGTTTAGTCACTAACCCATGCATTCAGTAAGATACGTTTAATCACTCACTTGTAGAGTCACTCACGCACGTACTAAATCATCCATTCAGACACTTATACACCCACTCATTCTTCAATACACTTTTCCCTATATATTTTAAACAGATTTAAACTTAACAGAAACACACATTCACTGGATGATGTCATCAGTGATGTCATTTGAGATGTCATCAGTGATGTCATCAGTGATGTCACTGACCATGTCATGAGTGATGTAATATGTGACGTCATCAGCAGTGCATTGCGGGCGCGAGTTATAGTTAGCTGAACTAACTATAACGGGGAATTTCACGTGGTTTTGTACGAGTGCAATGTTCAGCTAACTATAACTTTCCTAAAACCTATTGTTTTTTCAGTGAATATATATATATATATATATATATATACACACACACTTAAAAAAACAAAGGTTACAGGGACGTTATAGTTAGGAAATAGAATTTAAAAAACCTTAGAAAATCACTGAAAAAAACAAAGTTTACAGGGACGTTATAGTTAGGCTCAGATTTCACTGGTACAAAACCATAGAAATTCAACAGTTATAGTTACCTGAGCTAACTATAACTTATGCCCCCGCAATGCTCTGCTTATGAATTCAAATAATGCATCACTCATGACATGGTCAGTCACATCACTGATGACATCACTGAAAATATTGCTTTGACAGACAGGGTGCTGCCTTTCAGCAGCCCCCTGTCTGTCAAAGCAATGCTGGCTCCCGCAGGAGGCGGGGAGCCGGCAGGGACCACGTGGGCCTTGAGGCTCCCCCTGTGGTCCCATTGCACCAGAATAGAGAGGCTGGGCCCTGGGGGATAGGGTTCCTGGAGATACATTCGGCCCGGGGAAGGAGGCCGCGCAGCCCCCCCACCCCATCTGTAAATGGCTGGGCCCGAGAGATAGGGTCCCCAGGGCCAAAATCGGCCTGCAGAAGGGGGCTGCGTGGCCCCCTCCCTTAAATTATAAAAAATAAATTTAAAAAAGGCATGGCCCCGGGGTACGGTGTCCCCAGGGCCAAAATTGGCCTGCTGGTGGCGGCCGCGTGACACCCCGCCCCAATTCTAAAAAGCCTAGCCCCGGGGGATGTGGTCCCGTGACTGAAATTGGCCCAGAATCACTGGATAATGTCATCATCGATGTCATTTGAGATGTTTTTGGGATGTAGAGACATATATTCAAGATAATTCCATACAGACACGTCTCCATCGAAAACCCACATCTGGCAATACTATATTACATTCCAGCAGCTTTCATCCGAAACATACCATAAGCAGTATCCCTTATGGAGAACTCTTAAGAATACGTAGAATCTGCAGCACTGATAGTGATCTGTACCAAGCACAACAAAGCTGTAAACAGCGATTTCTTGCCAGAGGCTATTCGGCACATAGCATAGATCAAGCCATAGAACGTACAAAGGCCAACTCACGTGAGGATTTACTTTTAAACCATCCAAGAGTAAATTAAAACTAGCCGCCAGGACTGAAGATAAGTTTAGCAGTCCCAGGCTAATCCTCACATACAGCAAACAACGAGACAATATCAGACAAATCATCAAAAAGAACTGGTACATGATTCAAAATGACCCCATAATTGGGGATAAAATGCCTTCATCACCTATTGTCACTTTTAGAAAAGCATGTAGTACAAGTGACTACTTAGTTAACAGTAGTCCTGAGCTGTACAAAAATACTAGTTGGCTTAATAATCGTAAGGGTTTTGTCAGATGCACTACGTGCAAAGCCTGTAAATATGGGGAGAACAAAACAACTTATAATACAGGCTTTAAAGACAAACCCACTAGAATCGATAAGTTTCTAACATGCAAATCAGAGTATGTAGTATACGTATTAGAGTGTACTTGTGGACTTAAATATGTGGGAAGTACCCGTCTCCCAGTACACAAGAGGATTTTACAACATCTAAGGGCTATATCCAATAATGATAGTTCATATCCGGTAGCCCGTCACTTCAACGACATACATAACAAAAATCTGACAGAGTTGAAGTACTACGTAATTGACCATGTTCCCCCTCTATGCAGAGGAGGGAACAGAGAAGCCATACTCAGACGATTAGAAACTAAATTGATTTTAGAATTGGACAGCAAAAATCCGCACGGATTAAATACTACCGAAGATTTATATACATGGCTGTAAGCTAGGCAGAGACATAGGTTTTTAAGATTTAACAACATATCATTGGATTTTATATATAAAAGATTTATTTATTCATGGGTTTTAATTCATACCTCCTCCCTCTCATATTAGTTTCTCTGTCATTAATGTTCATGGGCTCAAGACATAATGACATTGCACATACGCACGGTGACACTTTATATATTGTAACTCTTATGCTGGTCTGCACAATAACACTTTTCACTTTATCTGCACCAATTTGCACTTCATCATTGTACTGTATAGAAGGATATAATGATTAGTAAACATATCTAAATAATCAGGGTTAGGCTAAATATTCTACTATCTACTGACACGGTAAAAGGTAAATCAGTTGTAACTCAGCAACCGACATCTATACTAAGGAAACCAGCTAGTATATATATACATGTAATATAACGAATGTCTTTTAATATGATCATGACATGTTTTTTAATTGGTATTTATACAGTTATTTATTTTGCATATTTGCACAATGCATCGGTTTCCTAGATACCCTTATTTATATTTTTATATATTTTTATATATATAAAATAGGGTACACTTGTAATATACTGGTGAAAATATGTTATGAGTATTTTAGATATCATTGGATGAGAATTGTTTTATCATATATTTTTACTGTGTCTTAATCATTGTATTTTACAGATATAACAGCCAAAAACGCCCTTTTTCTATTATCAGCAATTTTTTTGAGCTTATAAATTGATTTATTGATTTATTTTACTAAAAGTATTAAATTAATGAAACAATACATGTTGCAACATAATTTATAAGCTTTGCAGTACGTGATGTCGCAAGTATGTTTTTTATGTTTATTATAACAATTAAGCACACTGTCACTTTAAATAGGGGAGAAACTATGTGGCATGTCATGTGATCAAGGGCTCTGTGAAGCCCGAAACACGTCATGGCGGCCAACGCACGAAAAATAAAATAACGCTGCACAAAGGAAGTGGTGTCCGTTCCGTTTTTCCTTGGCAAGACAAAAAGGAGAAGGAGTTTTGGAAAATATATATATATATATATACACACACTTAAAAAAACAAAGGTTACAGGGATATTATAATTCGGAAATATAATTTGAAAAACCCAAAAATTTACTGAAAAAAACAAAGGTTACAGGGACGTTATAGTTAGGAAATAGAATTTAAAAAACCTTAGAAAATCACTGAAAAAAACAAAGTTTACAGGGACGTTATAGTTAGGCTCAGATTTCACTGGTACAAAACCATAGAAATTCAACAGTTATAGTCACCTGAGCTAATTATAACTTATGCCCCCGCAATGCACTGCTTATGAATTCAAATAATGCACCACTCATGACATGGTCAGTCACATCACTGATGACATCACTGAAAACATTGCTTTGACAGACAGGGTGCTGCCTTTCAGCAGCCCCCTGTCTGTCAAAGCAATGCTGGCTCCCGCAGGAGGCGGGGAGCCGGCAGGGACCACGTGGGCCTTGAGGCTCCCCCTGTGGTCCCATTGCACCAGAATAGAGAGGCTGGGCCCTGGGGGATAGGGTTCCTGGAGATACATTCGGCCCGGGGAAGGAGGCCGCGCAGCCCCCCCACCCCATCTGTAAATGGCTGGGCCCGAGAGATAGGGTCCCCAGGGCCAAAATCGGCCTGCAGAAGGGGGCTGCGTGGCCCCCTCCCTTAAATTATAAAAAATAAATTTAAAAAAGGCATGGCCCCGGGGTACGGTGTCCCCAGGGCCAAAATTGGCCTGCTGGTGGTGGCCGCGTGACACCCCGCCCCAATTCTAAAAAGCCTAGCCCCGGGGGATGTGGTCCCGTGACTGAAATTGGCCCAGGATCACTGGATAATGTCATCAGTGATGTCATTTGAGATGTCATCAGTGATGTCATTTCAGATGTCATGAGTGATGTTACTGACCATGTCATGACTGATGTAATATGTGAGGTCATAAGCAGTGCATTGCAGGGGCATAAGATATAGTTAGCTCAGCTAACCATAACTGCTGAATTTCTCTGGTTTTGTACGAGTGAAATGTCAGCCTAACTATAATGTCTCTGTAACCTTTGGTTTTTTCAGTGAATTTCTAAGGCTTTAGTTTTTTTACTTCTATTTCCTAACTGTAACGTCCCTGTAACATTTGTTTTTTTCATTGAATTTCTATGTTTTTTTAACTAGTAATCGCGTTTGCAGGGTGTTAAAGAAAGGGGGCTGGGCCTCGTACCAGCTCTTAGGAATCCCGCTGTGTAGAACTTACAGGAGGTACCAGAAGGGCTTCTTGGCCCCCAAGGTCCCTCAGGAGTAAAGTGGACTTCACCCCCCAATCAGTAGAGGACCACGAGTCGCGTTTTTCAGAGTAGTGGAGAAAGGCAGCATGTCCTCTGAACACCTCTGACCAATCCCGCTGTGTGGAACTTACTGGAGTTAACAGGAGGGGTAATTGTCCCCTAAGGACGTCCTTGGGGCCCAACTACCCCTCCTGTTACCTCCAGTAAGTCCCACAAAGCGGGATTGCTGAGACATTGTAGGAGGCCAGGCCCCTTTTCTCCACCAGTCTGCAAACATGCCTTGTGGTGCACTACTAGAAGGGGGATGATGTCCCCATGGCTATTGAGGGTCCTTGGGGGCCAACTACCCCACCTGTTACCTCCAGCAAGTCCCACACAGTGGGTTTGCTGAGAGGCTTTTGGTTGCCACACCCCCTTTCTCCACCACTCTGCAAATGCACCTCCTGACTCACGACTAATTGGGGGATGAAGTCCCCTTGGATCTTGAGGGTCCTTGGGGGTCAAATAGCCCTCATGTTACGTCTAGTAAGACCCACACAGCTGGATTGCTGAGAGGTCATCAGAGGCCACGCCCCCTTTCTCCACCACTCTGCAGACATGCCTCCTGGCGCACTGCTGCTTGGGGGATGAAGTCCACTTTAGTTCTGAGGCCCTCAGGAGGCAAGGGGACCTCATCCCCCCACAGAACTGCACCAAGAGGCACGTTTGCAGAAGGGTGGAGAAAAGGGGCATGGCCTCTGACCAACTATCAGCAATCCCACTGTGTGGGGCTAACTGGAGGTAACAGGAGGTCTTCCTGGCCTCTAAGGGCCCTCAGCAGCCAAGGGAACTTCATCCCCAACCAGGAACGCGCTAGGAGGTGCGTTTGCAGAGTAGTGGAGGAAGGGGCGGGGCCTCGGCAATATGCCAGCTTTTTTTTGTTGCTATTTTTCAGGAAGGGGGGCTGCGCCGGTCTCCGGGGCTGCATGGGGGGGTGGAGCTTTGTTAAGCCCTAGGAGGGGGTCCCCGTGTGCCCCCTCATATTTTAATCATATGCCCTTGGGACTTAGCCCATCCGTGGGTTATTTTAAAGCAATCGCCGGAGCCCGCTCTTGCTTTTTAAAAAAATATTTTGCTGCGAATTTGCAAATATCGCCAATTCACTGCAATTTTTAAAAAAAAATGCTTTTAGGACATGGCAGGGACCCAGGGGGACCACAAGACCATGGCTTGGGGGTCAGGGTATTCCTACCCTGCCCCCTTTTCTTTATTTTCAATTTTTTGGGGGAGACTCAGTGAAGCCGAGTCCCAAGATGGCTGCCAATACTTCCTGGTTAAAGTGTTGGCAACCAATTAGAGCAGTGCATTTCCCTGCACAAGCTCATCTTAGTTCGCAAAGACTTCGTGACCAGAGATATCACTATAATTTTAAACTTAAATTTATCAAAAACTACTGAACGGATTTACACCAAATAAGCAAAAGGCACTTCCTTAAAGCAACATCTACAACCCTGCCAAATTTGCTATAAGTCCGTTCAGCGGTTCGGGCTGTAGGCGTGGCTAAAGCTTCCTATGGGAATTAACATTACAAACTCACCCTTATTTTGCGCCCCAAATTCTCGGTCCCCACTGCACGGATCACCCCCAAACTTTCCATGACAATCAGAACCTACCTTGACACTTTTTGGAAAATTTCACGAAGATTGGTCAAACAACACCAAAGTTATAGGCAAGTCAAAAAATGCTTTTCCTATAGAAACTAGGCCCTCACTATAACTACCTACAGGCGACCGCCAGTAAGTAATATATATATATATATATATATATATATATACACACATACACCCACACACATATACACACAAAGGCTCTGCCCAGCACACCAGCACACTCACAAAGAGTTTGGCACTAGTCTTTTGTGCCCCCAGACAAGCTGGATCAAGGGCAGAGAGGCAGGAAATTCCCAACACCTCTGGGAGTGGAAACCTCCAGAACCTTCTCTTACTTCAAAACTGGCCCAAGGTATACAAATTGTACCCTCAGACCCAACTCTTCAGTCCACCTTTGGACCTGTATTAGACTCAGAAAGGCTGCTGTGCTGCTCTGCGAGAAGTACTGCTACTCTATTGGTCTGCTGCCCTGCTGCCTGAGTGAGAGGGACTGGACCTGCATCTTAAGCCCAGGACCACCAGAGTGACTCCAAGGGCTAGCTGGCTGGCCTCCTGCTCCAAGTGTCAGTGCCAGAAAAGGCTCCAACCACCTTGACCCCAGCACCTTGACTCTATCTACTGCGAGTCCTACCCCCCAAGTGGTGCCACACCAGTCCTGGACACATGGAAGAGAGCCTGAAGGTGCTTTGCCAGTCCAGTTGTGGTCCTGTGGGCAGAACCGACGCAGCGCGATGCATCTCCTCACAGCTCCACTACGGAACTGCTGCAGCACTATGCACCCCCTACGCCGGACCTCGCTTCGCAGTCTGCAGGCTCCTCTGAACCGCCGCTGTGCGATGCATCCTCGACACAGGCCTTCGCATCACAAGCCACTTATTGCTTGAGTAGGGTTTCACCCGCTGCAACCAGTAACACGTTTTCCAACACCCTCTAGCATGGATTGCCTGCTACCTTGGCTTGTATAGCTGGCAGGAATGTTTTAATGCTAAGCCACTGAAAGTGTCTAAAGCATGTAGGCATGGCTCTTGTGGCCGACAGGCAGCTATTGAGGTCCATCAACAGGAAATTTTCTTTGTACTACTGACACATTATCAATGAGTTCTATAACTCTAATTTTGGCTGGTCTGGTTGTTTACCAATACAAACTCCAAGGAACTGGAATCTAAGCTCCCAAAAGCAGATTTCATAGGCATTTTCTCCAAAATAGGAAACTATATGCCTGTACTGTTTTCCGTAGACACCTTTGTGGATTCACACCTTCAACCAACCCCTCTTACTCCAACTGTGAGGCTCAACCTCCCTATGCCTTGAGAGGTTGTCTTCTACATATACCTTGTGTAATTTTCATCCTGGGAAAGTTTTCTTTGAAATAGGTTAGTATGATACACCTCTGACCTAAGTACACCCAGTCACTCTGGGATTGACTGCGGCGCCACAGCTCCTCCTGCGGGGATAGCTGATAATGAAAGAGAGGATCCACCAACATCCCAGTGGAGGTCACCTATGCTTATGCCTGATCCAAGAGTCAGTATTCAGGCCACCATGGCTAGATGACATTCCCTTGTACATTCAACCAGGAAAAGAGGTATGCTTCTATCTTGCTACTGAAACCTATCAATTTTAGAGAAAACATAAATACGCAGACTAGTCCTAATATAAATCACCAGAGAACACAACATGGATCTAACAACCTTGCATCAGCTGCTCTGGTGCTTCCTGCAGGGCCGTCCCCACTATAATGCTGAGACTGAAATCTCAGGGTGCCTGCCTGAGGTTTTTGGCTTAGGGTTAATTCCATCCTTGGGCGACCGACCTCCCTTTTGGTGGTTGCTTGTGGTCTGTTCTCTGTCTGATGCCCCGAAATCTGTGACCCGTCATTCGCCTGCCTGCACGTTTCCTTCCTGGGGAAAATGCTGTGGTCTTCCTTAGATTGGTACTTTTTCTCTTCAGGGTTGTTCCCTGGAGCGTGAGACTTTCTGTCAGGTTGTGGGTTATAGGCTTCTTGTGCTCAGTTGCCATCATTATCCGCAGACACTATTCCATGCCCAACTGCAGTATTTTCAATAACCATGTTTTCCAGTATTTGCTTGCCCCCCAGCATTCATTTCGATGCAGCCCAATCCAATCCATTGGTTTTGCTGGCATATAGCTGGAGGGGGTTAATAAGCCTTTGATGAAACTGCATGACCACAGAGAGTGGCCACAAATAGCCATACAGCTAGGCTAGTAGAAGAAGGTAAGCGAGACCATGGGGGTGTCATCTATGTCAGCTTCTTGAGGGTTGAGACAGCTGCGTTGGAAGGTCCAAAATTTAAATCAAGACATCAATCTCACTTATTATTAATTGTACACCGCTTGTCCTGTAAATATCCAAATGTTTAAAACTGTCAAAAATCCTGGGTATTATAGCAATTGGTCATTTTACTAGTCAATTCTAGAAATCATTTCAGGATTTTCCTGAAGGGCACTGTCTAAAAACAAGGCATGTTTGTTTGAGCATTGCTTAAAGTTTTGAGAATGCGCTTTGCATCTTGTCATTTCACAAATGATTAGATAATCCAATTTTACTTTCTTCACACTGTACCCTCACTCCCAGTTTCCTTTTGCTGCATGGCTATTCCTTAGGGTAGGATCGTGTGCCAGCCTAGACAGGACGCTTCTAACATCACTGCCATCAAGGAATTATTTTCTGCCTGTGACTTTGTCCTTCTCTTTTACTGCACCGACCTTGGTTGCTGGACCATACCCTTATGCCTGCAAACGCCATGGAGTACTCTATCAGCCAAACTCTTTGTTCTGCACGCCTTATTTACAGATGGACGGACCTTAAGTTTTCCATCAACGGCAAACTTCCAACAACGGCCTAACGGAGTAGGAGGTTGGAGGAAGGACATTATACTGCTTGCCTTAATAGAGTTGACAGCTTAAATCTCTTTTTTTTCCCTGTCCGTCACCACCAGGAAAAACCTGGGAGTGAGGGACTGAAAAAAAATAGTGACCTCCACACCTTGGGAGAAAACAGGGGGCATTCAATTTTTTGTTTTTCATAAACAAACTCTGCTTTCAGAAACAAACTCAGGGGCATATTTACAGTAGAAGTGGCGGGCGCGACGTTAGCCTCCTTGGCTTAACGCCGTGCTCCGCCACTTCTGAAACGCAGGGCTGCACCATATTTACAAAAATATGGTGCAACCCTGCATTTCCTCCTGCGCTGGTGCTAATTTAGCTGCCTAGACCTAACGCAGGCACCCTTGCACCATAGTGCAAGGGTGTCTGCGTTGTAGGGGAAGACAGTTTATGTGCAGGAAGGTTTCCCTTCCTGCACATAAACAATCTTTAAATCGCATTTTGTCACTTCTATACGTGCTGCTAATGCAGCACACATAGAAGTTGCAAAACGTCATTTTTTTTAATGATTGTTTATGTGCAGGAAGGGACACCTTCCTGCACATAAACAATCATTGGTGTTTTGCTATTTCTATGTGTGCTGCACAACGCAGCACACATGGAAACAGCAAAAACGAGGAGAAATTAAACATTTCTCCTCGTTGCGCCAGAGTAAGACCAGGTTTTCCCTGGTCTTAATTTTGGGGCTGCCCCATATTTATACCACCCTTGTAAATATGGGGCAGCGTCAAAATCAATGGTTGTTGCGGTGGAACGCCCACCGCAGCACCCATTGCCCTCCCTCTCACGCAAAGTATAGCGTGAAAAGGTGCCTTATTTACAAGGCGGCGTTAATCCAAGTTAAGTGGCTTAACGCTGCCTTGTAAATAAGGCGAAGCCCCTATCGCCACCACAACGTCCTGAAAAGTGACATTGTGGTGGCGATTTGGTCTTGTAAATCTGCCCCTTTGTTTGGTAAACCGTGGCCGTATACCAAACTCTTTGTACATTGAAAGGAACTGACGCAATGGAAGGTGGGACTTTTTCCTTGCACAAATTTTGGAAGGTAAAATCAGACAAAACCTATGTGGGTAAAATCTACAATAACTTGAATTTTGCAAATTGATTGCTAGAAAATGTGCGCATATTCTCCATAGAGACCTACAGAACTCAAAATGGAGGGTGCATCAAAAATTACTAAATCCCGATGTATCTATATGTAATTGGCCTGTTATCATGGCACTTGTAATGTGGGCCAAAGTGAAAGGCAGACTGCTTCCAACATGCAGCATTATGTGCGACTAAAAGTAAGCCGATTTCCGCAGACTGATCCAGCGGGTTACTAGCAACAAGCATTCATACACTAAATACACACCTGGGCCCATTCATTCACACTAACTAGCAATCACCGCTGGTGAGAGTCAGTTGTACTCTTTATCAAAATCCCTGCTACCAATTACCTTTTCTGATTGAAGAGTAATGACTTACCAATGGACCTTTGATAACTGGGGTTGATATGAGATCATACAAAACATAATTTCATTAAACACCTGAAATAACCACTGACTCAGGAAGTTTTAAAATTTTTATCGAAATTATTTAGCAGAGTAAAATACAAACCACATGATACTTTATCGCATAACAAGGAGGAACTACACTGTATAGTCACCTATTAATCACAAATGACGGTCCCTCAGAAAGGAGAAGATAGAGACAGCAGTACGAACTAAAGATTTACACATTTATAGTTACCTAAAGGTGTGAAAACCAAACCCCTTGGCCAAGGAGTTGGAAAGAGGGTCCCCAAGAAAGGATGAAGACCAAGACCTCCGGACCAGGTTCAGGACAGGATAGATGACCTCTCTTCCAACGACGCCTGCGTCGTTCCCCTCTCTGACACTTTGTTCCTCCTTGTGGTTTCTTCCGCATCTCCCTCTAATGCAGTTCGCAGCCCCCACCTCACGACCTCTTCGGACAGCGATTCAGTTTGCTCTGTTCCTTCTGTGGCAGCTTCTGAGTTCTAAGCACTCAGCCCCTTGTGCGCACTCTCTCTCTAACTAATTAGCTAATTCTATATCTATTATACCCTTCTACGCCCATGTACCGCCCATTAATGTTTCAAAATTATGGGCCCACTAATTCTGATTGGACAGGGACAGGGGGTTGATCCTCACACCATGTCAATTTAGTTCAATTTTCTTAAGCCCATTGTTCTAGAATCCCGCCCCTCTCAATTAATACATTTGCTTTATTTCCCACCCGTTTCACACCGATGTTAATACAAAATATATACAAATGTATCATTTTATAGGACATTTTAGTTGAACTCTGAAGGTGATCAGCGGGTCATGTCCTTGGACATCTTCCAAGTTGACTTCATCGCTTTGCTTTGTTAGTTTTCAGAATGCCGGCGCAGGTCACATGGCTCTCAAGCTGCTGTTTAGCCAACCCAGGCCCAAAATACGAACTAATAGAAAGTCAAAGAAGAAACATATTAAAATCAAAAATAAATGCTTTCACTGTATACCTCCTACTTCTACACTAATCCCGTTTATTTATAAATGTCTATCCCGCATTAATAGCTTTAAAATACCACATTATTAATGACAGTGATGCGAAATCTTTAGCATGTGAGAACATTAAGCAGCCATTTTAGCACACACTGCGCAGAAGCAAAAGATTCCCTCCAAGCAAAGAAAGACGTCATACCACGTGACAATGTTGACACATGAGCAGTAGATTTCCCGCGTTTTAGCGGCCACTTTGGATTAGACAAGGATTACTTATTAGTGGAAAACACATAGGCAAGCATCTTCTAGATACAAATGTTGTGTTGCACATTATTAATAAAGACATTACAAAGTTTTTAGTACAAATTAATTAATACTGTGAGAGGATTGCTTCCGAGCAAGTCTCATTGTGAGTCCTTGCTCCATCAATCCCCTCTCTGATGGCGTTTCTGAGCCATCAAAACTACCTACAACCAGATGCCAACTTTAGCATATTTCAGTCACATTTTCATTTTTACACTGTCCATTCTTATCTTTTCCCTTCAGTTTCTTGTAAATTTCACTTCTCAGGTCTTCTAATTCTATCTCTTCAAATTTTCTTTTCTTGCCTCTTTCTGTCACCTTATATGTTTCCTTCTTTTTGCAACATTTGCACCATATCATTATTGACAATACTGTTATTGCTATCCCTACTAAGGGTACTATTATTTGACCTATAAGTCCTTTCCCTACATTAGTAAACCAGGTACCAATTGACGTAATGCTATTTGTCAATCTTTCCCATACACTATCAACTTCCAGTGGTTTCAGTTCCTTCTCAAGTTTAGTAATATTCTTTATATATGTTCCGATTTCTGTACTTTTGTCCGGAATATACGTGCAACAATGTTTCGTTTTCAACATTTTACAGACTCCGCCCTCTTTTGCTAATAATATATCAAGAGCAAGTCGATTTTGCATAACCATAGATCTAATTGCAACCATCTCAGCATTAATCATTAGAAACCCTCCAGCAGTATCCGTTGATAAACGATCAACCACTGTAGACAATTTACATATTCTCCTTGAGTTCAGAATTACTCCCACTGAAGGTATCAATGCACCGAATATATCACCTACGATTTCTGAAAAACTAGCTCTCTTTCTACGTGTTAGTCCACTATTATTTTCATTGCTCCCAGTGTTCCTTTTAATGTGGTATATTTTTGGAAAAACTATTCCAAAATAACAACTTCCATACCACCGTGCAGGAAGCCTAAAGCAAGCCTTATTCCCACACACATAGTATATTCCAGGAAAAACTGAATACGTTCCTCCTTTTAGTCCCCAACCTCCAAGAATTAAGAAATTGTGTTCACATTCACTGGTCCCAATAAAAACATTGTTATATTCAGTCATTAACCTATGAAGACAAATTTTCCCGGTCTTCTCAAAATCTAGAGCTATAGCAGCTTGAGCCTTGCTAGGTGTATAAATACCCTCTTTCTCAGCCCAAGGTGGAAGGTGAGCTTTATGCTCAGACGCTTTCTTTTGAAAATTCTGTCTTCTATTTTCAACTAAGTTTAAAAATATCTTCTCTTCTTCACGTAATGAACAGGTTAGATTGCTTCTATGTGCATGTGTTATATCTATTGACTTCATTGTTAAGAAAAATTCTCCAATAAATTGTGCATCTTGACTACTAAGCACTGGGTTCAGATTCTTTCGAATAGGAACCTCTGAAAATATCACATCTATATTTGAATAATAATACTGAAGTTTCCTGTTCTATAAAATAAACTAGTTAGTACACTACATGATATACCATAAGTTAAAGGCAAATGATGATAGGTTAGACCTTCTGCTACTGATTCAGGTAACTTCATACAGACTTAACAATCACTAACATCCATTGTATCTACGTACTGAAACAATAATTTAGTAAAGACATTTAAGCTAGTATCATTATCTGTTACAACATGATGAAAATCTGGTTCATCTTCTGCTTCTATTTCTACTCTGTCACTTTTCATGTTATCTATCCTTCCCTTGGTATCGGTGTTATTCTTTTTGTCCATTATCATAAGGTAAGGAATTGCTACAATCACAACTAACCACACTATAAGCACCACTACCAAACTACATATGCATATAGCACAGCATCTTTTACAACATTTCCGTTTCGGTCTCCCAGAAACTCTGTCGTTAGCCATTTTTGTTCAAGAAGATTTCTCTCCTTTCTTTTTCCTTCAAAACTTTATCGTTATCAAGGGGGTTTCACTTCTTTTTCATATGTCAGTTCTGCACTGGTTCCTTCGTCACCACTTTCACTATTCTCTGAACTTTCACAGTCTTTGAGAATTATATAAGTCCAATCAGGACCTTTAAACTTATTGTTCACGATTTTCAATCTTTTGCTTTTTCGTTTTTCAGTCCCACTTGTTTGTCCAGATAAGCTTATTACTTCATTTACTTGTTCTGGGTCTTCACTTCGTGTTACTATATGATATTTTACTCTTTTAATAACACTAGGCCAATGATCACCCTTTCTGACCTTCTTGGTTTGCACTGTACCTTCACCTTCTGAGTCTTTTCCAAATACTCCTTTATTCACATTAATGTGTGGCACAATTTGTTTGTCTTTGTTTTCAGTTTCCCTCTCTATCTGCTCTTGTTCAGGTCTTATTGTTGGTTCTTCATTTGCCTGAATGTGAGTCTCTGCTAACTGGCCCTGTTCAGGATTGACGTTTTCATGTTTGATATTTTCAGGTTCGATGTTTTCTTGGTTTTCTTCTTCCTGAACGTGATTTCCTTGTCCTAACTGGTTCTGATCAGGGCTTATTGCACTCTGTACTTCTGCCGCCTGACCGCGTTCTTCTGAACCTGTCTGTCCCTGCTCAAACCCTGTTGTTTCGTTGTTAGTTTCAGCCCAATTTCCTTTCCCTATCTGGGCCTGCTCAGGTTCTTTTATAGTTTCAATTTCCCTATCCTGAGCTTGTTCTTCTTGACCTATCTGGTCCTCTCTAATTTCCTCTAATCTAGCTCTGCTCCTTGTTTTGATAAAGACTTCAGGTATATCAACCACTGGTATCCAGTCCTGACTTGTGCTCGGTTGTTCTTCTTCAACTACTTCTGAATCTATCACTTGTGATTCTTCAGCTGTACAACCTTCTGCTTCCTCAGCTATTGATGCTGACTGAGGATCTCTCTCTTCAGGAGCTGGCACCCTTTTGGTATGGCTTACATGAATCCAATTAGGTAAACCTGCACATTTTACTGCTGTTTTTGTAATCAATATAACCTGACAAGGTTCGCCCCACCTGGGTGATAGACACGTTTCTCTGGTGTGATGCTTCACTACCACCCAATCTCCGGGGTTCAGATCATGCTCTTGTTCAGGCTGCCTGGAAACTGCGTCTTCTCCAACCTGGTGAGAGACAGAACGCACTAGGTCAGCCAATGCTTTGCAATAATCTAGAACCATATCATCAGTTATGTTCAGCAGTTTATTTCCAGGTACATGGGCTTGTCTCATTGCTCTTCCCATGATGATTTTATGCAGACTCAATCCTGTATTTCTATCAGGAATGCTTCTGAGTCCCATTAAGACAAGAGGCAACGCATCTGGCCAATCTAACGATGTGGATGCACACATTTTTGACAATCTTGATTTTATTGTGCCTTTTATTTGTTCAACCACTCCAGAAGCCTCTGGGCGGTATGCACAGTGCAATTTTTGTTCTATTTTAAATGCTTCACAGATTATTCGAATTACATCATTATTGAAGTGACTTCCTCTATCTGATTCCAAAGTTACTGGGAAACCGAACCGTGGAATGAGTTCTCGTAATAATAGTTTTGCAACTGTTATGCTGTCATTCCTCCTGGTAGGGTAAGCCTCCACCCACTTTGAAAACAGACACACTATGACAAGTACGTATTTCAGTCCTTTACATGGTGGTAATTGAATGAAATCTAACTGCAATCTTACAAATGGGCCTTCTGCCTTTCCGATTTTTCCCAGTCCAACTACAGGTTTCCTTCCTGGATTATTCATTTGACAAGTTAAGCACCTCTGGCAAAGGCTCTCTGCTGCAGCCCTAAACCTTGGATTGTGCCAACTTTGTCTGAAAAGTCTAATCATGGCATCTCTACCTACATGTGTGTCTCCATGGTACATTCTGGCCATGTGTGAAATCAGGCAATCAGGCATGACTGGTCTGCCATCTGAATAAACCCACACATCATCATCTGTTCTTCGGGTACACCCTATTTTCATCCAAACATCCTTTTCACTCTCTTCAGCATCATCCTGCAATTGTCTCACATCATTCCATGTTTCAGGTGTTGAACATAGCATATGTTGGCAGCTGATTCCCATTCTTTCTACTTTTCTGTTTACTGCCATTCTATTTCTGGCACAGTGTTGAGCGATTAGATCTGCATATCTGTTACCGGCTACCACCCAGTCATCTCCTGACTGGTGTGCGGCACATTTTACCACTGCCAATTCTTTTGGTGATTGTATTGCCTCCAATAATTCTTTTACAAACTGCCCATTCTTGATTGGGGATCCTGAAGAAGTCATGAAATCCCTCTGCATCCACAGTTGGCCAAAATCATGCACAACCCGTAACCATATTGACTATCAGTAAATATGGTCACTTTAAAATTTTTCCCAATTTTGGAGGCTTTAATCAAAGCAATTAATTCAGCTACTTGTGCAGATTTGACTCCTGGTAAATAGGATGCTTCGACTATTCCGGTAAGTTCACATACAGCATAAGCTACACTCAATTTGCCATCTTCATGCCTTAGGCATGAGCCATCCACAAACAGCTCCCTGTCTGGGTTCTTAAGAGGCATTTCCTGTATGTCAGGGCGCGGCTTGGTACACAACTCTGTGACTTCCAAGCAGTCATGTTCTGTTTCGTCCCTGACTTCTTCACAATATGGATCTGGTAACAATGTTGCAGGATTTACAACTGTGCACCTAGCTATGGTCACATTTTCAGCTCCTAGAATTATTCGCTCATATTTTGTCATCCGAGTAGGGGTAAGATGCTGGGTTCTGGTTCTTGTCAACAAAATCACAACTGCATGTGGGACAAACACTTTAACAGGGTGTCCCATTACTATTGACTCACTTTGTTCAATGCTCATACAGGTAGCAGCTACTGCTTTTAAGAAGCCTGGCAATGCTGCAGCCACTGGGTCTAATGTAGCAGAAACATATGCTATAGGACGTCTGTCCAGTCCATGTCTTTGTGTTAAGACTGAAAGTGCACAACTTTCTCTTTCATAGCAAAATAATGTAAATTATTTTGTATAGTCAGGCATGCCCAGGGCAGGTGCCTCACACAAAGCATTTCTTAATTTTACAAATGCACTGGCACTTTCATCATCCCATTCAACTGGATCCTTTGCCTTCTTTTTTGTTAACTGAATTAAAGGCTTTGCTAGTAGCGAAAACCTTACAATCCATTGTCGACAGTATCATACTATTCCAAGAAACATTCTCACCTCTCTTTGTGTTACTGGCATTTTCATTTGCTTAATCATTTTTATTCTCTCAGAGGTTATTCTTCTCTTTCCTCTCTCAATTTGGTGTCCCAAATACTTAACTGTCGCTGTACAAAATTGTAACTTATCAGGTGACACTTTGTGACCTTCCTCAGCCAAATGATTGAGTAATGCAATTGAGTCGGTGACACAATCGTCATGAGTTCTAGATGCGATTAACAAATCATCTATATATTGTACCAAGACTGAGTTCCTGGGCATTACTACTTTTTCTAGGCACTATTTCAGTATCTGATTAAAAATGGAGGGACTTTCTGTGTACCCCTGAGGAACACGATTCCACACATAAACGTGATTTTCAAATTTGAACGAAAACAAATACTGACTATCTGGATGCAATGGAATTGAGAAAAATGATTGGCACAAATCAATTACGGTGAACCATTCTGCATTCCATGGGATTTGATATAGGATTACTGCAGGATTTGGTACTATAGGACAACAAGGTACCACAATTTTATTAATTTTCCGTAAATCTTGAACAATCCTATATTTTCCACTCAGCTTTTTCAAACCCAAGATTGGCGAATTACAAGGGCTACTCATAACTTCTTTTAATATATCTTGTTTCACCATTCTGCCAATTTCCTCAGTAACTCCTGCTTTCACTTCAGCACTCATTTTATACTGTCTGGTATTTGGGAAAATTGCACCTTCTTTTACGGTTATTTTTACTGGGTCTATTTTTGCCATTAGACCTACTTCTTTTCCAGTAAAATCCCATACTTTTGAACTCACTGTAGTTTTTAACTCTTCTGGTAATTCATCTTTAGTTATCAAGGAGAACAGTTCATCCACCTCCGTACCTTGCTTGGCTATCATGAATTTGTAAACATGATCTTTATCCAGGGTCTGTATTGCAACACCATCCGGTGTGCAGAAAATAGTGCAATTCATTTTGCACAGTAAGTCTCTGCCCAATAAATTTACTGGACTAGAATCACACACCACAAATTGGTGCATTTCTCAGAAGTTTCCGATTCTTACTTCCATGGGCTCGGTAAGGGGTGTTCTAATCTTTTGATTTGCTACACCTACAACTTGGATAGCTTCTCCAGAGAGAGAGTGGTCTGGGATGTCTGCTGTTCTTACAGTAGAACGGGTAGCACCAGTGTCCAAAAGAAAGGTGCTATCATTACCTTTTACTTTCCCTTCAACATATGGACCTGACTGATCTACCGGCAAGGATGCACCAAGTACGCACTCCTTCTCCCCCTCTCTTAGGCACCGTCATTGGTAATCATATGGATTAAAATCATCCTGTAAAAGAAACTGTGAAGTTACATATTCATTCTTACCACTTCCTCCTTGATATCCGACGTCTGTACCGTGCTTTGCTCTGCTTACCTTACCCTGTATAGGGGCAGGTAGCAACTGACTCTGATGACTTACACCCTGCTGTAAGTCATTCTGCGTCTGTAAATTTAAATTTTGATTTGGGCCATTATTATTTAGAATCTTTTACATTCGTTCTTCCAATGCCCCAACTTTCCGCATCCATGACAAGGAAATTTCTTTTAGCCTCTTCTCTACTCATTCGTCCTCTTACCTTTCCACCACTTCCTGTGTCAGCATTCAATCCAGATTCTTTTCCCTGACTTTCAGATGGATTATCTAAATTAATTCCCTGTCGCTCAGCCATTTTCACTTGAGCCCACATCACTTTTTCTTGTAGTTTCTTGTGTATATCCTCAATGTCATCCCCACAATATTTAGCCTATTTCAAAATCTCATCAATAGGCTTTCCTGCCAGCATAACATCTGTTGCTTAATCATCTGACAAATCTCTGGTTTTAGACCATAAACAAATCGATAGACAAACTGACTCATATTTTTGTCTTCAATATCTTCAAAACCACTATGCTGTTTCAACACCTGTAATAGTCGTTCATAGTAGGCATGTACCGATTCATTTGCTTCTTGGGTAGTTCTGTCTATTTTCACCCAATCTGTTTCTTTGGGTGGTATTTTCCCTTTCAAGTAAGTGATTACCTGGTGATACTTTTTCATCACATCATTTGATGGGGCACCTGTCTTTGAATCCCTAGGATACTCTTCACTAGGCCAGTCAATTGTAATTTTACAGTCTGTCCATAAATCGGCAGGTACCACTATGTCAAACAAACCATCTAGGTCCTTTAACAAAACCTTTGAAACCTTCACAAACCTTTCAACCTGCTTGTACCATTCAATTGGTTTTTCTCTCAATTTTTGGAAATCATTTGTAAATGACAATATGTCTTGTCTACTCCATGGGACATGGACATAACCTCCTCCTGGAACCTCTCGCATTGGACACATCTGTTCTACCTTTCCTGTTTCCTTCAATAAATACTCAGATGTCATTCTGTTCGAACGTGCTTCTTCCTTTTTCTTTGTCCATCTGGTTTTCCATCTATCCAATTCTCCCCATTTCTGTAAGACTGTCATTAATTCTTAACTTGTAATTTTCTACCTGATGCATTCATATTTTCGAAGTCTTTGTCAGTAAATTCTGCTCTATATGGTCTCTGCAACACTTTTGACTTCCTTATTTCAATTCCCATCTCTGAGGCCAAATCCGTTAACTTTTCATGGAATATTTTTACATTTCTGGTTATGCTCCTACATATGAACAATAGTTCTTCTTCACTGTAGGTATTTAGACGATCTACTCCTACGTTTCCTGCTATCATTTCTTCTAATTCGACTTTTAATTTATAAATGTCCAAGATCTTTGGGGTCAACTCTGTCTGTCTGTTCCTTGTGCCCATCTTTCTA
Source organism: Calotriton arnoldi (assembly GCA_963921515.1). Taxonomy (NCBI): domain Eukaryota; kingdom Metazoa; phylum Chordata; class Amphibia; order Caudata; family Salamandridae; genus Calotriton; species Calotriton arnoldi. Next base: position 108,360 of record CAWUFW010008366.1, read on the forward strand.
AGTCTTCTGGAGTTACTACTGTTGCACTTTTAGTTCCTGAAGAGGTTATTATATTTACATCCTTTGAGCAACCAGGTCTGACTCTTCTGGGGGTGCTATTTGCGGATTCTCGAATAGGCAAATCCATTAGTGAAATCATAGATTCACATTCACTGATATGATCATCAATTATTACAGTTTCATTTTTAGGGATATCCATAGGTGTAGTCATAACTAGAGGCTTTGGGCAATTCATTTTGTCTCCGTATAAATGGACCATGGGACCAATAGTTACAGGAATAGTCAGAGATTCAGGATGTACATTCAACTGTGTTATTTTCTGTATTAATTCTGTTCTGTTTCTGTCTAAAGCCTCTCTTTCCTTATCCTGAAGTACCTTATTAACTGGTGGATTATGCAGTACTTGAGGTACTAACGGTGTTCTCAAAACGGGTGCACTTGGAGTACATCTACCCAACTCTTCCTGGTATGGTGGTGGGTTCTTTAATATTTCTTCCATGAACTCATCTTCGGATTCTCCAAACCCTGTCATATGCTTAGTCTTTTCTTTGCATTTGCTCCCTAGCTGCTCATCAGCCATAAATACTGGATACAAATCCTCAGAAATCATTGCTCGTCTCCACTGTTTCATCTGACTTTCTCTTGTCCCATTCTGGTATCTAGGGAAAAATCCCCTATAACCCCTATTACTCCTGGGTCTATCACGCTCAAATGCTTCTGTTTCTCATTCCTCTAGGGCTTCGTACTGCGTTAATCTTGGTCTGGGTTCTAATTCATTCATTCTCATTCTTAAATTTTGAAGAACTCTCCCATTGAATGTGCCATTCTCTGGAAAAGCTAGTATTCCATCATCTTTTGTATATTCTACCCAATTTTCTAACCATAGACAAGTATGATAACCCCTCTCCATTATCATGAATGAGGCGGGCGTTTTTGCTGGTGGAATGAGAATTCCTTCCCTAGTTTTGACTGGCTTATCTTTCTTAAAATAATTTTTAATCTTTTGTAAAAATGACAATTTTCTCTTTTCTCCTTACATTTTGGGTAAATATCTATTTATTGAATTATATTCTGCAAATCGTAAGAATCTCCTGTCTGGACGTGTTCCTATCAAAGTCGGATCGTGTTTCCACATACAATGTCCACAGTCCACTAATATTTCAATTTCTATCCTGACAACCAATCAGATTCCAGCTTACATTTGTCTCGGGACCAATCCTAGCGCGGCTTTTTTGTGACGTCTATTCACTCTCTCTGACGACCCCTCCTTTACAATCTGCGCTTCTCCGTCCCTTGCTGTGTCGACCAATCCCAGCGCGGCACCTGTGACGTCAGTCCTTTACAAGACTCGCTCCACGCCTGCTATTTCAGCCAATCCCAGCGCCGCGTTTGTGACGTCAGCTTCTACTCCGACAGCTGACCCTACCTTTACAAAAATCGCACGCAAACTTTAATATCCTCAATACTTTTCATTAAAATTTAGTAACAACATAAAACATTCGCTATCTTGTCAGTTTCCCTAAATTGAAAAGGATAGATTTTCTCACACTTAGTAAAACCCTTCCGTTTACTAGACATACACTACGAGTAAAACCCTTCCGTTTACTCTTCACGTAAGCTTCAGAAATACCTGCTACTCCTTCAATGTTACCCTTTCTAGGTGATATAACATCAAAATTTCACCAGCGTATTCCATTGCTGTCACTCATACACACACAGAGTCCCTAACAAGTACTGATAGCCCTGCTTAACTTTTCAGTACTATTTCTGCCTGACAGATAACCTCACAGCAGTATGGTTTCCACTTACCATCCGCTATTCAGTTTCCCCGGGGATTTCTAGACAACATAAAACAAAACTTTTAAAAACGGATGTTAGTTCATAAAAAAGATTCTCATTACCCAGTTAACAAAGTATAACCATCCTCTGATAGCCAGAAAACTGATCCAGCGGGTTACTAGCAACAAGTATTCATACACTAAATACTCACCTGGGCCCATTCATTCACACTAACTAGCAATCACCGCTGGTGGGAGTCAGTTGTACTCTTTATAAAAATCCCTGCTACCAATTACCTTTTCTGATTGAAGAGTAATGACTTACCAATGGACCTTTGATAACTGGGGTTGATATGAGATCATACAAAACATAATTTCATTAAACACCTGAAATAACCACTGACTCAGGAAGTTTTAAAATGTTGATCTAAATTATTTAGCAGAGTAAAATACAAACCACATGATACTTTATCGCATAAGAAGGAGGAAGTACACTGTATAGTCACCTATTAATCACAAATGACGGTCCCTCAGAAAGGAGAAGATAGAGACAGCAGTACGAACTAAAGATTTACACATTTATAGTTACCTAAAGGTGTGAAAACCAAACCCCTTAGCCAAGGAGTTGGAAAGAGGGTCCCCAAGAAAGGATGAAGACCAAGACCTCCGGACCAGGTTCAGGACAGGATAGATGACCTCTCTACCAACGACGCCTGCGTCGTTCCCCTCTCTGACACTTCGTTCCTCCTCGTGGTTTCTTCCGCGTCTCCCTCTAATGCAGTTTGCCGCCCCCACCTCACGACCTCTTCGGACAGCGATTCAGTTTGCTCTGTTCCTTCTGTGGCAGCATCTGAGTTCTAAGCACTCAGCCCCTTGTGCGCACTCTCTCTCTAACTAATTAGCTAATTCTATATCTATTATACCCTTCTACGCCCATGTACCGCCCATTAATGTTTCAAAATTATGGGCCCACTAATTCTGATTGGACAGGGACAGGGGGTTGATTCTCACACCATGTCAATTTAGTTCAATTTTCTTAAGCCCATTGTTCTAGAATCCCGCCCCTCTCAATTAATACATTTGCTTTATTTCCCACCCGTTTCACACCGATGTTAATACAAAATATATACAAATGTATCATTTTATAGGACATTTTAGTTGAACTCTGAAGGTGATCAGTGGGTCATGTCCTTGGACATCTTCCAAGTTGACTTCATTGCTTTGCTTTGTTAGTTTTCAGAGCGCATGCGCAGGTCACATGGCTCTCAAGCTGCTGTTTAGCCAACCCAGGCCCAAAATACGAACTAATAGAAAGTCAAAGAAGAAACATATTAAAATCAAAAATAAATGCTTTCACTGTATACCTCCTACTTCTACACTAATCCCGTTTATTTATAAATGTCTATCCCGCATTAATAGCTTTAAAATACCACATTATTAATGACAGTGATGCGAAAGCTTTAGCATGTGAGAACATTAAGCAGCCATTTTAGCACACACTGCACCGAAGAAGCAAAAGATTCCCTCCAAGCAAAGAAAGACGTCATACCACGTGACATGGTTGACACATGCGCAGTAGATTTCCCGCGTTTTAGCGGCCATTTTGGATTAGACAAGAATTACTAATTAGTGGAAAACACATAGGCAAGCATCTTCTAGATAAAAATGTTGTGTTGCACATTATTAATAAAGGCATTACAAAGTTTTTAGTACAAATTAATTAATACTGTGAGAAGATTGCTTCCGAGCAAGTCTCATTGTGAGTCCTTGCTCCATCAAGACTTGCTTCTAGTGGCACATAATACTGGCAATAAGAGATTACCAGTTAAATGTTTGGGTTTGTGCAGGTAGAATTCTTCGACCAACTATCTGATGCATGGCCCGCATGGATCAGTGTGCTCAAAGATCCGCTATAAGCAGCCACTGCGAAATCCAAGCGCACACCACATACTCAAGGGTACCACCTGGCACAGCCTAGGTGTCACTCTCTGCCAGGAGGGAGCATGCAGAGTCTCATCTCCCACTGAACGGATTGCTGGATGGTGTAGGGGTTGTCATATAGGTATCCACGGATGTTGAGAGTTGATGCCACCATCGGTGGACGTTCATGCCTTCTAGGTTCTCTGGACTGGTCCTTGGCTACATTACAGTGCTATGAGACTTGGGTAGAATGCGGAATGTCTGTATGATGTAGTATGGAACGTGGAAGGTGGAATGTTGGAGTGTGCGTGAGTTTGAAGTCGAAGCAGGAGTTGATGGATGAACTAACCTGCTGCTACCCATCTCGCTCCTTCATATGTGATTCTTAATAAAACTATTCACGATCATCCGGGTGTCCAGTTTGTTTTGGGGAGGGAGAAGCGGATCTCAACAATTGGCGACGATGGAATCGATATATTAGTTATTCTTAAGCTTGCTTCACCTTCTCTCCTCTTAAAATCTTTAACACAATTTGCAGATCAAAATGTTTGACGCTTTAGAGAGTATTTTAAGAAGGAATACCGTATTAACCTCTAGGGATAAACTATTAGTTTGCAGTAGGAATCTATTGTTAATGTACAATAGAAAACAAAATTTGAGAGGTTTTTAAGCTGAGTTTCCGAAAAATGGTTAATACAACAATTTATATCACAACAGAAATGAGCTCAATGAACCCAGTCCTGTGCCTGAGTTTTAGAAACTTTTATAATATCATTAAAAATAAGGGGCCTCTTTTACAAGCCTATTATGCCACCGGTGCACTACTTTTTGGACGCATTGGCGCACAATGGGCTTGCCCATATTTACAATGCACGTTAAGTCACCTTACAACGACTTTTCATGGCATTGTAAATATGGGCCCCTTCCACGCATTACTCTGCGTGAAAGGGCCGTTCCATGGGTGTTGCTGTGGGTGTTTCCACGCACCATCAATGGAACCTGACACATTCCCAGGTTTACAACGTTTTTTAAAGCTGGGAATGAGTCACAATATTATGCCTCCTCAGGGGAGGTGTAGGAGTGACACAACGAGGAGAAATACTTTTATTTCTCCTAATTCTTTCCTCTTTCTATACATGCTACATTCTGCAGCACACACAGAAAGAGGTAAATGCCATCAATGATTGTTCCTTCCTGCATAAAAACAATCATCCCCGCAACACATACACACTTGCAACATGACGCAAGGGTGCCTGCACTGACGCCAATTGTGCGCCAGCTCAGGAGAATGCACACGGATGCGTTGTATTGTTGTTAATATGACGCATCCCTGTGCTTTTAAAATGACGCAGCTTGGCGCAGCATAATGGTTTGAGGCGCAGCGCTCCGCCATTTTGTAGTAAATGAGGCCCGTTATGCTTTATTGCCTGCCCTTATAGATAAAATACAGTTACTTAATGATATAGTTTATGATTCAGAGGGCTTGAGCTACATAACTGAATGTTCCTGTTGTAGGAAAGCTATCCAAATATGAAATGAACATTCACTAGGCTTACTGAGGGGTTTCATGAAGTATACTGGAAATAGATTTACCTAAATAAAAATAAAAATCCTTCTTATCCGGATATTGGAATCCATTACAGCAGTAGTCTCTTTATCCGCGCAAAATTCTTTTCATATCTGCTTGAGTTACCTGTGCACCACTGCAGGCGAGACAAGAAAGCTGCAACTTTCTGCTTGAGAGATGTCTACCATTTTTGGAATTCGCTCTTCTTAAATTTCGATACAAAGAGCCTGATTACCAGTACTGCGGAAGGATTGTGGGATTGTATTGTACCTGATCAAATCAGACACCCCAGGATTCCGAATTTATTGAGTGAGGTAAATTTTGCCTATTGTGATATTTTGAGGAAAAACATGTGTCAGAACCCCTTTCAGAGGGCCATGGTGCAGGCAGAAGTTACTGGGCCCAGCCTTGGGGGCTGAGGCCTTTTACTCGTGATGTCCTGGGGCCCGGCTTGCTATGGATCTTAAACAACTGGGCCATGTTCCCCTCCAGTACTTGACTTTCAGGAATTGCGTAGTCCGAGCAGTCCACGTCTCCCTCGGGGTGGGGTGGGGTGGGGGTGGGGTGTAAGTAGATATAGGGGGTGAACACAGGCTCACAGCTCAAAATACATGTGGCATGAGCAATAAATTATTGTCTAACCAAATACTCACTTTTATGAAAAAAGAGAAGTATTTTATTTTACCGCTACTTAAGCAAAGGTAAATATGATGTTCACATGCACAGTCCCCCTGAAGTCGGGCCTCTAGTGCTTCATAGGCAGTTCCCTGTGTCTCACTGTCTCCTCTCTCTAGCGACAGTGGTTATTTGCCATTCGATATAAGTAAGATCCAGGGTAAGCCCCACTAGTATTCCGAGTCTCAAGAGTCCATTCCTGCTCTGTATTAAGATCAAAAGTGTTTCTGCGCCGAAACACTATCTAGCAAGCAAGTTCCCCCAGGCCCGACTGCCCCAAAATCAGTCTTACCCACACCTGCAGGATCAGAGCAACTGCAGTTCTTGAGCACTCCCTCTCTGCTGGTGCTGGAGCTGCAACAGCTGGTTCAGGTGCGATCACAGACGGACTACACTCGGCGGTCCTCACGCTCCTCACATGCGATCATGCAGCCGCAGTGTCTGGAGGTTCTTCGTGGCTCCTCCTAGCAGGGTAAATGTTGGACATGGCCCATCTTAGGGGGATTTCCCTAAAACGTTTTGCTTTTTGTCCTCCTGGTTTTTGTCAACTCTCTTTTTCTGACCTTAGGACTCTGGGCACTTTCCCACTGTACTGCAGCAGGAAAGTGCGTGCGTCCTTCCAGCACAAGTCAGGATAGGGTGCTTACTTGATTGCGTTAGGCGCTGTACCTGTGAATGCCCTGTAAAAAGGTACACTACATACCCAGGGCGTGTGCGACACTGGCTGATTAGGGGATGCAGCACTGATTGTGCCACCCACCTGAATAGCCTGCCAAAAATGTCCATAATCAGGCTGGTCAGTCTCACTCTGTAGCCAACACTGAGGGGGCTGTTCACTACCACCAAACTGGGGTAGGTAAGTGGCTGGGTAGGTCTGTCTGTGGGTATACTGCCTGGGTAGGGATGAAACCCCATGAAGATCTTCCGTACTTAGGGGATCGGCTCTCCCTAGGGGACACTTCCTGGGTGTGGCCGACTCTCTTGTTAAGGCCTAAGGGCCTGGGGTCCTTTCCCACTGTAAGTGTAGAGTGAAAGTGCACGTGCCCTTCCTACGCACGTTAGGAAGGGGTGTTCACCTGAGGTTTCTAAAACGTCAGTCAGGTCTGCCATGGCCAGCGGGTGGGTGCCCACTCACACCTATTAGGTTTTAAGACCCAGGTCCAGCCTCCCTTGGCAGGCTGGTTCTGCACTCACATTGATGGTGATACTGAATCCATGGCCAGTCTGCCATTGCAGGCTGGTGTGCGCACTCGCACCGATGGGGCTCTTCAAGCATGTGTCCAGCCTGCAATTGCAGGCTGGTGTGCCAACTCACACTGATGGTGCTCCTAAATTGTGTCCCGCCAGGCATTGTAGGCTGGAATGCGCCTTACACTAATGGTGCTCTTAAATACGTGTCCAGCCGGCCACTGCAGGCTGGTAGGGGATTTAGACCGATGATATCTAAATACGTTTCCAGCTTGCCATTGCAGGCTGGTAGGTGCTTTGCACCAATGGTGTCCTAACTACGTGTCCGGCCTGCCATTGCAGGCTGGTGTGTGCTTTGCACCAATGGAGTTCTTAAATTCGTGTCCAGCCTGCCATTACAGGCTGATGAGTGCAATTGCCCGTTTGCTCAGACTGGCACATTTAAGTCGCTAGCCATCATGAGAGGGCCTCTTCACTTCCACCCGAGTACCCCGAGGGTACGTCCTAAGGGGTGACGCGAGTGGTAGTTGAAAGACAGGGCAGGAACACAAGGGTGTCCCCTGCCCTTGTAGTGAGGAATAACCATGTGTGTTTTCGCTACCAATGAGGTTTGCTCTTCCCATAAGTTAACATGGGGAACTGGTTGATATTACTTCAGACTTCAATAGTGGATTGCAGATGAGCAGTCTCATAATGTTTCCTATCATTGGATTTGCAGCGACAACACCTTGCCATTGGCCGAGGTGGCTTTATCATGATTCATGAAGAAATGCCACCAATTGAAAGTGAGCATTTCATTCTCTAAAAACTCTTTATGTGCCTTGGTGCTTGGCTCCAGTCCGCACTGGAGGTAGTGGGGGGGCACATCTGGGAATTCCCCAGGGACAGCTATAAAACAATGGGTGTTCAATTGTAAAAACAGACCTCTGTCATTTGCATGCCTGGCTACAGAGATTGGAGGAGGAGGCCTCTAGAGCCGGATCGTTGCCCCACTAAAGATTAAGATCTGCATTCCATGGCCTCATGGCAGACAAAACCGAAATTTAGGGGAGACATCTGTGGTTCAAAGGGAAACCCTTTGACCTACCCCCAACTTCAAAGGCACACTCCAGTAAAAATACTGGTGCCATCCTGCAGCAAAGGGTGAGATACCCTTGTGGGGACCGGAGAACCTTGAACTGCATGGTGCACATTGCCAGAGGACTCTGTTGTGTACAAGGAAGATACAAGGAAGATTACTGCCATTGAAAGGGACTACGTGCCCTTCCTGAATAGTGGTTGGCCTCGGCTGACTACCTGCCTACCTGCTGCAATGTGGCACCCTGAAGTGTGCTCTCCAAGGGCTTGGTGAGCTTGCCCCTTGTTCTTTCGGAGGTCTCAAGGACATCAAGGTCTCTGAGGGACCCACACTGTCTACCTGTGACACCTGAAGCGCAGTGCCCTCTAAAGTGACCACATCATATGCTGAATTCCAGCTGGTAGCGCGGCATGGGCATGAAACTAAGAATTGTGCCTGGAGACCAGATCACCTTGTGTGAAGCCTTCAAAGTGTGGCCCGCATCCAAGGCATGTGGCCCCCGCATTGTGGGGACCTTGCCACGCATAAGCATCTAGTTGGTGGTGAGCGGATTCACAGATTGCGGGACCCAGAGTGGCCCGCTTCATCGATCGTGCTGCATCTCACTCGTATGACACGCATGCTCATTGCGTGCGGTGTCCGATTCACAGGTTGCAACCCTCGAAGGTTGGGGCTGTAACTGTAGTAGAGCCTCATTCTACCTCGTGAGGCCCTGCTAAACTTGCGCCTGTGTGTGTGACCGGAACTATCTGGTGTGACAAATATCGACATGCACTGGATGTTTTGCCTCATTTCCAGGGAGGTACGGAATTTGCAACTCTTTGATCATGTGAGTGACCGGGGCAGTTCGGTGCAGCCAAAATAGATGTGCACCAGACGTTGTGCCTCACTTCCAGGGAGGTACGGATTGTACAACTCTTCATTTTGTGTGTGACAAGAACAGTCTTGAGCAACCCGGATCATCGCGCACCCAACGTTGTGCCTTGATTGCCTGGGTGCGACTCTGATCAACGTGTACCTGATGGGGTGCCTCCTCCTTCGGAGAGGACCCCCTTGCTTCATTCACCATTCATCTACTGTTCCTTACTTGGCCCTCAGCGCGAAGGACCAACTGCCCTCTCCTCACCTAGCCGGCGATGACACAGTATTGCCAGGTAGTATTGCCCAGCTGGGGCCTGGGTGGTGAGAGTGACTGACAGGGCTGCAGTAACACTTCCTAGAATGATCAGAAGTGGGTCAAGAGACTGTGTGACCCCCCCTGTGCTTCGCAGAACTGGGCTGGTGCTGGATGATCCTGGGGAACCCTTTGGGTATTACTGTCTATTGCACTCTGCCCGGTTCTGTTCCTGTGGGTGAACTTCTTGAGTGGCTGCCAAGTCCCTTTTGCCAGCTGCCTCCAAATTGACCTTATTGCCTACCCCACCTGCTTCCTGGGACCCTGACCAAGAGTGACTTCGGCTGCATGTGGCCTAGTGCCTGGGGGAGGACGGGGTGTCTCCAATCTGTGGGTGTAGGATAATTGGGGTGAGTTAGAGGGCAGAGGGAGGCTTGGGGCCACGGGGTCTGCAGAGTGTAACCAATTGACCTGCTGGGTGTCAGTTGCACCACATGAGGGTGCTGAGTGCATTTGTGTGTGAGTGCTTCAGTATGGACTTGTCTGATACCCGTTGCACCTCACAGTGATGCAGAGTGAATGTGTGTGTGTGGGAGTGGGAGATTTACAACACTGGATGGCGGTTTGCCCGATACGTTTTTTCCTACCAGAAATGACGTTTGTCATTGGTTTTACCCACGTGGCATCAACCCACAGGTGCTGCTAAAAAGTGTTATAATTTGTTGTATGTACATATTGCTGATATTGTTGGGACCCAGGGTACACCCATAACTGTGTGGTATTGAATTATGAGAATTGCTAGGGTGGGCCTGGGGTGGACAATGTGTTGCACCGCATAAGGGTGCTGGGGGGGTGGTGAATCAGGATCTTTCCCAAGTGTGCATATTACTGATGTCATTTGAACATGGCTGGGCCTAGTACTGCTAGTAATAATTCCAAATGTGATTTATGCCCAGAAATACATGATGTTCATGTTATGTTGATTATTATGTGTGCTGAATACAAACCTTATTTACATACATCACATGAGAAGTCTCTTTTGTGATGCTCAAGGTATTCATCGTGAACGAGTGCTGTGCCAATGCTTTACACATTGTCTCTGTGGTAAGCCTGACTGCTCAGTGCCAACCTACCCAAGGGTGAGTACAGGTTATACAGTGTGTAATCACCCACCCCTTACGGGACTGGTAGGTTCTGCCTGGCTGGGGCTTCGCCTTAACCAACCAGAGAGTGTCAGTTCCAACAGTAAGTCTTTGGTCCATCCTAGGGTGGGGGGAAGTAGTGCAAAGTTCCTGATGCTGATACTACATCCCGGTGTAGGTGCCTAGTTGTCCCCATGGCAGCTTAAGTCACCCGACGACGATCGCGATCAGTTCACACTTTTTGCTGGTCCTGGCACCCCCTCTGGCATATGCTGTTACCATATCTCTATTACACTTGGGCTTTGACCCGATCGCACAGCTGATTCCTTCATGGCAGCCCTTCCAGGCATACGGGGTCACTGACTTTTTCATGCACACTGGATAAAACCCAATTGGTGCAGCAGTTGTCTCCTCACACCTTGCATAAAGTGTCCACTCAACAGGATTCCCCAGTGGACCTCTCTTCCTCACAGGTCATACTGGTCTGGGTAAGCCAGCAGGGCTGGTGCTCCAGGATCCAGGTCTGGTGGTCTTGGAGTCCCTGGGTGATGTCCCCTCACCAGGTGAGAGACTACCAGGCCTTGGCCCCTTATCCTGGTCTCAAGCAGAAGTCTTGCACAGCTTTTCCTCCTCACACAGCCTGACTGGCTGCTTGACAGTGACAATATTCAGCGTCTTAAGCTCCCCTTCTTACAGTCTATTTCCAAACACCAAATGTGATTTAGATTCTGAATCTCTAAAGTTTATTTTGGGGCTCTGCTTCCTTTTGAGGTGCACACTCCTCTGCCCTCTCTTCCTCCAGAAAGCAGTCTATCACAGTAGGAGCATCTCCCAAGCTGATAGCCCCACAACACAGGCCATGGGAGAGATTAGAGTTCACATCTGGATGTAAGACCTGTGATATGTGTTTCCAAACTTTAACCCAGGGACTCAGTACTATTATTTATAATTTCCTTTTCAGCCCCATCTTCTTCCTGAGATGTGCCCAGGCTCCTTCCTTGTACCAGGGAGTAGTGGTGGGTCGGGCGGGGAACGGGGGTGTTAAAAAAACTAAAAGGGGAGAAAAACATAAAGAATAACCCACTTACCTTCCCGGCGGCAGGCTCTCCTCAGTCCTTTTCGTTCACGTCCATGACGCACGCAGGAACAGAAAGCACCCAGGCTCCCTCCCCTAAGCCAATCACAATGCTGTAATGCAGCCTTGTGATTGGTCTGAGCGTCATGGTTCGGCGCTCAGACAGGGACTGGGAGCCTGTGCATGTTCCTCACCAGACTGTGTAATGCAGCCTAATGGGGAATATGCAAAGTGCGCATGGCTGTTTGGCCAGCCCAAGATGGCCAGCCAAACAGTAATGCACACTTTAGAGTGGGCTCTTCACTCCTCCCCCTGCTGTGCGGCCGGCACAGCCCCAGCCCCACCCCAACTGCACCTTTACAGCACACGACAATAATGAAAAATAAAATGATAATAACATTGTTATTTTTTTTAAAACATCATCTTATTAACAATCGCTCAATACATCTTTTCATACACAGATAGTGCAAAAATAGCTCACACATTTTTAGTCAATTCACTTCTAAGTTCGCAGGTTGGTTTTCACCATCATGTAGTCTGCTGCTGTTGTGGCGATTGGAATTAAAGGCTTTCAAACATACTTTGATCTTCCCCCTGTCCTCCACAGACCCCAAATCTTGTCCCATTTTCGTGGGCATCCTCTGGCTTTATATATCACTTTCTCGGTCCCTGAGCACCAATCTAAGTCTTCCTCCCATTCCAATAGGTCTGGTGGTCAGCTCGCCCCCCACTTCTTGGCTATGTTTCTTTTTGCCACTATTGCCGCTACTTTAAGCCATATTATTGTGTATTTGGGCCATTTTACCTCACCCATCAAGCATAACAGTAGCCATCATGGCTCCACTGGGATCTCTAATTCGGTGACTTCAGACATGACTCGCGTCACCTCCTTCCAGAAGTTATGGATGAAGCTACACTCCCAAATAATATGAAAGAAGGAGCCTATTTCACCACATTTCCTCGCACAATATTCAGATATACAATGGCCCAATCGGTACAATAGTGTTCTTGAAGTGTATGACCTATGGAGGATATGTAACTAAATGAGACGGAATTGGGCCCTTATAGCTACTTCCTGAGGACTCTGTACTACCGCCTCCCAATCATCTTCTTCTAGGAGTCCTAGCTCCATTTCCCATGCCACGCTCAGAGAGTCTATCGGATTAGGTGAATTGTACATGATTTTCTTATAATTTAGGGAGGTGACCCTGGTTACCATTGGGCCCATTAATAGTCTGTCTTCCAATGGTGAGTAGTCCGTGAGAGTTTCCCCTTCCCTGATATGTTAGCACAGATCGTGGCCTAGTTGTATCAACTTGAATCTTTCTGTGTCTGCCATTTCGTATTCGATTTTTAGGTTTTCGAAAGTAAGCAGTGCCTGTCCCCTCCAAATATCTCCCAGGCTTTCAATCCCTAACAATTCCCACTTTTTAAACCCTTCCAGGGCCCCCACTTCCCTTAATTGCTCGCTATCCCACAGTGGAGTCTTCCCTGTCACTTTCCCCTCCCAGCCTAGGTGTTTGGATGTTTCGCGCCAAGCTCGCACTACTGTCTGCATGTGGGGTGGGAGCTGTTTTTCCCTACTTCTATGGTATGGTGCTGCTGGATAGCCCCTTTCTCCCATTGCCCAATGGTCTACTCGAAAGGCTGGATCACTGCGATCAGTGAATGCCCAGTCATTTACTACTATCAATTGCAAGGGCAATAGTATTTTCGGATATCTGGGACTGCGAGCCCTCCTTCATATACTCCCTGCTGAAGTTTACAAAGCCCTATTCTGGAACAGCCTCCGTCCCATAGGCGTTTTCGCAGTTCACTATCGATACCCTGAAACGTTGTCTTAGGTATTTTGTATGGGGTATTTTGTAAGACTTAGAGTAGCCTGGGTAAAGACATCATTTTGAAGATCACCGCCCTGCCCATCAGGGACACTGGTAATTTTCTCCAGCATTCCACATCGCTCTTTAGTCGCTGTATCTGAGGATACAGATTTTCTAGTAGGAAGTCCTCCTCTTTCGTGGATATCTTAATGCCCAGGTATGTAAAATTGTTTTTGACTACTAGTGGTCTCTGAGGGATGTCACTCATCAAGGGGAAGATAAGAGACTTGTTCCAGTTTATCGTATATATCCAGAGTAACTACAGAATAATTGGAATATAGTAGTACCCTATGTACTGACCTATATGGGTTAACCAAATATAGGAGTATGTCATCCGCATACAGGGATATTCTATCCCCCCAGTCGCCCCCTCCCTGTATGCCCGATATTATTGGATCATTGCGGACCCAGGCTGGCAAGGGCACCAGTGCCAGGGCAAAAATCATTGGCGAAAGTGGGCAGCCCTGCCTCGTGCCCTTTTTGAGTGGGAAGGAGCGAGATACCTCTCCGTTAACTCTTACCCTAGCCTGCGGGTCTTGATACAGGAGTTTTACCCACTCACAGAAACTGGGTCCAAAGCCCAATCTCTACAGAGTTGCGAACATGAACTGCCATTCAATACTGTTGAATGCCATTTGCACATCCAGGTAGAGGAGCACCGCCTCTTCAGTGTGTTTCGTTCTCGTCCAGTGCAGCACCCCATATAGTAAGTTAAGCCACATGCCCCTGTGGGGCATGAACCCTGATTCGTCCGGATGGACCAGTGTGGAAATGACCGTTCGTAATCTGGTCACCAGTGCCTTTGCCAGCACTTTTGCCTCCATATTCGACAACGATATCGGTCTGTATGACCCGCAATCATCAGGAGGTTTACCTTTTTTGGGGATCACCACTATCGTGGATGTGTGCTGGTCTAGGGGCAATTCCGCCAATTCCCTAGATTCTTGATACATATTTAATAGACGCTCTTGTAGAGTTCCACTGGTAGCCCATTGGGGCCTGCCGCCTTCCCTGATTGTAGATCGGTGAGAGCGCTCACTATCTCTTTCACTGTGAAGTCTTGATCTAGTGCCTTTCCATCTTCTACCGATAGTGTGGGGAGATTGATCTCTCACAGTAGTTAGGCACAGTCCACTGCGTAGCGCTTCCAGGAGGGGGTATAGAGTGTTTCATAGTATTGGGTGAATGCCTCTGCTATATCTTTGCCTGTGCGGTGTACTTCTCCCCCTGAAGTGTGTATTTCCAGAACCCAGCCTCTTTCGCTGTCCCTTCGCTCCAACCAGGCAATCATTTTGTTGGCTTTTCGCCTACATCATATAGTTTTCTCTGGATTGCTAGTGCTTGTGCTCTCGCCTTTCGCTCTCCTAGGTCTCTTAGTTCCTGTCTCTTAAGCCGAAGCCGCTGCGCCATAGACTTGTCTAGGTCACTCCCTTCCAAAGTCTCTCTTTCCAGTCGGCTTATCTCTCTTTCGAGCTCTTACGACTCTCTGGTCTGTTCCTTCTTTTGAATGCCTATTTGTGCCTCTACGAATCCTCTAATCACTGTTTTATATGCCTCCCATAGGGTGGAGACCGACTCCACTGATCCCTCATTGTCGTGGAAGTATTGTGTAGTACGTGCCTGTACCTTTTGAACAAATTGTTCTTAAAGTGCCATGGATCTAGTCTCGGGGGCAATATGGCATTTCTCGCTGGTCCCTGTAACAATAGTGGTCCGAAATACCTCGTGCCTTGTGGGCTGTGCCCCAAAATTGACCCCTCTGTATCCTAAGTGTAAAAATGTAGTCTAACCGGGAATGACTATTGTGTGCGGCTGAGGTATATGTATAGTGCCGGCTCGTCGGGTTGTGGGCGCGCCACAGGTCAATCATACCCATCGCTTCTATGAAGCCCCCCAGTGGCTCTTTTCCAGTTGCTCCTATGGCCCCTGACAATCTATCCTTCTGCGGGTCCATGACTGCGTTCATGTCGCTCCCAGGGATGAGCGTGACTAGGGGCATTTCAAGTAGGGTAGTCCCCAGTGCCGGGAGGGTGTCACTATGTAGCTTTGGTGGAGCATATACTGAGCAGAGTTTTAGTGTTTTACCTTCCTTTGTGCCTGTCAGCGCTACATATCTTCACAAATTATCATACCAGCACCTACCCGTAATAAATGGGATGGATGACTTAATTAGTATCCCCACTCCCCTAGATCCCGATGTATACACTGCATGTGCGTGGAGTTTGTATCCTTACCTATCGAGAGCTTTACAGTGATTGCCCCTCAAATGGGTCTCTTGGAGCAGTACCACATATGGGGCATGTCTATGTAGGTATTGTAGTACTTACGCGCATTTTACCTTACTGGCCAATCCATTGACGTTCCATGTCAAGATTTTCAGTGTCATATTGAAATAGTATTCGTGGTGTGGTGGCGAGGATCAGTCAAATCGTGTGGTCCGCGGCCCCTTGTGTCTGCCTGTCTACGGCTCTGTGTGCTAATTAGGAGGAACCTCTCTTCTTCCTGTCGGTTCATGTCACTGTGTACTCGTGCAGGTCTGTGTCGAAAGTGTCTGAGCATATAAGTAACAACAACAATGTAAACCTGCCCAACGTAGCTAGTTACTGTCCCCTTAACATGTACCCCCCACCCTGCTTCCCTGCTTGGCAGGTCTAAAACCACCCACCTCCCCAACTTGCAGAGAGCTTGTCGCCTTATATAAACCTGCTTTACGTTAGGGTAGGCTGGAGTCCCCTGTCGGCTCCAATCTCGATAATGCAGCCAGCCCATCCTTACTCATTTGTATTATTCCCTTGCACGGAGTCTGTGACCATGAATCCCCCCCCCCACTCCGGATCATCTTCAATCCCTCCCGGTCCATCTCACCAGTTCAAAGGAGGCAGAGTCAATACATCGGGGTCCGTCCACGTCTGGACCCAATTCACCTCCTTAGAGGGATTAGCATCTCTGTCAGTGAAGTCCGGTCCCTTGTGTCCTCATGTTTACCCTGAAACCTCGGGTCCGGTTCTCTCTTCTTTGTCGCTCCCCGCCCAGCCGGGGGGTCTCCACTAATCTCTGGCTTTTGGTGACTTCTGCTTTACCACTCTCCACCCCTCCAGCTACTCCCAGGCTTCCTCTGGTGTGGAAAAATGCCAGGATTTCCCTTTAGCCATTATTTGCAGTCGTGCCGGAGAGAGCATCATGTATTTGATGTCTTTATTCCGCCGCTCTCGTTTCAATGCTTCTAAGTTGCAATGCAGTTTTTGTACCTGCCGGGCAAAATCTGGGAAAAAGGGAATCGTTGCGTTTTCGTATAGGAGGTCTCCATGGACCCTGGCTGCTTGTAATATCGCATCCCTGTCTCTGTAGTTAAGGATCCTGGCGATAATCGCTCGAGGTGGCACTCCTGGCCTCGGTTTTGGGATGGGGGCTCTGTGCGCTCATTCAATGGTGAAGAAATTTGACAAGCGCTTAGGGCGTAGGTGGTTTAGAATAAGATCTTCCAAGAATATATCCAAGCTAGGACCCTCCAGTCCCTCTGGAACGCCGAACACCTGTATTGTTATATTCCATATAGGTACCCCAATATAGGCCCGGGTAACATCCCAACCTTTCACCTATATTCAGCCCTACATTACATACATAACGGGCTGCTAGGACTGACCCTTTACCTAGTTATGGTACTGCTTACAGAACGTGGGGTTTTCCCTGAAAAATAGCCTCATACATTATGCATGAGGATTCTTGGATTCTTGGAAACTCAGCAGGAGTACCATCTCCTGCATAATAACTATGTACAAGGTTCATTCCCGACGTCATCCTCAGTCCGACAATGGCACAGCAAGGTAGAACCCCTGGGGATACCTTTGGGTATATAAACATCACATCTTGCTGAGATAGTCAGAGGAGATCAGGACTTCCCTGCCGACACACTGACACGAGACGCTGAGGTTCCTGCATGCAGATACTCCAGCTCGCAGTGGTCTAACATCCCTTGCGGGGTGTCCAGCTCAAGACCAAGACGAGGTCCCACAGTCTCTCACTTCAGGTAATGGGGTTGACTTTATCCTAGAGGGATTCTTGGCTTAACACCTACACGCATGCTAGGTACACTTAGGTACATCTAGTTAGGGTAGCATCGTAGAAGTACGCATTTTATTATCATGTATTTTATATACATGCCTGTATTCATGGTTATAGCAAGATGGTAGAAATCTACCATCCTTTTACCTTTTTAGTGCTTCTAATCCTTTATATCTGTTTCTGTCTAGTGGTTATGTCAGCACACCTATTTTACACTAGAATGACGAATGTTCAATAAATGCTTATTGAAAGAGGTCCATAAAGTTCATTCTGTGTATCTCTCTGAGACAAAGTGAGCACGAGTGACTGAGCGAAAAGTATTGCACTGTTTCCACGATCCTGAGGGATCAGGGTTGTCATGTTCGATAGTTGTCAAGAACTATTCTCTCCTTGGTAAGAGGAGTTTCTAGTGGCACTGTGAGCTAGCTGGTATATAGGCTAACATACCCGGTGGGGGTGTCTGGAATCAGTCTGGACCCCAAGCCCACAGTGTATGTTGTCTAAACGTGCAGATCCTATATAGGTTTTATAGGAACTACACGACAGTATGTTATTTCGGCGTGAGCACCCTTCTTGATGCTCGAGCTTTGCTGCCATAATGCCTTGTTGTTACTTGAGGTGCTAGATTTGTTCCTCCAGTTTCTGTGTGGTGCTTTGCAGCTGTGTTATATTTTCTTCAGCATTCGTTACTTTTTCAGATATTTTCCGGAAGTCTGCCCTCAACAGATTGACTTCTACAGTGACAGTGTCTATCATGGGTTCAATTGTACCTTTTAGGTCCATAATGGCCATCAGCAAAGGTTCTGCCGCCCCCATTTCTTCCGTCTAGGCTCCTGGAGCCTCTAAAGGGGGTTTTGTAACTGCGTACTTGTCCATTATGTTTCTTTGTATTGTGGACGGGGCCTTCGGTTTCACCATTTCCTTTTGTGTCTACGGCCGGTGAGAGTCCAGGGACACTCCCTTGGCATGTTCGATTTCCCCCCTGTATCTCTTATCACCTGCTATGGGCCCCTCTCATTCATCTCGCAGGTCCCGTTCCGGGGCCACCGGCTCCCCCCGCCTGGCCGGATGACTGCACTATCTAGGTGTCTGGCAAGTCAGCTCTCTTTTCCCGGTTTCTTCACACTATCTCCAGGCCCCCTTCTCAGTCCACTTTCGCAGTCTCTTCGGCTGCTGGTAGGAGGCAGACTCAGGGCTCCTGGTCTGAATATCTGCCAGGAGCACCTCTCTCTGACTGCCCTTCTAATCTGGCCACTTCCCGGTAGAGTAATTGCCTCTATGTTTCTTCGGCTATGTCTGGCTCTGCAACTTTCACTGTGGTTCCGGAGTGTCGGGTTCCCAGTCTGTCGGGTCTACCGAGTGTTCTGTGTGCAGCCTCACCTTCTTTTCCCCTGGAAGCCTCTGGGAAGCATGAGCTGCCAAGACCGCCACACTGTTTGTTTTCCTCAGTCTGGATCAGGAAGCCTGCTGCACGTAGAGTCGGGAGCCAGCCCTGTGTCTGGGCCCGGGCCTCACTTCCGATCTGAGACCTGGTGATGGTTCGGGTCCTGTAACGTCATCTCTTGGGCGCCCACAGTCTCGGGGCTTCACAGAGCCACGGCCTCGCCCGCTCCCCGGCCGCAGGTATCTGGAGACGCCAGAGTTGCGAATTGTCCGGACGCTTTTACAGCCATCAGTGGGTGCGGGGGGACCCTCCCCGGGGCCTTGCTGTCTCCGAGGCCAGCCCCCGCAGTCGCCTGCCATGCTGCCCCGATTCAGCCCTATGATGTTAGGGCTCGGCTTCCTCCGCTTCCAGGCCCCTCGCCACTCCGGCCTCACGTGTTGGGTTTTGGTTCCGGTGTTTGTTGCCAGCTTACACGATGTTCCAGGCAAGCTCGATTACTCGTTGGGGCTGCAGTATTTACTGCCACATTTTTCACCCCGTGCAGGTCCGGATTCATGGACGGATGTAGGGCTATCGTGCTGTTAAGCTCGGAGCTCAGCTAGTGTGCGGCCATTACAGGTGGCTCCAAGCTACGCCCCCAACTTTGTTATTATCATTTTTTTTTCTTGTGGGACGATGCTCCTCTGCCTTAGTGGAGGAGCCACCACTAGGCCACTCTCTGAATCAAAGAGCACCCTTTTAAGTCTACTGGGGGATCCAGTCTCGCCTATCTTCAGTGTATCCCACCCAGATTGCAGGAATGCAGTAATACACAAATCTGTCTGGGTGGGATTCCTTTACCTCCTCTCCTCATGTTTCACCATGCAGCACTGGGTCTCCCAAAATGGAACCCAGACTCCTCCATGTATTGTACCCTTTACAGGCACAAGTGCAACCAGTACATATATTCAACATACACACATTACAAAGTGTATCCTTCATGTACTGTACTACTCACAGGCACACACACACACACACAGAACATGTATTTAACATATATGCACTGTACAGCACTACAACCTTCATGTATTGTTCCACTCATAGGCACACATACGCCCTGCACATCGTTTTACCATGCACGCACTGCACAGGACCACATACCTCATGCATTGTACCACTCACAGGCACACATACACCCAGCACATGCATTTAGCATGCACACAATGCACAGTACTACATTTTCCCTATATTCTACCATTCATTAGTAGCCTTTCACCACTATGAGGGTAGAGCTTTGAGTGCCCTTTCCAGTCCAGCAAGACCATATTCCATAGACAGGCCTATGTCATAGCACACACGCATGATCTGTGTTTGTCTATGACAACAAAAATCAGCATTAGGGATCCAGACATAAGTACTGTTGGGGCACTCAGGGCAGGGGTGCACGTCTGTTATCATGTGAAGGACTTTTCCATCCCAACAACATGCAGATTTTGGAGTTTACCACACAATAAAATCTGCATGTCTCAGTAAATACCGGCTGTATTCCCTTGTTAAATTCTGACAGGTTTAACCTGCTAAAATTGAGCAGAGGTTGCAAACTTTATTGCACACAGTAATTAATGTGTCAATAAACACCACATAACATATATTTACAATCCCTCCTCAAACAAGAGTTTGCGAAGGGATCGCATTCTTATAGGCTAGCTGCAATCAGGCACTAGATCTCAGACAACAGGTATATTAATCAACCTTTGGCCTATGCTTAGAGACAGCAGAATAATCTGTGAATATGTGCAGATATCACAGGCTCAAACCTCAGACCTCTAATTTGGCTCATAAATGCACTAGTGTACAGGCCCGGGTGAGTCTTTAAGCAATAGAAATATGTGTTTACTTTCAGGAAGTTTTTCTTTTTATTTGCTGGTACTGTCTATCAGTACCATCACTTCTAATTTTTGCCAATTTTGTGTTCCTATTCCTCCTTTTCAAAAGTTAGTGCCAGCACTCAGCACACAAATCAGGACAAGGTTCAAAGAGAGAGTTCACAGCTTTGAGTCTCCTACTCCTGCCAGAGCAGGTACATAAATGTTTGTTCCAGCTAGTCGACCTTAGCAGCGCTCCAAATGGCAGTGTTTTGACTGACTGCCTTCCATTGCCCTTCACCCCACCCCACCCACTCGCACCAAAAAGACATACACTTGATTTATAGCGCAAACAAGTATAGCCTATGACCTTTCAGACAGCTAAGCAACAAGCTACTGCAGAAAAATGCTTCAGATGTTAAAACAGAGCTCTCTGTCCATGTGTGTCTCTCTCTTTCTCTCTTTATTTGCCTCTCTCTTTCTCTCCCTCTCTCGTTCTCTCTGCCATTAACATACATAAATGGACTCTTTTCATTGACATTAGGATGAAAGATTTAGCTGGCTATCAAGGGATTCAAATCTGTGATCTAGAGATTACTTACAGATCCCTACAACAATCTAATCCATGAGCTTCTTTACAGGAATCAGAGATAGTCATCTGCATTTTAAGAGCAGATCTATGTAGTAGTCAAATGAACTGCCAAGCTTTCCTACAGGTATTGAAACCTGTGATGTGCCGTAGTGTAATTCTGCAAAATTACAGGAAAATTATGTGAGATTACGAGGAATTACGCGAAGAGCATAACCCAGCATTAGTGCTTTATTATTAGGCATCTACTGATGCACTCAAAATGGGTTCCAACCAATTCCTGAATGCAAAGCAGAATTGCAAAAGACAGAGGGCCTTTTAGATTGCGGCGGATGGGTTACTCCGTCACAATGATGACAGATATCCTGTGCGCCTTAATGCAAATTCCATTATATCAAGTGGGATTTATATTTCTGCAGACGGGATTTCCGTCTCCATTGTGAAGGAGTAAGCCATCCGCCGTGATCTAAATCAGGCCTAGAATCCAGTTTCAAAATGAGACCCACTCCCATAGAGATATGCATAATCAGTCCTGCATGCCCACATGCCTTATAACTAAATTGTTGTATCACATTTTTAAAAACAGCAAGTTTGGTCAAATTGTCAAAGGATATGTGAGAAACTTTATCACAGGATATTCACTAAGCATTTTTCTATAACAAATTGACATAGTTTTGTCATAGAATAAATGTAGATTATTGGAGAATGTTGGTGAAGCACCCTGGAGCCTCAGTGGGCATTTGCATCTGTTTTTAATTGCGTTCACCCAGACACTTGCATATTGCAGACTGGGCTGCAGCTACATGAAGAGCCCCTGGTGTAATACCCATTGCTTCTGCACACATTCCACTCCTGTACAATGTCAACAGGACATTCCCTCATTTTAATAGAGGTGTGCTCTATGGAAATGAGGGGAAAACAACTCCCTCTGCCTGCACCATACTGATGAGGCTCCCGGAAGGTAAAAAAAATAGTGTCCAGTGGGAAGCATCATATAACTAGTCATATTGCTAGGCATAAATATCATATAACTAGTGCACTCCCTATGGCATACTTCCAGGGTTATGGAAGGTTCCTGTGAGCCTCATGCCCACAATCCAAAACCAGGCCAGACTGCAAGCAATGAACAAGCATTTGCAATGCAACAGGTCTCGCATTTACACGAGTTTGAGCTATTGGCATTGTAAATGACCATGCCTTTTATTTATGTTTGTGTTTTTGAAACATAAATAGAACGCATTGTCATTTACAATGCCAATAGCTGAAACTCGCGTAAATGCGAGACCTATTGCATTGCAAATGCTTTTTTTTGTTAGGCACAGGGAGATTAAATGATTTGCCCAGAATCACAGGCTGAACGCTCGCATTACCCTAAATGCGGTACCAACTGGACCATCCAGATTTTACATGACATGATCTACACGCAGTGGTTCCCAAACTTTTGACTCCTGAGGACCCCCATTGAGTCACCACTGGAAGCCGGGGACCCCCAAACAATTTGTAGGATTTAAATTTCAAACATTATAACAGTAATTCGAAAAAAATAAACACACGTATGCACACAAAACAAATACTCAAATTACTAAGGATTTTAGGGGCATATTTACAAGCCCCTATCGCGATGGGAACGTCAATTTTGCGATGTTCCCATGGCGATATGGGCTCGCCTTATTTACAAGGCAGCGTTAAGCCACTTAATGTGGCTTAACGCTGCCTTGTAAATAAGGCCCCCTTTCACGCAATACTGAGCATGAAAGGGGTGGGCAGTGGGAGTTGCGGTGGGCGTTCCACCCCAACACCCATTGATTTTGACGCTGCCCTCTATTTACAAGGGCAGCGTAAATAGGAGGCAGCACCAAAATTAAGACCATGGAAAACCTGGTCTTAACTTGGCAAAACGAGGAGAAATGCGTTATTTCTCCTCGATTTTGCTTTTTCCCATGGAAAAAGCAAAAACGCCTTGGATTGTTTAAGTTCTGGAAGGTGACCCTTCCTGCACATAAACAATCTTTTTAAAAAAGAAATTTTGTAACTTCCATGTGTGCTGCATTAGGCAGCACACATAAATGTGACAAAACGGCATTTCAAAATTGTTCATGTGCAGGAAGGGGGAACTTCCTGCACATAAACAATCTCCCCCTGCACATAAACAATCTCCCCCTGCACGCAGACACCCTTGCACTATGGTGCAAGGGTGCCTGCGTTGGCACTACACTGCTAAGTGTAGCGCCAGCGCAGGGGGAAACGCAGGGCTGCACCATATTCTTGTAAATATGGTGCAGCCCTGCGTTTCTGAAGTGGCGGAGCGTGTCGTTAAGCCAAGGAGGCTAACGACATGCTCCGCCAATTCTGTTGTAAATATCCCCCTTAGTATTTTATATTGAAAGAAATTGCAAAAAACCGAAACATTTTAATGGGAAGGTTGGTGCTGCATCTCCAAGACTAACTTTTGAATGGTTGGTTTTATTACGCAGTACGTGGCTCCTGCTCCTGCCAGGGCCAGACTGGAAACCCAAAACAGCCCTGGCAAATGTTCTCAGACCAGTTCCTATACGGTGCACACCAAGTGCAGTGAGTGAGCCTGACCACTATAAAGGGGGCTTTGGGAGGCTCTCCCCGCCAAAAAATGTAGGAAACAATGGTGCACTCTACAACACATTTATCAATTATATAATGAATTGTATTAGCTTTTAAAGAATAGTAAATAAAGACCTTACTATGCACCAGGATACAACAATCTTTGTTGGGGTTCTTCAATGATTCCCTTATTATCACCCGCCAACAGTGCCTCTCATCTCTCCATAGCCTATCTGTCACATGTATTTCATTTGTTTTATAGCATCTCTCATACCATTGTAGGATGTCAAAGCACTTTACATCACACACATATAGAGACAATGAATCATACATGAAAATCAGTGTATAGAAAATGTTACATAAGGCAAAGGGGACTAAAAGGTGTAGGATTCACATGTCATTCATACTGGTAGGCATTTTTAAAGAGTGCTTGGTCTGGTGAAGCACAAACTCAGGATTCAGAACATAACACAGTGGTTAGCATTGACTTTAACAATAAAAATGTATTTCCACCCAAATATATCTTTTTAGCAGCATCCGGATAATGATAGACTGGGAAAAAACATAAGTTACTAACTTGTACCATGCAGTTTGCAAGCAGCTCTTTGATGACAGTTTATAGGTCACTGTGCTAGATTACGTTTGTCCCTTATGAATTGCACAGTAACAAAAGAATCTCTGTGAAAAAAGCAATAACCCACTGAACTATGCACATAAAATACTGGGGCCTATTAGCAATAACCGGCGATAATTATCGCTAAGCGCAGTTAGCGCTTGGATAATTATCGCTGGCTATCGCAGGTTTCTATCGCGGAGATAGCGTGCTATCAGCAACGCTTATCTCCTAAGCGATAGAAACCCTGGAGAACAGTGTGAATATCGCTTGAAAACAAGCGATATTCACACTGTGACCAGTGTTAGCTTGGTGATAGGGCAAGGGGGATTTAGCCATGTAATCCACCTCCCATTGGATTACATGGCTAAGTCAGGTCTGGACCAGGCGTTAACAAACCAGCGCTAAACGTGTTTAGCGCTGGTTCGTTAATCACCTCCCCTGCCTCGCTAATAGGCGATAGCGAGCTTAGCGACTGTTTCCAGTCGCTTTTAGGTTGGGAACGCCTACTTTGCATGCCATTAGCGATAAATATCGCTGGCATGCAAAGCGGCACCCAACCCGGTTGCTATCGCCTAGAAGCTGTCGCTAACAGCAGTTAGCGACAGCTTGCTAATAGGGCGTTAGAATTATCGCCGCTTTAGCGGGAAAAAGTCCCGCAAAAGCGGCGATAGAGCCCTTGATAATATGCCCCACTGTTTTTTAAAATGCATGGTACACGTTCTCTGCAGTAGGCATATTAACCCTCTGTGCTACATTAGATAAGTCAAAGCTGCCACTGGACAAAACTCTCATCTCTCTCCAGCAGGTACATTAATCACTGGCATTTTCTTGACACTTTTATTGTTGCTCGAAAACTGCTAATTTTACAAGGAACTTTGCAGTGCTTTTAAAACTGCTGCCTGGGGACCCCCTGGGAATGTGCCAAGGACCCTGGGGGTCCGCGGACCACAGTTTGGGAAACACTGATCTACAGCATCCATGGCAAGGAGCCACCGCCCCTTATGGCCATGCTTGAATTCGGATCACCAGACAAATTTGAGAGTTTAAACCAGATCCCTTCTCCAAGAGTTCTAACGACGCATCTGCACTGCGACAACATCCCCAAGTCCTTGGAGGTGAACAAAGTGAAGACTTCGGTGGTGTTTTCCAATCCCAAAGATACTGCAGTGTCGCTGTTCCACTTCTATAATAGCCTGCCTCTACTTCCCAACTACAGCTCCTGGGATGAGTTTTTTTAGCACTTTATGACTGGAAAAGTGTGCTTTAGTTCGTATTTTGAACATGCCATCGCTTGAAATGAACATATAGATGATGAAAATGTGATGGTCCTGATGTTCGAAGAAATGAAAGTGGATCTGGAGGCAGCAGTAAAGAAAATAGTCAATTTTTTTGGGATACATCTGACCGAAGAGCAGATTCTATTAATCAACACGGATAGAATTAACAAGGCATACATCATTTCCGCCTCCACTTATTGTTTGGTTTAATTTGTTATCGTATTGACCTAAAGAGCTTTCTGATTGGTCTGATTGCATGATTTATATAGCGCTTAATGCCATTGAAGAGCTCGTGAACTGCTCCAGTTTTTATTGAGTTCCTGGGTGCCCTCCGCAGCGGATGGTTGAGATAATGTTTTATGCATTTTGGCCTAAGCTCAAGGTCACTCATGCCCAGCTGTGTTTCTTTTCAAAGGAAGCAGCCTGTTCTTCTCGAGTGCTTTTATGTGGGTGTTAAATTAATTTCCCTCATCTTGTGGCAGTGCCACGTCAGGGCAAGTAAACAAAAAGTCATAGGAGAAGCTGAGCACATGTCTGGCCAGCTAAGGCACCAAAGCTGTTGTCACAAGTCAGAAATACTTCCATATATTCAGGGCACTCTAATTATGCGTCATGGTTGATTACACGGCAAGAAAATGAAAGTGTTGCAGCATAAAACCAGCGCATTTTGTGGTAGTATTCCTTCAAGAATTTGTCTTTTTTTCATATGTTGTGTGGACAAAGACTATTTACTCACTGGTACCAGTTTAACACCTAACTTTAGCATTTAGCAACTTAAAGGTGACCGGTTATCTTTTACAAGGGCCTGTGACTCCACAGTAGCGCTTGCAGCAGAGTTGTTAGTAATCTGGAACCAAAGTCTGCATCAGATGATGGATTATGTGGCAAGTGCGGCAAATCCACAATAATACAGAAAACGCTGGGGCCGTGTAAAGGGTTATTCTCCCACACTAATGTCATAATCTTCGCTGTTATGCTTATGTCTTTCTTTTATGTTTACTTCGCTTACACATTCTACATGCTATGTAATAACCTCGGCGTGCGCACCTTCAAACATGTTTATGTTTGAAGATGCATCACTGAGTTTCTGTTCTACTCTGAAGTCCCAACTGTTGAATGAGTGATTCAGCAGTTGCGCTTCCTTGAGGACAGCTGTGCTCCCGTGTGATGCTGTTAAGACGGAATAAAACTTCACTGGAAATTACTTGATGCGTCTCCTCCTTTCTTGGATTCATCACCACCATCAGCACTTTACATTTGGCGACGAGGATGGGCAGCATCTTCACAAATTTTGTACAGATTTCCTTGTCCTCCATCTAACGTCCTTTTCACGCTTCGACCTGGTGTCTTCAAGCGGATCGGGTGTTTTCAATTGAATCGAGCACCTTTGGCCGTCACGCCTCCTCTTTCTCCGACCCGGATGTGACCTCCGCTTCATTTTTTAGTGAATTTTGAAGCAATTGGTCATTTTTTGGCAACTCATGTCAACTGCTTTGACGTCCTTCATCCCACGTCACATGCTCCATCAAACGTGATGATGTAATCACGCAACGTGCCGCCATCTTTGAAGTATTTGCTACGTGAGTTTTCACCTTCTACTCTAATCTTTCTCTGACGTCATTACGCTGCCACGCTGGCAGCCATCTTTATTTCTGTTTTCCAAGCGCAATCGTTTTCTTTACATATTTGGGAAATCAGCTGTTTCTGTCAACGCGCGATCGTCTTTCTCACACGATCGTCAAGTAGATTTTCATGTGATTCACATCACCACTTTCATCAAATTCTACACAGAAAAAAAAAGGTAATTTCCTTCATCAAAATTACCTTTACATGACATTTTAACACTTTGAGACTTTTGTTTTATTCAAGTTGTAGGATTTAACCTTTCTTCAAGTGCCTCACAAATAAGCCTTCAGCTCTTTTACTAATTTTAACATGGCATCAAACCTTCAAGTTGTACAGTTAAACCATTTTCTTCCGGTCTCAGGTAAACTGAAACAATCATGGAAAATATGGTTTTGCAGTTTCGAAAGTTATTTAATCGCAATTGATGCTGAGGAATACTCACCAAAACGCAAATTAGCAATTTTATATAATCATTTGGGAAGCGCCGGTCGCAAAGTGTTTGACAATCTCCTAACCTCCATTCCCCCTCCTGGAAATGGAGATGGTTGGAATGTCTACACAGATGCGGTTCAGAGACTTAATAAAAAGTTTTTGGAACAACCCAATGTAATGCTGGAACGATTTAACTTTATGAAACGCAAACAAGACTCCAACGAGACAGTTGAGGAATTTATCTCAGTACTTAGGAATTTGGCTGCGGATTGCAATTTTGGAGCCTCACTTGACATGTACATCAGAGACCAGTTTGTGTACAGTTGTTTTCATAAGAAGATACAAGAGCGTATCCTGAGTTGTAGAGACCCCACACTATCAGAAGTTATAGACATGGCTAAAAGTATTGAGAGAGCCATCATCTCTTCAAAATGTATCGCACATGATAGTGTTTCTCCTGTCAACTTAGCACAAAATGATTCTGTGATTAATGCTATAGCTGTTAAAAACAAATTTTCAAAACCCTTTCATAGAAAAACAAACATTGTCTGTTATAGGTGTGGTTCAAAGACACATCTGGGTAACAGTCCCATTTGTGCCGCACTCAGTAAGAAGTGTACTATCTGTCACAAAATGGGACATTTTTACTCTGTTTGCAGGAGCAAACAATTGGTTCAGGTTAGCTCAGTCTCTTCACTTAAGCATCCCGATCTTAATGTCTCTTCTCTTGATTCCTCTCTACAGAGTCTTGACATTAATACCGTGGATTTAATTTCGCAAAAGCCCCTACAAAAGATCATTTTATCTATTGATTCTAGTGAAGATTTGTCTAACTCTGAACGTGTTAAAGATCCCACTTGTGAAGTTATTATTGGTGATAAGTCCCTCAGCATGATGGCAGATTCTGGCGCACCTGTAACCATCATTGCTGACACTGTTTTTGATATTCACTGGTCTTCTAATGTTTCTTTACAACCTTTAGACATCATTCCTAAAGCCTATGGTGATAAAGACATAGATATGTTGGGTTTCTTTCTTGCTGACCTAACTTGTTTGGGTAAACGCATCAACACAAAAATTTACGTTGCTATCAAAGGTAAGAACATTATTGGATGGAGAGATCTCGCTAAAATGGGTCTAAAGCTGGTGCCTGGGTCAGAAAATCCGGTCCAACTCAACGATGTTGCTATTTCCTTAGTTTCCGAAGATTTGGGGCCACTCATTGATGATATAATTTCAGAATTTCCTGAAGTTTTCAACACTTGCATAGGTAAAATCAAAAATTTTGAACATTTGATTAAACTCAAGCCTGGTGCAATACCTATCACACACAAACTTAGATCTATTCCTTTAAGTGTGACAGAGGATCTGAAGAAACTACTAGATAAATGGTGTCAGAAGGTATTATTGAACCAACCGATTCATCCCAATGGGTCAGTCCCATTGTTATTGTGAGAAAGAAAGATTCTAGTATCCGCCTGTGTGCCGACCTTCGCTCCCTCAATCAAAACATAATTGTTGATTGTCACCCCATTCCCAAGATTCAAGACTTATTAACAGGCATCAGTGGTTCAACATACTTCACTTTACTTGATCTCCGCAGTGCATATCACCAAATTCCATTATCTTCACAATCCTCTGACTTAACCACTTTCATTACTCCTTTTGGAGCATTCAAATATCTGAGGTTACCGTTTGGCCTGGCCTCTGCGGCCAGTGTTTTTCAAAATTTATGGATTGTTTATTGAAAAACATTGACTTTGTCCAAGCCTACCAAGACGACGTTCTCATTTTCTCTAAAAATAAGAATGAACACATTCACACTTTAAAAGAGGTCCTGTCTCGCTTCAAAGATGCTGGGGTTACCTTGGGCAGAGACAAATGCAAATTTTTCGAAACAGAAGTTGATTATCTAGGACACTCAATTTCTGCCAATGGTATCAAACCAAAATTTTCTCTAACCCAAGCAATTTCTAGCGTTCCAATTCCCAAAGATAAAGACTCCTTGAAATCTTTTTTGGGTATGACCGAATATTACTCAAGATTTATACAAGGCTACTCTCAAATTGTTCAACCTTTAAGTGTCCTCTTAAAAAAGAATGTTACATTTTGTTGGTCTCCAGAAATTGATGTTGCTTTCAATCTTATCAAAAAGGTTATTATTGAAGCACCTGCATTGTCCTCTTTCACCCCAGGTATTAAGTGTTCCATCTCTGTTGATGCCAGTCAACATGGATTAGGTGCGGTACTTTGCCAGTGGATTGGTGCTAAAGAGCATACCATAGGTTTCACCTCCAGAGCTCTTTCTACTGCTGAAATGAATTACAGCACCATCGAAAGAGAAGCGCTTGCTTGCTCTTGGGCCGTCGAAAAATGTAAAAGTTTCATTTGGGGTTCTCATTTTATTCTTTTGATTGACCATAAACCCCTCTTACACTTACTCAATGGCAACGGCACTGGCAAAGCATCCACAAGACTAGTTCATATTCTTTCAAGATTGCATGAATATAATTTTAGCATTCAGCATATTTCTGGGGGACACAATGTCAGGGCAGATTGCCTTTCTAGATTACCTTTGCTGGATAATTCCTCTGACTCGAAATATGACGATATCGAATGTGTTGTTGCTTCCATTGAAAACTTCTCTTTCACACATCTCACACTCTCACAATCAGATTGGTTTCAGGCATATGTTGATGACCCCACTCTTCAAGCTGTCAAGAATATGATAATTTATGGTTGGCCCAAAGAGAGTTCTCTTCCGGCTCCCCTGAAATCCTACACTCAGATTTCTGATGAACTTTCTATTGTCAACAATGTTATCATGCATGGGGATCAATGTGTTCCTCCCACGTCTCTTAGCTCCAAACTTTTTCAAGGGGCACATGAAGGACTTTTGGGTATAGGTGCCACTTCAAGGAAACTAAAGGAACATTTTTGGTGGCCTGCTTTAGACAAGGATGTGACTCAATGGATTGACAACTGTGATACCTGTTTACTTTCTGATAAACACTGGAAGACCACCAAAATTCCATTACATAGTGTACCTGTACCTGAGGAAGCTTGGTTCAAACTTGCCATTGACTTTGCTGGTCCTTTCGAGTTGTTATCACATGATAAACGCTACATTATCAATCTGATTGATTATCACTGAAAGTGGGTAGATTTTGACTTTTGTGAGACGCCCAATACTCTTTCAGTCATTAATTTCCTTAGCAGAGTGTTTCTATCAGAAGGATCACCCAGAGAAATTGTTACCGATCATGCCTCTCATTTTTGTTCCACATTAATGCAATTTTTTTAGCTATACATGATATCAAACACCTCAAAGTTGCTCTATACTCACCTTCTTCAAATGGCCTTATCGAAAGGATGAACAGATTTATTAAGGAAGGCATACAGTCAGCCTTAGCCTGCAATATTGATGTTGAACTTTTTCTTAAAAAAAAATCTGGTCACTCCACATTCCACCACAGGCATGTCACCATTCAGATTACTCAAAAAAAGGGATCCCAATGGAAACATTTGTCCAAATTGGATTAAGCTCCTTAAAAAAAATGATAGCTCCTGTTTAGCCTGCCAGGACAAACTCCTTCTAAAAAGAAATGTTTTTACTCAACAGAATGTACAGAAGAAATATTTTGATTCCTCTCACTCTTCAGCCTCACATGATTTTCAAATTGGAGATTGGGTCTTAATTAAGAATCTCAACAAAGTCAAGAAGGGTGCTTCTAAATTTTCTGCACCCACTCAAGTCCTTAAAACTTCCAAAGGGTCACTCTTTTTAGATAAGAAAGGGTGGTGGAATAAGAGAGCTGTAGTAAAATTATTGCCTGAACAAGCCAACAGAATTCTCTCTTCCAAGCATTCCTTTGCAGACATGTATGACTGTTCACATTTTCCTGTAGGAGCTTCATCTGACAACTCCTCTCACTCTGATCAACTCACCTCCACGTTACAAGCCACCACCTCAGTCGCTTTACCTTCTCCTCCAGGGTCAAATAGGACATTTCGCAATTGTTCTGTGCCTGTAAGGTTTAAGGATTATTATATGTCTTAATCTTATATTTCCTTTATACAGGTCACTCCTTCATTTTTTATGGAAAGGGAGATGATGTAAAGGGTTATTCTCCCACACTAATGTCATAATCTTCACTGTTATGCTTATGTCTTTCTTTTATGTTTACTTCGCTTACACATTCTACATGCTATGTAATAACCTCGGCGTGCGCACCTTCAAACATGTTTATGTTTGAAGATGCATCACTGAGGTTCTGTTCTACTCTGAAGTCCCAACTGTTGAATGAGTGATTCAGCAGTTGCGCTTCCTTGAGGACAGATGTGCTCCCGTGTGATGCTGTTAAGACGGAATAAAACTTCACTGGAAATTACTTGATGCGTCTCCTCCTTTCTTGGATTCATCACCGCCATCAGCACCTTACAGGCCGCATAAATGAACAATTCCTGTGGCTTTGCATAACAGATCAGTAAGGAGAGAGCCACTGAGACACAAATGCCAATTCACACCAATAATCCAAGAAACAGTTCAGTGTGTTGTGTGTACTACCTAAAACACCTTTCATAATATGTACACTGCTGTCGTATCTGGTCTTCCGAAACCTACAAGGATACCTCTCTTTCATGACCCAGTTTTTTGCTTGTTACTGTTATTTCTATGTAATTTTAAGTAAACCGCTCTGCCACCCTGTGCCGAGGGGCTAGACGTGGTAGATAAAGAACCTAACTAAATAAACAGTCGCATGAGTAAAATGTTTACCTTAAGCCTTTGTGCCTTGCAAATCTTAAAATGAATGAAACTCAAGCAGCAGGTGCTGCAGCAGATATGTAGGAGGTGAAAAAAATGTAACGCCGTTGCCGAGACTCGAACCCGTTCCCCCAGATTTGAAGTCCACCGCCCTAACCGTTAGGCTACATCCTCTTCCAGGTTTATCCCGAGATATGGGCTCTTTCCTTTAAGGGTTTTTGAAGGCATCGTGGCGTTTTTTTTGTTCAAAGGCAATGATACACAATGCATTGCCCTTGGTTTAAAACTTGAGAAAGGAGGAAATGTGATTTGTAACAGAATTACAGACTTTGTGGCCAAGAACTATAGGTGCAGGGAGAGCTGCGAGGCGCTTTGCCGAAGAGGGGAGAGCTGCAAGGCGCTGTGCCGAGGAGAGGAGGGCTGCAAGGCGCTGTGCCGAAGAGAGGAGGGCTGCGAGGTGTTGTGCCGAAGAGGGGAGAGCTGTGCCGAGGAGGGCTGCGAGGCAGTGTGTCGAAGAGAGGAGGGCTGCGAGGCACTGTGCCTCAGAGGGGAGAGCTGCGAGGCGCTGTGCTGAAGAGGGGAGAGCTGCGAGGCGCTGTGTCAAAGAGGGAAGAGCTGCGAGGCGCTGTGCCGAGGAGGGCTGCGAGGTGCTATTCCAGTGCCGAGAGGGGGGATTGAGGACACACAGAGCCCCCTCTGTCCTTTACACAAAAGGTGACAGCATCGTTTGTGTGAGAGGGACAGGCGAGCAGTGACGGGGAGGGGTTCTATATTAACTTGGGAGGGAGGGAAGTGGAGTAGAGGGTGTGAGAGGCTGGACAGCGCCACCAGTCACAGATGCCTGGAGCAGCCTTTTTATTCTGGAGATGAGAAGACGTAATTGCTATCCTTGTTAGGCATTGGCTCCAAAATTGGTCGACGTGAAAGCAACTAATTCATTAAAATCTAGACCGAGGTAAAGGGTTTTTCTACACTTCTCAGCTTATGTGAAATAGGCATGGAAGAGGATTTTCGGGGCAGCAGAGCACGCCCACCAAGCAACTTGCGGGATCACAGGCCACAATATTAACACATTATCCTATAGAGGTTCGATTCCTGTTTTCTTGGAGGCATTATAGCACGCTCCCTCTCTCCTCACCCACCGAGCAGTTTAAAATTGAGCGCGGCGCCGCTTGAAGGACACCACGCTCGGTTTCTTTTTTTTTAAACTTTATCACTGAGCGCGGTGTCCTTAAAGCGGCGAGCTCAATGTTAAAGTTAAAAAATATAAAGAAACCGAGCGCGGTGTCCTTGAAGCGGCGCCACGCTCAGTTTTAAAGTAAAAAACAAACAAACAGAGCGCGGTGTCCCTGAAGTGGACGCCAAGCTCAACATAAATGCTAATTATAAATAAATAAAGTGAGCGCGGTGTCCCTAGCGGCGCCGCGCTTATTAAAGTAAAAAAAGCATACCATTTTGAGCGCACGCCTGGGGTCCGAGGACAGAGAGCCCGCCCGAGGCGCATTTTAAGCAAGCTGTCGGCATTGTGACAAAAATATAGTTCGTCGGGACTAATGAAGGAGACTGTGTAACACAGCTAGCAAACAATCCAGTCCGGATGGGCCGTCCAAGAAGGAGACAGGGCGGTAACTAAAAAGCCTCCTTTTCAATGGGAAGCCAGCGTTTAGCAAAAACGCTGACGCAACCCAATGAAAATGATGGGCGGGGCTTAAACTGAACTTCAAGAAAATCCAACTACAAGCAGCCTCGCAGAGCGAGGAGCGCATGCGCGCTGCAACGCTAGGCGAGACCTAAAAATGGATAAGCAGTTTGGAACTAGTGTTCTGTCTTTCACTACTTTACTATGTCTAGTGCAGCTGCAAACTCTCAGTTCACACTGACACTGGTGTAGACTGCGACCTTGCCTCTGGCTTGATAAGACTAAGCAGAATATTTGGCCATCATCTCACATTAGAGCAAGGCACAAACGTACTACTGAACCAGATAATGAGCTGTTTATGCCCAGTATGTGACCTCTCTAAACTGCTCTAGCTTTTTTCCTCTCACCTTCACTCCTTTCAAAGTTCTTTCGTCCCTTGTCAATTGTCTTGCGTGTGTTTCTTCCCTACTCCGTTCCTCACATCATATTGCTTTACTACCCCTTTGCTCTCTCACTCTCTCTCTCTCTCATCTCACTTTGCTCTCCTGCTCTCTCCTGGCATTTTTGTCTCAGCTCTTGTCTGTCCCGTCCATCTGTGTCACCTGCTTCACTTTTTACATCTCTTTCACTCACAGCTGTCTCTTATCTCCTTTTGTATTCCTCAGTTTTCTCCACGTATGTGATATGTATTCCTCAGTTCAGTTGGCTGTTTCTGAAACATATCTGTATTTTTCTTTTTTTATCACGCCTTTCTTAGCTGCCTCGTTCTCAATTGTGGCTGTGTGTTTGAATCATCTCTGTCTCAGCTGTCTCCCACTCAATATAAGTTGTATACCTCTGTCTTGCCTTTCTGTCTCTTTATCACCACCTTCCACCGTTTTTATCACCTTTCTCTTCTGTTTGTTTCCCCCTCACACTTAGAGGTCTTTCTGTGATTTATTTTTTACCTGTCCATTCCCTCACCTATAGGCTATTTCTTTCTATCCTGTTTGCCTCTTTATTGATCCATCTCGCCTGCCTGTATCTGCCGCTTTCTTTTGCTGTGTCTCTCTGAGCTCTCACACATTTGTTCTTTATCACCTCTCTTACAACTAATTTCTCTCTGTGTCACTTTGAACTGTCTTTCTCACCTGTCTCTTACACTTTCTCTCAGATGTCTCTTTTTCACCTGCCCTCCATCTCTGCTATGCCTTTCTAGTCTTTCTTTCTATCACCTTTTCTCACACCTGCCTCCCCCTCTATTTATCTTTTATGTCTTTCACATTCTGTCTGCCTGTCACATTTTTTACCAATATTTCCCTCTGTCTGTACTGTCTCTTTCTTGCCTCTCTGTCTTCATCGCCCCTCTCTTCTGTCTCTCTCTCTCTCTAACACCTGTCTATCACTATTTCTTTGTCTCTCTCAGCTGGTTCTTTATTTTTCTTTCTGTCTATTTCTCTCTTTCACACACACACCTTTGTCTCACATATTTGTTGTGTCTTCTTCTTCAATTAGGGTCTCTCTGCTTCGAATGCTCGTCTTCTGTCTGTCTTATTTCCCTTGCCCATGATATGCCCAGAAACAGCAGAGACAGTGCGAATCATTTTTGCCTCTCAACCAGCAACAATAAATGAATTATGAAGCAAGTTTGTTATTTTCAGTTTGAATGCAGCCTGCTGTGTTTTTATTCATAAAGCGATCCTGGCACTGCCAAGGATCACAAGTGTACTTCCAGATGTCACAAAGGGGAAGGTAGTGGTTGTAAAAATGACCCCGGAGACCCCTAAATGATGTCAATAAGGTTTCAGAGGACACTACAACAGATTAGTAGTGGTGGCTGCTCAACTGCAATTGGACCAGAAGCAGACACCTCCCCTTACCCCCACCCAGATTTGGCGGTGGTAAAAGATGCATCATTGCTGGGTTGGGGAATTCATGTGGGAGAAGTGGAGATCATAGGACTTTGGTCTCTGGTGGAAACCTGACCTAACATCATTTTGTTAAAGTTTCAGGCCATTCACCTTATATTGAAGGCCTTCCTACCATCATCAAGGAGAGTCTGGTGCAGATTCTCGCAGACAAATCTACAGCCCTGTGATACTTCAAAAAGCATGAAGCGGTGGGGGTCTGGGACTTGTGCCAAGAGGCTCTACATCTCTAGAGTTGGCTGGAACGTCAAGGCATCCCCCTGATTGTGAACCAACTGATGAGATCTTTAAACACAAGGATGAACGGGCTCATGCTGTGATGCATGGCTGATCACAAATGGTGATTACACCCCAAGGAGGCACAAGATATCTTCCGACTGTGGGGAGAATCTTTGCTATATCTTTTTGCCACCATTGATAAGTGAAATGGGTTAAGAGAGTCCAAACACCATTAAATCGTACTAACTCTTTTTATTTCATCCACCACAGATAGCACAGCCTCCTCTGGATAAGCCACCAACCAACTGATCCCTGATTGTCCAGGACATCCCATAATTCCACATGATTCCCCCAAGACATCAGAGTAAAGGGGCAGAGACAGGTAGCAACACATCTTCCCCACAAACATGCAATAACTAGCTAACTGTAATAACAAAAGGAAAGTTAAAGTAATGAAAGTACAACGAAAAATGTGACTCATAAAACTCAATTGGGTTTGGAGACTAAGGGTACAATTTTTTAAGGATATAAACAATACCCACAGAAATTGTGATCTAAGCTACTCATAAAAACTAAGAGTGAACTTACAAAAATATGCAGTGTTTCAGTAATGAAAAGCAGATTACACTTAGAGCATAAATGGTGCACAAAGAGGTTTAAAAATGTAAAGCATAAATCTTGAGGTAAGCTGGCAGCTTCTTGAGTATAGGGGTTTCCCACGAACAACCTGCACCCCTGTCCTCGTGGTCCCTTGGTTCTTGACTCTCTTTTTCAATGGTCAATGTCAGTGTTGTGATTGCTTTGATAACCTTGACATGCAACACACCTCTCCCCCACTTAACACAACAAAATTTTTCTTCATCTCAATTTTTTGCTGTGGTCCCACAAACTTTGTTTCTCTTTTTGGGGTCCAAACTGGTTTCTTCACATAAACCTTTTCCCCCACCTCCCATGTATTTTGTTTCACACCATGTTTTTCATCAAAATGCTTCTTATATGGCTCCCGATATCTCTTTATCTTACGTGATGACATGCTCCGCATGCCCTTGTTACCACTTAACCATGCTGGGTTTAGTTTAGATCCACCAACTCTCCCCTTAAGTTTCTGGAAAGGATAGATTCCTGTCACACTATTAGGTGTATTGCGATGTGCCCACAACTTCTCACGCAGGATTACTCTTAATGGTACCCTGCTTTCCACTGCGGTTTGCACACATGCTCTCACCAGACAGTTCATGCTCTCCACTAAACTGTTTGCTTATGGTGCCCACAGGGCATGCGATGATGCATGATCGACAATTCCTCAAGAAGCTCCTTCATCTCATGTGAAGTAAACTGGATGCCATTGTCAGTCATAATGGTATTGTGCAAAGACATCCCTCAAGAATTCTAATACATTTTTGGTCACAATTGAGCAGGCACAGCACGCTGAGACCCACTTGGAAGTGTAGTCCACCAACACTAATACAAGCCTCTCACTTGGTGACAGCACTTCAAATGGGCCCACTATGTCTAGCGCCAGCTTGCACCATGGTTTATCAGGAACTTCTACAGGAGATAATGGACTTGCTCTGATTGAAATGGATTTATCATTCCCAGCATAAAATATGCAATCTCTGACCACCTCCTCTACTTGCCTATCCACCCCCGGCCACCAGTAGAATCCTCTCAACTTTGGCTTTGGTTAGGTTCCGGGCTAAATGTCCTTCAAGGGCAAGGTTGATGATTTATCTTGTAGCCCCACCGGGGGAACCAACCTTTCCCCTCGATAAAGTTTACTACTAACAATACTCAGCTCATCAGTTACATACCAAAATGCTCTTGCCCCGCCAAGTATTTTACTGATGATGGGCCAAACTCCCACCACAAATTCAAACACTTGTTTGT
The DNA here is from genome assembly GCA_963921515.1 of Calotriton arnoldi. Classification (NCBI taxonomy): domain Eukaryota; kingdom Metazoa; phylum Chordata; class Amphibia; order Caudata; family Salamandridae; genus Calotriton; species Calotriton arnoldi. Next base: position 146,601 of record CAWUFW010008366.1, read on the forward strand.
GTGTACCATCAATGGACACCTCACCTTCCCACTCAATTTTGTTCAAGGCTGGTTCTTTGACTCACATCACTGAAGGCTCAAAGTGGAAATAACCTCTTTGCCCAAGAACATACTAGACAAATAGTCAACAGGTATGTTCTTTACACCAGGCAAGGACTCCACCTTAAAAATGAACTCCATGCGTCCTTCCACCCACCTTTTAACTCTGGGAGTTGTGTTCTCTACATGCCTACATGCAAAAATCTGGACCAAAGGCCTGTGATCTGTTTTTACAGTAAAGGGTAAACCCCATACAAAGAATTTAAAGTGGTAGTGTTCGTCGGTCCCCTTCAGAGAACGTGAGGCAAATGCTACAACCTTCTCCTTGCCTTTAACCATTTGAGAAAGAACTGCACCCAATCCCTTTATGCTGGCGTCTTTGGTCAGGGTCGTTTTTCTAGTCACATCAAATTGCCCTAGGGCAGTCATCCGGGCTATTTTGTTCTTTACTTTGGTAGCAGCCTCCTCACACTCTGGAGATCATACAAACTCTACCCCTTTCTTGAGCAACAGTCTCAAAGGTTGCACCACACCTGCAAAGTTACAAATAAACTTTGAGTACTATTCTGAGAGCCCCAAGAACGATCTAACCTAATCTTTATCACTCAGTGCCAGCGTCTGGGATGTAGAGGTTGCCAACTCGAACTTGGGGCTAATGCCAACACCTGAGATGGTGTGCCCTAGGTAGGACACTGTTCCAACCCTAGATTTGCACTTGTCCCTCTTGAGGGTGAGCCCCCGTTCCTTTAACCTGGACAGTACTTCCTTAAGTATGACATCATGACTTGATCTGTCTTTGCCATACACCAGGATGTCATCCTGGAAGTACATGACCGAGTTGATCCCTGACAAAACTTGCTTCATCAATCTCTGGAAGCAGGTGGCAGCTGAGGCCAACTCAAATGCCATCCCAAGAAATCTAAATGCCCCCAGAGGTGTAACAATGGATGTTAATTCCCTGGATTCTGTAGCGCACCCGGAATGGGGTGGGTCCCCCTAGGCACAATCTGAACCCTGTGGAGGGTGTTTCACATTTAATAATTCAAAATAAAGAGAATCATCCAGAGTTTATGATTGAATATTTCATGTATTTCTCCAAAATTGTATGAACTTGAGGTTCAATTCATAGCAATCAATATTCATAGCAATCATATGTTGACAAAAATGACGAATTTTAAATCATGATTGTCCTCATTTACTTCATGCGTCCCAATGCATTTCGGGCGCCTAGCTCTTCTTCAGGGGACAAATCTATGGTTTAGAAAAAATTAAGTTCAATGAGGAAACCATCCTGTTGTAAGTAATCAATAATGACAATATAACACAATGTGATCGAGTTATACTGAAGTGGTGCAATCACGTAATTATCGTGTGTTAAAAGCTGGATAGTCATCACTGGAAACTAAAATAAAGTGCAAATCATTTAGAAAACGAATAACGTAAGCCATGCGAGTCATAGCATGGGAAGGTTCACAAAAATGAATGTGTCTGAGTAGTATGACGATAAAAGTCATGAAAATGACTGACAGCGTGCTGAGTGTCTGATCAACAAAGCAAGTGTACGTTGTCTCTCAGCATGCAACGAAAATCAAGATTGAAGTAAAGTGATCTATAAGTGCGCGTTAAAAGGAACCGGCAGAAGGGTGAGAAACATCGTGAGAATCGTGGGTCCGGGGAAGTCATGCAACGAAAATCAAAATTGAAGTGAAGCAATCTTTAAGTGCCCGTTAAAAGGAACCGGCGAAAAGTGAGAAACATCACGAGCCTCGTTGGTCCGAGGAAGTCATAACGATCATTCAACATGCCCCATAGTTAGGCACTTACACGTGCGGCGTGCAATGGTAATCTCTCTGCATGCAGGGTCAATCCTCAAATGTAGCATACTTTCAGTGCCCGTTAAAAGCAAACGCGGTGAGCAAAAGTGAAAAGATAGAAAATGGGCTTGTGGACTCGACTTCGTTTCCGTGTAAGAAAACGAAAAAGGACTGATGCATGTTAATTGTTTAGTGCGGACCGCGGCGGTCATATTAGAGTATATAAAGAAAGTGTATGAACACCAGAAGAGGTGAAAATGAAATCATAACTCCAATGTAAAAATAAATTCTATCAAAAACATAATTTCTGAAGGCAACTAAACAAATGTGTACCTGAATAAAAGTTTCTATCCAGCATAGTCTGTGCGAGGCGAACTAGACAGATATAAATCTGAATAGAAATATCTATGGAAACATGAAAATCAAAATGAATTCAATTACAAAGGAACAAATGTAAACAATCAATCAACGGGAATGCAAGTTACAAGTAACACTGAAATTCCATTCTGTCGTTCATCCTATGTGGTTTCAATGCATCAAGGTGTTTGATCCGGAAATTCTCCCTTAGTAATAGGTAGTTATTATTTTATCTGCCTCCATCTTAGCAATAACTTCTAAGACTAGAAATTTCAATTGGCTGATATTGTGATTTTGTTCAATGAAATGAAAAGTAACAAATTTCATGTTCTTAGTTCTGATATTACTTTTGTGTTCGTTGATCCTGGTTTTAATTTTTCTTTCAGTTTTTCCTACATATACTTTGCCACAAGGGCACTTTAACAAGTAAATCACGTTCATGGTGTCACAGGTGGCTGAGACTTTCAAACCATTTTTAGTGCCCTTCCTGGGGTGTGTCATAGTGGAACCTTGAATGACATTGTGGCAGTTGTTACAATTACGGCATGGGACTGTCCCTTTTGGTTTAGATTGTTGGTGGTGCTCTTTATGGCCTGTCAAGATCTCTCCTAGATTCTTCCCTCTTTTCTATGCAAAGATCGGATTTTCTGCAAAAGTTGTTTGAAGTCGGGCTCCAATGTTAAGATAGGCCAGTGTTGTTTTATTATTTTCTTAAACGGACCACTCATGGTGGAAAATTTCGATACAATTACCATGCGATTTTGTGTGGATTTAATCTTGCTTGAAAGTAATTCCTTGCGAGTTTTCTGATGACAGTGAATTTTCGATTGATCTTAAACTGTTTTTGGGTAACCACGTTCTGCAAATCTGTGTAACATGTTTTTCATCCGTTCTGCGGATGTGATGGGATTAGATACTATTCTTTTAACTCTGAGTAATTTCGAGTATGGTAAGTGACGTTTTAGCGATTGTTGGTGAAAACTGTTATAATGAAGTGTGTTGTTTCTGTCTGTCTATTTCCTGAAGATGTCGGTTTCTAACGCATTTTGGGTTTTTCTGATTTCATCATCCCAAAAAGTAATACGATGTTCTTGTATTTCATAAGTAAATTGAATCCTTTCATTAATTTTATTCAGCTCACTTAATGCGTTTGACAATTCTGAATGTGACCCATTCCACAAGATAAAAATATTGTCTATATACTTCAGGAATAGTTTAATGTGCGTTTTCCAAGTGGAGGTGGATAAGATGTTGTCCTCCTCAAATTTACTCATAAAGACATTCGCATAGGCTGGTGCTGCACAGTTGCCCATTGAAGTGCCTGTCAGTTGAAGGAACCACTGGTTCTTCCATTTGAAATAGCTTTGATATAAAGTAAAGTGTAAGAGTACCATGAGAAAAAGTTATAAGACCAGATTCAGGTTTGTCTGAAGTAATGTGTGTTCAATGGCTTCGATTCCCGACTGGTGCGGAATCGACGTGTATAAAGACTTAAGGTCGACTGTGCATAATAGAATGGATTCATCTTCTGTAAATGAAACTTGATTGATCTTGGTCAAAAAGTCTGTGGTGTCCCTGTTATAAGTACTCATTTTCACCATGCTTGGTTGAAGATATCGATCAAGAAATTGTCCTATGGGTTCATGCATGCTGCCTCTCGTTGACACAATTTTTCAAAACGGTGGATTATGCAAGTCTTGTGTATCTTTGGTAGCATGTACATGGATGGGCTTTTGGGGTTGTTGTGTATGAGAAATCTCTTGACTTTTTCATTAATGACGCCATTCTCTAAAGCCTTATTCACTATGCTCCTTAATAAGTTCAAGAATTGTTCAGTAGGATTAGCATCAAGTTTTGTGTAAGTGTGTTCATCTGTGACGTGTGTCTCAACTTCTGTCTCATAATGAGTCATGTTCATAACGACAAGCGCACCACCTTTGCCAGCTTTTTGGCACGTGATATTGGGATTGTTTGCAATTTTTGCCAATATTCCGAATTCTTTGTTGGTTAGATTTCTCTGTTTCGATTTTTTCAGGAAGTTTAGTTTGAGTACATCTTGTTTAACAAGATTTTCAAAGATGTCCAGACTTTTATGGCTGACAGGTGACATGTAAGAACTCTTGGGCTTTAGACCACGTAACAAATCTTCCTCATCGGTATGGTGTTCCTTAAGGACATTTTCAAAGAAGTGTCTTAAACGTAAATTGCGCATAAGCTTAAACAAACTTATCTCGAGTTCAAGGCAATTGGTATGGCTTGTAGGGACGAAAGAAGTGCCTTTCTGTAGTGTGTTCAATTCAATGTTACTGAATTGATATCATGAGATGTTTATCACCAAGTTTTTTTCAATCATGTCTTCTTCCCCTTGACCTTTTTTCCTGTGGTCCACGTACTTCTTGTCTGTGGATGCTCTTTCTCTTTTTCTTTTGCCCCGCCGGGGTTGTCTTTGTCTCCATGGCCTGACTCTAAAAAAGAGACACCAGAGGTTTGAGGTAGTTCAAGAGGTATCTGTACAGGTATGTCAGGTTTTCTATGAGGTTGGTTAGAAGTCTCACTTTCTGAGGACGAGGTTTCAGTGTTCTGTGAGTAAGGTTTATTTTGTCTTCTTCTGGCGTATACCTCCGCCCAACTGTACACTTCTCCCAACTTGTAGTCTATGGTATCTCTTCAGAATTTCCGGATCTTTCTCTCATTAATCTCCTGGGAGTGTTTAGCCAGTTGCACATTGATGTCTTCCAGTACTTTGGACCATTCATCGGTGGACATCGAGTTGGTAAGTTCTGATTTCACATTGGTGCTCTTCCAGGATGTTGGATAACTCCTCGATAATCAAAAGGATCAAATCAAGAGAACATTTATTCAATATTGCATACCATCTGTCTTTGAATTTTTGAACGTTCTTACATAGAGACGGTTTTAAAGGAATCCTTAAGCCTCTTGGTATGCGTTGTACGCGGTGATATTTAATCAAGGTACTGGCATGCAGCCGTTGATTGATTTCCTGTTTAGATAAATATAGCAATTGTTTAATATTTTGTTCTTTATTGCGGCTTGTGGATAAAGGGCGGTTTCCTCATGTATTAGAGAATATATTCTGGTTGCTTCGTCATTCGCAAATGCGAAAGTGTCTGCACGTAAGTCGGTGAGGTTTGAAATCTCGTCGTAAGCCATGATGGTAGTAATTGGGTGTGCTGCGTTCAGGGATTGGAAGGCGAAATAAATACTAGAGTGCTGATGTACGCGCACAACCTCTGTATCCGATACAAAGATCAAAATTGAAATTGAAATTTTATTTATATTTGATGTGCTCCCGGGGTATCGCTCTCCGGTCTAGAGTGTTGAGTAAACAAGTGAATGCTGTAGCGCACCCGGAATGGGGTGGGTCCCCCTAGGCACAATCTGAACCCTATGACAACATCACATGTAGGCATGACTAGGCTATCACTATCCACATCTCCCACTTGCTTAGCCACACAATCAGGGTTCGTCATATGTAATATTGCATGTTGATTCATATCAGCGCTCATCACCACACAGTTCACCTTAGTATTCTTGCAAATTCATGGGAAATGCCCCCTTTTTCCACAGTTCTTACAATTGGCATTAGGGGCATAGCAATTCGGATGGTTCGACATGTGGTTCGGGCTGCCACATTTGTAACATTTGAACTTAAAATCCTTTATCACCCGTTGACTCGGTATAGAGTTTTCTGTCACCTTCTGTACTGTCCTTGAATGTGTATCAAAATCTTTACATTCTTGTTCAAATTCAGCCACTTCCTAAACACTAGCAGTAGCAATAGCAGTGGAGGTATTACGTATCTCCTTGACCCAGCTTGATGAGTGTTCCATGCTTTCTATGATATTGATAGCCTCTTCGGATTTTTAGCAAGTAGCTTCTCTTGTACCTTAGGATTGTTAGTACATTGCAACAGTTGGTCCCTGATGAGTGAATCTGTCAGAAGAGCAAAATCAAAATTTGGACAAAGGACTTTAATGCTTCTACGTAATACCCTACACTTTCTCCTTTAGCCTCTGCCCTCATGAAAAAATTATGTCTTTCCATAACTACATTGATGCGTGGACCAAAATGTGACTGTAGCATGAGCACTAACATCTCTTAAATGTCTCTAGATTCTACTTTGCCATTTACCACCATCACAGGGTCAAGGCTTTCATAGATATTACGACCCTCTATGCCCAGATTATGGAGAAGGACTCCTTGTTTTCTAGCTGGAGAAAACTTTTCTCCACCTATCGCTATCAGGTAAGAGTCAAAAAGGTGCTTCCACTTTTTCCAATGCAATAAAGGTTCACCTCATTCTGACAAGAATTGAGGAGGTTGACCCATGCTGGCTGCCACCCCTGAAACTCAAATTAAATTAATAAACTAACACAACAATTCAAAATAACAAATCAACACAATAAGGCAATATAAAAATTAAATTAATTAATGCTCCAGTCTCAAATCTTTATTTCCTGATCCTCTGCACACTCCATGCGAGGATATGGTGGGTGGCTGGGTAATCTGTATAACATTTCAACTTCCAATAATGAATGAGGAAAATAAAACTCTGCACCTTACCCCAAAAATATTCCTCAGTTTAAAGTCCACTGGGGGAGGAAATCACCATTAACAAAAGTGCTAAATATGTGTCACTTTTGCGGTTCACATTGAGGTGAAAATTCGCTCATTTAACCAAACACTTAACTTGCGTTTCAATGCGGCTCCATTTCCCCCGTCTGACACCTCAAAATGCACCGCTCCGAAGCGGGTCTCACCGGGTGAGCACTTCCTGGTCTAGACATTTGATCCTGCAGCCAGCAGCCGCATCAAAACAAAGCCGCTCACATTTCAGCCTTTTTTCCGTATCATAACTCCGTGGGCAGCACTCGGATAACTCACACACACACAGGCTCACATTCGGCACTCGCACTGGGGATTCAATGGAATGCGATCACTGCACTCCGATTTCCTAGCTACAGCTCATGCCAGCCTTGTGGGTCACTTCGAATGCCACATCTAAATGCTCGCACTTCTAGCTGTGGTGGGGTAAGAGCAAAAAATTCTAATTTTACAGCTGATATCTGTTATGTTGTACATCCTCATGTTATATTATCCTGCTCCGCTTTGCCTGTTGTCTTGTTATGGCCTCGCGCTGCTTCTCCTGCCGCGTGCCCCTGCCCAAGTGTTCTATGACGTCCTACTGTTCCACGGTTGAATCTTGGGCATGGGTGACGGTTGGAGTGGCAGTTGCTGTGACTTGTAATTCCTGTGAAGACGTGCTCTCTGGTGTCAGTGGCATTTATTTAATAAAGACTTTGAACTTACCTTCCGCCTCCTTTGAGTCTTTATAATTTTGGCGACGAGGAAGCCCTGACACCACATCGAACCTGCGAGCGCATTCCTGCTGTCTGCCTCGTCATTCACTCCTGCGAGGGCCGTCTTCTGGTATCCTGCGGTACAGTTGTGGGGGGTTACTTTTCAAGTACAGCTCTGGTGGAGTCTACTGGTGCATCAACTTTGGCATCTGTGTCCTGCATCTTTCCGGCTCCTGTGCTTCTCCAAGAATCGCAACGCCAACGAGCCCAGCTGCATCCTAGTTCCACTGTTCAGGCACTTCACGGTGAGATCTGCGCTTTTGCGGCTGCTCCTCACGTCCTGGCGTTTGGTCTCAGGTTGTTTTGGGAGGAGCGGCGGTATCGCTTGATGTTCATCTGCGCCATTCCCGCCAAGCGGCAGATTGACTGAAATTTCTCTTCGGAGTGCCTCACATTACGGTGTGACGTCATTGAAACGCACGAGTTGCCGGCCATTTTAATTTGGGCATCTGCCAATTTAAACTTTACTGTGTTAACGTGCGCTTACCTTATCGGTGACACGCACACCTTATTGCCTCATCTTGCCATACCGTGGGGTTTCATTTCTGCGCACCACATCCTCTACGTGCGTTAGCCATATCGGTGACACGCACACCTCATTTTGTTAATTAACTAGGCAAGTTACTACGCGCATGGTCAACGTGCGTTTGAAACGCACACATTATTTCTTCATCTTGCCATACCGTGTTGTTCACTTCTGCGCAACACATCCTCTACGTGCGTTTTCCATATTGGTGACACGCACACCACAGTATATTATTTACATTGGCAAGTTACATCACAAAATTGTCTACGTGTGTTCCCGGCACCGGTGATACGCACACCTCTATTTTTCAGCTTGAATTTAAGCATTGTTACTTCCTGCACGTCACAGTGTACCTTCTACGTGCGTTCTCCGTAACGGTGATGCGCACACCTTTTGGTTGTAATTTCACTCCCTCATTTGTGACGAGCACACTACTTGCGCTCTCTGTGTTTTTATTGTGACATCTCTCCTCCTTCATTTCTCCCGGCATTTGCCTTCCTCATTATGGCATCAGGTAGCATATGGAACCTTTCTCCTCCACAGCCTTTCATTCCATCGACAGGGGATGACTCTCTCAAATGGGAGGAATGGCGAGAATATTTCGAAAACTATATCTCCACATTCGAGGATGAAAAGGAACTTACTCCTGAGAGGAAGAAAAAAAATCTTCTCCACTGTTTAGGCGCAAAAGCGATGAAAATCTACAATCGCATCAACAAAATACCTAGGGAGGGCGATGTTTACATGATTGCACTGGAAGATTTATCTCTGTACTTCAAACCCACTATTTCTGTTTCTGTAAACAGATACAAGTTTTTCCAACGTAAACAGAGTCCTGAAGAATCGGTGGAAGACTTTGTGGCTGCTTTAAAGAATTTAGCACTCACTTGCCGGTTTGGTGCATTGCACGACTAATTGATTCGCGACCAAATCGTCATGCGAGCTGCCAGTAAGAACATCCAGGAGAAACCGTGGGCTAAGGGGGAGTTGCCACTAGAGGAAGTCATTGAAATTGTCAAATGCACAGAGTTAACAGGCAGATGCGCAAACGCAGTTTTGTCCGAAGAAAAGGCAATTACCGAGGACAAGTCTACCATTGCTAAGGTCACAAGTTCGAAAAATCCTCATAATAAACAGCGTTCGAACTCCCTGCAGGGGAAAGACACCAACACGAAGTCAAAATTGTCTGATGATAGAAAGTGTTTTAGATGTGGCAGTAGATACCATTTGGCAAATGATAAAATGTGTCCTGCACTAAAGCACAAATGTTCAAGATGTGGGATTGTTGGTCATTTTCTTGCAATGTGTCAGAGAAAACAAAGGGGTGGTAGAAAGGTAAAACTAGTTGTACCTGAGGAACAAGAATATGCATATTCGTCTGATGATGATGAGATAAATTTATTTGTGTTACAAGTTGAAGATAATATGTTGGGCAAAGGTAGGAAACCCATGTGTCATTTAAACATTGGAGGGGTGGAGATCTCCATTGTTGCAGATTCTGGATCTCCTTATACAATTGTAAATAAGAATGTGTGGTTAGAAAAATGTGTTCCTGTTATTGGTAACCATTTAATCAACCCGGACATTTCTCCTAAAACATTCACTGGGGAACCCATTGAGATCCTAGGTTTCAGGGAACTGCAGTTCCAATTTAAAACACGACAAATGCTGGGAAAGCTATACGTCTCTGTGGTCGGTCCTTCTGTTTTGGGATGGATCGATCAAGGGAATTTGGGGATAAGTCTTGACCCAAACAGCCCTGATCCCGTGCTTTCACTACAAACAGAAGAGGATTACAAGAACATGATTGTCAAAAGGTATCCTCATGTATTCTCCGAGGACATTGGAAAACTTAAAGGGTTCGTCCACGAGATTAAACTCAAAGAAAATGCTATCCCTTGTATACATAAATCTAGGAACATCCCCTTCTCCATCATAGGCGAAGTGGAAACTGAACTTCTTAGGCTGCAGAAGTTTGGTATCATTGAACCAGTGGAGTCGGCTGAGTGGGTTTCGCCATTGGTCGTCGCAAAGAAGTCCAATGGTAAGCTCTGCCTATGTGTGGATCTACGCGATCTTAACAAAAACATCCTTATCGACCAATTTCCTTTGCCAAAAATCAGTGAGATGCTGTCCTACACTAATGGAGCTAAGTGGTTTTCCACAATTGATCTAAGTTCAGCATACCACCAAGTAGCCCTACACCCCAACTGTAGAAGCCTCACTACTTTTGTTACGCCATTGGGATGTTTTAGATTTAGAAGAGTACCCTTTGGATTGGCCTCTGCTGCGGCCATGTTCCAGAGATTGATGCATACGCTCTTCAAGAACGAAAAAGATCTCCTCATTTTTCAGGACGACATTATGGTGATGTGCACCAACAGGAAGGAACATGTTGACAGATTAAACAGGGTATTAAGTATCCTAGACCATCATGGTCTTACTGCTGATGTACGCAAATGCAAATTTGCTACTAGTGAGGTCACATACCTGGGGCCCGAGATTACGGGGAGTGGTATAAAACCAAAAAAAGAACTACTCTCTGCCATTAGAGAAGCCCCCTCTCCTAAAAACAGGGAGGAAGTAAGAGCCTTCCTAGGCCTCTCTGAATTCTATGCAAAATGTGTTAAAAACTTCTCCTCCAAAACATTCGCCTTGAGAGAACTTGTAAAACTTAGAAACAAATTCGAATGGAACAGTACTTGTGAGGAGGCTTTCAATAGAATTAAAGATGACATTTGCAAGGCTCCACCTCTTCAGGGATTTAATCCTTCTTTTCACAGCGTGGTCACCACAGATGCTAGTGGTAGAGGTCTAGGAGCAGTACTCACCAAATTACTGAAGCGGGTAATGAAGTAACAGTGGCGTTTGCCTCACGCTCGATCACACCGACTGAAGAAAGGTACTCTGTGATCGAGCGCGAAGCCCTAGCATGCGCATGGGGTTTAGAGCACTTTAGGCAGTACATACGGGGGTACTTGATCACCCTTAGAAGTGACCATAAACCACTTGTTAAGGTACTCTCTACCAAAGGCCTACAAAGTGCCTCTCCCCGTCTCGCACGCATTTCCGTCAGGATGATGGATTTTAATTACAACGTGGAGTACGTTCCTGGTATAAAGAATCGTGTGGCAGACTGCTTAAGTCGGTTGCCTTTGCCAGACACTGTGGGGCAGATTTACAATTAACTAACGCAGCACGGCGCAGCAAGTCATTTTGCTGCGCCATGCTGCGTTAGTTTGGAAAGCACAGGGATGCGACATATTTACAAGAATATGTCGCATCCTTGTGCTTCCCCCTGCGCTGGTGCACAAACTGCAGCCATGCGCCGGCGCAGGCACCCTTGCACCATGGTGCAAGGATGCCTGCGTCTTGGGGAGATTGTTTTTGTGCAGGAAGAGGAACCTTCCTGCACAAAAACAATCACTACAACCATTTTCCTCTTTCAATGCGTGCTGCAGAATGCAGCACGCATTGAAAGAGGAAAACTAGGAGAAATGAAAACATTTCTCCTCGGTGCTCTCGCTACGCCACCTCTAGGGTGGCGTAGCTTCAGACGCATCTCCAGAGTTACGATTTCTCGTAATTCTGGAGATGTGTCTTGTTCCATGAGTGTTGCGTGGGAACACCCACAGCAACACCCATGGAACGCCCCTTCACTGCAAAGTGCTGCGTGTGAAGGGGCCGTATTTACAAGGAGAGGAAAAGTCACGCAGGGTGGCTTTTCCTCTCCTTGTAAATATGGAGCAGCCCCCTGCACCACCAGTACGTCACAAAAAGTGATGTACTGGTGGCGCAGAGGGCTTGTAAATCTGCCCCTGTGAGTCAGACCTCGGATATTGAAACGTTCTGTGTTGCTAACATCCTTGAGGAGGTGCCCTGCATATCACATTCCGAAAGGTCATCAGCCCTGGAGGGAGATACTACACTTCTTGAAGTAAAACAGTATATAAAGGATGGCTGGCCTGCAAAAAAGTCTATTCCCAAACAATTGCACACCTTCTGGGAACTCAGAGACGAATTGTCTAGCGAAGGAGACTTGATACTTAGGAATGGTAAAGTCATACCTCCCACCACTTTACGTGCAAAACTCCTAGATATTTGTCATGAAGGACACCTTGGCATAGGGAAGACAAAAAGCAGGGTGAGAAACTCGTATTGGTGGCCGGGTTTTGATCTTGAAATCGAGAGAAGAGTCAGAAACTGCTCAGCCTGTGAGATTTCTGACAAATCTCAACACATGCTTAGGCCACCCCTCCAACCAATTGCCAGTCCCTGCATGCCTTGGATTAGATTAGGCATTGATATTTGTGGTCCCATTTGGGAACATGGCGAACAGTTGTTCCTCATTGTGCTTGTGGACCATTTTTCAAAATGGCCGGAAGTGGAAGTGGTACAGAATGCCGATGCGAGAACCATTGTTAGTTTCTTGCAGAGGTTATTTCTTAGAGAAGGTCTACCTAAATGTATTGTGTCAGACAATGGTCCACAATTTATTTCTAACATTTTCAAAACATTTGCAAGGGAGAATGGTATCACTCATAAAACTACTTCGTTGTACCACCCAGCAGGTAATGGGGCAGTCGAAAGGTTTAATCGTGTCATAAAAGGCATAGTGCAGCTAGCCAACCAAAACGACCTTTCATGGAGGAGGAAAGAACTCATCCACAATTTATGGGCTTTCCGTGTAACTCCCTGTGAGTCTACAGGTACCAATCCCTTTGTACTGCTTAGAGGCAGAACCCCCGTTACCAAAGACAATGTGGGTTGGCTCACACCCAAGAGAGTTTGTTGGTCTTCTGGTAAGGTGAAAGAGAAGTTGTTACACTCACAAATGACCAGCAAAAAATATTATGACTCAAAGCATGCATGCAAAAAAGTGAACTTACAAGTGGGTGACAAAGTCAGGGTAAGGAGAACTGAGTTCGTAAGAAAGGGGCAAAGTCACTTCTCACAACCCATGGAGGTTAAGAACTTTTTCTGTAACTCTGCCCTCTTAAGTGATGGTAAAACCTGGCATTTTTCTTCATTGTCTTTGTGTAGGGGTGGCGGGATCGCTACCCCCTCTCATGGTATTTCTGGCAACCAAGGTCCTCCTTCTTCCCCAGACTATGATTGGATTCTGGATGGTGGTGCCGGTAGGGATTCTTACCCACAGAGGACGGATATTGCGTCTCCTGATGGTGTGAGCGTTCCTGATGGTATTCCCACTCAGGAGAACAGTTGTAGTACTTTCAGTGGGGAATTATCGGAAGACGCCCAACAAAATCTTGATGTGAGCAGTGCAACTCTTGAACATAATAGTCTTGATATTGACAATGTTTTCCCTTCTAGTAGCACTGTTAGAAAGGAACCTATGGTTAACAGATACGGTAGGGTTGTCAAACCACCAGCTAAGTTACACGACTTTGTGTGAGACTAACGCCATTGGTTCCGCCTTCCTCCTAGTTCTGTTCCACACTAGTTCCTCCCTTTCCCCCTTTCTTTTTCATCATTAAGAAGGAGATGTGTTATGTTGTACATCCTCATGTTATATTATCCTGCTCCGCTTTGCCTGTTGTCTTGTTATGGCCTCGCACTGCTTCTCCTGCCGCGTGCCCATGCCCAAGTGTTCTATGACGTCCTACTGTTCCAGGGTTGAATCTTGGGCATGGGTGACGGTTGGAGTGGCAGTTGCTGTGACTTGTAATCCCTGTGAAGACGTGCTCTCTGGTGTCAGCGGCATTTATTTAATAAAGACTTTGAACTTACCTTCCGCCTCCTTCGAGTCTTTATAATAACACCTGCCTGTTGAGTGCCCACAGCAATTCACTCAAATGCCAGCACAATTCACTCACCGCCAGCTATTGCTTTAAGATGCAAGTGAAGGCCAAAGTCAAACACATACGTGATTCCATGCTGAAATCTGGATCTTGTCGAGATTGCAGCATGCAGGATTCATCGGTGGATGCTCTAACTCGTTGCCAATGTTAAGAGTGTTCAAACAACATGAAATTGTACAAACTCTCTTTATTGCATCCACCACAGATAGCACAGCGTCCTCTGGACAAGCTACCAACCAACTGATCCCTGGTTGTCCAGGACACCCCACAATTCCATATGATGCCCTCAAGACTCTGTAGGTTACATCAGAGTTAAAGGGGCAGAGACAGATTACAACACAATGTAAGCATTTTTGTGCCATGGAGTCTCCAAAAAGGCTCTCTCTGAGAGATGCATTCTGGCTGGAGTGGAGCACAGAGCTCCTGTACTCCGTCGGCCTCTGACTTTCCTGGCTGAGTTCTGAAGAGGATTAAGAAGGACCAGGTCCAAGTCATCCTCGGGACCCCACATTGGGCAGGAGAGTGTGGCACCTGTAACTTCTGGGCATTAGCATCTGTCCTCCAATCATGCTACCGCTTCAGGAGGATATTCTTTTTGCAGTAATAAGGCAGGGTTCTTCGCCCAGGTTTGCACAATCAAGACCTTCATAATTGGAGATTCAGCAGCAACAGTCCAATGTGTTTGATCTACCTTCTGAGGTTGTGTATGTCATCCTTGCTGGGCAGCGTCCTTCTACAAAGTCCATTTACACCAGGGGCTGGGACAAATTTGTAGCCTGGTTTGGAACCACAACACCTGTTGCAGGCCAAACTGTCAGCTGTCTTATTGTTTGTTTTGTCTGTGGCCCACAAAAGATTTGCGTCTGGCACAATCAAAGGTTATTTGTCATCCTTTTCAGTTTTTTTCCATTTGCTGGACCAGCCATCTTTGTTTAAATCACCTGTTGTGATGAGGTTTCTAAAAGGTTTAACCTTCATATTTCCACTAAAATCATCTGTGAAGCCACAGTGGCAACTCAGTTTGGTCCTGACTATCTTCATGAGCACTCCCTTTGAGCCTCTGCTCACTGGGCCTTCTGACTCTAAAGGCAGTCTTCCTTGTTGCGATTACTTCAGCTCACTTCGTAATTGAGCTCCAAGCTTTCTATGAGCAGCTGCCTTACACCACCTTTTCCCACAGGTAAACTGGTGTTGAGGACCAGTGCAGCCTTTTTCCAAAAGCTGTGATGCTTTTTCATGTTAGTCAATCCATCATCTTTCCAAACACTTTGCTTTGCCCAATCCCTTGAAAGAGGAAGAAAGACTCCATCTACTAGACCCCATGAGAGACTTAAGTTTTTACATTGTTCGTATCAAAGACAATTGAGGGGATGATCAGTGTTTTAGGGTTCTCTCTGAGCAGCATTACCTCTTTAAGAATAGGCTCTCAGTCCCTCTGAAGGTTACTTCTTTGCCAACGCATAGCAGGCCTTCATACAGAGAACTATCCACCTTGACAAATTCCATGTCAGAGCATTAAAGGATGTTTTCAAGTGGATGGTCCTCCGCATTAAGGCCTGCTATACATTGGCCAAGAAGCAGCCATCAGTAGGACTGAGGGCCCATTCCACCACTGCCAAGGCTTTAGCCACTGAGTTTGCACACAGAGTTCATGTTTTTGATAACTGTCAGGCTGCTACATGGGCATCATTGAACACATTCATGAACATTACTGTCTTGACAGCCATGTTTGACAGAAAGGGGATTTCACCTGTTTGGTCCTGCAGGGTGTTATAGTCTGAGTCCATTCCACAGACCCTCCACCTTGGGAAGTACTGCTCTGGTATCTACTCTAAAGGTGAGGAATATGACGTTAGAAGTATCCATCAAATGAGCAAGCTACTTATGTCGGTAACGCTCTTTCTAGTGGACATTCTCTCTAACTCACTGCCCTCCAGACTCCCCTTTCTGTGGAATGCTCTCTCCTTCTTTCATAAAAGGTCCCAAATCAGAGATCTGCATACTGGTAAAGCCAATTGTTTTTGCACTTTATATTCAAGGGCGTGGACAGAGCCAAGATAGAAACTGATGTCTGCATGCAGGAGTGTCACCTATACACAGCTCCATTGCATCACTTCTGTTGCGAAATGGAGTCTATGCAGAGCTGCATGACACCACCTGCCAGAGCGCAACAGCACTGATGTAAAGCTTACAGGATCCAGTCTGGCGCGTGGGGATATTCTGAGTCTGAGTATAGGAATTTGGGTTATTGGTTGAGAAGGGTGAGCAACAAGAGTCACTAAATAAATCTGTGAATAACCCTCTGGTAGCTTGACATCAAGCCATCATGCTTAAATTCGAGTTAATGTGTAAGGTATTTGTGCAGCACAAAAATAGTAATAAAGTGAGAACACAATAGTAGAAAAATTGCAAACCAAAAATAGAGTACGTTTTAATAAATAAAATGACAACAGAACAAGAAAAATCCAAGCTACAGAACTGGAAATATGCAATTTCAAAGTTTTCAGTTTCGGTGAAAATAGCGACTGCAAGCATAAAGCACCACTCACGGTCATCTGGCCATGCAAGACCAGGGGAAAGTCACAAGTTTAGGCCGACCATGATGGAGAATTGGTCGGATACAGAGACTATGTTAGCCCCACTGAAAAGTTACCTTCAGAGTCTGCCGCAAAGAGTTCTGTTTGCGGTGGAGGCCGCGAAGAGGAGACTGAGTGTCAAGGATGGTCAACGCTGTAACATAAAGAGCAGGTCGGACATTGCAGACGGTTGTCGTAGTAGATGCACATTGCCAGTCACCTCGGACTGTCAATGCTATAGTGCGAAGTGTGGCTTTCAAGTTGCCAGTCACCACTGGTGGTCGCTGTGGCGCGAAGAGCAGGTCTCACCGGAACTTCGGGTTGGCAGTAGTTGTGGGTGGCTCAGTCTTTGCATGAACAGGCCTGTTCATGGTTGCAAGGAGCTCAAACTTCAGGATTTTTATCTTCCCTTGCAGAGGAGTACACTTTGATGCCATCCGCGTGTCCAGGACCTGGGGAGGCACCTCTTGGGGATCTGGGAGCAGAGGCTAGCATGGCTCAGGCAGGTCCAGTTGCCGTGCCAGGCAAGTTCAGTTGCAGTGGATCAGATGGACAGTTGCAGGGAGGCCTCTAAAACTTGGTGTGTCCCTGTAGCTCACACAGAAGAAGGTCAGCCAACTGACCCTTGGAGTCACTCAGGTTAGCCTGGGATGAAGGAAAGCTGGTCCAGCCTTCCTTTTTAGATGGCAAGGCAGTCCTCAGCAGCAGGCCAGTCTGCGGCAGCAGTGCAGTCATTCTTCTATAATGTCCATAGATGCTGGAATGTTCTAAAGAGGTGTTCTGAGAGTCCAACATTTATACACGGTGCCAACCTTGTATGTGTGTATCCTAAACAATTGGTTCTGGGAAGTTTTTCCATTCCTCTGTCAAGGCTCAAAGAAGTCTGGGGTGATGATAGGCTGGAGTCAGGGTCCTTTGTGTGTGCTGGAGGCAAGCCCTTTGAAGTGAAAGTGGGGCGGGCACAGCTCTGGCCCAACCATCCTGGCAGGATGGCCCATCTGACCCACACCTAGTTCTCTTTGTGCCACTGTCTGGGAGGAATACACAAACTCCAACAGCAGAGCTATTCACAATCATGTGACCCAGGACACTGGTAGAGACACAAAATGGTTAGGATAGGAAAAAGCCAACTTCTAAACGTGGCATTTCTAGAATTGTGACTTAAAATCCAATGTTACCATTGAAGCAGATGTTAAATTAAAATTCATTTTAATCTAAACATTACATCTCTACCTGCTCCCTTTCCAATGGTAGCACTTATCAAATGTAATAAGGTATCCCAGTGTTAGTCAACGGGAGTGATAGGCCTTACAGTAGTGAAAAGCACCTTTAGGGGTTTTTCATTACCAGGACCTATAAAACTGAGACCCACATGCCCTACTTTTAAATACAATGCATCCTGTCCTATGAGCTATGGCTTATAAGCATTAAAAATGAAGATTTATGTCTGGCAAAAAGGTTTATTTTGCCAGGTCAAATTGGCAGTTTATAATAGCACTACAGGCTGCAGTGGCAGGCCTGAGACACGTTTTTTAGAGTGCTACTTTAGTGGGTGGCACAATGAGTGCTGCACGCCCACTAGTAGCATTTAATGTAGTGGCCCTAGGTACATGAAGTACCATATACTAGGGACTTACAAGTAAATTAAATGTGCCAATCATGTGTAGGCCGATTTTACCATGTTTTAAGGAGAGAACACAAGCATTTTAGCGGTGGTTAGCAATGGTAAAGTGCACAGAGTGTTAAAGCCAACAGAAACAAATTCAGCAAAAGAGGAGGGGTGAAAGCAAAACGTTTGGGGTGACTCTGCAGAGAGGGCCAGGTCAAACACTGAATAATCTGCAGTTAGGTAGAGTAGCCACCTGAAACAGTATTACCAATGGTTAGTAACTAGTTCATTAGGAACATAGCTAACTGGCTAGGGACCGGCAGATATTTTGATTTATTGTGAACATTGGCAAACCTTTACCACAAGTACACACACAAGAAATCCACACTTTTATTTTTTACTTTTATTAAAGCCAATTTTAGTGAAGAATACATCAAGATTATAATTGCAGAAATCAGTACCATTTTAGCCAATGTGAAATCAAACAAGGTCTAAGAGGCAAAATCAATTTTCTGCATTTTTACTGCCTAAATAGCAAAAATAGTTCCTTTTTTTAAGGATTATTCACAGAGCAGCATTTCAGTTTTAACATCTTTAGTATTCAGTTAACTGATTTTTTGTCAGCACTCATGAGTGCTGCTTCAGTTGAGGCCACCAAACGTCCATGCTAAATTCCGTCTGTACTTGCCTTGCTCCTACAAATCAGATATGGATAGCAACTTTGGGGCAGATTTACAAGGAACTGATGCATCTGCATGGATGCGTCAGTTTCCTTGTGTCAGCGCCGAATGTCCTTGTGCCACTATGGATGCGCTGTATTTACAATACAGTGCTCCATGGCGCAAGGATTAACAGATGCGTCAGAAATTCTGACGCATCTGTTGGCGCAAAAGTGACGCATTGCTGGAGTTGCTCATGAAAGTGACGCAACTCCAGCAATGCGCCACAATAGATGGGTGAGTCCCATTCAAAAAGCCCTGCATCATTCTTTACGCCTGGTCTGAGCAGGCATAGGGATTTTGATGCATCGAAGGCGTAGAGTGACGCAGTGAAATCTTGTAGATTTCACTGCGTCAGTTCTACATGGCATTTTGCATGGGAACGCCCATCTTGCATACATTATACCTGATGCAGGTATAATGTGACGCAAGGCTTTACACCGTGGCGCACCTCCCTAGATGCGTCACATTGTAAATGGGCCACAACATTTACGCCGCGGCTGCATCACAAAAGTGACGCAACAGCGGCGCAAAAGTCACGCAAGGGGCTTGTAAATCTGCCCCTTTATTTTTAGCATCCAATTTCAAATTTCTATACATTTTCATACTGTTTTAAAACTTTCAGTTTTGCTTTTTTTATGTATATATACTTTTTGATCTACTAATATTTACTTTTCTAAACAATTGTGGATGCCTTGAGTATGCATTGCGAACACCTTGTGGTCTGCGTACCTAGGTTAAGAAACACTGCTGTAGTCCTTGCATGGCAGAAGTAAACTGAAACAAAGTGGCAGATTAAAATGAGCCAGAGAAACAAGAAATTTCAAACTCAAGTCAATTCAGCGATCAACTGCTTTCGTACTGCTTCCAATTTGGGGTATGCGAAACTCGCATAATTTGCTGTAGCATGATTATGCAAAATTACACAAAATTAAGTGTAATTACTTGAAATGCATCTTGCACTCAAACAATTATCCAAACAGTCAGGGGCAGATTTACAAGCCCCTTGCGCCACTTTTGCGTCACTTTTAACATGGGAAAAGTGACGCAAAAGTGGCGCAAGGGGCTTGTAAATCTGCCCCTCAGTTTGGGTAAAAATTCAACTAAAAAATGTGATTTCGAGTTGATGTCTGGTCGCTTGCATTGAAAACGCTGTCTCTAACTTTTGAATTAGCAGTTTTCTGCTAAAAAATTACCCAAACTGTCTGCTAGGGAAAAAATCTATCTGAAATGTTTGTTTACTGTCCACGTTAAAGGAACTGCAGCTCACGATCAAAACACTGCCACTCATGTTAGTATTTGCAATTCTGAGCTAAAAAATTACCCAAATAGTCCACTAGGGTAAAAAATCTCCCTCAAATGCTGCCCATGTTATAAACGATGATACATCTCATGTTAAACCTTTCTCCCAAAATTACACGATGTGGCGCAATGCCGTAATCTTGGAAATGTAATGCAAATTTTGTTATGTGATTTTACCAAATTTAAGCCTACTACGCCGATGTTATAAAAATTGTGCTCAGGCCTATGTTAAACTAAGAAACTTGGGATCAATCCCGGCTTCCCCGCTTGACCAAATTGCTTGATCCAAGGCAATTGCCCTATTTCACTATGCTTCTTTCTCTTTCATCATCACATTGTTTGATCCTAACCAACTGCCTTATTTCACTGTGCCTGTTTGTCCCTTACCATCAAACCAAATGTGATACTAAACACAAAGAGGCACAGTGAAATAAGGCAAATGCCTAGAATCACAAAGTTTGGTCAAGGGGGAAGTCGGGATTAATAGAGCATCGTGAAATACAACAGGACTACAGTATTGCTCCATCTAGCATCGCAACCTAGGCCGCATATAAGGTTCTCATCATAAATCACTTTGCTTTTATTGTTTACTGGTATCCTCCAGTTGGTGGGGTGAAGGCAAAAACAGTTCATGTTTATAGGCAATCACTTCTAATAAAGCCACTCATTGTTTTATACTGTCTAATGCACTAAACTGAAACGTATCCGCATGTTAAAGAATTACAGTATTCCTTTAACCTAGAGCAGTGTTTCAGTTTAGAGCATTAAATTGTCACGCTGCCACTGGCAGCGTATAATAGTTTAGTGCACTAAATGTAAATGCTTCGGCATGCTAAGAAATACTGTAATTGAGGTTGCGACCTGTAGCCTTAATGTTACAGTTTTTTTGTGGCTTGTGCTAAATAAACTGATAGTTTACCAATGTATCATCATGAACTCTTCCGTACAACACAGAGAGTGCAGTTGTGGCATTTATTTGATGAGCTTTAATCCAATTTTACCACATGAAAAGTGATTCGTAAATGTCCTTAGGATCGCAGATAAAAGACATTTGTATAATCTGTTTACGTTAAATACCTTCGGCAGGTAGTAGCAGAATTTATTATTATTATCATCAATGCAACTCGTGTTATTGAGCTTGGAGTGATGTAAATCTGAGTTAACCCGTCAAGGATTTGAAATTTTAAACCCAGTAGGTTGAGCAGTTTCTGGAGCAGATGTGTTAACCTTGTGAAATGTCTTTCAAAAAGAGGGGCTGATTCAATGCCCTACTAATATACAATGTGATCCATGCATTTGTAAGAGTACCGCCGTTCTTTGAGTAGGTGAGACTCTAGAATAAACTGCAAGTTAGAAAAGAAGTGGCATCTGAAAGGTCGCAAATGTGCCAGAATTTATAAATAGCAACATGGGTGTAAGTCAGAAAAGGGGTGCATTGTAAGAGTATTGTGGGTCTCACAGGACTGTGATACGAGGCAGCGGCAGCCGGCACAGGTAAACGTGTTGGGGCGGTGGGGCGGGGCAGCGGTTGGGAGGGGCAGGAGCGGGCCGTATTGGGAGTGGGGAAGTCGACAGACAATGGAATAGGTATAATTAAATGAATAATACCTATTCCGTCGACTGTTGGCTTCCCCCTGCCGCGCCCTGCCCCACCCCACCACGCTTACCTGTGCTGCCCACCGCTGATACTAGGATGCACTGCAAGTCATTGTAACCTGCACTATGAACATTCTGAGAATGTCTCAGGGCTGTAGTACAGATCCATACTGCGGGTCAGGATAGAGGGGGTTTGCAATAATGCAGGATGTCTCAGTAGGTGGAGACCAGTACATTAAGCAAAATCAGATACGTTTTGTGGGAGCTCTTTGGGTTGTTTCTCTACTCATGCGTGGCGATGGAAAGAGGTTGAACACCTCATCCAGCTCTGGATTCTTCTGTGCACACTTGTACTTGTAGTTTTGTGTTATCCACAATAAATACACAGCTACGGATACCAGAGTACAAAGAAGATGCAACTTAAAGGTGTCACTTATCCTAACCAGGGCTGGACTGGCCGTAGCAGGCACCGGGCATTTTCCCAGTGGGCTGGAAGGGTGGGGGCCAGGTTTGGAGCGGTGGAGGCGGTTTTTGTTACTGGGGGACAGTTTTGCAGCAGTGCTGCAATATTGCCCCCTGCAACAAAAGCAGCAGCAGTGTTTCCCACAAGCAACCCCCCTACCACCCCCTGAACCGGTCCAACTTAATTGCCAGGGCTGGTTTGCGTTCTCAGTCCGACCGTGCTCCTAACAGTGGATATCGTGCAGGGCAGAGGGCAGCAGCAGAGGAGTCATCCTGAGAATTAGATACGAGTCCCTCGTCGAGATCTTGCTTCCCCTGTGCATTATGGTACTTGTATTTTTCTTCACAACTGTGAAAACCAGAATGTAAAGAATGACATTACGATGCAATACTATATCTACAATAGGATACTTTTTCTGGGCATACTGAATTCTGCATTGTGAATGGGCAGCAGGCAAAGGAAATGAGTAATGCTCTGTAAGGAAACTGTGCTGATTAGGGGAAAGGTGCATGTTGTCCAGATTTGCTTTCAATTTGCACCATTGCAGTGCCCCAAAGTGATGTAAACCTAGCAAAGTGTTGTTTTGGGATTTACTGGAAAGTAAACCTAAAGAAACGCAAAGTCACACTTTGAGCGACTTTGTGGTACTTTGCATCAAGGGGTAGAGTCGTGGATGGTACTTTGGCATTCCCATGCAACCACCCATGGGTTTTGATGCAAATCCATATCTACTAGCATTGGTAGGATGGTATTTATGTAAAAAAAAAATGCACCTACGTGAGTCAGGCGTAAAGTTGGAGCACTGATTATTTTTCTCCACATTTTTCAAACTTTGGATGTGTGATTCATGGCAGAGCACAAGTACCAAGTTGAAAAAGTTGTAAAATATATTTACACTTTCAATACAAAACCTATGCTAGACATCACAAAATCACGCTATGGTGCAAGGGTGTGTGCATGGTGCAAAGCAGCCTAGAGTGCACCAGCGCTAATAGAGAGAACAGCAGTTTCATTTCCTAGTGCAAATGGAGCTGTCCTTCTCTCTTTCTTTCATGCTAAGCAGCACAGCAACTTCAGTTGCTGTACTGTGTTGCATGAATTCTTAGAACATTTGCCCCTATCACCATGTAGCAATCTACATGTAACACCAATCATCGCAGCAATCAGCTACAGTTAGAGGACAATTCTCCATATATTTACTCACCCTCAACTATTTGTTGTCCCCCTTCACACACTGTGCTTTCTGTCTAATCCATCTGCTCCCTTGTCCTTCATGTACCATCCCAGCACTCTCCCCTTATTGTTCATCTCTCCACACACACTTTGATTCTGAGCTCCTCTGCTCTTGTTTTTCCTTGCCTTTCTAATACCTGTAATGCCTCTTGTTGTTTTTTTTTAATTCCTAAAAAACAAATTCTTGTTGTTGCTTTGTCTCAGGTTCGTCGTACAATCTGACAATATTCTTTTAGTTGTTGTAGATTGTAAAACACACTGACACAGCTTGAGTAGTCGTATAGTAAAATCCTAAATAAACCAAAAATATTGACTTTTTTGTATTAATTTTATTTAATAGATTGCTATTTTTTATTTCAGATAGCACTTGCAGTTTTCGGAAATCTCCATACATAGTCATGGTCATACCTAATCGTTAAAAGAGGCTAATCTTTCAAAGTTGTAGATGCCTACCATGTTGCCCCATTTGTAGCTGTGGTCAAATTCTTTCTGAGGATTGGTGCACAGCAGTGGCTCATACAACCATTAACATTTATAGCTAGTATGGCTGCACTAGATATGTTACACCAGTCATTCGAGCAACACATTATGCAGATACAACCGTTTTTTTTTGTTTCACTTACTTGTTTGTTTCAGTACCAGTTTTAGTTATGGTTGGATCTCAAAAAGTCCAAAAATCTCCTTCAGCAGTGTGTCAAGGTCATTACCAATCACCAGAGGAGAATATTCTTTTAAAGTATGAGTGTCAAATTAATCAAATAATAGTTTATTAGAAACAAAGTAAATTTAAACAAACAACACAAATATGCATGTTAGTGTGAAAAAATAAATTAACTCACAGACAAAATGCACAAAACAATAAAGAAAAAAAGTCTGCTTGAAACATATATGTTGCATGTATCAGCCCTCCAATGTAAATATCATAACCTATGCAGTCACCTAGAAAATGCAATGAAGTAGTTTATTTGGTCTTCTCGGAAGAAAGCTAATATCAACATAGGCAAGGTGAAAATTCGATTTACAAAAGGCAGCTTTGGGTTCCCTTAACTGATGTAATACCAACACACATCAATTCTATTTCAAGTTCATTAGTGGCTACTGAAAAATTAATTGCAATGCCCAAGATGGACAATTGATAACTGAAAAATGTCTCAAGTCAACAACAATGAAACAGATCTTATATTCTTCAGTGAATCAGTTTTTCATTCCCAGATATTAGAAGCACATGTGTTATATTTATAAAGGCGCAAATATGACAGTAGTTACTACATTCGGATTAGAAGAAAAACCTCTGTTGGTCTAAATAGATTTGTCTAGGTATTCAGTCAACCAACTGGGGTCGATGAACAAGTTTTCACACATTTCTTGACTTTGCATGAAAACCGTGGCAAAGAGGAAACAAAGGGGGCCCTACGGGGCCACCCATTGCCCAATGCCCTGTGGATGCACACAGGGGGACACAACATGTGCCCCCCTGTGTGTATGCACATCATATCTAGCATGGCATAGACTTTTCAGTCCATGCCGTGCAGGTACTGTTTTTTGGCATTCCCTTTGCAGTGCCCATTTTCAGGGCACTGCAGTGGGAACGTCAAAAACAAAGCCCGCCAGACAGGAGGAAACTCCTAATCTGGCAGGCGGTCCAACCACAGCTTTGCCAGTGTGGCGGTGGGGCGGACCCAGTGCTGCACTGCCAAACTCTTAATCAGGCCCTTAGAGCTTGGCGGATGGGATACTCAGTCATAATTGTGGTGGATATTCCGTTCGCCATAATACAAGTGCATTTGAGGCTATGGAACTTGTAATACTACGTACAGGGTATCTGCCAAATTTGTGAGTGAGTATCCCGTCCCCCAAATTTAAAAAAAGGCCTATATTTATTAAGGATAGGACGCAGTCTCTTTGGTGAAAAAGAGTGAGACACTCCAACAGCTCACACATTAATACTTCCTTCACAGACAATAAATGTGATGGACAACTTTCATAAACTTAACAAACCCCTCGAACATTGAAAGTTCTTGCAATAAAACTCACTGCAACTGCTTCTTCACAAGTGCGATAACCTAGTCTTAAAATAAATGTTCTGTTCATTAACAAAGATTAGAGATTGGACAGCAGCAAAGGATAAGGTTCAAACTTTCAATCTATAAGCAACAATGCTATACCCTTTACTTATATTTTTTAAATGTTTCTTTATTTGTATTTCATAGCTAATCTGAATACAGAATTCCAAGGACTCTTGCTATAATTTCTGATAGCATTTGCATCTCTTCTAGGATACATCAGCTGTCCTTGCTGTGCCCTGCCCACTCCCCCTTAAAACTGTACCTGTGCAGCAATCCTTTCTATGGCACCTTAACTGTGCCACTATATCCTTATTATATAAAGCAACAGAACATGAAATATTAAAAGAGCAAGACCAAAATCAGTCTTAATTTTTGTAGGCCCGGGCAGTACAATCCGCTCCGCTCTCAGAGTTTACGGAATTCGGGCACTCCGTGCTCCACATCAGAGCGCGGAGTTCCTGAATTCTGCATTCCGGGCGCGAAGCGGGGTTTTTTCAATTAGCACACTGGAGAATTGTTTTGGCTATCGCTCGAAAGCGCCACAATATTCTTGGTCCGCTAGCAAGAGTGTGCAAGACTTTGCACCCACTTGCACGGCTTCCCGCCGTGACTGCACCAATATAGTGGTTGCTCGCGGTTGCGAATGCACCACTCGAGTTTCTTTTGTGCTCAAGAAGCAGTTAAAGAGGTTTTCAAGAGAGTTTTCTTCTCCAATAGATCATTTGAGTTGTTTTTTTGTGCAAGTAGCATTTTTGTTAAGCTTTTTTTTTCAACTGGAAAGAAGTGCCCCAGAGACTCCAAATTCCTGTTCCTGTCCAGCAGGCTCCTCACAGTGCTTTGTCCATCTCCTGGTCATTTTTCATTTGGATTTGGAGCTGGAAGGATCATTTTCCTTGTCTGCTGCGCACATATCATTGGATTTAAGGACTTTGTATTTGAGATTTCACAAGTAACTTAAAAAACTCATGTTTAAGGATGATGCTTGTTTGATAAAGGGCATGCATCAATATTTATTTGTCATTTTAATCGAATTTTCAAAGTTATTGTGGTGGGTGGCCTGCATAGGGGACTAGTTATATTTTTGCATTTAATTTTTTTTCTTTTTCAAAGGAACAATGTTGCACATTTCAGTCCATTTTCTCTATGTTTTGTTAAATGTGCAATATTTATTTATTTATTTTACTATGTGGTTTAGTCTGCCAAGGGGACATCCAGTAGGCCCAGGTCAGTGCTAGTCATCGGTGCATAAACAACTATTTCTGTGGTGTACATTGTCTTAAAACATCATTTAGGGCTGGGACGGCATTGGATTAAATTAAAAATGTGGTGTTTTTTTGTATTTCACAATTTGTTTTGTGTACAAAAAGTGTATATGTGGGGTAATATTTGAAGCTTTGGAAGGAGTCTGTGTCCATAGGCCTGAACGTGTTCTCTTTGTTCCCTATGCAGGCTTGCTTGCTGTTGTTTGGCCTTGTGGCTGGCAGCAATTTTGTGCATCCAGCCAGTGTGCCTTTGCCATAGGTTTGCATGTGTTTTTATTCCACATGCCTCCTTGCTTGCTGTTGTTGTTTGACCATATGGCACTGGCTGGCCTGGCAGCCATTTTGTGCATCTAGCTAGTGTGCCTGTGCCATAGTCCTGCATGTGTTCTTTGTTCCCCATGCCTCTTTGCTCACTGTTGTTGTTTGACCATATGGCACTGGCTGGCCTGGCAGCCATTTTGTGCATCCAGCTAGTGTGCCTTTGCCATAGGTTTGCATGTGCTCTTTGTTTCCTATGCCTCCTTGCTTGCTGTTGTTGTCTTACCATGTGGCTGGTAGCCATTTTGTGCCCCCAGCCATTGTCCTTTTGCCATAGGCTTGCATATGCTCTTTGTTCCCCATGTCTCCTTGCTTGCTGCTGTTGTTTGATCATATGGCACAGGCTGGCAGCCATTTTGTTCATCCAGCCAGTGTGCCTTTGCCATAAGCTTTTTCATGGATGGATGTGATATCAGTTTAAAAATATGCTTGAGGATCATTGTAGTATGTATATTAAGAATATGATTTTGCTGCCTCGACTGCCCTTTTTCAGACATGTTGCCACAGGGCCTGTGGAATCTCCGATCACTCCACGGTGGAAGTACTCATACGAGGCCCGGTGAGGGACTGGACTCTATCTCCATGGTTAGACTCCTTCTTCTTTAAGGATCAGGAGCTTAGGGAACAGTTTGAGGAACGTACTGAACTGTATTTTACCGAAAATGTGGGATCTGTGCGCTCTCCTTGCATATTATGGGAGGCATATAAGACAGTAGCCAGGGACCACGTACAGGCGGCGGCTGGGGCTAGGCGTAAAGAAAAGAGGGCTAAGTGCGACAGTCTGGAACAGGAGATTGCAATTCTTTACTCAGCGCTGGAACTGTCTCAGGGGGGCGAGGCCGGACGCCTACAAACACTTAGACTCAAACAGAAAGAACTTAGGGGCTTGGAGGAGAATACAGCTTGCACTTATGCCATAGCCACGCAGCGACGTATTTACGATCTCGGCGATATGGCGAATAAACTTATTGCGTGGCTGGAAAGGAGAGACAGAGGTCGTAACTGGGTTTCTGAGCATAGGACCTCAGAGGGTGTCATACAGGGGACGGGCACAGTTATAGCCGAGGTGTTCGCCAAATATTATGAAGGGATCTACCAATCCCATACGGACAGGGGCGAAAAGGATTGTGCTGAGTTCTTGAAAGACATAGCACTACCGATGCTCACCGGTGAGGACCGGGAGGCGGCTGACTCAGACTTTACTGTAGAAGAAATCGAGGGTGCCATGCGGGATCTCCAGTCCGGGAAAGCTGCAGGTCCCAACGGGTTCCCTGCGGAAATGTATAAATGCGTGGCAGGCCAACTGCCGCCTCACATGCTCAACATGTTCCAAGAGGCGAGGGAGATTGCCAATTACCCCCGGTTTGAGGACGGCTACTATAGTTGTCATCCCTAAGAAGGGCAAGCCACAGGATCTCTGTGGTTCGTATCGTCCAATTTCGCTCTTGAACTATGAGGCTAAGGTACTCGCAAAAGCGATCGCTAACAGGCTGACTCCACTGATACAGTCCCTGATTCACCCGGACCAATCCGGATTCATGCCCCATAGAAACACTAGATTGAATCTCCGTAGACTGTATGGGGTTATGCACGTGACGCGGCAGCAACCTGACGACCCGGCAGCACTCCTGTCACTCGATGCCCACATGGCATTCGATAGTATCGAATGGCCATACTTGTTTGCTGTTCTTACTAAGTTTGGATTTAGCCCGGGTTTTTGATGCTGGATTGAGCTTCTATACGCTGCACCGCTGGCACGTGTCCGGGTTAACGGGACGGTCAGAATTTTTAGGATCTATAGGGGCGCGCGACAGGGGTTCCCGCTATCGCCGGCACTCTTTGCGTTGGCTCTTGAACCACTGGCCTCATGGGTGCGAGCGGATCCGATAGTAAGAGGTATCGATGTGGGGGAGGGTGGGAGGAGCGCATCTCCCTGTATGCAGATGATATCCTGCTGTATGCCCGTAGACCCAGACAGACCTTCCATAGGCTTATCCATAGCCTACAATCGTTTGGGCAATATTCTGGATATTGTATAAACTGGGATAAGTCCCTGGTATTCACGTTGGCGGGGCAGCCTCCGGCTCTGACATCGGCGTGCAAGGAACTAGTCCATAAAGATCTATTTAAATACCTGGGCATCTGAATTACCAACACGACAGAGGAATTTATGCAATTGAACATATATTCACAGCTGGAACGGTTGAAAGGGGACGTAGCTCACTGGTGGCATCTGCCGGTCTCCCTTATGGGGAGAGCGGTTCTATTTAAGATGATGGCCCTGCCACGTTTACTGTATGCCATACAAAACACTTCATTCCAGATTCCAGAGGCCTTCTTTCGGGGGGTTGAGTCCGAGCAGCGTACACTAATATGGGGGGGTGGCTGCCCTAGGATCGCTTTGAAGAAATTGCAGAAGGGGGTCTATGAAGGAGGCCTAGTGATACCGGACATAAGAAAGTACTATTGGGCAGCCCAGCTGGTTAACGTTAATGGGTGGGTTTTCTCACCACTTGAGGAACCGGCCTATTGGGTCGACCTCCATGCTATGGATACGGGTAGCTTTCTTTCGGTCCTGTATGGGGGGAGAGGGGTGATTTCGTCCCTCCCGACCCACACACAGACCGTGGCCCTGGCCTGGTGGAAGGCGACTAAAATGATTGGATGGGAGGCCCGGTTGACTGAGCAAACCCCCCTCTGGGAGGGAGATCTTCTGAGTGAGGTCAGGCGTCTGAAAGGATTCCGTGGGTGGAGCAATATTGGCATTGACCTCCTGGGAGATGTATGGAAAAAAGGGAATATGGTTTCGTTTGACAGTCTCCAAGTAGAATCCATATGAAAACGACTGAGCACTTTCGGTATTTACAGTTGAGGCATGCACTTCATTGTCACCTGAAAGAGGGAGTCTCGCTGCCAGAATACACACTGCTTGAAGACAGACTCCTCCTTGACCCAATGATTGACAAGGCAATATCCCTTACGTACAAAAAACTTATAAATAATACCCCTGACTGTCTGGGACCCTTGAGGGCAACCTGGGAATCGGATGTGGGACTCCTGGAGGATGAGGATTGGGGGGAGGCCCTACAGAGCCCCACAGAGATAGCGGTGAGAGCGAGATTTAGGCTGATCCAGCTACGTATTCTACATAGATCATACGCCTCGAGATCAGTGCTGTACCGCATGGGCCATTGTATGTCAGTGCAGTGTTTACAGGGTTGTGGGGAGACTGGAACGTTCTTTCATATATTGTGGGACTGTCCCAGGATTCAGACTTTCTGGAGGGAGGTGTCTCGAGTAATGACAGCGGTAGTGGGGGAGCAGGTCCCGGCCGAGGAGAGGTGGCATATCCTGGGGGTGACAGGAAAGATAGTCTGGCCTAAATGGGCCACAACCTGGCTTGCCCTAGCTGGAGCGGTGGCGAAGCGAAATATCGCCCGGGCGTGGGGTGCCAGCGTAGCCCCAACATTGCAGTCCTGGGAAAATGACTTAGACTGGTGTCAGCGGGCCGAACAAACAGTATACCAGAGTAGAGGATGCCCACGTAAATGGGAGAAGATATGGGGGGCCTGGATGACCTACAGAACTGATCAGTCCCCAATGTCATAGGTAACCCTTGTCATTTTAAGGAACATATTGTGCAGTTGTATTCCCGGTCTACATAGTGGGGGGGTGGGACACTGGGAGGTAAGGATTGCTCTATTTTCTCTGCATTCGTGTATGCCGGCCTCTATAGTATGTATATAGTACTGATCTCTGAAGCAGTTTTTTTTTTTTTGTGTTATCTTTTCTTTGGTTAATTACAATAAAAAGAATTAAAAAAAAAAAGAATATGATTTTGATGAACAGTGCTTATATATTACATGCATTTTTTTATTTTGCACCTCTTTGCCTCATAATAGGTTTCTTCTCATCCTCCCATGCAAACATCAGCCATAATTGATGGTTTTTTCATTTTAAATTTCATTTTTTTAAACTTTTTAATTTGTTTTTTTTAAAATATTTTAATTTTAATTTAAATGTTCACATTTTTTATTTAGTTTACATTTCTATTTGCTAATTTTTATTATTAATTTGTTTTTTAATTTTAATTTTATTGTTTTAAAAAAAAAAATTTTTAAGTTTAACTTTTTTTCATTTTGCCACGGTCAATACATCTATCCATCCATCACAGGTGCACAACCGCGCAACAGCATTCAGTTTTTTTAGGTATAATTCCATTTCCTCTTGGACACTTTGGCTGCAGTACATTGCAGACGTAGCATCATTAATTTTTTATGATTATTCCAATTCCCCCTGGACCACATTGCCTATCATAAGCGCAAAAACTTACCAGCATTTTTTAAAAGATTATTATTCCATTGCAGTTCCCTGAGTGCCACATGTGCCTCCTTTAGAATATATGGACATAAAGGAAAGAGCTCTATCTGTATACTGTGTGTTATCCTGTAAAAGGAAAAACAAACGGCAGACCAAGGTTAAGCACATTCAGTCCATAAGTACTAGAAATTCGTGCAATGGTGCAATCTCTTCCCACACCCGCCGTCCAAAGGTGTGATGCAGGGACCAATTTTAAACAGAAAATGGAAGGTGCACTCGCTCCAAAGTGAAATCAATCTGTGGCAATAGTATGTTAAAACTGTGTGTTATCCTGATGTATTTTAAATTTTATGGATGGTGGTGTAGTTTGACTTTAAAGCTGTTATTACCTAAAGTAACCAACCACACTCATATTGCCTTTCTCTGTACTAATTCAAACTGTAACATTGCTACATTTCACTAAATGTTTTTCTTACTTGTATGCTTTTAGGTGCACAAAGGAAGAAGATACATCACCCGAAGTACTGCCAAACAGGATGCCTACACAGTGATGTCACACGTTAGTCCTCCAGTCTTTTCCGCTTGTGCAGCTTAGTGCCACTGCCAACCGAGAGCTTTAAGGTGGCCCAAAGAAAGTTGCTGCAAAGAAAGTGGTCAGCGAAAAGAAGCAGCTTTCCACCAGTGGTGTATCGGCTGGAACCATTTTTGGACAACGTCATGTGCCTGCTGCATTAATTCTCCAGGGATCAAGCTGGGAGCAGCACTCCCACATCAACAGCACCACCCCAAACTAAGCCCAAGACCATGTCTGTCAGTGAGGCAGCCACTCATGGCGCCGCCAACAAGCAGTGACCTTGAATTTGATTTGCCCCTTTTGCAAAGTTGTACCCAGTCATTTCAGGAAACAGAGCAAAGTGGACAACAGCCTCAGCCAGCAAAAGTGATATTGGGGCAGAACTGGAGGTTGAACTTCCTGCTGACAAAGAACCTCCTCTTTTTGAATCATTGGCTCCCAGACCTCCAGCAAGGAAAAGGAAGGGTAATACTCCACCATCTTCTTCAAGCACCACTTCAGAGGATGATGATGGGGATGTGGCGTGGACCTTGCCAGAGTCCTGGATACACCAGGCGAGGCAAAGGAAAAGAAAAGTTCCTGAACGCCTTAGAAATATGGAAGGGGATGATGAGGAGGAGGATGACGACAAGCTAGTCATTGTGGAAGGTGACACAGAGGAGTCCAACATAGCTATTCAACCTGCTGCAATGGATGTGGCACATGTAGCACCACTAGCTCCCATATTTGCAAATCTCCAGCTGAGACCTCCCCTAACCACTACCTCAGTAGAAGTATGCACTGCAGAGAGGCAATCAACGACACTCCCACCTACCTCACACCCACATGCCTCCAGTTCTTCAGGCTTTGGCAGTGGCACAGTAAAAAAGTACTTCTCCCCAGTTTGGGACTTTTTTACAGTTAGCACACAGGGGGGGCACATTATAATATACAGCATTTGCAACATCCACATTAGTTGAGGTAAGCCTGGTGAACATTATGGTACTGGAGGCCAAAAGACCCATATGAAAAAATACCACACAATCGAGTGGGAGGATTACATAAAAAACAATTGCTGAACCTGATGTTGAAGTGAGGAGAGTAGACCTGGGTGGAGTTCATGGAGTCTGCTATGCGGAACTCTGCGAAGTGACAGAAAAACACCACGCTACGTGGAGTTCCACAAGCAGCAGAGTGCATTAGTTTGCGCTGTTTTGCTGATTTCTAGCACCAGGTGTTTGTCCCACAATGGAAAATCATTGCAAACAGCACCATGTGAAGCGCAAGAGGGCGCTGCTTCTTTCTGCCGCTCCAGTAGATTTTCTACTCAAGTGGCAGCTTCCTCAACACGAATGGATGGTTTCTCAACTCAAGCTGTCACGACCATCCGCGTCCGCCCGCATTGAGAAATCTCACTGGGAGGTGGTCTAACGTTGGATTTACCTCGCTCGTGCTCGCCAACTTAACGTTGGCGAGCGAGGAAAAATCTTTTCGGTACTCTGCGTGCTCCGTGGAGTGCGGAGTGCAGAAAACTCCACAAACGGAGCGGAGTTCAGCACCCAGGCCCAGAGGAGAGCCTGGCAACATCAGCTACAAGTCCAATCCCTGTGGGAGGTGAAGATGAGTAAGAAGAGGGTGACATCCTCGCGGAAAGCAGCCCTGTCCCCAGCAGTGCACCAGCAGAATCACCTGCCTCAGTGACTTCACAATGGCACAAGACTCGTAGTCAGATAGAGACACCACAGCATACACTGCCTACTCCACCATGACGTGCACTGAGTCTACCACCACCTACTTTTCAAAAGTCACCTGCGTCAGTGACCCCAGAAAAGAAGAAAAAAATACAGGCTACTATTACAGGCATGTTTAGGCAGGAGGGGCACTACTACCTAAACCACCCAACTGCACATTTGCACAATGGTAAAAAATGTTGGCAAGAATGATAGCGCTGGACCTCCTCCCTTTTTCTTTTGTGTTGTGGAATGAGTAGAATTCTTAGAATTTGTGGCAGCCATCTGCCCGAAATGGAAGGTTCCAAGTCTGACCTAATTTGCCAGAGTTGTTGTTCCAGTGCTACATCATGATGTGCTGCAAACTGGTTGGACAAGCTTAGCAGCAAAGTTTTGTTCACACTATCCACCTGATGACAGAAATGTGGACCAGTTGTCAGGCGACTGATTAAATGTGCATCACTGCACATTGGATCTCTTTTGTGGGGGTAAAGCAAAAGATATCTACAGGTCTTGGCCATGAAGAAAGTTTTGAGACTATTCAGATGCATGCAACAGTGGCCATGTTCAACGTAGAGAAATCACATACAGCTGCAAACATCTTGGACAAATTTGACAGCAAGGTCTCTGAATGACTGCGACCCAGAGGTCTCAGAATTGGATTTGTTGCCGCGGACAATGGCAGCAACATAGTCAAGGCCATGGTAGACTGTGACTATTTCAGGGTCCTGTGTTTAGCCCATTGCATCAACCTGGTGGTGCAAGGCTTTCTTAAAAAAAAAAGACATAGTCAGCAACATACTGACCACCTGCAGAAAAATCTGCACTCATTTCAGCCATTCTTTTAAAGCCGGGAAGCAGTTGTGGGCTATTTAGCGTGCTAATAGAGTACCAATTAAAGTCCTGATACAGGAGGTGCCAACACGTTGGAACTCGACCTATTACATTTTGCAATGTCTGTTTGAGAAGTACAAACAGATCAATGACTATGTCCTTCAAAGAGGATGGGGATGCAGCTGGGAAAGCTATGACCATGGACACGGAGAAATGGGGCCTAGTCAAATGCCTAACACAGATGCTACTCCCTTTTGAGGTTTTCACACGAGAAGTTAGCAAAGAGGGCAGTACAATGGGCCAAGCTATCCCGTTGGTGCATCTGCTACAGGACCAGCTAACGAAGGTGTTGGAAAGATTCGCCCTCGCAAGTGTGAACGGAAACACAGAAGTGCATGCCTTAGTTGAGAACTTACTCTTTCGATTGGCTTCCAATGCAAGGCTGCAAAATGACATCATCTGGCCACACTACTTGATCCACGGTATAAAATAATTGTGCCGACATTCATTCCTTTTTCTGAAGGGGATGTTTCAAACTACAAGAGGTGGATTGTTGAGGAAGCCAGAGACCTGGACGAACAATGGCTGGAATTTAGAGTCCCACCCCGCAGCTCAGGGGTACCGCCTTCAACTTCCAGAGAGGGCAGTCTTGTCTCACAGCAGCCAACAACACCATTAACTATAACACTGGCAACAACAGCAACAGAATGACTGGACCCACCCTCTGCATTGTATTGGTTTCAATCGGCAGGGCTTAAGTCCAGTGCAGAGGTGATGACAAAAGAGGCTGAGCAAGTGGCAGCACTAATGACCATCCAGAGGATGTTCCAGGAGCATCTGGATGATCCAAAAGAGATCTATGTTGATGAAAACCCATTGATGTATTGGGATGGGAAGATGGGCCAATGCCAAAGCTCAGTAGGCTGGCAATAAAGTATCTGGATTGTCCTACAGCCAGTGTGTCTGCTGAGTGTGTGTACAGTGCAGCTGGCACAGTTGTTACACTGAGAAGGACCAGTCTCTCTCCTCAAAATATGGATGGATGTTCCATGATCAAAATGAACCAACATTTCATACCACCAATTACACAGTTCCTGAAATAGCACAGGAGGAGGATTGGTCAGAATCAAGCGTGTTAGCTGACCAACTCCTGAGTGAACAAGCTGAGTTTCAAGATGAACTCTAGTTCCTGGACTGAGTATGCTAGTGCCACCATTGAACTTTTCCATTATTTCTCGTTGAACTTCTTTCTTTGCAAAAGATAGGAAAATATGTAGCTAGTGGAACATTATGTTTGTGTCAGATTTATGCTGCTTCACAATTTTTTAGTCACATATATGGCTGTATTGCGGTTGGACCAGTGTGCAGTGAAGAAGCCTCCACAATTCCTGCCTCCCTTGCATGCCTATCCTTTTTTGCATCGCTTAGCAGGGCTGACCCAGAAGATCGCTGATTTACGAGAGTGCCAATGCCAAATTCCAGTATGTTGCCTGTGTTAAAGATACAATTGAGTACCTTCTATCCAACCTACCTGTGCTTGGATTAGCAAAGGTAACTACAACTATTGCAACAATGAGTGATTGATTGTGAATGATGATTGATGATTCATGTGGTGGCAGGCAGTGAGGGAGGGTGCTCAACTGTAATTTGGGAACTTGCTTTAGATGATTTGCAATGTTTGGGGCCGGAATGATGGGTGATAATTTTTTCCTGTAGGTGATTGAACTTTACAAACTTACTTAGCGGAAATTAACCTGTACGGTCCATTCCGATCTTTCTTTTTTTCATCACCTAGAAGGGCTGGCCCAGAAGATCATTTGATTCACAAGGATGCCAAATTCCAATCTGTTGCTTGCATCAAAGAGGAGATAACATTGTGCACCTACAACCGTGCCTGGATTGGAACAGGTAACTATTGCACCAATTAGTGATATAATATTGAATGATTGTGAGTGATGATTGATGATTCATGTGGTGGCAGGCAGTGAGGGAGGATGCTTAACTGTAATTTGGGAACTTGCTTTAGATGATTTGCAATGCTTGGGGCCTGAATGATGGGTGATAATTTTTTCCTGTAGGTGATTGACCTTTACTTAGCGGAAATTAACCTGTACAGTCCACTCCGATCTTTCTTTTTTTCATCACCTAGAAGGGCTGCCCCAGAAGATCATTTGATTCACTAGGCTGCCAAATTCCAATCTGTTGCTTGCATCAAAGAGGAGATAACATTGTGCACCTACAACCGTGCTTGGATTGGAACAGGTAACTATTGCACCAATTAGTGATATAATATTGAATGATTGTGAGTGATGATTGATGATTGATGTGGTGGCAGGCAGTGAGGGAGGGTGCTTAACTGTAATTTGGGAACTTGCTTTAGATGATTTGAAATGTTTGGGGCCTGAATGATGGGTGATAATTTTTTCCTGTAGGTGATTGAACTTTACTTACTTAGCGGAAATTAACCTGTACGGTCCACTCCGATCTTTCTTTTTTTCATCACCTAGAAGGGCTGCCCTAGAAGATCATTTGATTCACGAGGCTGCTAAATTCCAATCTGTTGCTTGCATCAAAGAGGAGATAACATTGTGCACCTACAACTGTGCTTGAATTGGAACAGGTAACTATTGCACCAATTAGTGATATAATATTGAATGATTGTGAGTGATGATTGATGATTCATGTGGTGCAGGCAGTGAGGGAGGGTGTTTAACTGTAATTTGGTAACTTGCTTTAGATGATTTGCAATGTTTGGGGCCTGAATGATGGGTGATAATTTTTTCCTGTAGGTAATTGACCTTTACAAATTTACTTAGCGGAAATTAACCTGTACGGTGCACTCCAATCTTTCTTTTTTAATCACCTAGAAGGGCTGTCCCAGAAGATCATTTGATTCACAAGGCTGCCAAATTCCAATTTGTTGCTTGCATCAAAGAAGAGATAACATTGTGCACCTACAACCGTGCTTGGATTGGAACAGGTAACTATTGCACCAATTAGTGATATAATATTGAGTGATTGTGAGTGATGATTGATGATTCATGTGGTGGCAGACAAGAAGGGAGGGTGTTCAACTGTAATTTGGGAACTTGATTTAGATGATTTGCAATGTTTGGGGCCTGAATGAAGGGTGATCATTTTTCCTGAAGGTGAATGGCCCTTTCACACTTTGCGAGATTTACTTGCAGGGTGCACTGCTTTTTCCTGGTTTTTAGGAGACTAGACCAGTCACTTTAGTTAACAAACAAAAACCTATACAAAATACTGCAATTCTGTTTCTCTACTTGTCCTTCAACTGCAGTGCACTACACTTCTATCTTGCTCGGGTTGTGACTGGGATGGAGTTACTCAGAGTCAGGAGGAGAATGGAACGACTCAGGGTGGGACTACCTCATCAACAGCTAGAAGAAAAAGTTATTGACTTCAAAGGAAAACCATGACTCTGAGGCCTATTAATCAGTTATGTGGATGGAAATTGATGCATTGATTTGTGAAATGCTGCTGAGTGTGTGTGTTGCACTGGTGGCAAAAGTGAAACTCTGAGTCCTCTTGGTTTTTACTCTGCCTCTGAGTCTTCTTGATACCCTCCTCATGAAGCTTAACTTTTTTCTGTCCTTCTCCTTGACCCTATAATACAGTCTCTGTTTTACAATCTGAAGGGCTTCTCGTCTCCTGCACAAATGGAAGGTGATAGCTGAGCTCAACACTCCTGCTTACCTACCGGACCAGTCCAGATAGGCACCCAAGAGTGATGAACATTTCCGAGGAGAATACAGATGCACCACCTAATTTTGCAATACAGTGTAATTTTTCTTTTAACAATTATATTTTTAGAACTGGGTGGGTTCACTCCTCCATAATTAGATTATTTCAAACCTAGAAGACAGAACATTTAGATATCTGATAACGTGGGTCTCTTTGGCAGAAGGAATGTTTGCAATGTATTTAACTGTACTGTGTCATACTTATTCCTTCATTTCCTTCCACAACAGATTGATGACAATGATGTGCTGCTCATTGCCCAGATGAATATTGTCCTTGTGTAATGTTTGTCTTTGTCACACCTTTTCCCAAATCCCCTTTCCCATCCATTCATCAAACCCATAAACCTCTTCCCCCGGGCTGTGTAATTTATTGAGGTGTGACTTAATTTACAAATGATATGTATAATCAATATGGGTACTTGTTCCTTAGTGAAAAAAGCAAGAAGAAGAAGGGGGGCAAAATGTGAATGGTAGGGATCTATGGTTCTGGGAGATCTTCCTTGTTTGGAAGTGTTGCCCTCACACACCCATGTGGGTGTCATGCTTCATCATCGGGCCTTTTGCTCCTCGTGGGGCGCGGTGCTACAATGCCCCACAGGCCCCGTGAGAGAGCTCTTTACCGGAGATCTTTTTGTATCAGCCGTGATGATGTGTGCAGGTGTGTGGAGCTATATATTCGAGGTGGAAAGGGTGATCTAAAATTACCTTAAGGAATCAAATTAAACTTTATAGAAACAGATCCCTACCATTCACATTTTTCTCCCCCTTCTTCTTCTTGCTTTTTTCACTAAGGTGCAAGTACCCATATTGATTATACATATCATTTCTAATTAAGGAGCATGGGTATTGGACCTTCAGATTGCTCCTAGTCTCCCTCTCTGTGATTAGTGACTTAATTTACACCATAAATGGATCACACACAGGGTGGTGCAGTTGTGTGAACTCACTGCAGGATTATCAATTAGTTTAGCAATAGCCCACACTGGCCCCATTTAACCACCCACACATACAAGTGATCCATATTTTAGGTATAGAAGAACATCAGTCTTCAGCATCATCATTCAGGCCTTGTGTTGCATAAACACTTAACCTTCTCCACTCCAGACTTTGAGTCCACATTTCATGATTTGAGGATTTCTTAACTTTAGTTTTAATTAAATATTAGCTCCCCATTGCTAAGAAGAAGTTACTCTTGCTATTTTTTGTTATTTTATCACTATCAGTTATTTTTTGTTGTGCCATGTAGTAGTATTGTCTCGATTCTTTGTAAAGCTGTGATATAATTTATAGCCCACTAACTCAGTGTTTTTATTTCCATTCAGTTGCCTGCAATGGATAATCCTTCCAATTAATACTACAGTTGGAGCTCACCTGGATGGTAGTTGGACCTCATTTTGCGAAGTTGTGATGCCTTCTCTGTTATTGCTTCATCTATATTCAGGTAAGAGAACTATGGAGTGAAGTGAACTGGTTAATATAGGTCATGGCATCATCCCTCCTAACAGTCAAGATAGTTACAGAGGTATATAACTAA
This sequence comes from Calotriton arnoldi, assembly GCA_963921515.1. Lineage (NCBI taxonomy): Eukaryota > Metazoa > Chordata > Amphibia > Caudata > Salamandridae > Calotriton > Calotriton arnoldi. The sequence goes on from CAWUFW010008366.1 coordinate 186,419, forward strand.
CTATAACTAACCGACATACACTTTTATAAGCAGATTAGAAGAAAAAAAGGCTGCGTAAAAAGGCAGCAGTGCAAAGTAAAAGTAAAACACAAAATAATTACTTCAGGCATAAATCGTGAAGAAATAACATTTTCCCCTTTAGTCTTTTTGTAAAAAACTCACCCTCTCCACCCACAACAAGCCCACCACTCTCCCCAAACAAATTGACCCATTACCATTCCACAACCAATGTTCAAATGCCCCAAAAATAAAAAAACCTGGTCCCAACTCCCTTCCCACTCTCTCCACCCACAACAAGTCCCTCCAACCAAAACAACATTTTTTTAAAAAGGGCCAAAAAAGGTCATTCTCCATTTGGGTCTGGAGGGGCTCTATCCTGTCCAGTAGGCTCTCCATGTGCCTCTCTATGCTGCCCAGCCGCTGAAGGATGAACCGCAGCAATGTCCTGTCAGAGTCGGAGGGGGTGGCAGCAGTTCCACTCAGTGTCACGATTCGCTCCCTGCACTCTCGTGTCCACCACCAGAGGGATGCATAGTGTGACTTTCCTGTGTTCTAATAAGCTTCCAGATACTCCCCTTCATGCATATCCTGACTTCCATCCATTTGGCCACTACTTGGGAATTGACATCCATTCCCAATCCATGCCAGGTTTTGTGAAAACCAGCCTGCTCATGCTTGAAGCCAGCCTGCTAATGTTTGACACTCTGTTACCTAGAATTCCCTGCTCACTGCTTCGTCTCCACCCCTGCAGGCCAAGGATGGGTGGAGGAATTCAGCTCACCTGTGGCTGGCTGCTACTAGCCTGCTCACACCGGATGCATGTGATTACTGTGAGCTCTTTTAAGCCCCAGCTCCCTTCAGGCCAAGGTTTGTCATTGTAGCTGTGTACCGGTGAGACCGATGCTTGTTGTTTCCAGTGTTTCCTGAGCTTTTGATAGCTTTGTTTCCAGTGTTTCCTGAGCTTTTGATATCCTTGTTTCTAGTGTTTCCTGAGCTTTAGTTATTCCTTGTTCCTGAGCTGCTGCTGTTTTCCTTGTTCCTGAATTAGCACTGCCTGCAGTGCTTCCTTGACTCCTGAGCCTTAGCATTCCTTGTTCCTGAGCTGCAGCAGTTTCCCTTGGTCCTGACCTAGCACTGCCTACTGTGCTACCTTGACTTTTGAGCTTTTGTTCAATTCTTGTATCTGCTCCAGCACAGCCTTCTGTGCTATTTTGCTTTCTTGACTCCTGATTTAATACTATTCTAGTATACCCTTGTAGCCTCCCCTTCTGTATATCCTTTTCCAGTCCCTGCTTTTCTTCCCATTCCCTGGGGTCCAGTTCCTAGTTCACTGTCTTTCTATTCCTGCTGTCTTGCTTCTATTACCTTGTATGATTGTTACTTGCTTTCTGCCAAGTGTGCCCTGTGTTTTCCTTCCTTACCTGTTAAGCGCTCCTCCTTGCTAGCTTCTGTCTACTGTGCTTGTATTTAGTTCTACCCCCTTGCTGTTACTGCCTTGCGTGTTCCTGTTTGATCGCCTGGATCCGTGGGCACAGCTGACAACCTAGGTGGTGTTTCTTGTTCACTGTGAGTATTGTCTTTGAGTTACATTTATAACATCACCATAGGTATCAGCTCCACAGACCCTGCCCTTGCATGCATATCGTATATGTGGGTATTTGTAGTCAGTCGGTATCTGTAACAGCAATTTTGGGTGAGGAACTTACTGAGCTTCAGTCTTACCATGTGGAGCTCCCGAGTGCTTTACCCCACATTCACTTTATTGTTAATGTTGTTGTGTGTGTATATATATGTATATATGTCTGCAAGTCCATGCTGGGTGTAGTTATTCTGAATGCTAAATTACCTCTTGAGTGCCCATCCTTTGAGTCTTAGCCATCTTGTTCACTTGTACAGGCTTCCCTTTGGATCCCTTTTCCTGGGCAGCGCTGTACTCCTCTTTCTATGTACGTTTTCTACCCAATCCCCAGTCCTTGCGCAAGTCCCTTACTGTGTTCCCGAAATAGTCCCGGACAGTCCCTGACAGAATGGCCAACCCACATTTCCAGGGTCACTTGTGAGGTTTCTTTGCGTTCAGTTAGCTATCTTTTTTCTGTTACATATTTGTGAAAATATTAAAGGTGTGTCATGATGAGAGGTTTAAGAAAGAAACACACCAGTGCATCATTTAAGTTTGTGCAGGGCAGTTCACTAGTGCCCAACAATGAGAGGCATTTAGTGTCTACTTTACAATTTGACTCATTGGCTCTCAAACACCTCTTTGCCAGATCCTTATTTAATCTTCTGTTCTGATCCAGATTCAAAGTCTGTGTCAGCATTGCAAAAGGAGAATGATACCTTACTCAGTTTGCTGAACAAGAATTCTGATTCTCGCATGTCTGCTGTAAGTCATTGTAAAATACAATGTTTAACCACACAACCAAAGAAAGAGCAGATGCATTTCATAACCTCTGTTTTCCATTCAAATAATGTTACCCAGTCTTGTAGTCCAGTAAAGATCACAGTCGTGGATACTAAAGGGACCTTGTTAAATACTACTTTTAAAGTAAACTCTGATCAGTTTGCCAAAAGGGAGAGAAGACCTATTAAAACACAGGCAGCTAGTAGCAAGTTTGAACAAAATCCAAGGTTTAGTTCTGTTGCTAGTTGTGAAGTTTCCAAGCCTACAACTGTCCTTGTAGAAAAAGATCTACAATCTTCACAGGATATAATTACATCTAAGATTCTAGAATTACAACGAGAGAATAAAATGTTTCAGACTCTGTTAAATAACTATAACCCAGAGTTCAAGTGGGAATCTAAAACCCCTGTACAAGACTACTTTTCCACGGAGGGGGGCGTGGCCAGCAGCATGGCCGTGTAAGACGTGCTTTTGCTGAGCTCCGGCTGTAACCATCATCCGACGATTAATCCGGCGACCCGCAGGCCCGGTGAAAACTTACCTTGGTTGGCGGAGTGCTGAGGAGTGCTCCGCTATCACCCAGAAACCGACTGAAGACTCCCAGGGGCGATTGCAAGTCGATTCGCGAGCAGTGCTGGTGAGCGAGATCCTGTCTAAAATGGCGCCGAGGCGGAGCTGAGCCGTTCCGGAGCACCTTTGGGATCGGCGCCAGGCTGTGCGGAGGCGAGCGCCTGGAGACTGGTGTCGGGAGGATACCGCACTCCGTCCCTCCTTCGGGGCTCTTCCCTGTGGAGACGTGTTGTCGCCTGTGCCGCCTGTGAGAGGAACTGCGGGGCCTGGCGCACGATCGGAGGCCGAGACCTCCTCCGCTCCTCCCACCGAGCACCCGACCCGGACGCGGAGTGACCGGTGGCCCCGCAGGGCCCACGAGGTGAGGGGCCATTGCGCGACGCCTGGGAGCCTGGAGAAACGGGGAGAGCGCTGCGGGGCCTAGACTGAGAAATGGCCTGGGGACGGACGTCGGGGGACTGCCGACCTCTGCTCCTCCCCGCGCCCCAGGTGGATTATCTGGCCCTCCTCTCCACCGGTAAAGGGCTGAGTTTTACCCCGCTCTCCCCTGAGGGCGCGCTGGCTGTTGGCCGGAGTCCCGAGACATTGGGCATCCGACCCTAGAAGGAGTGACCGCCGGCCCTGCCGGACCAGTGAGGTGAGGCGACACCGCCCGGTCTGGCGGCGAGGCCGGGAGAAAGAGCGCGACGCCTGGGGCCCCGGGGACGCCGAGAGCGCGCTGCATGGCCCAGACATAGAAGCGGCCTGGGGAGGGGCATCGGGAGGAGCATCGACCTCTGCGCCCCCCCTGCGGCATAGGAATACCTGGCTCCTTCTCCTCTGTCAAGGGTCTGTCAGGGGTCGTGACTGGCCTGAGGCGCTGGCCAGACGGGTGCACCCGGCTTGAAGGACGCCCCCTGATAGCGCCCTCTGTCCGCCCGCTGAGTCCGGCCGGGGGGCCTAACCGAATGAACATCCGGGCCCGAGTAGTCTGCCATAAGTGACCAGGTCGGCAGGGTGCACCGCCAGAAGCAGGACCTCAACAGGGCCGGACGGTTCTTGAGCAGGGGGCTGAGCATCTCAGCGTGGGAACCCGTGGGCAGGAGTCGCGGAGGGTGAGAGCGTGAGGACACATCCAGGGTCTGGACTCGTCTTCCTCCCACCTGCCCGCGTAACCCCAACCTTGGGATATCAACCATGGGCAAGGACAAGGACCCGAAACCCCCGCGCCAGGGGAAAATGGACCGCTATACGAAGGTCATCACCCCCCCACCAGAGGAACGACCGACCGACCGACCGCCCGCTCCGACACGGACACCCTTCTTCAGGCGATCCACGACTCCAGGACGGCACTCGAGGGGAAGATAGGCGCAGTGGGCGCGGAGGTGATGCTTCTGCTACAGGATCTACGGAACTTGACCGCCAGGGTCACAGAGTCAGAGTCCAGGATTGGGGAGGCAGAGGATACCCTCCAGGACTTGCGTAAGGGAGTGACCGAACTGCAATCATCGCATAAAGATCTACAATGGCGAGTAGATGATGTGGAAAACAGGGCACGCCGCAATAACCTCAGTTTTGTGGGCTTTAGAGAAGGAATTGAGGGAACAAACATGTCAGAGTTTCTTCATTCCTGACTCCTGCGCACCTTCCCGACAGACAAATTCTCCACTTGCTTCATCATCGAACGGGCCCACAGGGCGCTAATGGCCCGACCACCTGCAGGAGCGCAGCCACGGCCTGTCATAGCACGTTTTTTAAATTTTCTCGACAGGGACCTGATACTTAGGGAAGCTAGGAAGCTCGGGGAGATTCGACATGAAAACTCGCGCATAATGATATTCCCTGACTACAGCAGAGAGGTGCAGAAACAACGACGCACCTTTGACTCGGTGAAGGCAAAACTGAGAGAGCATAAGATCCAATATATGCTACTCTTCCCGGCAAAGCTGAAAGTGCTGTTTCAGGAGAGAGCGCATTTCTTGCAGACGCTGGAAGAGGCATGGCAGTGGCTGGAGGAAAGACCGAGGTTGGAACGACCAGGAGGGACGCCGCGCCGTAACCAGCTATCGGGGGGAACGGCCCAGAGACATGCGGGCCCCCAAAGATCTTTGCGACCTTGACAGGCACGCAGGGACCAACTACCGGAGGTGACCCCCTATGCACCAAGAGACACTGGCAGACTCCGGCGCCGCAGTGGCCGCTCATTGGACTCCCACCTCTCGGGGGGGTCACGCACTCTCCACCTTCCCGACCATCGTCTACCCGGACACAGAAGCTGAAACTAGAAACACTACCTACGAGGAGGAGGGACCTGAGGGACCCTCGCTTCATCCCTTGGTGGCCAAAATAGTGGCAATGGAGCAAGATGGAATACCGGACCCCTTGGCCTCTCCAGGAGAACCGCCGGACTCGCACTCCTGAACATGGGCTTGTGCGGTTGATCGCGGAACCAGATTGAAACTCCGGAGCCCACCTGCTGGACACCAACCCACCCCCCACCCCCTTCCTTTTCTGCAGCTCCATCTGCTGAAACTTGCAGAGTGTTAGACGACCAACACCGTAACCCGCAGGAGAACAGATTGGAGCAACGACGGACTGGGGCTTGGTGCAGCCCTTCTTTCTCATCCTTTCTTGCTATTCTGAGCTCTTTATCTATCTGTCTAGTCTTTTCTTTCTTGATGCAGGGACTTCTCCCTTTTGGCCCTCCACTGTTGGGGAAGCCGCCGTCTCTGCGAATTTGTTGGGGTCGCTACAGGAGTTGGAACTTGTGGCTTAAGTTGGGATCCAGGGAGGGCAATAGACCTCCACCACCCTGGGGCGCATCCTCGAACGACCGACGGGGAATGCGACAACGGGGAGGGGGGAGGTGGGGTGGGGGGTCGGGACTAAGGGACTTTCAACGGTTCATACTGTATGGTTTTGTTTTAGCATGTTTTGTTCCGTTACACAACAGTCACAAGCCTACACCAGCGTGCGCATTTACCCACTTCCCCCACCTGGGGCATGACATATACACCTGTGCTTATGGGTCCAGTGATTGAGCATAGACAACCACGGGAATGAGTCGGTGGCCGGCCCATTCGCTGTACTCACCTGGAATGTCAACGGCCTGGGAGATAAAATTAAACGAGGATTGGTGTCCGCATACGTAAAACGGGTCCACCCGGATGTGGTACTCCTACAGGAGACCCACCTTAGAGGCACAAACTGCGGGTTTCTGGCAAGGGGAGCTTACACAGTTCTGGCACATGCGGGATATACTTCTGGCTCCAGGGGGGTGGCTATCCTGATCAAAAAGTCCCCCCCTTCTGGGTGACACGCACGTGGATGGACCCTCAGGGTACATACGTGGGGGTGACGGGCACATGGGGAAGACGGAAGGTCACCATTGTATCTGTATATGCCCCGCCAAGGTTACAGGCAAGGACCCTCCATGGGTTAACAGAAATTTTGCTGGAGACACCAGCCGCGTTACACATCATTGGGGGCGACTTCAATGACGTCATGTCCACCCATAAGGACCGCTCTGGAGACTGCGCTGACCCCCCCCCGACTACGCATCTGGCCCGCTGGGCAGACACCCTTGGCCTGGTGGATACATGGCGCCACATGCACCCAGATACACAACAATACTCATATTACTCCGGGGCTCACAGGGTCCACTCACGCCTGGACTATATCTTTCTCCCCAGAAGTACCTCCGGGAACACCTGCGAGGCGGAATATTTAGCCCGTGGAATCTCTGATCACTCACCCCTGTTGGTTATGGGAGGGGGAAGGCCCCGGGGAGGACAAGGGACCTGGAAACTCTCGGCTTGGGATCTGCAGAACAAAGAGGTGTTGCAGGGACTCCGAGCTGACACAAAAGTTTACTTCTCAGAAAATATGGGTTCGGTACAGTCGGGTGTCATATTATGGGAGGCCTACAAGACGGTGCTCCGCGATAGGGCCCAGAATCGAATAGCTTGAGAGAAGCGGAAGGCGCAGGAGGAGTTAGCCACCCTGGAATCCCAAATCCTGGCGCTAGAACAGAGCTACCTAGCAGGCAAAGACCCACAGGTTCACCGACAATTGACAGATGCCCAACAACATTATAGGGCTCTGGCCACAGACGAGGCTAAAACGCAGGCGCAGGCGACCCTCCATAGGTTATATGATGTAGGGGACAAATCCGGAAAGCTATTGGCCTGGCTCAGACATAAGGAGGTGGAAGCCCGATGGGTGGAAAAGGTCGTGGACCGCCTGGGGGAGATGCAGACGGGTGACGCGCAAATAGTGCAGACGTTCGCCTCCTATTTCCAGGCTTTTTATGAGGCTCGGGAGCTGGGAACCTTGTCGGACATCTCAACATATCTGGAAACTATCCAGACCCCGAGCCTGGGCGATGCTGAGAGGGACGGGCTGGAAGCAGACATAACAATCGATTAACTTAAAAACGCAATTGCGAAATTGCGTCCTGGGAAATCCCCAGGCCCAAACGGGCTGCCTGCGGAATTCTATAAGAAGGAAGCAGATCTCCTGGCCGTGCATCTTCTGGCCCTGTTCCGCGACGCGGCTCAGGAGGGAGTACTGCCTCTGGACCTCCGAATGGCTACCATTGTCCCCATCTACAAAACGGGAAAGCCCCCTGAAGACTGTGCTTCATATCACCCCATTTCCCTCCTTAATATTGAGGTCAAACTCCTGGCGACTATACTAGCTCTCCGTCTCCGCCGGGTCATCTCGGCACTGGTACATCGAGACCAGACGGGCTTCCTACCGGAGCGGGCAACTAGACACAACCTCCGAAGGACCCACAATTGGCTCATGGAGGTGCAGGATTGTGAAGACCCCCATCTATTCCTCTCCTTAGACACCGAAAAAGCGTTCGACGCTGTACATTGGCCCTTTCTAGAGGCGACCCTACTCAAGTTTGGGGTGGGCCCCAAGTTCCGGCAATGGATCGGCCTCCTATACGCGGACCCCCACGCTCGAGTTAAAGTGAACGGACTACTGTCCGACGATTTCCCCCATCAGGCGGGGGACCCGCCAGGGATGCCCGCTGTCCCCACTATTATTCGCCCTCACGATAGAAATAGTGGCGTGTGCGATCCGGCAGACACCGGAGATTCGAGGGTTCCAAATCACAGCGAATGACGAGGGAGAAGAAAAGATTTCACTCTACGCTGATGATATCTTGTTATACGTCACCAGACCGGATGTCACAATCCCAGCCCTGTTTGGGCTTATGGGCAAGTATGGGTCCCTCTCGCGGTATGCCATAAACTGGCATAAATCGGTCATCTACTGCCCCAGGGCCTTGGAGGCTTGGCCCTCTCTCCCAGGGGCCCTCAAGGTGGCACAGACGGGGTTTACCTACCTGGGGATTTATCTCACCGTAGACAGAAAACTCTCATATCAACATAATATTCAGCGGGTTCTCGCAAACTTTATAACGGACGCACTGAGGTGGAAAGCACTCCCCCTCACAATCCTTGGCCGAGCGGCGATGTTCAAAATGATCACACTGCCCCGGTTCCTATACGTCCTCCAAAACGAGTACTTCCCCATTTCCAGGCAAACCTTCCGCACGATAGATGCAGAATTGCGCTCCCTGCTGTGGCTCGGGAAACAACCGAGGATTGCGTTGAGAACGCTACAGCGGAACCAATATAATGGAGGGATATCTCTCTCGGATATCGAGGCCTATTACTGGGCGGAACACCTGACGCCGGTGAATGAGTGGATCCACGCGCCGGCAGACCATCCCACTTATAGGTTGGAGAGAGACACCATGGCTCACTGTACACCCTTACATTTCCTCTATGGAGGGCGAGGCAGGGGCCGCCTACTCCCTGCCACCCAAGTCACACTGGGGGCCTGGGATAGAGCGACCAAGGTACTGGGATGGACGCACAAACCAATGAAGCAGACACCGATCTGGCACTGTACATGGTTGAGAGAGCTTCACAAACTCAGGGGCTTTGGGGGCTGGGATGCCATTGGCATTTCCACTATAGGAGACATAGTAGCTAAGGGAGAAAATTTCAGGTCCTTAGCGAAAGAGTTTGGTCTACACACCACCCAAATTTTTAAATACGCGCAGCTGAGACATGCTTGGACGGCCGAAAGCTCGCTCTCCTCCCCGCTGCCGGAATATGCACCACTAGAAGGGCGCCTATTGCAGGAACAGATACCCCATAAGGCGGTTTCTCTAACGTATTGGACCCTGAATAATAACATGCCGGACGGGCTGGGGAAGCTGAGGGAGACCTGGGAGCAGAACCTGGGAGAGCTAGAGACGGTCGACTGGGAGGCGGCCCTGATGCACCATAGAGAAGTAGCCATTAAATCCCACCTTAGACTTATTCAATATAAGATATTGCACAGAATATATTACGATAGGGTCCGCCTCCATCGTATAGGTCGCGCCAGTGAACCGAATTGCCTGCGCTGTAGACAGCCGCAGGGGGACTTCTACCATACTATCTGGGAGTGCCCCGTCATCCAAGCCTACTGGGCGCAAGTGTTGGGAGAATTAAGTAAGGTCCTGAGTGAAACCCTACCTCTATATCCCAAATTTATACTCTTGGGCATACCCGGAGATGTTGACCTAGGGCGCCCACAGCTTATTTTCGGTCTGCTGGCACTAGTGGTGGCGAAGAGAGACGTGGCCCGCGCATGGGGGGCGACGCTGCCTCCCCAGATTGGGGAGTGGAAGAGGGGGATGGACATGTATATGGCGGAAGAAAGAGTCACTTACAAAGTGAGAGGGTGCCCCCGGAAGTTCTGTAGGGTTTGGGGGAAATGGAGACAATACTATGGAATGGATGCAGGGCTGGAAGCCGACTAGATAGCTGCTGCTTGAGAGGCCTTGCCGTACTCCTGTTGAGGGAACCCTCATGTTTGTTTCCCAGCCTCCGGGGAAGAGAGGGGAGATGGGGGAGACCGGCTTTGAATTACAGCATTACCGGGGGCCTGCAGATCTTCGTGACCCGGGAGGGAGGGGAGGAAGTGAAAAGCCTTATGATGTTAAATGTATTTAACTGTCTATGCACGACTGGAATTAACTGTGACATGCTTGTGGTGTTGTGTTGGTTTAAAAAGCAAATAAAAATATAAAAAAAAAAAAAAAAGACTACTTTTCCACCTCTATGTTAGCCTCCTTAGAAATGGAGAATGAAACCTTGCGCTCCCTTTTGCGTTCCACTCAGAGCTGGTCCAGCGATTGTGTGAATAATACTGTGGCTGATCACTCAGATAAGCCATAGTACTTTGTCTCACAGTGCAGTTAATGAAAGTATGTGTTTAAAGTCTGAATTTTCTAACTCCTCTGGTGTTTTGTCTTCTAGCCTACCCTTTAGTCTTTTCCAGTCCCTGCTTTTCTTCCCATTTCCTTGGTTCCAGTTCCTAGTTCACTGTCTTTTTATTCCTGCTGTCTTGCTTCTATTACCTTGTATGATTGTTACTTGCTTTCTACCAAGTGTGCCCTGTATTTTCCTTCCTTACCTGTTAAGCACTCCTTCGTGCTAGCTCCTTGTCTATTGTGCTTGTATTTAGTTCTACCCCCTTGCTGTTACTGCCTTGCGTGTTCCTGTTTGATCGCCAGGATCCGTGGGCACAGCTGACAACCTAGTTGGTGTTTCTTGTTCACTGTGAGTATTGTCTTTGAGTTACATTTATAACAGCACCATAGGTATCAGCTCCACAGACCCTGCCCTTGCATGCATATCCTATATGTGGGTATTTGCAGTTGGTATCTGTAACAGCAATTGTGGGTGAGGAACTTACTGAGCTTCAGTCTTACCGTGTGGAGCTCCCGAGTGCTTTACCCCACATTCCCTTTATTGTTAATGTTGTTGTGTGTGTATATATATGTATAACTGTCTGCACATCGATGCTGGGTGTAGTTATTCTGAATGCTAAATTGCCTCTTGAGTGCCCATCCTTTGAGTCTTAGCCATCTTGTTCACTTGTACAGACCTCCCCTTTGGATCCCCTTTCCTTCTCTGACTTCCTGTGTGATCCTGGGCAGCCCTGTACTACTCTTTCTGTGTACGTTTTCTACCCAGTCCTTAGTCCTTGCCCAAGTCCCTGACTGTGTTCCCGACATAGTCCCGGACAGTCCCTGACACTCAGGGCCCCTGACAGCTGGCGATGGTGACAGTGATGGAATGGCTGGGAGACGGGAGGCTGGAGGCTGTGGCTGCTCTGGGGCCCAGCTCAGAGGTAGCTATTTCAGCCTCTTCTTCTTTATCCACTGTCTTGTGGTTTGTTACCTGCCTTGTTATGTTGGCCTAGGCCTGGCTGCCATGCTGCTTTTCTTTGCGCACGTTACACTGAGCCGGGCCTTCCTCGCCCTTTGCTCGTGCCAAGTTCTTTTGCACTGTCTGCATTTTCTGTTGTTCACCTTTTTGGGCTCAGTCTGCGCAAACATGTACAAGGTCGCATAACAATGTATTTTGGTTCTTCCTGATATGGCCAGTCTCGCGCACCCAGACATAACATTATGTGCAATTGCCATGAAGAATTTGATATGCTTTTAATACTGTGGTTTACTAGCGCTTAACTCACTTGGAGAAATCCTTTTCGGTGAGAAGAGCTATGATGTCCTGCTGATGTAATTCTGCATTTAGAGACTGAGGTATGGGGGTTCGCTAGTCAAAGCCCAGAGGTCTTCTATTTCTATAATAAACTATCTTACTGCAAGGGGAGGGTGGTAATGTTATTTATACGTTTATCCACTGAGCTCTGAGATGCTTTCCCCGTTTGTATTCTATGGAATTGTAACCATGCTGCTTATATTAGTCATATGCATTATGCTATTAGTACTGACACGTGTACTGTACATTAGAGCACGTAAGTTGGAATAAACATTTTAAACTATCCAGTGTCTCTTCCTACGCACCTTGTGGACAAGTACGAGTGAGTGGCGAAAGAGTGTTCTTGCGTCAGTGAGTCCTGAGATAAAGATACCGTGTTCTGGGTTGTCCAAACATTAGTACTTGGGTGCTAATGGGATGCTAAGCTAGTTGGGTTGGGGTTTTTGGGTGCTACGGTATATGGTGGCAAACCACTGTATTCCGGGGTCCCATTTTCCTGTGCATAGCTCTGTGTATGTGCAGAAACCTTATGACATGGCGCGACCACCGTGGGGCAGCTTATCTGCGAGACGCTTGAGTAGTACTTGTGCTTGTCCACAAAACCCTCGCGTACGCTTCCGGAGGCGTATGTGACGGTGATACCTCCTATATTGAATGTTTTATAGGTTCTTTCAAGCTTGATATTATTAAAAAAGGTTAGTTAACAGACCCATTTTTGTGCTCCCTGTTAGGTTGTCGAATATAATTGTTTAAGTCATGGCTGGTGTGGCGATAGCTGCACATAGTCGAGGAGCACTCCGAGACCACTTAGCTGTGTATGGAGTGCCCGATACTGGGGTCGAGTTGGTCTTTGTGGTTCAAGCCGATCCGGCTTATCACTTTGAAGTGTTTTACACTTGGATCACTTTTGAAGCGGTGGATGCAGGTGATAAGCTGTTTCATGAATATAAGCCCACCGCTGTTCCTGCTGCCTATCGACCCTATACTGCTCTTGAAGTGCCTCTCACGGCTTGGCAGCACCGTGTTTGGTTCAATGGCGCCCTACCACAACCAACTACCGCAGTTCGTTTAGGCCCCTTATCAATTCAGGGGGCCACTTGGCCTGTATTGGCCGGGTATACCCCGCATCCAAATTATCTGGCATTACCGCTTGCGGAACTGCGCACTATGCATACCGAATTGGTGCGAGTGCATCGAGCCTTGGTGACATACGTTACAGGTAGCCTCCATGGAGCTGCTCCTGTAGTCGCAGGCCAACCAGCTATTGCAGCTGGAGTGACTATAAGTCCTGTCATGGTAAATTCTGTGATGGGCAAACGTCCACAAAATAAGGACGACTATCCTTACTGGCTTGCTGAAAAGTTCGATCAGATAGAAGCAGTGTTTCCACATACATCCCCAGTAGATAAACACCGCATCCTCACGATAAGTTTGCCAAAAGACATAATCCCCGATTTGACATCATGTGAAAACTGGGGTAAGGTATTCGCAGCAGTTTATTCAAAATGTTTTGGAACTCCTTCCATGACGGTTCTACCCTCTGTAATTAAAAAAGTACAGGATGAACATGGCCCTGAAGCGGCTGTGGAATTAGGGATGAGACTAGTGGGAGTGTTTGATGTAGTAGCTGAGCTGATCCTTGGAAATGTCAAGGGCGATGCTATGAACTTTCAAGTAGCGAATGCTTTGGCTTTGGTCCCAGAGTTGGACAGGCCTCGCGAATTACCGAAAATAATAGCCCGGGCTTATAAAACAATTGGAAGAAATAGCCTAGGCAACAAGCCTTTTGTAAAAATGCAAACTCAATCGCAAACACAAGTTATACAAACAAAAAGTGCATCTGAGAAAGATGATAAACCAGTCTTCACTAAAAAGAGTTGGAGACAGAAAAAACAGGGTAAGCAACAAAAGAAGCCGGGGTCGAGAGGCGCATCCCCAGTTTCAGTTTCTTCTGAACGTACTTATGATTTACGTGATAGGTCAAGGATTAAATCACCAGAAAGGTTTCAGAGCTCTGATACGCGTTCTCCTCGTTCTTCACAGGCCCAGACGTCGTCACAGGCTGGTGGAGGAGGACGGCAAGATAGAGGAAGGGGCCGAGAGGCTCCCCAGGAGCGAGACCAACCTCGACAACAAGTCAGAGGTAAAGCAGAAGACTTTCATCTTCCTCGACCGCAATTTCAGAAGAAAAAGGTTGCCGCTGTCACAGCGAAATATGCCTCAGACCGTGAGAACGAGACTCCAGAATTGGACGTGGGCAGTGACCCTCCTAGACAGCGCCGCGGAAGTTACCATAGTGCGGGAGGCGCTACGTCCTCATATGGAGGCGACAGCAACTGAAACATTCGTTACTGTAGAGACAGCTGACACGAGAGTGGCACCCCCTGACAGACTATATAATATAGTCATACAAATTGAAGGTGACATACCGCGTGAAATAAAAGGGATTTTTTGGGAAAATCTAACCTCTTCATATGACATTTTGTTAGCAGAGGTGGATTGGCCACCCCCATTCGTTTTAGCTGCACATAAAGGAGAGGAGGTAATCCTTCCAAGCTTTTCAAAGCATGTCCCAAAAGACAAAGCTGAAGCACTTGCAGCTGAGTGGGCTGTGTACCTGGCACCAGCGTTATACCGCAACCATGTGGGATGGGATGAAGAGTCACCTCCCCATGCAATACCTTTGCGGTCACTACCGCAGCCACAACCCCAATATCCCATCAAACGGCAGGCAAAAGGCCCCGTCTCCGAAATTCTGACACAGTTGGAATATCAGGGAGTAATTGAACCATGCGTATCACCTATGAACAATCCCCTTTTCGTGGTTTCTAAACCCGATGGATCGTACCGCTTAGTTTTGGATTACCGGCATTTAAATACTCATTGTCGGAACTTTGCGGTGCAAAATACACACAGTTCTGCGCTTGTAGACAGTCTTGTTCGTAAAAAATACAAAACGACACTTGACCTTTCAAACGGTTTCTACACGCACAACCTAGCCCCGGAGAGTGGTCAATGGACCGCATTCACATCCGGTGGTAAATTATTCCAGTTCCGGCGATTACCCATGGGCTATAAAAATAGTCCGGGTATATTCGCCGCCCGTGTTGTTTCTTTGTTAAATGACATTGATCAAGACGCATGTTCGTACGTTGATGACATCTATCTGACAGACGACGAGTTATATCAGCATCTGTCCCGTGTGGACCGCATTATTCTTGAATTTGCGGAGCAGGGTTACAAATTTAACTTTGCTAAGTCACACATTGCTGAATTTACCGTTCTGTTCTTGGGCTATGAGCTCAATAACGAAGGTAAGGGCTTAGCCCCCCATTTCTTGGAAAAATGTGCACATTTGTGCCCCCCAAATACTCTGAAGAAGCTTCAGTCTTTGCTGGGTTTCCTGAACTTCGGGCGTACTTACATTCCCGAATATGCCCAGCGTATCAAGCCTTTGTATGCTTTGATACAACCTACTTATTCAAGGTCTTGCTGGCTGCCTGAGCATACCTCAATTCTGCAGTCTTTGCAGACAGACCTTTTGGAGTCTAAATATCTTTTGACTCGTGATAACCACACAAACCTGGTGATTAGAATAATTCCGGGGGCGGTGGGATTCACCTATTTAACCTTTAATGAAGGTGATACAGTACCTATCGCATACAAGTCACATCTGTACACTTCCGCTGAATTGCGCTTTACATCTGTTGAAAAAGTTCTGACTGCAGTGCAAATGGCGATTCTAAAAGAACGCGCACTGGCACAGGGTAAGCGGATTCTGGTGGTAACACCCTGTCCTGCCCTGGAGGCAGTAACAAAGGCAAGTGTACCGAACTCAAAAGCAATGCATCCCCGTTGGATACAATGGGCTACATCTTTGACGTCTTCGGACGTCACTTTTGTTTTTGATTCTTCTCTTCAGACTCAGGAGTTTTTGCAGTATGAATTCGTTCATCCTCCTCCTTTGTTTTTACTACCGCTTGAGGATTACAAATGTGTGATCTACACCGATGGTTCGGCGCAACCGGCCACTGGGTCCAAGCACGCTTATTCAGCTGCATGTGCTATTGTTGCGGGTTCCTTTGTGAATGGAACGTTCAAATCCTCTGTAGTGCACACTCGCACACTTGGAGACAGTACCGCACAATTGGCCGAGCTGCATGCATTGCTACTTGCACTTGAGTTCGCTTCACAGGATGAGACCACTCTTATTGTATGTGATTCTTTTTACTGTGTACAATCTTACAATGACAATCTGTTTTTCTGGTCGAAAACGACTACAAGGACGCAAAAGGGAGCACAATTAAGCATAAAATGCTTTGGGTTCGAGTGGCAGAATTGCAACAACGTCTGCCCCTCACACAGGTGGTTCACACCTTAGGCCATCAGCGGGTGGGCGCACACGCTATTGGTAACGATCTGGCAGATGAAGCTGCCCGTTCAGCAGTAGTCACGTGTTCAGTAGCAGCGGTTACCAGGTCCATGTCTAAAATAGACCCTGTTATTTTAGCAGCTATTGCTGCAACCAAGGAAGGTGATAATTACCCTACAGGTTTCCCTTCCAAGTATTCTTACAAATTAAGTCCCGATCAGGTTCCTTATGTAACTATACCTGACGTTGGAGATCGGCTGATCCCCAACGCGGACCGCAGGAGTGCCTTGATATCAGCTGCACACGAAGGCATGGCTTCGGCACATGCAGGTGTGTCAGCTACGGTTTCCATCTTGCAGCAGCGTTATTGGTGGCGTGGGTTATATAAAGACACCCGTGCTTTTGTGCTTTCTTGCGACGTTTGTCAACAGATTAAGCCTTCCACGGTAACACGTCCACCACAAACACCGCTCTGCATTGCTAACAGACCCTTTGGGTGTGTTTACTTGGATCACTGCGGTCCATTCTCATCAGACACTGCTTATAAATACATCTTAGTGGCAGTGGACTCGTGCACACGGTTTCTCTGGGTCTGGCCACAACGGAGTGCTGACGCCCGAAATGTAATCAGGGATTTGCGTGTCTTTGTGGGAATTTTCGCATGCGGCACCTTCCATTCGGACCAAGGTCCAGCGTTTGCCTCTAGGGCTTACAAGGATGCAATGGCTTCGCTTGGGGTGCGGGTGAAATTTTCGTCTCCGTATAGGCCTGAGGGCAACTCTATCGTTGAACGAATGAACCGTGACTTAAAGCAATCCTTAACAGCTAGGGTTTTAGGTACTGGCAGGAACTGGCTGGCCCATTTGTATACCGTTCAGCGTGCACTTAATAATCTCCGTAGAAGACCTCTGGGTGGGCGGACCCCATACGAAATGCTCTTTGGCATAAGAATGTTTGTGCCTGACCTTGAGGGTCCAGACATCGCGGCGCAATCCGCCAAGTTTGATGTAGATAACCATTCTGCTATGTTACAGGACTTACAAGAAGCCCGAGACAAACTTGCAACTACACATTTACCTTCAGCCACAGATCCTGCGTTGCAGAGTCCGGTAGCCGGCTGGCTTCCAAAGATTGGAGAACTGGTTCGAGAGAAGGTTGAAAACAAAAAAGAATTCGGCCCCTCTTTTCGTGCACCGGTTCCAGTTCTGGGCTTGAAGGGAACACGTACAGTTATTTTACCACCGCTTCCTGGTCGCAAAGAGAACAGATACATCTCAGTTGAAAATGTCAAGCTACAGCGCCTGGCCGATCCTGAATAGTGTCACACCAGCGGTCTCTTGTCCTGCCATTTATCGGACATATGTTCATAGTCCATCTGCACGAACGATCGCTGATGCTGTAATTGAGATGGTTGATTTGCCTGAAACTATGATTGATCCCCAACTCTCCACCAATATCAACGAGGACGAGTATACTTATCCTGCATCAGAATCGGTGGCACATCAACCAACAACGCCACTAAGCCCGACTCGTTATTCCTTTGATTCGGATTCCACATCTTCAAAAGTTCCATCCAAGTTCAGTATTTTTATATCCTGGTTTAGAGACAATTTTTTGATTCCCCCTGGACATACATCTGGTTGGTACTTTTCTTGATATTTTTGTTCATGTCCATTGGCTTTGTCACAGTGTTTTTTCTACTAATCAATGGTCACTATTTACCTGAACGCTCTGCTGTAGACTATGTTTCTGGAACTTTGGCTCCTCATTCCTCGTCTCACATCATGAAGCGTGACCACACATTTGTGAACATTTCAGCTTTCCCCGTTGCTGATGGCATCGTATGGGATGCAGTGAACTATCAAATCCATGGTCCGACGGAAATTATTAATGTACCTAATGTCCTTCGTGTTTCAATGGGTGATGTAGTACAAAATAATATTCATTCTGATGATTGGGATGTGCATGCCGTTGAAGCATTGTTTGCCGATTTAAAATATTATGCATCTTTTAATGCTGAAGATTTATATATGAATTCTGCTAATTATGCCGATTTGTATTGTTACCAACATTGGGGTAATCATTTTCTCCATAAGCCCAGTGCCCTGCGTAGTTCTGTTAACTTTACCCAATGGGAACATTGTCCAAACCCCTTGCCAGGTAGCTCTCAAACTCTTCGAAATAAGTTTAATTATTTTACTGATTTTAATCGGTCGAACCCTGCATCCTATTATTTTAGACTTAATAACACATCAACTCCGAAAATTATGCTGACACACACCAAATTGCTATATTCAGGTTCCTTTCTGAGTGCCCTAGCTGTGGGTGGTTATGAGTACTGGGATAATACAGTGGATTTAAAATCTATTTGGGGCTCCAAGCCATGGCAGGTACAGGGAACCGAGGCGTTGCATCGTGCTTGCCTCATCCCTACTCAAATTATGTTCCTAAATGCTTCCATCTATCAGACTACATGTTGGGGCTTAGCAACCACTAAACAATTGAATACGCCATCAATACCATCCCTGTCGAGTTTTCCAAATGAAAGCTCACGATTCAATATGTCCCTCGTGTCCCTGCAGGCAATGTTACAAAATAATTCGTTTAATGTTTCTGCGCTGGTTCAGTCACCCTGGTTAGTATGGCCTATATCATCTAATGCATGTCAAACGCGTTTTCATGATAATGGTGCTAGCTACACACAGAATAGGCCTGATCCGAGGTTTACTGATGCCCGTACAGTCACTACATACTCTGTTGGTAAATTATGCAAACAATGGCTGCAACATTCGTCCCTTGATTCTGTTAAACAACATTTGTCCCTCCTTACAGGCAATATTGATCTGTCCGACTTTGTTTTGGGACCTCGTGGTCCCCGACCTAAAAGATTCATTTATGAAACATATAATGAACTCTGGAAGCTATCACAAATGGAAGCTGCTTCCCGTCTTCGGGAAATAGACCAAGCAAATATGGAAAAGGTGCTTGCTGTTGTTGACAATAGTATTAATACCCTGTCTTCTCGCATTTACACTTTAGAGAATATTGTGTCCTCTGTTGTTGATATTGTACAAGATGATGTTTCTGTGTTGTATCATGGTCAGAATCAATTGCGCTCAGTTATGCAGTTTGCATGGACTTTGCAAACACTTAAGTTAGGTAAAGTGCCTTGGCATTTCTTGAACACCTCTGCCTTATTTCTACCTTTTAACTTAACTGATAAACAGCAATTTATGTCCATGAAAGATGCAACGTACACTCTATTACATATCGAAAAGGTGGAACCTTTGCCGTTCTCTGTTGCAGAACTCGATTCTGCTGTGTGGCTAGTTCATGGGGTTATCGTTTTACCTTTTTCCTTGTTTGAATTTGACTCGTGCATGAAACATTATCCTGTGGGCCGTTACCGGCCATTGGGCAGTGCTTTCCTGCATGAACTCTGGTCCTTGCCTTTCATGTATAAATGCCTTCGGGACGGCAAGGAAGTCTTTCTCACGGGGGAGTACTGCGACTCGACTATAGGTCATTCGCTTATTTGTAAACACATTAAATTGCATGGCTCATGTAGCGTTTCCTCTCCTAATCTTGCTTGTGTGCTGAAAGGTATTCCTGCTCCTGTTATTTCACCTACTTTCACTCTCCTTTCCAATGGTAGTTATTTACTTTTAAATAACGAAAACTGTTGTGGCCTGCAGGCTGGCATTCCTTACATTGTAACAGTTTCGCACAGGGTTGTCTGCTGCAAAAATGTGCTTTTTCCTCCCCCTCATGGCAAGGTTGATATCTCTATTTGGCCTTCCATCCCTACCATGGAAGCAGATTTCAATAGACTGAGCAGAATAAAGGCACTATTATTAAACGAGGAAGTTATGCTCACGTCCGCCCGGGAGACATTCATTCTCCAGGTGGCGAGTACCCACAGTGAAATACAGGCCCTTTTAAACACTAATCTCCCCCAACATTTTGGGGAGTTAATACATCGTATTTTTAACGCATCTAACACTGAAGGCCTAGTACACTTTTTTAAGGTCGTGGGGTCGGGCTTGGTGTCCTCCTTCCAAACTATTTTTGGTGTCATCCCGGCTTTCATACATTCTATTTTTTCCAGTGTCTTTGGCGGTTTCCCATTGATCCTCGCTTTAGCAGCTGGTGTCTTGCTCCTAATTTGCTTTCTGCGCAATGGCTGCTCCCCGATGGGACCTGCTCGATCCAGAACGCCTCCAGCTGCTCCGTGAGCGCCTTTTGGCCGGTTTTGGTGTCTTGCCATTGCGACACTGAGTGTATCATATACTCTTTCATTTCGCTTTGCGTATTTCACTTGCGTGCAACCTGTGATGACTTGTGTCCGCTGTCCTTTCACCTGGACTCTGGATTATTGCCTCTCCAATTCGTCATTGTCTGTTCCGGATTTTGTTCAGTTGATGGGTCCCTTAGAGGCCCATGAGCAGGACTGTTCCGTCGCTGGCTGTATGGCGCGTGCGGCTGCACTGGGGATTTTGGCGCAATGGGATATCTGGGCGGCTGCCCAGGATCTCCTACAACGAAGCTGTTTCAATTATCACGCAAGCTGTCCCGCATTGCTTCTGGATGCTCCCTTTGCTGAGGAGCATTCCTGCTCTTTTGAACTCATGGATTGGATGGCATCTATGTTTTTTGACGGTTCCAATGATGAACTCTTGGAGGGTATGGCTTTTTTCTGCACTTTCACTTTCATGGATTGACCTGCCCTTCGCCGTTTGGGCGCTCCCTGTGCTCCGACGGCTATTTTTCTCCTCTGATGGGCCTCTGTCCTGGCCGCTGGACTGTCCAGGGGAGGGTGTCTTGTGGTTTGTTACCTGCCTTGTTATGTTGGCCTAGGCCTGGCTGCCATGCTGCTTTTCTTTGCGCACGTTACACTGAGCCGGGCCTTCCTCGCCCTTTGCTCGTGCCAAGTTCTTTTGCACTGTCTGCATTTTCTGTTGTTCACCTTTTTGGGCTCAGTCTGCGCAAACATGTACAAGGTCGCATAACAATGTATTTTGGTTCTTCCTGATATGGCCAGTCTCGCGCACCCAGACATAACATTATGTGCAATTGCCATGAAGAATTTGATATGCTTTTAATACTGTGGTTTTCTAGCGCTTAACTCACTTGGAGAAATCCTTTTCGGTGAGAAGAGCTATGATGTCCTGCTGATGTAATTCTGCATTTAGAGACTGAGGTATGGGGGTTCGCTAGTCAAAGCCCAGAGGTCTTCTATTTCTATAATAAACTATCTTACTGCAAGGGGAGGGTGGTAATGTTATTTATACGTTTATCCACTGAGCTCTGAGATGCTTTCCCCGTTTGTATTCTATGGAATTGTAACCATGCTGCTTATATTAGTCATATGCATTATGCTATTAGTAGTGACACGTGTACTGTACATTAGAGCACGTAAGTTGGAATAAACATTTTAAACTATCCAGTGTCTCTTCCTACGCACCTTGTGGACAAGTACGAGTGAGTGGCGAAAGAGTGTTCTTGCGTCAGTGAGTCCTGAGATAAAGATACCGTGTTCTGGGTTGTCCAAACATTAGTACTTGGGTGCTAATGGGATGCTAAGCTAGTTGGGTTGGGGTTTTTGGGTGCTACGGTATATGGTGGCAAACCACTGTATTCCGGGGTCCCATTTTCCTGTGCATAGCTCTGTGTATGTGCAGAAACCTTATGACACCACCTGGGTCACCAGCTGTCGATATTCCAGCTGGATAGTGTCCAGCCTCTGCCACTGCAGCTGGGCCGCTATCTCCTGCCTGTTTTGTGCTATGGGTCGACCAGCAGGAGTAGCTATATCAAGAAAAACGAAAAGAAAAAGATAAATTATAAATAATGCTCTGTGCAAACAATTTTCGAAAATGAGTGGGTGGCAACGTAGCAGTACATTGCTGGTACCCTAGTGCCATTGGACTATGATGTGATTATGATTAGGAGAGTTACAAGGCTAATTTTATATTTTACCCACACATACCACGCATAAAAAGCACTGACTGTCTGGCAGAAAAGTATTAAGGCAGAATAACACTGGATTAAAAAAATTGTGGTTTGATGTTTTTTCTGTTAAAGGCTTTTCTAGTAACTACACAGACACTTTGAGTGGAAAAATAAAGAAAATTACCTCTCATTAATGAATAAGGCATTATGCACTATGGAGAACAAGTTATGTTGTGCTAAATTAATGGTGGCATGGAAGCCAGCCGTCGGGTACTTTGCTACTGTCTGCAGCTGGGGCAGCTGTAGGTGATAATTATCTATCTCTAATTCCAGCGGCCTGTCCTTCTCAAAATGCATTTCACTTTCTACCCTGACTCCAATGAGGCAGATGAATAATAAATAAGATACTATGTTACACACCTCACGTATAAAATGCGGATACTACCCTGTCTGCAGTAAGTGGACGTTGGGGAAAATGATGCCCTGCACTACAGGGAATGGAGCGGGATATATAAATTGTATTTGGCACATTCATCACAGAGCATCCTATATGCAAACTTGAAAATAAACCAGGCACTTCATCCCACTTTACTCACTGTCCTCGCCCACCACCACAAATTATTTCCGACAAATGTATTTGCTGGGCAGTAAGGAAAGGAAACTTGACTTACTCTACTGCAGGGTAAGGTAAAGGGATTAGATGGGTAGGTAGAGCTTTTGATATAGAATAGAGGGGTGTCATTGATCATCAATTTGCCATGTGACAATTAAACTTTGGCTTAAATGAGTCACTGTAGTTGAGAAAAGTTGAAAGGGAAAAAAAATCTGAACAGACATCAAATAAATCTGATATGGGAACCGTGATATATATTTTGGAAGCACTTCACATGGCTATAAAATGTGGCACATGCCAAAATGGATTTTTCAATTTTTTTGTAGGCTGGGACAGAAGATCTTAGGAAAGAAATAAGGAGTGAAGTACTAAGAGATGACTGAGTGGGTGAAGGGAAACACACATTGTGTGTTCGGTTTGCAATGCATTGAAAACTTTGTGAATGCTGCATTACCTGAAGCAGACGCACATTGCACAGCCAACTCTGCAGTCACGAAATCGAACCATACTGCACTTCAGTCATGGGTGGTGAAATGCCATGGGCAGGGAGTGGGTTGATGAATGATGATGAGGGGGATACATACCTGCTTAGCTTAACAGATGCTGTGAGTCAAGGGAGTGGAACAAATCTTTTTTTTTAAATAACTCCTCTTGCTCCGACTCATCGCCAATGGTGTTGAGACATGGACAATGTAATGATAATAGAAAAATCGGTATATATTCACAGGGGATGTCCCAAAAAATGGACTCAGATATGGGGCAGCTGGAACGCTTTTCGCGGCAATATCTGTGAGCCCCCACAAGAGGAAACATTGTCGGATGTCAGCGAATAACGGACCTAAATGGAGAAACTGTGCTGTGTAATGTCACTCTCTGTCGATATTTTGTCTAAAATACGAACCACAGTTATAGTGGAAGATGTCAAATATGCAATTTAGGTATACTATTACCTAACGCCATGTGTGCACCACGGAATACTACTGTACCAATTATTGTTACTTGTAAAATGCTAATAAAAATGTTTAAAAAAAATAAAAATAACTCCTCTTTGAACCATAGCTTTGACAACCATAAAACGAAGTAAGCAAAGTTGGTGATCAGCATGCCCCCCACCATAAGAGCTCCCTTGCTCATTCATCCAAGTAATCCAATTATTCATTCTTACTTTCATTCTTCTATATTCACCCATAGCCACCATGATTTAAGTTTTACTTTCTCCCATCTGGTCTTTCATCAAACTTTCCAATCCATTATCCTTTCATTCAGTATCCACCCTTTCTTTCAACCATCATATCACCCATCCATCCCTTTACCCAATACCCACCTACCCACCTTTTCACTCACACACGCATCATTTCACTCATCTACCATTTCACCCATCCTTTCTTATAACCTTCCATTCTTTCCAATTTTCCTCATGCCATCATTTGTAGCGTTTATTATTTGAGCTTTTGCTGAGTTGCAGATAGAAGAGGCCATAACTCAACCACCTCTGCAGCTGGGAAAGTGGGGGGGGGCCATGAGTCACAACGATGCCCTTGTTGCTAGTGAATATAATAATAATAGTCAATAAGCAACCAATGTGACTTACTACCGCCCGTCCCTATCGCTGCTTCTCCCCTTCCAACTGACTCTCCTCCTCCTGCAGCTGCACTTGAGCCAGCAGCATTGGTGGTCGGTGTGGCTAGAAAAAAAATATACATTTTTTAGATGCCAGATACTCCTCCCCTTAATTTTTTTCATCAAAAAAATACAACTGCAATATATCACTACAGTACGGTTAGCACTGTAGTATCTTCTAACAAAAATATCACTTTGGACAAAGCCAGGCAGTGAAGTCAACCAAAACCTTTTTGTAATAGAGGGGAAGAGCAATAGTCTAGGATGATGATGATGACTCTGAGTCCATGCTGAACTGTCATGGAAACTGCTGGTATACTGTATAAATTAATTACAAAGCAGAACATTGAAGTCGGTGGGACGGTGGTACATGACCATGGCCGCTCTCTTATTAACTGTTAGAGCATGAGCAAGAAAATGAAAGCCTTCGCAACAAACACACATGGTGAATATTATTTTAAAATACTAGCTTACTTGGACCTGCAATCTTCACAGTAGACAGTAGAGTACCAAAAATCTTTTCTTAGGGCCTTATTATGACTTTGGCGGAGCAGGAGCGGGCCGCCATGCCATCGCCCCGCTTCCGCACCACCAAAGCCATAAACAGACCGCCTGCCAGATTCCGACTGGAATCCAGATCGGGTGGTCCTGCAGCGGCTGGCCCACGGCAGTGACTGTTTAAACGTTCATAGGAGAGTCGTAACAAGCACTGCAATGGGAAACACCATTGCAGGTTCCTGCAGGGCATGGAATGTCAAGTCCATACTCTGCAGGAACTGGGGGTGCATGCAGACAGGGGGGCACACTATGTGCCCCCCTTGCATACATCTTCTGGCACAGAGGCAACAGGGGGCCCTGTAGTGCCCTTAGTTTCCTCATTGCCACACTTTTCATGGCGATCGCACCACCATGAAAACTGTGGCGGTGAGGAAACTAGTAATATGCTTGGCAGTGCCACAGTGGCACTGCCAGCATATTACCAGGCTCACACCGCAGCAAGACCACCAGGGATTGTGGATCTCTGGCGGTGGCAGTGGTTTTGTGGCGTTCCGACCGTCAAAGTCGAAATATAGCGGGTGGACCTCCAGTCTGGCTGTCCACGGACCGCCACCATGACTACAGCTGTCCAATGGACCGCTGTAGTCTAAATAAGGCCCATAATCTTACAGTACCACAAGATATATAGGGAGAGGGAAAGGTTACCAACAAAGCAGAAGATAAGTGAACTAGAAACTAGTACAGAACGGAAAAAGTTAGCTACCAAACCCCCCCCCCCCCCCCCATGAAATAAGGGGGGGGGAAAAGATAATGCAGGGATACCTGGAATGAAACAAAAATTGGATAGGGGTATTGGAAAAAAGGAGACAGTATAAAAAAGATAAACAAGGTAAAAGAGCTAATCCATTGCGCTTTGCATGCGGGGGTTCGTATGCCGTCCATGTTGCCACGTGAAAGCAAGACATCAGGTGAGGGTGTCAGAGCAACTTTATTTCTCGTTAGCAACATCAGGCTCCAAACAGCAATTCCTGCCTTAGAACCCAGCACCAACATTTTAATACCCCAAGATCCTACCCTAAGCCCACAACAATCATATAACTCAAAATTAGGGAAATAATCATGATAAATAATAAGACTTACTAGGCTGAGCGGAGCCATCAGCGGCGGCGCTGGTGGTCGGCACCTCCTCTCCAGCTCTTCCCAGACCCTCCTCTACACTGCCCTTCTTCTTGCCCTAGGGTGCTGATGTATGAAATGAAGAAGATAAAAAAAATAGATTAGTGGTAAAGTTAATCTCCACAAAATTATTATGACAGACAAACGCAGTCATATAGTACTTATCTAAAAGAGATCGCCTATAGTTCTAATGTAAATGTAATAAAACATGTCTAAAGCGCACTATCACCCCACGGGTAGCCTGGCACTGACTGACAGCAGTTCTAGATTAGAGTCTATCGACTGTCATTGAGTTGGCCATACTAATCCAAAATTCCCTATTCGAAAGTGCCTTAACAAAACCTACATTTGGAACTAATGCATTGCAATGAAGGATCTTTGATTCTATTCTCATTTCTCAACCTGCATGATGGACCAACTCAGTCTCCCATTTTTTGCAATGCAAAGATGCATACTACACATCACTGTGAAATAGCTTGGGACTGTACGAGCTACATAAACAAAGCCACAGAGAACGGTAACTCACTGATATCACTGATTCACTATGGTGACAGGAGGACACTAGAGCCTGCAATGGCTTCTTAATTAATCAGCCAAAGCAAGCGCCGATGAGTATGATTAGGGAGCGACGAACAGCTGTCTAGCTGAAACTGGATCACATAATAATAATATTCTAATGTAAACTGAACGTAACTTAGCACTGAGCAGGTCGAACAGGCCCTGCTCCCTTTAAAGGATATCCGCCCAGCGGTGCGTCAACTGCTGGATGGTGTGCAGAATCTGGCTGATGTGCCTCACAAACTAGAGCACACTCCCCCAGCGCAGAAACGTTCATTACTCATTACACTGAACCACATTCACATTACTCATTACACTGAAACCACGTTCACATTCTGCAGTTGAAGTAAAGAAGCTGTCCATAACGTGTGCTAACGGTTTCAAGCTTTCAGGGATTCAATTTTTATTATAATATCTGAAATAATTGATATACTGCCTTGTATCTAATATATATTTAACCTGCTACTAAGATTTTGTAATTCTGTCTCAAAATATTTGATATCTACATAATCTGACTAATAAACTGGTTGTAGGAATCTTATTGCACATACAAACGTTTTGTATTCATGTGCATCTTTGATTGTATTTATGCTTCTAGACACATTTGATGCATTAGCCATTGTCATCATTTTTCACAGGTGATTTGCTAAGCTCCTATAGAACTGTGCTCTGTTGATGCTAACACAGCTTTTGGTGTTACTATTGAAGTACTGCACAATCAAACAGTGTTTAGACTCAATATCGCAAAGAGAAATATTGAGGGCCAAAATAATGTGTCTAGAATATTGAGACCAAAAACATTGTGAAGGTAATTTTCTATAGGTAAGAAAAGCTTTACTACATATAACTCCACATGTATGTACCTTGCAGGGGTGGCTGGCATGGATCGGGGGTGGAGGGCGGGGCAGGGGTGAGGGTGTAAAAAAAGAAGAAAAAAACGTACCTCCTCGCCGCATCTCTCCTCCGTCGTCACCACGTCTCTCCTCCATCTTCTTGCTGTGTCTCTCCCAACCAGGAACAGGAAGCACCTGGGCTCCCAGGCTCTCCATAGCCAATTATAACGCTGCAATGCAGCGTTGTGATTAGTCTGAGCACTGTGGTTCAGCACACAGCCAAAGAATGGGGGCCTGGGCATGTTCTGAGACGGCCGACCAAACAGGCATGTGCACTTACAGAGTACCCACCACTCCTCCCCCTGCTCCTCTGTGAGCAGACCAGCCCCGCCCTTCAAAGCTGCCACAGCGGAACAAATAAAATTATAACATCAAGTTATTATCATTTTATTTTTCCTTTATTTCACTGCTGCAAAGCAGTGAGGCGACGCTCCCCTGCCTTAGCGGAGGAACCGCCACTGGTACCTTGACGATATATATTGAAGATACGTAGTTGTGGAGTTAAGTATGGTAAATCTATACTTACCTATTTGCAATTACCTTCTCAAAATTTTGGTCCTTGATATTTTTGACACAGTATTATGTCCACACAATATTTCTGTTTCTGATAGTCTGTCAGCGATCCCCATCAAACTACATTTTTTCAGTAGCATTCAATGAAGTTTCAGCAAATGGCCCAAGTGAATCTGATGCTGATTCAAGAACTAAAATCTGCATGTGGATTAATCCATCCGCCTCATATGTGGTCATGTCGTGCCGCTGCATCTCCTGTTTAGGCTACCCAATTCTGTTAAAGCATCATATGATATGCCAATGTTTTATATTAACACCAAAGTGGTCAATAAATGGTTTAAACCAGTATATTTTGAGCACTCAAATCACTCCTCATATAGTCTAGGGAAAACTCAAAAAATGTTGAATAAGCATTGTAGTCTTTCCACACAGTTCTTCAAGAACTTTCACTTCACTTGAGGACATTCAGTGTACATCTAGTACATTTCCAATTGCCATAAATCTTACTTCTAGCAATAAAAAAGCAATTTCCCAGACTATCTTTGATATTTGGCTGAGGCCTGTTAAGTTGCTTATAGTTTATCATAAAACATTGGGGGGCAGATTTACAATAAACTAACGCAGCACGGCGCAGCAAGTCATTTTGCTGCGCCGTGCTGCGCTAGTTTGGAAAGCACAGCGATGGAACATATTTACAACAATATGTCGCATCTCTGTGCTTCCCCCTGCGCTGGCGCACAAACAGCTGCCATGCGCCCGCGCGGGCACCCTTGCACCATGGTGCAAGGATGCCTGCGTCGTGGGGAGATTGTTTTTGTTCAGGAAGGGTTCCCTTCCTGAACAAAAACAATCTGAAATGCCGTTTTCAACTTCAATGTGTGCTGCATTAGCACACATAGAAGTTGAAAAACAGCATTCTTCAATGATTGTTTTTGTTCAGGAAGGGAACCCTTCCTGAACAAAAACAATCATTAGAGGTGATTTCTCTTTCAATGTGTGCTGCAGAATGCAGCACACATTGAAACAGGAAACAAAAACGAGGAGAAATGAATACGTTTCTCCTCGTTGCGCCTCGCTATGCCTCCCCTGGGGAGGCGTAGCATTGACACGCATTTCCAGATTCATGATTCCTCGTAAATCTGGAAATGTGTCTCGTTCCATGGGTGTTGCGTGGGAACACCCACAGCAACACCCATGGAACACTCCTTACACGCAAAGTGCTGCGTGTGAAGGGGCCATATTTACAAGGAGAGGAAAAGTCACGCAGGGTGGCTTTTCCTCTCCTTGTAAATATGGAGAAGTGGAATGCGCCTCCAGTACATCACAAAAAGTGACGTACTGGTGGCACAGGGGGCTTGTAAATCTGCCCCTGGGAGTTTATTAATGCCTATGACTTCTTTACAAACATCCTTGGACAGCAAGCTCCAGCTTGTGGTTCGCACAGTGCCATTCATTCAACTACAGATATTTTACTTTAAGAAGAGTTGTCACACCAGATTTCCTACCTATCAAATCAGAAGCACCATCCATTGCAGGCTCAACCAAATGCATTTTGAAATACTCCTCGATAATACTGTGTTTGTATAAGCATGTCAGTAAGACAGACACCCCCAGGATTTTGCGGCTTTAGGTGGAAAATTTCACGGCCAAAAAAAGCATCATTTGTGGCCCAAAACCTCAAAAGGTGCTGTATTTTTGCAATGGGCAAAAAAAGTGCCCACCACAAGAATTCTGATGGCTTGTGCTCTGTCACTGCTGGAGACTGTACTATGTCACAGTCTGTAATGTTGCAGAGTCTCTTGCAACACAGCGCCTGGAACCGGAGGGTATCTGATGCCAAAAAGAGCAGTTTACAAAATGAAATCTGGGGGCATATTTACAAGGAGTTAATGCCACCAGAACGTCACTTGTTGCGACATTCTGGTGGCATTAAGTCCTTCGCCTTATTTACAAGGCGGGATTAAAACACACTAAGTGGCTTAATGCCGCCAAGTAAATGATGCCCCTATTTACGCAGCACTTAGCGGGAAAGGGGCATGCAATAGGTGTTGCAGTGGGCGTTCAGCCGCAACACCCATTGCTTTTTGGCGCTGCCCCATATTTACTAGGTATGGGACAGTGCCAAAAATATCACCAGGGAATACCTTGTCTTAAGCAGGCGATACGAGGGGAAATGTTTTATTTCTCCTCATATTTTGCTCATAGAAAAAGCAAATCACCAGTAAAGATTGTTATGTGCATGAAGGTGTCCCTTCCTGAAAATAAACAATCACCCCTGCAGCGCAGGCCCCCTTGCAACATGGCGCAAGGTTGCCTGCGCTGACGCTAGGTGAAATGCAGGGGTGCACCGTATTTTTGTAAATAAGTCGCATCGCTGCAAAACAGATTAAACAAAAAAAATGGTACGCATCATTATGCCTGTGATGTACATTGCTACACTGTAGTGGATAACGTCCAAGTGAATTAAAACCTGCAATTTGCTAAAAAAAAATACAAAAATGGTTTGTTCTGAAACCATATTGAGCACAGTTGAGGATCTCGTTTTGTTTGGATAGTCTGAAAGTGTAGTGTTGAGGTGTTTTTCAAGGATTTTCGGCGACATTGGCAAGCAAGAATTTGGGTGGTCATTTTTTCTCCTGCCTAACACCAACGCATGCACCCTTGCACCATAGTGTGAGGGTGCCTACGTTACAGGCAGGATTGTTTTTGTGCAGGAAGGGACACCCTGATGCTCAAAAGCAATGCTCAGAGGCATATTCCTCTTTCTATGTGTGCTGCAGTAAGCAGCCCACATGGAAATAGGAAGGAACAAGGAGAAATAAAGATATTTCTGCTCATTACGCGTCTATTGGGTAGGCGCAACATTTTCATGCAAACCCAGATTTACAAACATTTGTAAATATGTGTTTGCATCAAAATACATCGGTGGATGCATGGGAATGCCAGTGCTCCACCCACGTAATGCCTATCCAACACAAAGTAATGTAACGCACCACTATGCAATGCCTTGCTTTACTTTGTATTTACTAAACCACAGAAAGTGGTTTCGCATAGCTTAGGAAATGCCAAAAATGATTTTTCTTTGTGGCTGTGCCACAAAAGTGACGAAGCCCTGACAAAAGCATTGTAAATCTGGGCCATAATACCTACCAGTATGGATGACATGTGACTTCTACACGTTATAACCCTTGGTGTCTTTTGTCACAATTACTATTCATTGATTTACACACTTTTTAAAGTTATTGTCTCTGTATAACATATATGTGTGATGTAAAGTGTTCTACACCCTACATTGGTATGAGTACTGCTACAAAATAAATTAAATATATGTGAGAGAGGGGCTAAGGAGAGATAAGGGTACTGTTGGAGAGGCGTAGTGAAGGAATCCATGGTGAAGGGGGTATCTGGGGGGGAAGGGGGGAAGGGATGCAACTAAGATTGTGATGTGAACTGACCATCAAATTGCAGTTTTCACACAATCCTTGTGGTAGTAGATTTCACAGTAGAACCACACAATTGTGATCATCTTCCTCTTATTAAATGTGCGCCTGACATACTGTGCGTTTTTCACTACTAACAGAAGCATGCAACCAAGCTAGCTAAGCTTGCTCTCGTGAATATATTTCCTAAAGTAGCAGATATTAATGAGCAAATGCAAACTTCTAATCAAGGCCATTTTGTTTTAGGCCGCAACAACAACTGCAAGCTAGCCTCACCAGCGGACACCCACGGACCCTTCAGCTGTCACCGCTGCCGACAAACCCACAGCACCGCAAGGAACACGGACCCAGCACAACCCGACCGCAAGAACACACCCGAACCGAAGACCCTGCAATGCATCCTCCTCAACGTCCGATCCCTCCACAAACATGCCACAGAAATCTGGGACCTCCTCGACAGCATCACCCCGGACGTAGCATTCTTCACCGAAACCTGGACCAACACCACCTCAGGACCGGACATCGCCATCACCATCCCCCAAGGATACAAGATCTCCAGGAAGGACCGCCCCACCCGCCCGGGATAAGGAATTGCCATCGTCCACAAATCCACCCTCCGCCTGAGCACATCACCCGACTAGCACACAGACCTGATGGAACACCTTCACTTCAAGATACTGGCCAGCCCCACCGCCACCCTCCGAGGAACCCTCATCTACCGACCCCCTGGACCCCGCGGACCCTTTGCCAACTCCATCACGGACATCATTTCCCCGCAGGCCATCGCATCCACCAACTACACCCTGCTGGGAGACCTCAACTTCCACCTCGACAACCACTGGACCCCAACACCGCATCCCTCCTGGACAACCTCCACAACATCGGACTTCACCAGATCGTGACAGAGCCCACGCACTCAGCAGGACACACCCTCGACCCCCTCTTCACTACAGGAAACTCCGTCACCTTCAGCCACACCGCCGAACTCCCATGGAACGACCACTTCACCTTCAGAACACCCACCATCCACAGACACCAGCACCTGCTCCCACGAAGAAACTGGACCAGAATCACCGACGACCAGCTCACCTCCTCACTCAACAACTCCACCCCAACCATCGCGGAAAACGACGACCCCAACACCGCAGCCCGAACCCTGCATAGATGGATCTCGGACAGCGTCAACACCATAGCCCCCCTCAAGAAAAACAACAATACCCGCGCCAAGAAAGCCAGATGGGTAACCACCGAACTTCGAGAGTCCAGACGCACTTGCCGCCGCCTCGAAAAGGCCTGGAGGAACACTAAATCCACAGAAGTCCACAACAACTTCAGAGCTGCCACCAACGCCCACCACTAACTCATCAGAGAAACAAGGAAAAAAGCGATTGAAGACAGAATCTCCACCCACGCGCACAACATCCTCGACTCCTCCCAATCCGGATTCAGAAAAAACCACAGTACGGAAACCGCACTCCTCGCCGCAACAGACGACATCCACACCCTACTGGACAAAGGTGAAACAGTAGCCCTCATCCTCCTCGACCTCTCAGCGGCGTTCGACACAGTCTCTCACCGCACCCTAGTACGCAGACTCCACGACGCAGGAATCCAGGACAAGGCCCTCAACTGGATCCGCTCCTTCCTCTCCGGCAGAACGCAGCGGGTCAGACTTCCCCCTTTCCTCTCGGACCCTACACCTACCACCTGCGGAGTCCCCCAGGGCTCCTCCCTCAGCCCGACACTCTTCAACGTCTACATGGCTCCACTCGCCCCCATCGTCAGGACCTACGGACTGAACATTGTGTCATACGCAGACGACACCCAACTCATCCTCTCCCTATCCAACGAACCAAACACCGCCAGACACAACTTTCGAGAAGGCATGGAAGCCGTCGCCAAATGGATGAAAAACAGCTGCCTACAACTAAACACCAACAAAACAGAAATTCTCATCATGGGCCCAAACCCCGACGCCTGGAGCGACACCTGGTGGCCCCCCACCCTCAGAAACCCGCCAACCCCCACGGACCACGCACCCAACCTGGGAATCATCCTGGACTCCGAGCTCAAAATGGACCGCCAGATCAACTCCGTCTCGTCTTCCTGCTTCCACACCCTCCGCCTCCTTCGTAAGACCTTCAAATGGATCCCCCTCGAACTTAGAAAGACCGTCACTCACGCCCTGGTCACCAGCAGACTCGACTACGGCAACGCACTCTACGCCGGAATAAACAAAAACCTCACCCGCAAGCTACAGAACATCCAGAACGCCGCCGCAAGACTGGTCCTCAACCTGCCAAAACACTGCCACATCGCCCAGCACCTGCGCACACTCCACTGGCTCCCCGTCGAGGCGAGAATCACCTTCAAGATACTCACCCACGCACACAAGGCCCTCCACGGCACCGGACCAGCATACCTGAACAGCCGACTCAAATTCCACGCACCCCGAAGGACCCTACGATCAGCCCAGCTCTCCTACGCCATGGTCCCCCGCACCAAAAAGACCAGATCGGGAGGCCGCTCCTTCTCCTTCCTCGCGGCCAAAGCCTGGAACGCCCTTCCGCTCCACCTCAGACAGACAACATCGCTCCCCATCTTCGCAAGAAACCTCAAAACCTGGCTCTTCGCAAGACCCCCTCCTTGATGGAATGGATCCTGCACCCTCCCTACCCCTAGCGCCTTGAGACCCTTACGGGTGAGTAGCTGCGCTTAACAAACTTCTGATTGATTGATTGATTGATTAGGCAACTTGATTTGCACAACAGAAAAAATTTGCACATGGAACATGTGCAGCATTGGAGGAAAGGAAAGGAAAAATTAAAAGTGCATTAATCAATGCAGTATGGGTTCACGACTGTGCACGGACACTCAGGGCCTCATTTACAAGATTTTGATACAAGGCAGCGCAATAAATCACTTGGCTGTGCTGCCCTGCGTCAAAAGATAAGGACAGGAATGCACCGTATCTATGAGATAGGGTGCATTCCTGTCCTCTTTCACTGCGCTGGTGCACAAATCGCTGCCTTGCGCCAATGCAGGCACCCTTGCACCATGGTGCAAGTTTGTCTGTGTTGCTGAAATTATTTTTTGGTGCAGGAAGGGACACCTTCCTGCACAAAAACAATCAATGGAAGTGTTTTCCTCTTTCTATGTGTGCTGCAAAGGAGAAATAAAGTTATTTCTCCCCGCCACGCCACCCCTGGGGAGGTGCATGGTTTTGACGCATTCCCAGATTTACACTATGTTGTACACCCACCGCAACGCCAATGGCATGCCTCCCTGACACAATGTGAGCAGGGCTTTAAGTGGGATGAAATAACTGGGGGGGGCTCTCAAAGGGGCGTGGTCGATGTAATTAAGGGCATGGCTTAAAAACATATAAACCGAAAATCTGGGCTTAGCACAGTGTGCCGCCTGACTGGTATTATGCTGTGTCTGTCAGGGGGGTAACACAGGCCCCCGCATCCCCCGCGGTGCGGGGGGGCCCCTGAGCTGCAGGGGGCCCCCTCAGCACAGTACTTAGGCCTGAGCACTCCGTATTAAATCCGGAGCGGGGGCCCCTCTGAGTGCATTGCAGGGGGGCCCCTTAAACTTTCGTTACGCCATTGGTGTCTGTCACTGCATCCAGATATATAACAAGTAACATTACACCTACAACAAACCAGGGCTATTGGCTTTTTCAGTGGTTGTTGATTGCATAAGATAAATAAGCAACAGCTATGGCTTTATTTTATAGCATATTGAAAACTTCAGTTCTGAAATGATGAGACTGAAAGAACTATAACGAGTCTCTGAAGTTACATCAAAGGCAGTGAAGGGTGGCACTGCTGCAGGGTTAAGATTTATTTTTTTCATCGAGGGTGAGGGCAAAAATGGACAGCCCGATAGGGACCCGTCTCAGCACCTGCTTTTTAGAATTGCAGTGCTCAGCACCGGCAGGACCCGGCCCACTTAAATCCCTGAGTGTGAGGCAATGCAGGGACTTTTGCTGCATTGTCTTACACTATATCTATGAGGCCATGAAAAGCCATGCAGTGTGGCTTTGTGTTGCCTCGTAGGTATGATTG
This sequence comes from Calotriton arnoldi, assembly GCA_963921515.1. NCBI lineage: Eukaryota > Metazoa > Chordata > Amphibia > Caudata > Salamandridae > Calotriton > Calotriton arnoldi. The sequence goes on from CAWUFW010008366.1 coordinate 221,659, forward strand.
AGAGGCCTGCACCACCGAAGAGCCATTAATAGTGACGCTCCAGCGGCGGACGCCTCTTGTAAATGAGGCCCTCAGCTGGGACACTATGAATGAATATCGTCTGGGCACAGGGTTTGACTTCAACCATCTATTGATGTGTGAATGAAAGATGCAATCCCAGAATGCACACTTTTTGGCCAAAATTATGGGAACCATTCATCCTAAACGAAAAGGTTTGAGAATGCTGTGCCCAACAGTTCCTGCCCATTTCAACCTCTAGGCTTGTGAGGAATGGGCGTTCTCTCGTCATCCCCATTTTTTTGGTGTATAGGCACACAGCAACCTGCCGGTCACAAGGTTCGGCTGGTGCTGAGTAACTGCCTATATATTTTAGTCTTTACTACAATTATAGTTTGCGCGTCTATTTCTCACATACCCTCACCACACCGCCATGTGATGCGTCCCATGACACTATAACCATAGCTCAGTGGTGATCACGCATGACGTGAAAACACGTCCCACATAGGTTCAAAACTAAAACACCCTTCGAACTACACACCCAACATGGTGTCGTTTTCAAGCACTTCGGGGTTTCATATGGGGTAGTAGGCGCCGTACCAGTTCTAAAATACAATTGAATGCCCACACATCCTCTTTCTCACACCACTGCTTCCAAGCAAACCCCATCTTCAAGTTTAGAATAACCCCGGCTACCTCCAAACCAGGTCTGAGCTCGGGGTCCACCGGAAGAACTGAAATAAAACCTATTTGCTTGGACAGCATCTCTGCCTCCCTCGGGGGGGCTTGCACGTGTTTAATTGTTAACAGCCACTAGTCTGGAACGACCTGATACGTTGAAGCAGCAAGACGAAGGCAGGGCAACTATTCATGCAGTGGAAAATCGGACCCGCGTGACTACTGACATCCCTACCCTGCCATCCGAAGTCAGCGGTTAGCATTCTAATAAGGGGCTCGAGCTGAGCAGCCGTCCTTTAACTCTATAGATAAACTGCTGGCTTCAGGCACCTGTCTGTAAATTCCACGTCAACCGGCGGCCCTGTCTGGTAACGGGTCAGATATGTGAGAATGGAGGGGGGAGGGGGAGTGAGAAACCAGGGTGGTGAGGTGCAATAAACAAGGCTGAACTCATTAAAACCGGCGCAGTAATTAGCTCCCCGTCTTCCTTCTCACCTGCGGGACCTCTCTACCCTTTCCAGCACCAGCCGGCTATGCATCCTCCATCATTCTGATGTGTCCGAAGGGATCTAAGGAGAGGTAGAGAGAGAGGGGATGCAAGGGAAGAGAGAGCACGGAAGAGGGGAGGGTGAGCAAGAGCGAAAGAGGAAATGGTGGGACAGATGTGTTAACGGAAAGTACCTGGCGTGAAAGGAATGACTGAAAGATCGACAGCAAGCGAAGCAGAAAAAAGGGAGGCAGGAAGGACCTTAAAAGTAGGCCCGGCTGAAACGTTCTCAACATAGGCGTAATCTTGCATAATTTCCAGCATATTGCGTTACAATTTTTTTACTTGAAATGCCCAAAATTATGCCATTAGTCCAGGTCGCGTAATTTTCCAGCCATTTGGGGAAAAATCCCTATCACAGGGGCACTGGAGGAATGGAAATGAATAGAAGGTGAACGACTGCTGTTCAAGTCACGTGCGATTTAGAACCTTTCTTTTCCAGCACAATATGCATCTTCCCATCCAAAATGGATGCGAAGATGCATTTTGTGCAAAAATAGTACATTACAATAGCGATAAATGCTGGTTTTGCTGTTTGCATTATTTCACGTGATTTCATCAGATTTTTGTGTGATTATGTAAAGGGAAATTACGCTAATTGTACACACCTCTTCTTAAAAGAAGGGGAGTAAGGAGTGGGTGGGCTGCATTATAAATATTGTCTTGTGTAGCTCCATCGGCCCCTAGTTGTGCCGGACGAGATGTGCACGTCTTCTCACTATATATAGGTCCCAAGCCTGAAAAGGAAGGGCGTCCGTCATTTCCGTAGGAAGAGGGTTTTAATTGAAAGCCTGGGTCACTGCTGCGCCCATCGATTTCCCTTTCTTCTCCTTAACGGGCACGCCCTGGAACAGATCAGGTCCAATCTGAGGAGGTTGCTTGCAATAACATCAAGGCATCACTCACTCCAGTTGAAATAATTGATGGATGGAAAGGGAAAAGTGAGCGATTGACGTCTCTCAGTGGAAACACCGCCACCTAGGCTGCTCATATGAGAGCTGACAAAAGCTGCAAGCTCATAGCGCACTCTCTTGGCATCTAAAGTTGTCACCTGGCCGGTTATTTTAACTGGCTGGTCTGTATTTTTAAATTCAGACAGATAAAAATACTGGAGAAAACGGTGAAAGGCGGTATTTTTTTACCTTCAGAAACACAAACCTAAAACACCAAACACATAAAGAAATATATTATAAAGTATCCGAGAGCTGTCTAATCTTTTGAGGATGCATAGTTGAGCAAACAGACATAATTGCTAGGCTACAAAAGAATCCTGGCAATTTTGCAATAATTTTTTTCACCTACCAGATAGTGGCATTCCAGAATAGCAAAAAGTATACTAATGGGTGGTATTTTTCGGTCTTGTCTGAGACAGTGGATTCCCTGTCGCTTGCGAGATCTCTTGTTTAAAAAAAACTTTAAAATGGCTTAGAGTCCACCCTTTACTTACCAACGGTTGGCTTCACTGCCACTCTCATTTCCTTGCTTCTCATTGGCCAGCGAGCATCGGTTTCACTTTATTCTTTGTGCGTTTGTCTCTTTGATGGAGCATGGACCAAATACTAATTGATTTCTTTATGAGTCCCTTCGCTGGACACACACAAATTGAGGTACTTATTTTTTCCCTGCCACCCTTGCTTATTGCCATCGTCCCTCCTGCCCCAAATAATTGTTTGCCCGTGTCGCTTGCTGCCCCGTCCTTCTTGCTCTATTGCTTGTTGCCCCCGTATCTCCCACTCCATTGCTTGTTGCCCTGTCTGTCCCTTTTGTCACTCCTCCTGCTCATTGCTTGTTGCTTCGTCTCTTCCGCCCTGTTGATTGTTTCTAATAAAAAGGTGGTCCCTATGGGGGAAGTGTAGCCCTTGACTTCCACGGCAAAATGTCAAGAAGGGGATACAAACACCTCTAACACAAATAACTTAGCATTACATATTTATCTTTTTATTTTATTTTAGCAACTTTTTCTTTGATTGTTGACAGTGAGAAGTAAAACTTATATTTGCTCTATCGAACACAAGGTGCTCCAAAAAAGGGGGGTGACGGCGCAGTGAAAGTGACTATAAGTGCATAAAGTGCATACGTGCTATGTACAGAAAAATATACATGTAGCTGATAGGGATAATAGAGTGTTAGAGATCAACCCCCGCTAAGCAAGTGCTTCTTGAAAAACAGTCCACATATAATGTTTTTGTCGACGTTTCGACCCCTGGACTTAGATTATTTGAAATGGGGTCATCATCAGGACGCAGAAATATATAGGAGACATCAACTGATTGGGGCAATTAGTCCACGAATCAAGAGAATCTTTAAACATCAGTCTTCGAACAGTTTTCAAAACAGGTATTCATACATGTGGGACCGGAGTTGCTGAAGTTTGGAAAGGAGGCCTTTCATCATCAAAATTAAATCTGTTTTCAAGTGCGCTTCTGTCTTGCACTGCAATTTCTGTTTCCTAACTCTCCAAACTCAGGCATCTCTTCTGGGCCATCATGGCTATCATGGCCCAGAAGAGATTCCTGAGTTTGGAGAGTTAGCCAAGGCACTGAACCCTTGCCAGGAGCAGTGTGCTGGATGCAGTGTTGCATGACCCAGGGCAAGGGTGGGCCTACATCTGCTCTGTCGATGTAGGCAGTTAGGGTCCCGGATGCATCTAATCTAGAACCAGAAGGGTTCTTAGTGCAGTTTTGTTTCTCTGTAGGGATAGGTAGCTACATGATTGAGTTAGGTGGGTGATTTCAGTATAGGAAGGACAGTGGAAGGTCTCAGTAGTAGCAGACAACTGGGGAATGGTATGTCTGGTTAGAACCCATTGGCACTTCTTAAAGCTAAGTAGATAAGAGTACCCATGAGTGATGGCTATCCTTTCCCTACTTTCAGCTGGTGACAGCATGTGTTTTAATTGAGTTCCACCCATTCAGTACACCCAGATTTTTTGCTTTTTGGATCATACAGTTTTGGACTTTTTACTGTGGGTGAGTCTCACTACATGTGTCTAACCGATGGGAAGCACGTGGTAAGTGGACTGCACATGTTTTCTGCCATTATCAACCTTTTAAGATAAGGCTGCTGCTTCTCAGCAAGAGTAAGGGGCTCTTGGCTATTTACATGCAAACACGTATACCCATTGTTAGATTTGGGGGTCTCTAGTTGGCAGAGGTAGGTACCTTTGTCCAAATAGGGACCCTTGCGTCTAGTCAGGGAAAGTAGGTACACTCCCGAAATAACCCCTGCTCACCCTCTTGGTAGCTTGGCACGAGCAGACAGGCTTAGTTCAGAGGCAGTGTGTAAAGCATTTGTGAACACATACAGTAATCAAGTGACAACACTACAAATGGACACCACACAGGTTATATATTTATAAAAATAGGTATACTTTATATAGATTTATCACAAGACCATAAACGACAAAAATAATCCACAATACTGTCAAGAGTGCTTAGTTCTGATCAAAAAGGCTTAATTCAAGGTTCTGGGCGAGTCGGTAGCCTCCTCTGGCTACGGCGATGTCGAGAACAAACAGAGTCTAACAAATCCAGCTGACCGCGTCGAGACGGGCCAACACAGCGTAGACAGACTCGGTCACAGTACCTTTACTTGAAGCGGCAGGCACGGGCGTGCGAGCCGGATGGCTGTTCGTCGCGGTCGCGATGCAAAAATGGAAGCGTTGCAGGACGCGTTGTCCCTCGATGCGGTGCAGGCAGCGGCTCGTTGACGCCGTTGAGACGGAGTCGGTGAGACCAAGGCCGGGCGTTGCAGGGCGAGACGGTGCTTCGATGCGGTGCTGGCAGGTTGCGGTGCGGCAACGGAGCCGGATTCAGGAGCTGGCGTCGATCAGTCCGGACAGCGGTGCGAGTCGGGCGGTGCGTCGCAAAGCGTGCGAGCGGTGCCCAACTCCGGTGCGGTCACAGGACTCGAACTCAGCAGCAGTGACCGTGTCGGTCGGACCGGTTCGATTCGGCGTAGCGAAGCGTTGCAGGACGCGTTGTCCCTCGATGCGGTGCAGGCAGCGGCTCGTTGACGGAGTCGGTGAGACCAGGGCCGTGCGTTGCAGGGCGAGACGGTGCTTCGATGCGGTGCTTACAGGACACCGAGTCGGTCGTGAGAGTCGGTCACAGCTCCCTACCTCTGTAGCCACTGAAACAGAGTTTCCAGCAGCAATTCACAAAGGGGTGAAGTCCAATGGTCCTGGGACTTCGGTCAGGGGGCAAGCTCTCTTCCAAGCCCTTGGAGATCCTTCACAAGTTGATGAAAGTCACAGCAAAGCAAAAGTTCCTTTCTCCTTTCTTTGGCAGTCAGGCAAACCACTGCAGGCCAATCCCCCAAGCAGCACTTCAGGCTTAGGGATAGTCTCTCCTCAGTTTCTTCTTGGTTCCGCTCCTCAGCAAAGGTTTCTTCTTGTTCCCAAAAGTGATCTAATTTTCCTGGGGTCTGGGTGCCCCTCTTATACCCTGATTCTCTTTGTTCTCTGGAGGCAGAGAGGCCTCCGCCTAGTCCAAAACCAGTTCTGGTCAGTCCTGGAGCACTTTGTTTTTCTGACTCCTTCTTTCCTTTCAGAATGTGGGGCAGAGTGCTCAGCCGCCCGGCAGGAGGTGGAGCCAGCATTGTGGAAGGCAGGCACAGCCCTATTCAGACCCAGGTGCAACTCCTCCCTCCACTCTGGATGTAGATCTTTCTATTCAGCCCTGCGCTGACTCACCCTGTCTCCTGTAGCCACCCCCAGCCCCTGTCACTCAATCTCCAGACAAGGAATACACAACCTAGCAGAGGCAGGCTTGGATAGTTAGGCAAGAAAATACCCACTTTCTAAAAGTGGTATTTTCAAACACAGAATGTTAAAACCAACTTCACTAAAAGATGCATTTTATCATCCTGAGTTCAGGCATACTAAATTCGTTTTTTTACCATGTTCCCTGGGTCAGTTCTGACTATAAGGTGTAGTAGTCAGTCTGCCCATTCTGGCCTATGGGGAGCAGGTAGCCTTGCAATAGTGAAAAACGAAAATGGCTGTAATTCACTATTAGGACATGCCACACACACCAGGGCATGTCCTACCTTATACTTACAATGCACCCTGCCCTAGGGCCTACTTTAGGGGTGACCAACATGCAGTAAAGGGAAGGTTTAGGGACTGGTAAGTGGGTGTACTCACCAAGTCGACATGGCAGCCCTAGGCTGCACACAGGCTCTGCGATGGCAGGCCTGAGACACATTTTACAGGCCGCTTCTGTGGGTGGCACAACCAGTGCTGCAAGCCCACCAGCGGCATTGGATTTACAAGCCCTGGGCACACTGAGTGCACTGTACTAGGGACTGACAAGTAAACCAATCATCCAATCATGGAGTCACTAATACATATATCAATTAACGATAGGGAGCACTTGCACTTTGGCACTGATTAGCAGCGGCAAAGTGCCCATGAGCATCTAGTCCAGCAAAAACATATCGGCAACAGTGGAGGCATTACGAAAAATGGAAGGGAGACCCACGCCAAGGATGCCAGGTCTAACACGTGTCCCCTCCAGCTGAAATGTGGGGTGAACTATCCTACCCCTAGGGAGTTCTCATCGCTAAGGCGGAAAAATCTGGACAGACCATCAGCATTGGCGTGTTCTGTACCAGGGCGGTGTTCCACCGTAAAGTCCATCCCCTGTAGGGAAATGGACCACCTCAACAGCTTTGGATTCTCACCCCTCATCTGCATCAACCATCTGAGGGGCCTGTGGTCTGTCTGAACCCGGAAGTGAGTCCCAAACAGGTATGGTCTCAGCTTCTTCAGAGCCCAGACCACAGCAAATGCCTCACGCTCAATAGCACTCCATCTCTGTTCCCGGGAAGTAACCTCCTACTGATGAAGGCTACAGGTTGGTCTAGGCCCTCCTCATTGATCTGTGATAGAACAGCCCCTACACCATGCTCTGAAGCGTCGGTCTGAACAATGAACTCATTGGAGAAGTTGGGTGCCTGGAGCACAGGCGCCGTGCACATGGCAGTCTTCAAGGTGTCAAAAGCTTTTGACAGGCGTCAGTCCAAATCACTTTCCTGGGCTGCTTCTTGAAGTCAGCTCTGTCAAGGGGGCAACAATGCTGCCATACCCCTTGACGAATCTCCGGTAATACCCGGTGAGTCCTAGGAAGGCTCTCACCTCTGTCTGGGTCTTGGGGGCTCCCAAGCCAGAATGGTATCAATTTTCGGCTGGAGGAGCGCCACCTGGCCGCTCCCAACCTGGTGTCCCAAGTACACCACAGAACCCTGCCCAATCTGGCACTTACTTGCCTTGATTGTGAGGCCTGCCCTCCGCAGCGCCATCAACACTTCCCAGAGGTGGCGCAGATGTTCTTCCCAACGGGCACTGAACACTGCGATGTCATCCAGGTAGGCGGCACTGAAATCCTCCAGTCCAACCAACACCTGGTTGACCAACCTCTGAAAGGTGGCAGGGGCATTCTTCATCCCAAAGGGCATCACCCGGAACTGGTAGTGCCCATCTGGTGTGGAGAATGCTGACCTCTCTTTGCCCCATCAGTCAAGGCGATCTGCCAGTACCCAGACGTTAAGTCAAACGTGCTGAGGTACCGCGCCGCCCCTAACCGATCTATGAGCTCATCAGCTCTGGGGATGGGGTGGGCGTCAGTCCTGGTGACGGAATTGAGTCCCCTGTAGTCCACACAGAACCGGAGTTCTGGTGTGGCACCAGGCGCGGCAGCCTTTGGAACCAAGACCACTGGGCTGGCCCAAGGGCTGTTAGAGGACTCAATGACCCCTAGCGCAAACATCTTGGAGACCTCCTCCTTGATGCAGGCTCTGACCCTGTCAGTCACCCTGTAAGCCTTGTGCTTCACAGGAAGACTGTCCCCAGTGTCCACATCATGGACGCACCAATGAGTGACACTGGGAACCAGGGAGAACAGGTCAGGGAACTGTCCCAACAGTTGGCGACAGTCACCCTGCTGCTCAGGTGTCAGGGAGGTAGAGAGGTTTACTCCCTCCACTGATCCATCTTGCTCTCGGGCTGACAGGAGGTCAGGAAGAGGCTCGGTCTCCTCCTCCATTCCATCATCTGTAGCTAAGAGCATGCCCACTTGGGACCTCTCCAAGTGGGGCTTCAGGCGGTTCACATGCAGGACCCGCAAGGGGTTCCTGGGAGACTGCAAGTCCACCAAATAGGTAACTGGACTCTTGCGCTCCACCAACGTAAAAGGGCCGGTCCACCTGTCCTGGAGCGCACAAGGCTCCACAGGGGCCATGACCCACACTTTCTGACCAGGCTGAAGCTCTACCAGAGTGGCATTCTGGTCGTACCACCGCTTCATCTCCTCCTGGCTGGCTTCCAGATTTGCCTCAGCAAGCTCTCTGAAACGCCTAGTCTGGTTCCTGAAGGCCAGCATGTAACTGTATACATCCTGGGAGGTTTCCTGGGAGATTGCTCCCAGCCTTCCTTGACCAAACTCAGAGGTCCTCGCACCGGGTGTCCATAGAGGAGCTCAAAGGGACTGAACCCTAGAGACTTCTGTGGCACCTCCCGGTATGCAAACAACAGGCATGGTAAGAGGACGTCCCATTTACGCCTCATGGGTTCTTCCAGACCCATAATCATGCCCTTGAGGGTCCGGTTGAATCTCTCAACCAGACCATTTCCTTGAGGGTGGTAAGGAGTGGTGAACTTGTAAGTTACACCGCACTCCTGCCACAGGGACTTCATGTACTTGGACACGAAGTTGGTACCTCTGTCAGACACCACCTCTTGAGGGAATCCCACACGTGAGAAAATTCCCATCAGTGCCCGTCCTACCACGGGGGCCGTCACTGTCCTCAGAGGGATGGCTTCAGGGTACCGGGTGGCATGGTCCACCAAGACCAGGATAAACCTGTTGCCCATGGCTGTCTTGGGGTCCAGTGGCCCCACAATATCAATACCCACCCGTTCAAAGGGGGTGCTGACCACAGGGAATGGCTGGAGAGGAGCCTTGTGCTTCCTCCCACTCTTTCCACTTGCCTGGCAAGTCTGGCATGTCCTGCAGTGAGTGGCGGCACTCCTGCGCATCTGGGGCCAATAGAAATGGGTAACAAGCCTGTCAAAGGTCTTGTCCTGCCCCAGATGTCCCGCTAACGGTACATCATGAGCCAACCCCAGTAGGAAGGCTCTGAAGCGCTGGGGGACCACCAGCACACGGGCTGACCCAGGCTCAGCAACCTTAGGCTCTGAATACAGGAGACCATTCTCCCAGTAAACCCAATGTGATCCAGACTGATCACCTGCTGCCTGGTCTGTGGCCTGTTGCCTCAGACCCACGAGAGAAGGGCATGTGTTCTGCTCCTTGCAGAACTCTTCCCTGGAGGGTCCTCCTTCTTGCTGCCAATGAGTCAGCTCAGGTAGGTCCCCCAGTTCAGCTACCTGTTCCCCTGTAGGCTCCAGGGCATCCCCCTCAGGGTCTGCCTCCTCCTGGACCGTGGGAACTTCGGGGTCCGGTTTCCCACGCCCCCTGCCTCCTCTCTCTCTGGCAGGCACCTGGGCCTCCCTCTCAGGCTCCAGGTCCTCTTGAACACCTTTAGCTGCCATTGACCGGGTGGTCACACATGCCCAATCAGGCAAGCCCAACATTTCTAAATGCGCACTCCGCTCCACGTTAGCCCAAGGTGAGTTCTCCAAATCGTTCCCTAACAAACAGTCAACAGGCATGGCTGGCCTCACAGCTACTTGAAGAGTACCCGAGACCCCCCCTCACTCAAAGGGAACCTGAGCCACCTTGCAGTGACTCTCTGTGTTGTCAGCGGCAACAACCGGATAGAATGCATCAGGGATAACCTGCTCTTTAGACACCAGGTGACACTTGACAGCTGTCACACTGGCTCCTGTGTCTCTCAGAGCCTCCACCCTATGGCCATTGATGGTCACCCACTGCCTGTATTTCTTAGTGTTCTCAGGCAGCGGGGTCCTAGGGACCATCTCAGAGTCTCCTAATGAGACAAGGGAAAACACTGTGGGATCCCCCCACCTTGGGCACCCAACTCCTCCCCCAGGGCTACACTAGCCAACTGCCGGGGGACTGCACTGGTGGGTGCTGGTTTTCCATGCAAAGGGCAACGAGGATCGTTTGCCTTGTGGCCAGGGGCGCCACACTTGTAACATACCAGTGGTCCCTGGTGAACAGGGGGCCTGTCGGGGCCACTGGCTTCTTCTCAGGGGAGGCTGGGAACCTTTCCCTTGGTTCCCTTGGGGTTTACTTTGGGGCCCTTTATGGAACTCCTTCTGTTTACCCTTGTCCCCCCCACTCTTCTGCTGGGGACCCTGCCCACCCTTGGCGGAGTCTCCCACGTGACCCTTGTGGACCCGGGTACTCACCCAGCGGTCCGCCTCCTCAGCAAGCTGCCTAGGGTTAGTCAGCTTACTATCAATCAGGTGCTGGCGTAGCTCAGGAAAACAATTACCGGACAAGTGCTCCCAGGCAATTAAATCAAAGAGCGCCTGAAAATCAGTCGCTTTGCTACCCTTTACCCAACCATCCAAGGCTCTGCAAAAGAAGGTCACATATTCAACCCAGGTACTGCTTTCAATCTTACTACAGTTCCTGAACCTTTGCCTATAAAGCTCAGGGGTCAAACCATACCTAGTCATTAAGGCATCCTTCATGTGGCTGTACGAATTATAGACTTCAGAGGGCAAATCCAACAAGGTATCCCGCCCTTCACTAAGGAACCGTCCCCACAACCCCGCTCCCCAATCCTTCTCAGGGACCCGGTGGGAAGACATGGCTACCTCATAGGCTTTGAACCACTGCCCTATGTCATCATTTTTAAAAAACTCCTTCACCACATCTTTGGGAATATACACCCTAGCTTCCACAGGCACAGGCGGTACACTGCCACCAGAGGGAGTAATCTCTAAGCTCTTGGCCTTCAATTCCAACTCCCTCAAAACTTTCTCATGTTCAAACTGCATTTTCTTTTCCTCTAGGGCCAATTTCCTAGTTTGCATTTGGAATTCTAACTGCCCATTCAGCTTGAGCTTGGTCAGCTCCATTTCGTGCATCCTACTCTCTTTCCTGTCCTCCAACTCCTCTGGAGACAGTCCTCTGGCAGAAACACTGCTACCTACTGGGGAAGGTAGTCTTCTAGCCCCTAGACCCAATAGCCCCTCCAGCTGCCCTTCTGCATTCTCAGCCCCTCCACAGGGGCACTCCTTGATTCGACCCAGGCCCTAAGCGCCTTTTGAAGGTCCTCCTTCCTGGAGAGTCCGGTCATGGACACTTTGAACTTCTTGCAGAATTGCTTGAGCTGCTTAAGGGTGTAGCATTCTAGCCTCTCTTCTTCCCAATCACACTCAACAGAGGCTACTGATGCTGGTTTCTCCATAGTGACTGAACTTGGCATTTGCAAAAATAGGAAATCCCAGAAAAAATGCTATAAAAGTATGTGGTTGCGTTTTGGTCTGCACTCACTAAGTAGTGTTCACCAATCACTGTACATGAGTCACAAATGCAAGTCCAGAATCCTCACCGCTGACCACCAATGTTAGATTTGGGGGTCTCTAGTTGGCAGAGGTAGGTACCTTTGTCCAAATAGGGACCCTTGCGTCTAGTCAGGGAAAGTAGGTACACTCCCGAAATAACCCCTGCTCACCCTCTTGGTAGCTTGGCACGAGCAGACAGGCTTAGTTCAGAGGCAGTGTGTAAAGCATTTGTGAACACATACAGTAATCAAGTGACAACACTACAAATGGACACCACACAGGTTATATATTTATAAAAATAGGTATACTTTATATAGATTTATCACAAGACCATAAACGACAAAAATAATCCACAATACTGTCAAGAGTGCTTAGTTCTGATCAAAAAGGCTTAATTCAAGGTTCTGTGCGAGTCGGTATCCTCCTCTGGCTACGGCGATGTCGAGAACAAACAGAGTCTAACAAATCCAGCTGACCGCGTCGAGACGGGCCAACACAGCGTAGACAGACTCGGTCACAGTACCTTTACTTGAAGCGGCAGGCACGGGCGTGCGAGCCGGATGGCTGTCTGCCGCGGTCGCGATGCAAAAATGGAAGCGTTGCAGGACGCGTTGTCCTCGATGCGGTGCAGGCAGCGGCTCGTTGACGTCGTTGAGACGGAGTCGGTGAGACCAAGGCCGGGCGTTGCAGGGCGAGACGGTGCTTCGATGCGGTGCTGGCAGGTTGCGGTGCGGCGACGGAGCCGGATTCAGGAGCTGGCGTCGATCAGTCCGGACAGCGGTGCGAGTCGGGCGGTGCGTCGCAAAGCGTGCGAGCGGTGCCCAACTCCGGTGCGGTCACAGGACTCGAACTCAGCAGCAGTGACCGTGTCGGTCAGACCGGTTCGATTCGGCGAAGCGTTGCAGGACGCGTTGTCCCTCGATGCGGTGCAGGCAGCGGCTCGTTGACGGAGTCGGTGAGACCAGGGCCGTGCGTTGCAGGGCGAGACGGTGCTTCGATGCGGTGCTTACAGGACACCGAGTCGGTCGTGAGAGTCGGTCACAGCTCCCTACCTCTGTAGCCACTGAAACAGAGTTTCCAGCAGCAATTCACAAAGGGGGTGAAGTCCAATGGTCCTGGGACTTCGGTCAGGGGGCAAGCTCTCTTCCAAGCCCTTGGAGATCCTTCACAAGTTGATGAAAGTCACAGCAAAGCAAAAGTTCCTTTCTCCTTTCTTTGGCAGTCAGGCAAACCACTGCAGGCCAATCCCCCAAGCAGCACTTCAGGCTTAGGGATAGTCTCTCCTCAGTTTCTTCTTGGTTCCGCTCCTCAGCAAAGGTTTCTTCTTGTTCCCAAAAGTGATCTAATTTTCCTGGGGTCTGGGTGCCCCTCTTATACCCTGATTCTCTTTGTTCTCTGGAGGCAGAGAGGCCTCCGCCTAGTCCAAAACCAGTTCTGGTCAGTCCTGGAGCACTTTGTTTTTCTGACTCCTTCTTTCCTTTCAGAATGTGGGGCAGAGTGCTCAGCCGCCCGGCAGGAGGTGGAGCCAGCATTGTGGAAGGCAGGCACAGCCCTATTCAGACCCAGGTGCAACTCCTCCCTCCACTCTGGATGCAGATCTTTCTATTCAGCCCTGCGCTGACTCACCCTGTCTCCTGTATCCACCCCCAGCCCCTGTCACTCAATCTCCAGACAAGGAATACACAACCTAGCAGAGGCAGGCTTGGATAGTTAGGCAAGAAAATACCCACTTTCTAAAAGTGGTATTTTCAAACACAGAATGTTAAAACCAACTTCACTAAAAGATGCATTTTATCATCCTGAGTTCAGGCATACTAAATTCGTTTTTCTACCATGTTCCTGGGTCAGTTCTGACTATAAGGTGTAGTAGTCAGTCTGCCCATTCTGGCCTATGGGGAGCAGGTAGCCTTGCAATAGTGAAAAACGAAAATGGCTGTAATTCACTATTAGGACATGCCACACACACCAGGGCATGTCCTACCTTATACTTACAATGCACCCTGCCCTAGGGCCTACTTTAGGGGTGACCAACATGCAGTAAAGGGAAGGTTTAGGGACTGGTAAGTGGGTGTACTCACCAAGTCGACATGGCAGCCCTAGGCTGCACACAGGCTCTGCGATGGCAGGCCTGAGACACATTTTACAGGCCGCTTCTGTGGGTGGCACAACCAGTGCTGCAAGCCCACCAGCGGCATTGGATTTACAAGCCCTGGGCACACTGAGTGCACTGTACTAGGGACTGACAAGTAAACCAATCATCCAATTATGGAGTCACTAATACATATATCAATTAACGATAGGGAGCACTTGCACTTTGGCACTGATTAGCAGCGGCAAAGTGCCCATGAGCATCTAGTCCAGCAAAAACATATCGGCAACAGTGGAGGCATTACGAAAAAATGGAAGGGAGACCCACGCCAAGGATGCCAGGTCTAACACCCATGCATATGAACACATGTGCGGGCTGCACGCTGGAGACTACTGTTGTGCTCAGCCCAGGTAGCCTGGTGTAGTGGGGGCTCTGCAGGATTAAATATTGAACTGGGGTAGGCCTTATAATATTAGTATACACTAATAGGAACAGTCAGTGTGATTTACTGTCAGTAGTGACACTTTATTACCCGCCCGCCACACACCATCGACCACGACCCCCTTCCAGCCTGGGCCAGCGTGAACATCGAGGACACCATCAAGACCATGAGCACAATACACTCCGGCTCCCCGTCAGACCCTTTCCCGCACCACATCTTCAACAAAGCCAGCAGCTCCATCGCACCCCACCTGTGCAACATCATCAATCTCTCCTTCGAGACCGCGACCTTCCCAGAGAGCTGGAAACACGCAGAGATCAACGCCCTACTCAAAAAACCCAAGGCGGGCCCGAGAGACCTCAAGAACTTCCGGCCCATCTCTCTGCTTCCGTTCCCAGCCAAGGTCATCGAGAAGATCGTCAACAAACAGCTAACCCGATACCTCGAAGAAAACAGCATCCTGGACCCATCCCAATCAGGGTTCCGCAGCAACCACAGCACTGAGACTACCCTCATCGCCGCCACCGACGACATCAGGATCCTGCTGGACAATGGTGAGACCGCAGCCCTCATCCTGCTGGACCTCTCCGCCGCCTTCAACACTGTTTGCCACCGCACTCCACGCACACGCCTCCACGACGCAGGGATCCGAGACAAGGCCCTGGAATGGACCACCTCCTTCCTCGACGGCAGAACCCAGAGAGTCCGCCTCCCACCTTTCCGATCCGAAGCCTCCGAGATCATCTGAGGCGTACCCCAGGGATCGTCCCTCAGCCCAACACTGTTCAACATCTACATGGCCCCGCTCGCACGCATCGCCAGACAACACGACCTCAACATTATCTCCTACGCCGACGACACTCAACTGATCCTCTCCCTCACCAAGGACCCCTCGCCGCCAAAGCCAATCTACATGAAGGAATGAAGGCCGTCGCCGATTGGATGAAGATCAGCCGACTAAAGCTGAACACGGACAAAACGGAGGTCCTCATCCTCGGCTCCAACCCTCAGCCTGGGATGACTCCTGGTGGCCAACGACGCTGGGAGCAGCCCCGACACCCACCGACCACGCACGCAACCTGGGAGTCATCCTCGACTCAACGCTCTCCATGGCCAAGCAAGTCAACGCAGTCTCCTCCTCCTGCTTCAACACCCTCCGCATGCTTCGCAAGATCTACAGGTGGATCCCGACAGACACAAGAAGAACAGTCACCCAGGCCCTCCTCAGTAGCAGACTGGACTATGGGAACGCCCTCTACGCGGGAGCCCCGGCCAAGCTCATCAAGCTACTGCAACGCATACAAAACACCTCTGCACGACTGATCCTCGACGTACCACGCCACAGCCACATCACCCCCCACTTGAGGAACCTGCACTGGCTCCCCGTCGACAGGAGGATCACCTTCAAACTCCTCATCCACGCACACAAGGCACTCCACAAAACTGGCCCAGCCTACCTCAACAGATGACTCTTCTTCTACGTCCCCAACCGCCAGCTCCGCTCCGCCGACCTCTCCCTCGCCACCGTCCCTCGCATTCGAAGAACAACCACCGGCGGCAGATCCTTCTCACACCTCGCCGCCAAGACCTGGAACACCCTTCCACTAAGCCTACGACAGACCCAAGACCTGCTGACCTTCAGGAGGCTACTCAAGACCTGGCTGTTCGACCAGTAACAGCATCCCCCCCCCCTTCCCTCTCCCCAGCGCCTTGAGACCCTCGCGGGTAAGTAGTGCGCTCTACAAATTCTGTGATTGATTGATTGATTTATTATACACATAGGGAGAAAACTGCCTTAGAGTGCAGTTTCACTTCCCTTTGGCCTACAGAGACCAGTGACATATCGAATTGGGGTGTAACCTGTATGGGAAAATCAAATATGGAAGTTCAACAATGATATCTGTACAACTTATGGGTCATCTAGAATTGTCATATTTCTAAAGCTCAGCTCAGGACAGAGCCCAGGCCTTTTGTCACCCTGCTGTGCCAGGTTAATTATATTTCTCTCCAACAGCAGGAACAAAGACCTTCCCACACAAAGGGAGCATTTAACAGTGCTTTACTCATCTCCTGAGGTGGAAAGGGGTGGGGCGGAATGATCTGCATCAATCAATCAGCTGTCACACTGTACCAGGGATGGGCCTGCCCAAGCACACTGAACAAAGGTGGAAGCACAGATCTCTGGAGCCAAAACAGGAAGTCTAGTGAGGAAGGCCCTGGCAGTGATGTTAGTGAGTGGCAGAGCTGAGGCCCCCAGAGGAGATATGACAAGTGACTCCTGGATGATGCCATTTTGAACTATCCCATCATGCTGTGCAGGAGGGTTGGGACCGGGGTGGAGAGGCAAAGTTGCATCCTAGGATTGGCAAGGGGTGCCTGGCTTCTGGAACCTTCCACTCCCCTTTAAAAACTCAGGCACAAGAGGGAGACTTTCTCTTGCGTGGGGATTTTTCTGTGCGGCACTGCTGTGTCACCCATGGACAACTGGAAGGAAGACCCTCCTAATACCCACAAAAGACTAAGGACTCTTCCCAGTTGACCGCAGCACCAGAGGGTATCACCAAGCATCAGTGAAGCTGACCCCTTCACAGCCCCCGTGGACCAATTTGGGGAAAGCCATGGATGTCACAACCCCCTCATGTACCCTCTGTGTACTGGACCTACAGCACAGGGCCCATGTTGCTTTACCCCTGTGGTGCTTTTATAGTGCTATGATATCATAATTGATGTTTCCTCAGTGCCCTCATGACTAGTGTTCCCACAGCTCCCTCATGAATGATGCTCCCCTAGCATCCTTCATAACCAATGCTTCCCTTGTCCCGTAACCCCACTGCGCTTTCATCCCTGCAAGCGTTCCACACACCCCGTGAACTAATGTATTAACTGCTCTTGCTGTTCCTAGGGCCTTGGCGTGACCTTCCATTGAATCCCTGCAACCTTCTTCCAGAATCCCATGTGCCAATGGCAAGCCTTGCTCTCACTGTTACTGGTGCCTTGGTGTTGGTTTCCATTATGCACGTTCGAGTCAAAACAACACATTTGTTTCCTGTTATTTGGTTCTGATCAACAAGCTGAACCTGCCCATTCTGTAAGGTCATAGAGAATGCACTAACACGTGTTTTTCCCCAAGGTTCAAGAACCTTCCAGGCGGCCATTTGCCCCACATGCCACACGAGATCTAGCTTCATCCACGGAGCCTTCGAGATCTTATATAAAACCCACCCGAATCGGGGCTTGGCCTCGCTCCCTGCGGAACAAGATTCTCCCTTCCCACTCACATGAAAAATCCTGCCGGAACCAAGAAGCGCCCCTGTCTCCTTCAAGTCAATCCGAACCAGTGGTTCCTGTGGCACTAGCTCCCTCGATGTTTCCTCTTCGCTCCCTCCTGCACAGCTACTCTGGACCCCCCACATCTCCCTGAGTCAAGGCTTCGAGAACTTCTTCGATCTTCAGACAAGTTGAAGAACTAGGCTAAGTACTTGATATCATGTTAGTGCACACTAAACCCCCTACAGTGGAAAACAGAACAGAGTATCACTTTCTTCAAAGACTATAGACTTTTCCTCCAATTCCTTTCTGTAAATTACTCCAGCACTTCTTATGTGTTTATTCTCTGGACCCTTCCTACAACTTTGGCACTATAACCGTATTGCCAAAGGATGAAATACTTGTGCTCCATTTTTCTCCAATGAACAGTAGTGCCTAGACAAAGCACTCCAGAGTCTCTGATATATGTATGGACTTTGTACCAAAATCTGTAGTTCAAGTTTATTCCTAGGAGTGACTCACTCCAATCTGTGATTCTGGGTATTCTGCTCTCATGTCGAGCTTCTGATGAGACCTGCAAGTTTGTGTCACTGAAGTTAATGCATGTTCACTGTATGTAGAGACTTGTTAGTGTACTTATAGTAACTGCCTTCTTTTGTTATTTCTAGTGCATTGCATCATCACAAAGATTCTGGTCCCGGGCACATCTACCTCGCTAACGTAGAGGGTCTCGGAAGTTGCCAATCCTGGTAGGCAGTGGCGCACAGACGCAGATCAGATCCAATACCACAACTCTCTTTTCTTATTTTCTCCCAACCCCACTTTCCCCTTTGGGACAGTGAGTGTTCTAAGGTTTTTGATTCCTAGGCATTTACTGTCCTCTGGAGGGATTGAAGGTCCAGCATCGGCTTCAGTGTTGTCTCCGCGGTTGGGACAAGGTGAGTGCATGACAGGTGGGCAAGCCTTGCATGCTTCCACCACCTGGATGACATGGATGTCCAGATACTCATTCAGGTGCTGACCCAGGCCCTGTATGAAAAGTTTTAGAAGTGTTTTCGTTCTAGCAATGGCTTTAGGAGATGTACAGCATGAAGTTCAGTCATTATGACTGGAAAATCAGTCTCTTAAGGACAAACTGGTCCGATGTCGCCCTCACCACCCCCCATGGTTATCTGAGGGGGGGTACTGGGGTGGTTTCTAAAGATATACATCCCGTTTTGTAACCTTCACACTTTCGGGCATTGGGAAATCCAACAATCGATTCTGCTACCGGAAGCTCTATTCCTGTTCATGTCACAGTTTGTGAGATTTGCTGGACATTTGCGTTTTCGTATATATTGATGACATCCTGATCTATTCACGAAACATGACTGAACACAAAGAACATGTTCGAATGGTCTTGCCACGACTCCAAGGACACGCCCTTTTTACCAAGTTAGATAAATATATGTTCCATACCAGGTCTGTTGAGGTCCTGGAATATATCTTGTCTCCAGAGGATGTGACCATGGAGTGAGAAAAGGTCCTGGAACTCTTAGGGGCCTATTAGGATGGCGGGCGGACTTTCGTCCACCCGCCACCCTAGCGGTGCTGGGACCGGCCACCAGTGGTGCGGCGGTCCCGCACCAGCGATTAGGATGCCACCGTGGCATCCTCCAGTCCCAGCATTGTGGCGGGCGGTGCACACAGCACCGCCCGCCACAATGCTGGGAATGCACTGTGTGCATTGTCATGCACAAGGTGACAGGCACCGCGCGGTGCCTGCCACCTTGTCCATGACAATGTAGGGGGGTACCATAGGTACCCCCATGTGCACCCCCCACCCCCCCAATACCCTGGGGGCCCGCAACGGGCCCCCAACAGCAAACTCCGCATGCCTTTTCGTGGCGGCATCGCCGCCACGGAAAGGCTGCTTCCCGCACCCATGCTAATATGGATGGCGGTGTCTAGCAGACACCGCCACCATATGTAGCCCCTTTTCTGCCCGGTCGACTGGTCGACTGGCGGAAAACCGGTGGACGGTCTCTCCCTCCGCCGGGGTCCCCCCGCCATACTAATATGGCGGGGGGGGAAATGGGTGGCGGGTGGAGGGACATGTAGGGTGGATCGCCACCGCCATGCGGGCGGTGGCGATCCGCCCTACATCGTAATGACCCCCTTAGATTGGCCAGCCCCGACACAGTAAAAGAGGTACAGAGCTTCCTGGGATTTTCAAAATTTATTGATGATTTATCACCCATTTTTCTGACATTATAAGCCTCATCACTAGCCTCTTAACGAAAGAAGGTATCTTTTGAGTGGTCCCAGGGGGGTCAATAATGCCTTCAAATTAGTTGAGGAGAAAATTGCAATGGCCTCAGTACTCAGACATCCAGACCCCATGCAGCCTTACTTTGTGGAGGCAGATGCTGGCTGTGGGAGGTATTCTATCACAACACGACAACACAACAGGACACATGCACCCAGTTGCCTTCTTTTCCAAAAAGTTATTGCCAGTGGAACAGAATTACACAATTGCCAAACGAGAGCTATTGGCAATCAATCAAACTAAGCTTTCAAGAATGGCTACACCACCTATTAGGGGCCCAGCATATCTTTACCAAATACACTGATCATAAGGGTATAGAGTCTAAATATCGAATTTTAAATATCGATATGACAAAATATCGAGTTTTAAATATCGAGTGGACAGAATATCAACTGTCAAAAATATAGTGGTACAGAATATCGAAATGCAGTTAAGAAATATCGATTGTCATAATATCGAAGTTAGTAATATTGTCAGTCATAACATCGTTGTTAAAAATATCGATTTTTTTAGTGTTGTAAATGTTAGTATATGTGTTAAAAGTATATATTATTTTTGTAATGTATGTTTGAATGTTTTAAAAGTAATGAATTTTATGTTAAATAATTTTTGCGTATTTTAGTTCTGTAGAGGGTTGTGGGTTTATAGGGGAATAGGGTGGGAAGTAATTTAATTATAATATATTAATTAAGAATTTTTTGAGTTAATTAATTATATGTTAATTAATTTTTGCGTAATTTTATTCTGTAGCGGATTGTGGGTTTATAGGGAATAGGGTGGGAAGTAATTTAATTTAAATTAATTAATTAATAAATTAATTAATTATTATTTTTGCATTTAATAATTTATATTGTTAATTGAGTTAATTAATTAATTATTAATTAATTATAAATTTATTAATAATAATTAATAATTTATTGGTAAATATGTTAGTTGTGTTTAAAAAAGTTAATAATTAGTTATTAATTTGATATTAATTATTAATAATTAATTTGTTGATATGTTAATTGTGTACTTTTTTTAGGAGTGGGTTCATTGTTGATAGGGGAGTAGGGTGGGAAGTAATTTAATTTTTATTACAATTTTTAATATTTTTATATAATATTTTTTTAAAGTTATTTTATAGTGTTAATTGTGCGAATTAATTTATATTTGATGGAAATTAATTTTATCGTTAATTGTTAGTTAATTAATTAATTGATAATTAATTATGTTAATTTATTAATTTTTTACAATATTGGTGTGATGTTTATAGGGTAATATGGTGGGAGGTAAATATTTTTAAAAAAATTAATTAATTGTTAATTAATGTTAATTATACTCCAGGAGTGGGAATACTAAATTAATCCCCTACGCTATCCAACACTTTCCCTACTGTTATACTTGGTGGAGTGGGAATAGTAAATTATTCCTACCCGCTATCCAACACTTTCCCTACTGTTGCACTCGCTGGAGTGGGAATAGTAATTTTTAGCCACCTGCTATCCAACACTTTCCCTACTGTTGCACTCGGTGGAGTGGGAATAGTAATTTTTACTCACCCGCTATCCAACACTTTCCTTACTGTTACACTCGTTGGAGTGGGAATAGTAATTTTTACCCTCCCACTATCCAACACTTTCCCTACTGTTACACTCACTGGAGTGGGAATAGTAATTTTTACCCTCCCGCTATCCAACACTTTCCCTACTGTTGCACTCACTGGAGTGGGAATAGTAAAGTATTCCCACACGCTATCCAACACTTTCCCTACTGTTGCACTTGCTGGAGTGGGAATAGTAATTTTTACCCACCCGCTATCCAACAATTTCCCTACTGTTGCACTCACTGGAGTGTGAATAGTAATTTTTACACTCCCGCTATCCAACGCTTCCTCGACTGTTACACTTGGTGGTGTGGGAATAGTACATTATTCCCATTCGCTACCCAATACTTTCCCTACTGTTGCACTCTCTGGAGTGGGAATAGTAATTTTTACCCACCCGCTATCCAACACTTTCCCTACTGTTGCACTCGCTGGAGTGGGAATAGTAATTTTTACCCACCCGCTATCCAACAGTTTCCCTACTGTTACACTTGTTGGAGTGGGAAAAGTAATTTTTACCCTCCCGCTATCCAACTTTTTCCCTACTGTTGCACTCACTGGAGTGGGAATAGTAATTTTTACCTTCCCGCTATCCAACGCTTTCCCTACTGTTGCACTCACTGGAGTGGGAATAGTAAATTATTCCCACACGCTATCCAACACTTTCCCTACTGTTGCACTTGCTGGAGTGGGAATAGTAATTTTTACCCATTCACTATCCAACACTTTCCCCACTGTTCCACTCACTGGAGTGTGAATAGTAATTTTTACACTCCCGCTATCCAACTCTTTCCTGATTGTTACACTTGGTGGTGTGGGAATAGTACATTATTCCCATTCGCTATTAACACTTTCCCTACTGTTGCACTCTCTGGAGTGGGAATAGTAATTTTTACCCACCCGCTATCCAACACTTTCCCTACTGTTGCACTCGCTGGAGTGGAAATAGTAATTTTTACCCACCCGCTATCCAACACTTTCCCTACTGTTACACTCGTTGGAGTGGGAATAGTAATTTTTACCCTCCTGCTATCCAACACTTTCCCTACTGTTGCACTCACTGGAGTGGGAATAGTAATTGTTACCTTCCCGCTATCCAACGCTTTCACTACTGTTACACTTGTTGGAGTGGGAATAGTAATTTTATCCCCTACGCTATGCAATGGTTTCCCTACTGTTATAATTAATGTTGTGTGAAATATTATTTTAAAAAGATATAATTTTAATAATTTAATTTATTATATTGAAAATTAATTTTTACATTTATATTACGGGTTTATTTAGATATATATGTAATTATAATTTAAATTATGTTTTTAACATTTTATAATTAAATTTAATAATTATTTATTAATATTATTAAGTTAATATATATATAAAAAAATAATTATGCATGTTTAATATTTTTTTACATTACATTTATTATTTATTAATTTTAACATTTTTTAAATAATTCTAACTATGTTTTATTTAATTATATTTATAATTTAATTAATTTTATATTATTTTTAAGACATTAAAAAAAATTGATATTTTTGTATAACTATATTTTTAACCACGATATTTTGGTTTCGATATTTTGGTACTTACCTTTAGGGAGATAGGAAGTCGATATTTTGACCATCGATATTTTGGCGACGATATTCTGGTACCTCGATATTTTGACTGACGATATTATGTCAGTGATCCGATCATAAGACCCTCCAATTCCTCGGGTCTCTGAAAGCTTTGACCCCCAGACAAGTAAGGTGGTTATTATTTTTTAGAGACTTTCATTTCATTATTACCTACCAGCCGGATACACAACAGATAAAAGCAGATCTACTATCTAGATGGGGTTACACAAATCAGAATGCTCAAAGACAGACACAACAGAGCATTGTAGACTCCGAACACATTGTAGGGTTCTGTGATCAGGAATCTTTCTTGGATAAAGTCCGGCAGAGTATGAGTCAAGAAGAAATGAATGCTTGAGTGACCAAAAAAGATAATCATGTACACAATGAGCCTCCTTACCATGGTACCACCTTATATGTCCCAACAAAAGAATTAAGGGGCCGATTATGATGGCGGGCGAACTTTGTCCGCCCGCCATCGCCCCGGTAAATGGGACCGCCCGCTATGTGTGCGGCGGTCCCGCACATGTGATTAGGATGCCACCGCCACAGTGGCATCCCCCATTTCCAGCATTGTGGCGGGCGGTGCTCACAACACCGCCCGCCACAGTGCTGGAAATGCATGTTGTGCATCTGCATGCACAACGTGACAGGCACCGCGCGGTGCCTGCCACCTTGTGCATGCAGATGCAGGGGGTACCATAGGTACCCCCATGTGCAGCCCCACCCCCAACACCCTGGGGCCCGCAGCGGGCCCCCAACAGCAAGACTGCGAGCCTTTCCATGGCGGCGACGCCACCATGGAAAGGCTCATCTCTGCCGGCATCATAATATGGATGGCGGTGTCTTGCAGACACCGCCACCATATTAAACCCTTTCCGCCCAGTCGACTGTTCGGCCGGGCGGAAAACATGCGGACGGTCTTACTGTCTGCCGGGCTCCCCTCCGCCATGGTAATATGGCGGGGGGAATTTGTTGGCGGACGGGCAATTATGGCGGGCGGATCGCCACCGCCATGCGGGCGGTGGCGATCCGCCCGTCATCGTAATCGACCCCTAAGATAGGAAGCCGTAACCTGGTGTCATGATATACCATTAGCAGATCATCCAGGAATCCAAAAGACCTTAGCAAACTGTCAGCAATGGTTTTGGTGGCCCACATTGTCCAAGAATGTGCATAATTACGTTCAGACCTACTCAATATGTTCTC
The DNA here is from genome assembly GCA_963921515.1 of Calotriton arnoldi. Taxonomy (NCBI): domain Eukaryota; kingdom Metazoa; phylum Chordata; class Amphibia; order Caudata; family Salamandridae; genus Calotriton; species Calotriton arnoldi. Next base: position 245,841 of record CAWUFW010008366.1, read on the forward strand.
TAAATACGCCATCACATTCCGCCCCATCAGGATATTTACAAACCTTGCCAGTGCCCCCACATCCTTGGCATACCATAATCATGGACTTTATTAGTGACCACCCCAACTCTAATGGCTATACAACGAGTTGGGTGGTAGTAGATCTTTTTTCAATGATGGTGCACTTCATTGCCCTAAAAGAAATACCCACTGTCAAAACCCTCGCTGTTCTGTTAACTTAACATCATGCGATTGCATGGACTCCCGCCGGTAAACATTTCCAATAGGGGCCCGCAATTCATTTCCTGATTCTGGTGCACTCTTTGCACATTATTGGACATTGATACCCGACTTTCATCTGCCTATCACCCACAAACTGATGGGCAGATGGAGAGGGCAAACCAGATTTTAGAACAGACACTGCAATGTCTATTGACCTCTACTCCTAAGGGTTGGCAATCCTGGTTACTTTTCGCTGAATTTGCCTACAATAACTCACAGCATTTAGCAACTGGGTTTTCCCCTTTTTGTTGTTGAATGGGTCGTCGCATGTTGCCTAAAAATGTTGTAATGTACTCTGACAATGTACCTGCCATACAAGACTTTGTAAAACATCTGGCTGATTCACAACACCAGGTGTTATCATATTTACATCAGGCTAAGTTGAGTATGAAAAATATGCTAACAGACATCGACAACAACAGCCAGACTACAAGGATGGAGATCAGGTTTGGCTGTCCGCAAAACACCTACAATTACAAGGCCACGTAATCTACAATCCAGAAATGTGTGACCCTTTTTTATTAAATGAATCATTAATCCAGTAGCTGTAAAATTATAGTTGCCAGAAGATTTACCTGTTCATCTAGTGTTTAATGTGTCCCTATTGAAGCCCTATTGTGCCCAGACCCATCCAGCTCATCCTCCTTCATCCATAACACTGGATGATCATTTGGAATTCGAAGTACAAAGAATCCTTTAGTCTAAGTTTGAGAATAGATGCTCGTTTTACTTGATAGCTTGGAAAGGGTAGGGTCCTGAAGAGGAGTTTGGGGACCAGACAGTAATGTTCACGCCCCTCGCCTGGTTCATTCCTTCCATGCCCATCACCCAGACAAACCAAGACCTGTAGGTCGTTCCTTGTGGGGTGAAACTGTCAAGACTCCCTCATGCACCCTCTGTGTAGTGGGCCTAGCGCTCAGTGCTCATGTTGCTTTACCCCTGTGACGCTTTTATGGCACGCCATGATATCATAACTGATGTTCATTCAGTGCCCACAGGACTAGTGTTCCCCCAGCTCCCTCATGACTGATGCGCCCTCAGCATCCCTCATAACCGATGCATCCCTAGCTCCCGTAATCCCATTGCACTTGCATCCATGCAAGCATCCCACACATCCCGTGAACTACTGGTTTAACTGCTCTTGCTGTTCCTAGGGCCTTGGTGTGGTTTTCCCTTAAGTCCCTACAAGCTTCCCCCAGAATCCCATGAGCCAATGGTAAGCCTTGCTCTCATTGATACTGGGGCCTTGGTGTTGTTTACCACTATGCATGTTTGAGCGAAAACAATACGGGCCTGATTCACAGAACTAACTTACGTCAAAAACGTAAAGTTAGTACTTTTTGGTATTCACAGAATACACTTACTCATTTTGGTATTCACAGAATGAACTTACTCATTTCGGTATTCACAGAAGTTAGTAGTCCTAACTTTAGGACTCCTAAATGCCTTCTGTGAATACCGAAAGATCTTAAAGTTAGGATTTTCTCAGTTTAGGAGTAGTAAAGTTAGGAGTCCTAACTTTACTACTCCTAAACTGAGAAAAATCCTAACTTCAAGACTTTCGGTAGTCACAGAAGTCATTTAGGAGTCCTAAAGTTAGGAGTCCTAACTACGACTCCTAAACTGAGAAAAATCCTAACTTCAAGCCTTTTGGTATTCACAGAAGGCATTTAGGAGTCCTGAAGTTAGGAGTTCTAACTTTACTACTCCTAAACTGAGAAAAATCCTAACTTCAAGACTTTCGGTATTCACAGAAGGCATTTAGGAGTCCTAAAGTTAGGAGTCCTAACTTTACGACTCCTAAACTGAGAAAAATCCTAACTTCAAGACTTTTGGTATTCACAGAAGGCATTTAGGAGTCCTGAAGTTAGGAGTCCTAACTTTACTACTCCTAAACTGAGAAAAATCCTAACTTTAAGACTTTCGGTATTCACAGAAGGCATTTAGGAGTCCTAAAGTTAGGACTACTAACTTCTGTGAATACCGAAATGAGTAAGTTCATTCTGTGAATACCAAAAAGTACTAACTTTACGTTTTTGACGTAAGTTAGTTCTGTGAATCAGGCCCTACATGTGTTTCCTGTTATTTGGTTCCGATCAAAAGATGCACCTGCCCATTCTGTAAGGTCATAGAGAGTATACTAACACTTTTCCCCAAGGTTCAAGAATCTTCCAAACGGCCATGTGCCCCATGTGCCACACGTGATCTAGCTACATCCAGTGAGCCTTCAAGAGGGTATATAAACACCACCCAAACCTGAATTGTGGATTGGACTTGCTCCCTGCAGAACAAGCTTCTCTCTTCCCACTCACCTGAAGAATCCTTGCAGAACCAAGGAGTGCTCCAGTCACCTTCAAGTCCATCCGAACCAGTGGTTCCCATGGTACCAGCTCCCTCGACATCTTCCTCCTAGCTTCCTCCTGCACAGCTACTCCGGACCCCCTGCGTCTCCCTGAGTCAAAGCTTCGAGATCTTCTTCAAACTTCAGACAAGTTGAAGAACCATGCTTAGTACTTGATATCAAATTAGTGCGCACTAAACTTCCTACAGTAGTAAACAGGACCAAGTAGCACTGTCTTCAAAGACTATAGACTTTTCCTCCACTTCCTTTCTGTGAATTACTCCAGCGCGTCCTGTATATTTATTCTCACGACCCTTCCTACCACCGTGGTGCTATAACTGTATCATTCAAGGATTAAAGATTTGAGCTCCATGTTTCTCTGATGAACAGTAGTGCCTAGAGAAAGCACTTCAAAGTCTTTGATATATGTATCAACTTTGTTAGGCCTGGGTGGTGAACTCCGCTCCATTCATGGAGTTTGCGGAGCTTTCCACACTCCGCGGAGCATGCAGAGTTCCCAAAAACCTGCTTCGCTTTTTCTCGCTCACGCTCGCCAATGTTAAGTTGGCAAGTGCGAGCGAGGAAAATCCAATGCTAAACCACCTCCCAGTGAGATTTCTCAATGCGGGCAGTCATGAATGATCGCGACCGATCGTGTTGAGAAACCATCAGTTCACGTTGAGAAAGCTGCCCCTCGAGTAGAAAATCAACTCGAGCGGGAGAAAGAAGCAGGGACTTCTTGCGCTGCACATGGTGCCTTTCGCTCAAATTTTCAAGCGTGGGACAAACGCCGAGTGCTGAAAATCAGCAAGAAAGGCTTAACCTAATGCACTCCGCTGCTTACGGAAGTCCGCTTAGCACGGCAGAATTTTTTGGTCACTTCAAGCGGAACTCCACGAACTCAGCCCAGGCCTAGACTTTGTACCAAAATCTGTATTTCAAGTTTAATCATAGGAGTGACTTACTCCAATCTGTGATTCTGGTTATTCTGCTCTCATGTTGAGCTGCTGATGAAACCTGTAAGTTTGTGTCACTGAAGTTAATGCATGTTCATTGTATGTAGAGACTTGTTAGTGTACTGATAGTAACTGCCTCTGTTTGTTATTTCCAGTGCATTGCGTCATCACACAAAAAAGAGGTTCTGGTCCCGGGCACATCTACCTTGCTAACGCAAAGGGTCTCGGAAGTTACCAATCCTGTTACGCAGTTTCGCACAGCCACAGAGCAGATCCAATACTGCAAATTCTTCTTTTCTTATTTTATCCCAACCCTCCTTCCCCTTGGAGACAGTATACGTTCTAAGGTTTTTGATTGCTAGGCATTTGCTGTCATCGGAGGGGTAGGAGGTCCAACATCAGCTCCAGTGTCGTCTCCGTGGTTGGAACTAGGTGAGTGCATAACACTGGACTTCTGCGCCCAGCAGCCAAGACCGGAAGAAAGGCTTGCACTGGGAGCCAGGAGAATCAGTTTCCTGAGAACTGCACTGCTTTGGAGGTGGGGGGAATCTGTTCTAACTGCCCCTGGTGGCTAGAGCGTGCCACCAGGAGTAAAATAAGCCCAATATCGTCAAAATAGGTCCAACAGGGACCGAAATATGCCATTTTAAAGTTTGCCAACCTTTGATTCTTTCAGCAACAAAGTGCGTGGGGCTCTGCTGCCATTTTACCATTTACCCCCGGGGTGAGCCAGGGCTAGGGGATTGGCGCATGATTCAATATTTAATTGTACTCAGGTAGGGGGCATGCGTGGGGCCCCCTTCCCGGACTTTCTACTTGCCCACGGACCCCACTCCCGGGCAGTTTTTATTTAAAAGGATCCAGGACACCATCCCCGGCCATCCCGAACCTGAGGAGGGCAGTAGGAGCACTGTTGTAACCCCCAGTAGCTGTGCTGGGGGTAGCAGACAGCCACAGCTTCAAAGAGATCCTGCCCAAAGCTGCTGGCTCCCGCGGTCGCACACGGAGGTGCGGGCTGTGTGGGTGCCAGCGAGGCAGTGAGGCGTGGGCTCCCTCAGTTGCCCCCAACATTATGGAGGCATGGGGGTGCCCAGGTGGGACTGGACACACCCCAAAACATAGAGAGAACACAAAAGGGAAGCTTTGTGGCTCTCCCAGCACAGCGGTAGAGCCGCTGTTTAAATATTCACTACTCCTGGAGGGGCTTTTTTATTGGCATATTTCGCTGCTTGTGATGTTCCTCTAAACATGCAGGTGGCAAAACCAATGTTAAGAAGAAGAATGTATGGGGAGCTGCAGGAGTGCAGCGGCTCCCCTCAAGTAGTTTCTAAGCTACTGACCCTACATCTGTGGGGGTCAGAATTCCTGGACCCTAACCCTGATTTTATCAATGTTTTTAAAGTATTCCCCAGGCTGGAGCTTTTGCTCTTCAGCCGGTAGTGCTGGCTCTCGGAGGGTTGACTTTATGGTTGCATTTATTGCGGCCTAAAGTTGTTGTAAGAAAGTATATGTATTGAAACGCTCTCTAAGGGCTGAGTCTATGGTTGCAGGACTATTTAGTCAAAATGTGATGCCCTCTAGGCATTTTAATTATTGCTTTTTCGTGGGTTAAAAGTCTACAAAAAGCACTCAGCCACATAATTTGCTGATTTTGAAATGCTTTATTGTCATAATAATGATGCTGACAGTGCTTATTGGTCATAGTGCACATTTTCTTGAAATCATGTGTGTATTTATTCCTGATGATTATTATTGATAATTGCATTTACATACAAAATGTTGTCTTTAATATGTGGTTTGTTGATCTTGAACCTCCGACCAACCCAGCAGACTTACCCTATATGTTTGTGTGACCCCTTTAGGGGGTTAAAGGTGATTATGTAATGTCATCTGTGGTATTTTCCATCTACCAATGACTATATTTGTAAATTACTGCATAGTATTTAGTAGTATGTGTGTAATAAATCTACTTCTTCTTTTTCGGAAGAAAATTTACTGACTGGGCAATGATTTATTGAGTGTTATTATTGCAGAGCCCACACCACCTCCCCTGAGTAGGCCTTGGACTGCTCTGCCTCGCTAACCTAAGAGAGTCAATCACTACAATAGGATGCTTGGTTCCCTGTAAGGAGAACTGTGGCCCTTTTACTTCTGCAGGCAACACAACTAATAACCCAGTTTCCTAGAATCCCCATGCTCATTCTCCAACATTATGCAACTCATATTCAGGCTGAAATTTAATGGCCATAATTCAGCTGGATTCATGGCACTGTACTGGCTCCCAGTGAAGTATGCTTATGATGATTGGGCAAAGTCTGCCAATCACTTCATGGTCATGCTCAATCGATTCCTTTATCCACACTAGCCTACCAGGCACTTGAGATCCATCCCCTAATCTACTTACGGTTCATCCATACAAACCCAAAATATTTGACAGTGGAACATTCCATGACTCATGTTTGGGGAACTCCTTACCTATTTACTTAAAACTTGAAGAGAACTTCCTACGATGCACAAAAATTCTCAGAACCCATATTTTTTTTACTAAGCCTAAGGCTAACAATCTGGGCTCACTGCCCAAATTATAATTTTGAGCCCATTTTGCTATGTGATCTCCTAACCCTCCTGTCTATCACACAGCTGCCCCGAGATATGTCCTCATGCTCCAGATCAGCATAATTTGTGGTATTTCTACTAGAAGTGCTCTTTGCAACATGCTGACTATAAATATTGTACATTTTTCACTCTATGGAATCAAATCCCTTTTACCGTATCCCAATATTCTGTGTTCATGCATAGGGCTACAATGCACCCCAAGAGCTTCCCCCTCAAGAAACTCATTCCTATTCTTAAAAGCTTGTATTTACCAGGCACTCTCAGCTATTTTCCGAGTATAGTCCACGATTTTATCAACATTACCTTATGGAGAATGAAGATCCATGATGTGTACTTTTTACCTATTATCTTTCACCTATAACTTGGACGTCTTCATGTAGAGGACACTGAAGTCCTAAAGGCCCTGGCTTATACTTTACAAATATAAAAATAAATATTCTATAAAGAGAATATAACCCAGCACCACTTGGTGCACTCTACCGCACCGGTTTCTCACTGGAGGGAATATTTACAAAACAGAGGCATAAACCCATTGTTACATGCTCATTCAACAATACAAAGGCTATTATTTTAAGTGCCCTCATAATTGAGATATTTCCCATAACATCAGCTACAGCTCCTCAGAATTATGAGACCCACAGGGACATTGTGTATCTATTCATATTTAGACGTAGATTGCAGCCAAAAACTGTGTGACCACCCAGAGAGGAATTAAGAATTACTGGGGGTATCAGACCCGGAATTAACTTAATTCCACATTTTGAAGGGGACCCTCAGCATTCTTTTTGTATTTTATCAGTAACTTCGAGGAGGCGGAGGGAAAAGTTGCCAGCAGGGTTATCAGGCAACTACAATGAGGGCCACAGTCTTCTTTTTTAACTTCATTTTTACTTGTCCACTTCAATCTTTAGTCACATAAATTGAGGAAACTGACTTGTGTTTCACAGAATAGCTGCTTTCTCAAGACTGATTATTCTAAGCTATTACCTTTTCGCATATCACTAGTTAGTTCTCATCAGCAGAGGTACTACTGAATAAACTTTAATAGCTTATTTCTAAATGCATGCCAAAGTATGGATTCCAAAACACTACTGTAGTGAATCCATTTACTCAACTGGTAATATGATTCTAAATTACAAATTACGTGCTGCTAGTCTTCATGAATTTTCTCAAGTCAGGAGTCCAGAAAAGGGGCCATCTTATATCTCAGAACAACAAGATATTCATGACACACAATTCAACATCCAATCCAATCATTCAAACATCTGTGTTGTTTTTCAGTGACTGAGGGAAAAGAAGAGAGATGTGTTGAATGACAGGCCATATCATGGGTACATGGGATAGATACTCGTACGCCGCTCAGTTTTCAGCTTTGTATCTTTCTGCACCATTTCTATTTTTTTTAATGCTTTAAATTTGCTTTCATGCTCATTTTTAGTTCTCGCCTACAAAGCGCGCATGCGCTGCGTAGGAGGAGACCTTTAGGAATCGATTCAGTTTTTGGCCCAAAAAGGTGCACGCGTTGCATTGCTTTCAATGGCAACACGTGCACGTTTGGCGATTCCCTTGCGGGAGCGAGCTTTGAAACCATCTGTTTGTAATTAACAGATGGTTCCTGCTTGCTCCCGCAGGAAAGCTGGCGCAGGCCCCTCCTCTCTCCCCTCCCCTGCTGCCTCCTCCTCTCCTCGTCACCACAGCGTTGCATGGAAGAGACCCAGGAGAGAAGCAGCCACGTGCAGCTGATATAGACAACATAAATATCTTGAAGCCGTGAGTAAACTGCCACTTCTAATCAGCAGATGCATGCCCCAAATGAATAACTGCCCTTCTGGGACACGATTACAGCTCCCAAGGGCGGGGCTGCGTGGAAGTACTCTGTTATCACAGGCCCCGCTCTGCCACAGCCGTGCCCGCCCTCCCCACCGGCGGCAGCTCATCCCTGCAAAGGGAACTCTGCCCAAAGCAAGGGACACGCTGGAAGGCAAGGTTTGACTTTTAAAAACCCAAGGAAACGTGCTGCTCCCGCTCGTGGGACAGACGAAGACGTGCACTCGTCCTGAGAGCACTGCAAGTGGCAGCGCATTCAGACCACGGCGGCTGAGCCACTGACTCGAAGATGCTAACAGCTTTACTTGTTTGTTTCCTACTTCTTAGACACGCAAGAGCTCAGTCCCTTGTGGTGTGCACTTCACTGGTATAAAAAACTTCCAAGGGCCGACTTCAATATTCCATAGTCACCCCATCATGCGGGTACAGCCCAGTGGCGTGACGTAAAATGATGCTCCGCCCCTTCATAATGCTGCAGTCCCTCATACCTCACAGTATTTCATTGGCCTTCGGTTAAGGTTCGGGGTCCCCTGACGTGTTGCAACATGCCCCTCCCTTGTGTCGCAGGGGCTGCAGAACCCGTGTAAGGCCTCTGGTATCCCCATTCTCCAAGCAGCTGGCACCGCAGGCCTCCATCATAGGCGTGTGTGTGCAGGTAGGGTGCATCTTACTAGGATCTTCGACATGCCGCATTGCACTCCTAGGTAGCTTAACGGTGCAGGACACACATTATATTTCAGGTGTTTGTTTACTTTAAACATTAATTGAGTAATGACCAGGGGTGCACAGATAATAAATGAAATAGTGACACCACGAGAGAGAGAAAAAACGTGAGCAACTGTTTGTCTGTTTTTGTACTGTCGGTTAGTAGTAGCTGTGTTCCAGTGTGCATAGTACAATGATTATATGCCTTTTTGTGTAAATGAAAATAAACTAAGTGACTGAAAATCAGTTTGAATAACCAGTAGGTGTTTATGAGACATGCTTAGAATACTACGTTCCTGGCATTTTTTCCCCGGAGTTTTATATAGCAAGAACTTGACCCGAAGGTATTAGAGCGCTTTACATGAGCACCAGTTCCGTTACAGAAGGACACATTAGTTTTTTGTTAGGCACGGGGAGATGAAGCGATTTGCCCAGAATCACAGGATGTTGAGCGTCCCTGCCGAGACTCGAACCCTTCCCCAGCGTCGAGGTCGACCGCTCTAGCCGTCAGGCCACACCCTCTCCCTTAGAATAGAATAGTGTTTACTACCACTGTTATGGCACGGGAGTGCATTCGGAATCCGAGCACATTTAACTGGCTGCAATCGTGGTGTGAACAGGATTGTGACGTCTGGCTGAGTCAAATCACAAAGTATATTTAATGTTTAATTTAATAGCAGCTTGTGTGGGTTAAGGTTAAAGTAAAAAGGGGTGTGAAGTGAATGATCTCTGCAATGCATTGTGTGTTTGGCTGGCGTGCCATGCATTTCAGCTCACAACACCGTCACTTTCTAAAGGATGGTGGCCCAGCCTTCAGGAAAAGGCCAGAGAGGGCTAGGGTCGCAAGAGGAGGGGCACCGCAGGGCATGCCTCAATGAGCCTCTGTCGAAGGGGTGAAAAGGGCCGTGGCTTTGTGTAGGGGGCCACTTGCCAGTACCAGAGGCCCTCAGAGATCCTGCCCCTTCCACCTTCAGACACTGGCCTCCTGCCCAGTGGTGGAACCCTCACCCCTTCACTAATTTCCTTCAGACCAGGCTTTGGTACATGGAACAGGCAGTGGTCACCTCAACACAACCACTTTTCTGGAGTACTGGTCAAGGGTAGATTAAACTAAGACTAACCAAACACTGAAAACTGAACTTTTGACATGGCCATCTCTTCCAAACTTCGTTAGCCTTATAAAGGTTGGCGTGGTGCCAGCAACACTTTGCATTAGTGCTAACTCGTGAACTAGGCTCCCAAGGTGTAGCCCTTCTCACCACGGAAAAGGTTTTCTGCACATCATTTTCTCTACATTTTTGTGCCAGAGCGGTGAGGCCTAGAAGGCCTCCTGTTGCTGATGCGACCCAGAATGCACTTTGGTGACTGTATTAAACGGTATTAAGAGGATTGCCTCTTTTTAAATGGCACATCTTTTCTCAAAAGAGATGGGGAGGCTCGACTAACAGGTTCAAATATTCACTTCAAAATTCTTACATCACTACCATCAAAAAGCCTATTCACACACAAGAGAGAAAAGCCACCTGCACTGCTCTGCCTGACCAATGCTCAAACACCCCGAGGGAAATCACTAACCAATATGGTCCCTATACATACACAATCACAGCAAAACAGACTGTCACTATTTATTACACTGGATGGGGTACGCGGTAAAGCCAATAGGCCTGTTGGGACAGTGAGGTATGCACGTATCTTGTGTGTATCTGTCTTACTGGCTGTGCAGATACATTTTATTATTCAAATATTCACAGGTTTTTCAAATATTGTGGCTTAGTTGGACATTTTAAGAGCAAACAAAGTTCAACATTAAGTTGAATTATGGGCTTTATGTTTTTTTTTGGGGGGGGATGCTGTTCGGTACTGAGTACCTGCACTTCTTCAATTTGAAAGGGAGATTACCGCAATTCTCAGCACTGCTACAATACATTTAATAGGCGAGTGCCAGCACTTCTCAGGAGCAAACAGGTATTCTAAATCGGGGGTACCTGCACTTCTATAATTCCATTTAAAGCACTGGTTGAATTCACTTGCTGACTGCATGGTCCTGGCTGTGCTTGGCTACTTTTGATGGCTCTATTGCTATCTGTTCCAATTTATGCACTTGCTAGCTTGAAAACTTCCCACAATTCGGTTTCCAGAACTGTTTATAAGCTTTGAAAAATAGCAATTCCAAACACCGCCCATCCTCATGTCATGACTGAAGCTTTCCATATTTAACCTAAACTAGATGTGCACACCAAGCAATGCGGTCTTTCCCGGTGTATAAGCACATAATCTGATGCACAATCTCAAAGGTGCACAAGTCCGCATAGTGGGGCAGACTGCCTTATCTGTAATGTGGCAGGAATGCAAATCCTACACACTCAAAGGCCATCCGAGGATTGGAGACAAATTCGAGCGGAGGATCTAATGTGCAGACCGACAACAGACCGCCGAGGATAGACATTGTGAAGGGGACTGCCCCCTCCCCACTTAGCATTCTGCCCCACTGCCCTCAGTTAAGTGCTTAATTTGTAAAAAATATAAGTGCCATGGCTCTCATCAGGAGGCCACTGCACCTTGTACCACACATTGCCCCTGCCAGGGTAGCCAATGATAGTAACACAAGTACTAACATTCATGCTCCTACAAGTGTGACAGTTCCGACTATTTCAGACCCCAAAGCTAGAAGAATGGCTTGGGTGGCAGGTAATATTCAATTTTAATGTATATTGAGTTAATAATTAACTGTCGTTGTGCTCATCTCTAAGTTAGCCAGACAGTGCCACCTTGTGACAGTCTGTCACAGACTCTGGTGCTGCCAATTAAGTGCCGGTGCCGAGCACCGGAAACCACTGGCTCAAATTAAGCACTGCGTCAGTTTAACCATGTAAGTGATGTGTCAGCCTTGGGTTTTACCCACACTGTATAAAACTGCTAAATACACAAGATGACCGTCTTTCACAGTGTGCAGCACTTCAATGCCTTTCAGCGAGGTTTGTGGTGTATAAATTTCACATACATACATGGTGTAAAGCATGGTGGCTTGCGAAGGCTTTGTCTACCATTATATTAACAAGATGTAATGCACAATCTATAGCTCAAGGTTAACAATGCGAGATCTAAACATTTTCCACCACCCATCAAAACAGAAAGTAACTTCAATGAATTTCCCAACATCCATCTGGACAGGAAGTGACATTATTATTTTTTCTGCAAAAATAGTCTTTAAAAGAAGAAGCCAAGCAAGAGGACTTAATTTCCCACTAGCACATGAAATTACATCATGGCATCCTCAACTCCTCCCACCTCCCAGGAACTATTTAAGTGACAGCTGCATCAAAGACACACAGCCCTTATGTACCTGTCCATGCCTGGACCGCACCCAGTGCCATGAATCCAGGTCTGATCACCGCCCAGCGATACTCTGCAGCACTCCTTAGGTCACTAGACCCCAGACACTGTTCTCCCAACTAATGCTGCGCCGTACCTCACACCAAGGTAGGAGATTTCACCTTTAGCCACTGCTGGTTCCCCAGCTGCCACTCACCCACCCCCGAACACAAATACTAACAATGCCCCCAACACCCCTTCCCAACACACACCACACAAGCACCAACAGCGCCTACTCTCCCAGCCTACACCACACGCCATAGCAAAACCCCACGTTAACTTCCACTCGCATGCATGCTTCTCAACACACAATCACTCAGCAAACACACAACCAACATAGAGAACCTTCTTTGCAGTAATGCACCAGACATCCTCTTCATCACAGACTTTGCTCAACCCCTCATAGGCTCCAGACATCACTACAGCAATCCCAGTGGGCTACAAGATCACTCGACAGGACCGCCTTCACAAACCAGGAAGAAGGCTCGCTACCATCTACAAGGAATCCATCAAATACACAACATCCACAGAGAATGTCACCCCATTCATGGAACACCTGCAATTCAAGCTGCAAAATCTCAGAATTATTCACCCTGAACGGAACCCTTGCTTACATACCACCCGGACCCCAAACCACCTTTACCAACCTCATTATCGAATTTGTGCCTCTGCGCACCTTCGATTCCAGAGTCTACATTCTCCTCAGTGATCTCAACTTTCACCTGGAAGACCAAAATGACCCATACCCCACAGCATTCCTTGGAAGTTTGAGCAACATTGGACTCGCCCAGCTCTTCACAGAACCAACATACACCACAGGACACACACTGGATGCAGTCTTCACCACAAGCAACATCCTCAAATACAATTCCACCACATAGACTGACCAGATATTATCCACTTTCTAAATCAACACATCTCAAGTCAACACCTATACCAGGTTCAGTACTCCAAGCTGAAGCAAAATCACAGAAGCAGATTAAGACTGGCTCCGCGCCATCAGCACTGATCAGCCTAGCCCTACAGACAACCTCGACAAGGACATAAATAACTGGATCAAGAACTGCGCGGAATCCCTCGCACCCATCAAACCCAACAACCATTGGCATAGCCAATAGGTCTCGCCTTTGGGACCTTATAAGTGTTTAGCCATGCAACAGTTGATGTTGTTGCACCAAGGATATTGTGCTGCATAACTAAATACTTATAAGGTCCCAAAAGCGAGACCTATTGGCTATGCCAATGCTTGTTAACCTGTTGACGCTTATTATACTTATATTCTCTCTCTCTCTCACCTGTTGCTTCATCGCTCACTTCTTTCACGGCTCCGTCCCTGGTCCACCGCAGCTTCTGTGCTGTTTGAGCAGAGGGTAGAGGAGCGTGAAGCTGCTCTCACTTCCGGTGTCGCACTCACTTCCGTTGTTGGAGAGGTCTAGCCGCTCTGAGGAACACCCTTAAAACTGATGGCTGAGCGGACGCACAGCAGATAGATGCTGTTACGCTGCACCGTTTTCAGCTTTGTATCTTTCTGCACCATTCCTATTTTTTTAATGTTTTCATTTTGCTTTCATGCTCGTTTTTAACTTGTTGTACCTGCCGCTTTGACGCTTATTATACTTATATTCTCTCTCTCACCTGCTGCTTCTTCGCTCACTTCTTTCACGGCTCCGTCCCTAGTCCGCCGCGGCTTCTGTGCCATTTGAGCGGAGGGTAGAGGAGCGTGAAGCTGCACTCACTTCCGGTGTCGCACTCACCTCCATTGGAGCGGTCTAGCCGCTCTGAGGAACACCCTTAAAACAGATGGCTGAGCAGATGCGCACAGCGGGCGCGCCACTGGTGCGCCGAAGGCAAGCCCATTGGTGCCCGTCCGTGTCTGGCCGGGTCCAGGGGCCAGAAATCCTGGTCCTTTGCAGCCAGGGGTAAGATTTTACACCTCCATGTTTTTGCATGGCTTTCGGCCAAAACTTAAAGGGCATTGTCAGGTCTTTAACCCAGATACTTTATCTCCTTCGTGTGAATCCTGCAACTTCGCCTGCTCGCTACTCACCTATCCTAGGGACGCTCAGTTGGCTACTCCTCTGACTGACATGCAGGCAATGGCCATTGAGCGTGAGGTCTCTTCGAATTACCTGGCTGAGCACTCCCCGCAGCAGTACTTTCTCTCTTTTAGCTCTCCTCAAACACAAGCTGCATTTATTTAACTTTCTTTGCGACGTTAATCCTGATGCAGTATTCCTTATGGAAACCTGGCTGCATGAAGGCTCCCTACCTGATATCATTACAGTGGTCCCTGCCAACGTTTCTCTATTGGGGTTAAACAGACCCCATAGAACCAGTGGAGAAATTGCCATCATTTTGAAAGAAGATTTTAAATGTAAAATTGAGGAACTCCCAATCCCTAATTGTGACGCTTTGTTATTTACTCTCTCCTTCACTCTGAGATTACGTTCTCTGGGGGGAGGGTGTTGATCTATCGTCCTCCTGGGTACCCCAGTAAGTGGTGCACTGCTCTTCCTGACTTATTGGCCCCGCACATCCTGCGCACAGCCAACTTCACTCTGCTTGGCAACATTAACCTCACCTTTATGATTCAAACAATAACCTAGGCTCAGCTTTTATCGATGATCTATGCATTCTTAAATTAGCACTCCTCAACTCTGCACCTACTCATAAAGGGCAAGCCCACATTTCTCAATTACATCTGCTAAAGGACGAACATAGAAGTTAAAAAGCAAAGGGCTCAGAATGGATCCCTGTGGAACACCCGAGGCCAGGGTTAGTGTCTTAGATCTCACATTAGCCGAAGAGACCTGGAAGGTATAGTCCTTTAAAAAAGAGATCAGCCACTTCAAGGCCAAGCCTTCTATGCCCAAGGACTCAAGTCTGCCAGTCAGGATAGAGTGAGACACTGTATCAAACGCACCGCACAAGTCAAGCAGAATGAGAGCTGCCGTGCCTCCAGAGTCTAGATGTTGTCTAAGAAATTCAGTTAGTTACACCCAGAGGAGCGGACTCGGTGCTATGCGCCATCCTGAAGCCGGACTGTGAAGAATGGAAAAGCTGATAAGTCTCAATGAATGTTGAGAGTTGCATATTAGCATGCTTTTCCAAAAATGTGGAGAAGACAGGAAGAAGGGAAATAGGGCAGTAGCTTGACCAACAAAAGGTGTTCAAATTAGCTTTTTTTAGAAGGGGGAGAACCAGAGCATGCTTCCAATTCTGGGGTATGCTGCCATCCCTCAAGGAGGTATTAAGAAGCTCTAAAATAACAGTTAAGACAGAGTCATCTAAAAGTCTGAGCTTAGCAGGGGGATGGTTTCCAGCAGAGAACCAGACTTAATGGAGTGCAGAGTATTCATTAATAATGCAAGATCCACCCTTTTGGATAACATTGGGAATGGGCCCCCTTTAATCTATCAGGTGTTTGCATCTCTGGTTCCTTCTAGTGCTTATTGTAGAAATTCCCAATAGAACAAGGAATTGATTTCTCTCATATCTCGGTGGGTATGGAGTGACCACAGACACTCCTAGTGTTAGGTCTTGCTCAAGATACTCCATAACTACAATAATTAGGCTATAGGCAAAATGGTCCCTCTGAATGTTTGTAATAGCAACTTAGTTCTGTTGATCTGGTGTGCCTGAGGAACTATTAGGTCTTGGTATGAAGGCGGCTTGGGTAGCTTAGTGAGGACAATATTGGGCAATGTATTCCCAATCATTATACTCATAACTCTGAGGTACATGAGGGGTGTGAAGCTGGATCCCTTGTCAAATACCTTTCTGGCTCCACTGGTTTCTTGGTTTCTCCTACCATGGGTTGACATCTAGGGTGGAACCCATTGTATAGTTTTCCTTCATCCTTGGTGAATGGTAGTATTTTTTCCTTATGACTGAGAGGTCTGTACACCCTGAACATGTTGAAATTTGGAAGCCATATCCACTTCCCTTGTTATTTCAATATCATGGTGTTGGTGAAACCACTGTGCATCTGAAGAGGAAGGCTGCTCACAGACCATTGACGTAAGATTGTGTTCATAATGCAACCCTTCTACTGTACCTCAAGCTGAAGTTACTTGTCATATGCACCCTTGGTCCCCAAAAATATCTGCCTTGGTGTCTCAATCATCCCTAATTTTCCCTAATAGCCTTGGGGTGATAATACTCTGCTTCGAATACCACTCTTTCCAGCAAGATTTTTTTTTATCTCGCCATGTTTGTAGTCTTTGACGTCTTCCCATATTGATGCACCACTAGCACATTCCCAAAAAGAAAGGATGTAATGTGAAAAGTTAATGGTCTTAGAGCCAAACATTCTATGTGGCAATGGATTTAAACATGGCTTAGAAAAATTTGGGATTTCCAGTCTTGAAATTTTGTAAGGTGCTGTGTTGGTGTCAATGAATCTTTAGAGGGATTGGTAAATTCATCATCAGCCACGTGTTTTTGGAGAGATGATCTATGCTGGCTCTTGATCAAGCTCTTTGTCTTGTGTCTTGGGCTTTTGTAGACTGCGAGTCAGTAGCTCAACTTTTGTGGTCCAAGTGTGCTTCATATAAAAGAAATAATAACAATTTGGTACTCTCCTCTTCTTGTACCACCTCAAAATTCTATTAGTGTTTCTCGCAAGATTCCTTCTTTTTTCGAGGTATCTTTAGCTTTTTGAACTTCTCCATTTTCTTTCTAAGAGGAGCAGATTTGAAAATACGTGATCCTCTGTTAGGGCTCAAGCCTATTGCTACGTAGCTTCCTCCATTTTAGATACCCGTGTGCAGGTCTCACCTTTTTCCCTTGCTCATGTCTTTCTTTTTTGCATTTGTGTCACTTGAACAGCTGAGTTATTCCCTTACCAGCATCTCCACCTAATTTGCCCTTATGTGTTCAAACCCTGGCAAGGTAAGTTTCTGTCAAGCAGTGGAGAACTAGTGTTGGGTGAGAGTGAAATGTGAAAGCCTGCGAGGAGCAGGCAAAGAAAGATTTGTGTGCAAGCAACGTTTGAGCAGCAACAGTGGCAAGAGGAACTAAAGCTATTTGCAATGGCTGTCAGGGAGTAGGGATAGTGAAAATTGTATGCAGTGGCTGATTTAGAGAAGACACAGCAGGACATTTTCATTGCAGCTACTGAGAAGCATGACATATGCTACAGATATGCTGAGTCAATGAAAAATTGCATAATCCATCCAACCAAAAACAACCTGCTATTAGCACTGGATGTGATGCTTGTATTAGACAGCTTGAACTGAGCTAGGGGATGCAACACATCACCGTACATTGATGTGGAGTTGGAGATGATTCAAGAGAATGTTCAACAATGAGGGTGAGGGGGGGCATGGGGGGTCTGGGTGGGCACTTAGAGATTGCATGATCCTTAGCAGGGGCTGATTAAAAGCTCAAAATTCATATTACCTGGATGCCCTGACTTAGGAATGACATTGAAGAAGAGACCAGAAGCCAGACTTGAGACCATGGTGCAAGAGTGTCTGCGCTGGCACTAGGCAGCCAAAAGTGTGCCAGTGCAAGGAAAGGACAGGAATGCGCCGTACGATGTTAAATATGGCACATTCCTGCCCTTTCCCTTTCATGCAGCGCAGCACAGTGCAGCGCAGCAAGGTGGCTTGCTGTGTTGCATGAAAAATTGATAAATGTGCCCCTCACTGTTAAGGTCTGTGTTTGGACTGCACAAAGGCTCAGATGCTGGTATGGTTAGGTCATTTGCCTGCTAAGTTCAATAAAATAAAGGTGAACATGAATTACTTCAAAACCTTCTCTATATAAAACACCTGACACAAAAGAACTATAAAGTAAACTTTCTTATAATCATAAAAGAATGATACATCCGATACATTGAGATGCTTTTGTTTCATACTAGTATTGAAATTGTATTAGAAATAGAACCAAAATTAAAAACTCTCCACCTAAAAGTTTCCACATCGTGAATAGTAGATGTGGGCTGTATTCTCTAGTTACAGCTACCAAGAAAAAAAAAACAACTTGTGTTAAATAATTTTGTGAAAAGCACTGAATGAATAGAGAATGGTGTTGTCATTTTTATTCCTTCTTGCAATCGTTGTAACTGATTTGCACCACAGCACTTACAAATGGAACGTCCATGTCTACAGGTACTATTTTGTATTTTGGTAACGAAGAAGAAGTATTTGTTTCGTACCACCTCATAAATGGCATTGTCTGCTGCACTTCTTTTGCCCAGGCTTTCGACTTCTGCAGATAGTATGACCACTCATTTTCATCATTGTGCTGAAAGGAAATGTTAGCCACCACCTTTGGAAATGCAGCCTGCGTTGGCTGACTATCTTTTTACTCTGAGTGGTGGTGATGCAAAGGACTGCTCCCCGTGTGGTAACCAGGGCCAGACTGGGATCGCAAACCAGCCCTGGCAATTATGTCCGACCGGCCCCAGTGGAGGGGGGTGCTGGCAGGAACACTGCTGCTGCGCCTTTGTCACAGGGGGCAATTTTGAAGCAGTGCTGCAAAACCGGCCCCAAGTAACAAAAACGACCCCCACCAGTCCAAATCCGGCCCCCGCCCTTATGGCCCAATAGGCAAAACGCCCGGTGCCCGCTACGGCCAGTCCAGCCCTGGTGGTAACGGTTGTGAAGCGTTGATTGTTCACTCCATGGGGACCTGGCGCATGGTGTCCCAGAGGACGGGGAATGCTCCATTCTTTCACAGAGTGTGTGCACTGGACAGTTGAGACCACCCAAAATGAGTGGCACAGTCAACCTCAGGTTCAGAAGAGGAGATATAGCTACACTTAACCAACCGAATTGCCAATATAAGCACATAAATGCATGGGAAAGGAGCTCTATTTTGCTCTCAAATCTCGCGAGATATATTTCTGAACGAGCAATGAAATGCCAGCACGCACAGGGTAATTATTATTTGGCAGTTTTTTTAAATATATATGTAGCGTTAACTCAACCCAAAGGTATCAGGGCGCTTTACATGAACACCGGTTATATTAATAAGCTAGGCAAGCACCACACCATTAGCACTGCTGCAGCGAATTAATTTTTTTATAAATAAAAGTGCATTTAAATGAAAAGTGCAAATGAATATGAAAAATAAAATGTATATTTAAAAAAAAATGTGCAGTAAGCAATCATGTTTAGGCACTATAAGCATATAAAAGAAATAATAATGTACTGACTTAAGTTAGCTTAACTGTCGATGCCATATGAACTGAAAATAATACATTAGCATTTAAAGGTCTATTTTCCACGTTGAGCTGTTGTTTTGCACAATTATCTTTTCAAGGACTTGTGTCTATGGCCTATTGTGTAGATGTGGGAAATTGGGGAGTTTACCTATTCCCAATAGTTTACTAAAATCCTATTAGATGTTGCTGAAGACGAAAAGAAACATGTTACCATCTCAAATATTGTGTACGTTCCTAGAGCAGGGAGGCTTTTCTTTAAGCTATTTTCTTAGGGAGCTTCACTCAGTCGCATTTGCTGAGATCCTTCTCTGACTTTCTCTCTTCATGGGAGATCGCTTAGCCTGTTTTCTGATGTCTGCTGAGTGCTAGCTAAAAATACTTTCCAGCTTGAGCTTCTCTTTTAATTGATATGCAAAAGTTTTATGTCTATGCATTTATTCTCTCATCAGAACTCTTTATTGCGTATCTGAACCGACGACTTATTGTATTCCATTCTAATTGCAAAATTTAGAATAGGAGGATTCCTTTATGAAACATACTGGTCTATTACAATAATATCTGTTGTACTTACGAATGTCGGGCCCGATTTACAAAGGTAAACTAAGACATTTGGTCTAAACTTAGACCAAACATCTAAGATTACGACTTTTGAAATTCACAAAGAGTATTTACAAGTATTATCTTTCAGTAGCGGCCCGTGGTGGGAGTGCTGCCGGGTGGTGACGTGGGGCGGGGGAGGGGCAGGGAGGGGGGTAGTAAAGTGCGGAATCCGGCCGTATAGAGGTAAGTAGACATATAAATAAATAAAATGAATTTCGTTGCTCGCGCTGCATCGCATTTGGCGATGCAGCGCGCGCAACGAAATTCGTTTTTTAAATTTATATCTCTACTTACCTCTATACGGCCGGATTCCGCACTTTACTACCCCCCACCCTGCCCCTCCTCCACCCCACGTCACCGCCCGGCAGCACTCCCACCACGGGCCGCTACTATTATCTTTATGTCTGCACTCGGGCTGGGCCTCCGCCCGAGTGTTACATACAGATAGCACTCGTAACTGTACTAAAGACATTAATAATTTATCATGTTATTCGGTTGATGTAGATGTTTGCTCCTTTTTACTTCTCCTTGTCAACGAACAAAGGTCCATGCGACCAATGGTTGGGGGGTTATTTGATGATCACACTGGAAGTTAAAGATACAGAATATCCAGCTCCGTCACTGACATTCTGCCATTCTCAGCCTTTGCAACAGAGCTGAGAAATCGTCTGCTTTGTGAAGACTCGTCTGAGGAGCAGGTTATAGTCCTGTGCTGCTTATAAAATTGGGGCGCTGTGCTTCACAAAGACAAAATACCGGACAATGCAATGCCATAATTGATTAATTACTGCACTGGTTTCAGGACTGAAATTACCTTTGGTATCCGAATAATACCTGGCAGGTAGCAACCCTAGGACCTACGGCCTAAATGGGGAATGTCTGCATATATGCGGCTCATCTATGTGAGATGGCCCCCTCCTCTGAACGGGACTGGAGCAGATTGCTTGCTATATTTGACATGAAGGCTTCAGGCACATCTCATCACTTCGCTGCCTCCTTATGCATTGGGACAGACGCAGGGACACACAAAGCATCCCGGCGCTGGCGTGTCAGGCAGGGTTACTCAGGGAGTCGGGCCAGCTGTCTCACATGCTCCAGTTCAGCCCTAGGACACATTTCGCAAGCTCCTCAGCGGCGAGAACAATCTCTATTCCTAAGGAGATGAAAAGCCAAAAAGGCTGGAAGACAATGGAGCAGACGCAGGCACAATGTGCTCAGTCGTCGCCCATGCCCGAGGTGAGACTTGAAATCTCACAAACGATTCTGCTCAGCATACACTCTTTTCTCTGACATGATCTGATGGAAGGCACAGGCACCTGACCATAGTAGGTCACCCCACAGGGAAAAGCGAAAATTGACAGCACAATTTATTTTCTAGGCAATCCAAATGTCCCTGTGGTAGGTGCAATCTCCCCTATAGGCCTGCAGTCTATCTAAGGATGACGTTAATGGTAAATCTCTTGAAAATATATCTCCAAAATATCATGTACAAAAGTTTTTAACAAAGCCTGGCTAGCAGTGACACCAAGTATGCGCTCTTTGACAAATGAATACATTCTGAGAAGCAAAATAAATGTTTTAGGGACAGGAACATGTCTTCAGAATGCAGCCTCTCTAAAAGAATTATTCTTGGCTGTCTGTGTAATGGTACCAGCATATAAAATTGTACTTTGGTTTGCAAAATATTGCAAGAGCAAAGGAAGCATAAGTTTTAAAAGTTAAATAAATAGAAAGCTTCCTGGAGCAAGTGAAACTCTAGTCTTTCTGAATCTCAAAGAGTCAATTGAAAAGTACAGAGTATATGATGGTATGGTGGTTTTAATGAAACTGTTTAATTGTATTAACACAATGTAATTATGGCATAATGAATTTGAGATATTCTGCTGAGAAGCTGTGTTTATTTTATCATTGAATAATGTGGGCCTTGATTTCGAAATGGCTGTTGTTGCATGTTGCCATCTTGTTCTTGCATGAAGTAATTTTGCTGTCCTTTTCACACTGTACGTTCAGCATATAAAAGATATTTTGTAGGCAATGATTGAACACAATGTAATTCTCTCAAGCAGAACAGGATGCTTCACTCTCAAGCTTTGTGTTCATGCTGTGTTAGCACAGTGAATGCTTTCCCAAGGTCTCACCTACTGGGACCACAGTGCGATTCTCATGAGAACTTAACTTTGATTGTAACAGAATTTGCACTAACTATAAAGTGTCGGAGGAGCACCAGGAAGGGGAACTACATAGTATGAATCTGTGGAACAGTGCTGACAAATGTGATTTCAAAGTGTATCGTTCTTTCTTTAACTTTATTGAGTGGGATTTCCTTGTATGTTCACACCAAATATATGACCTTGTTGTATTTTACCCTGTAAAATGAGCCTTACTCACAGGGTGTTGGGCTCACTCTCCCCTGATCTTGAGAAGGCAACGCTCTGTCAGTCTGATCTCTGAAGTCTGAATTATTTACTGAGCTGCAATATACTTTGTTCTGTTGTTTCATGATTTACATTTGACTCTGAGCTTCATTATTTTATATGTCAAATGACTAACTGCCAGACTCTTTGTCATCAGGGCCGGACTGGGAACCCATAGCAGGCCTGGTAATTTTTTCGGACTAGCCCCTGGGGGTGCGGAGGGGGCAAGTATGAAGCGCTGCTGCATTTGTAACTGGTGTCCGACATTGCCGCACTGCTGCAAAACCGGCGCCCAGTACAAAACCGGCCCCCACTACTGTAAAACCGGCCCCCGCACTTCCAGCCTCCCGGGGAAACGCCCGATGCCCGCTACAGCCAGTACGGCCCTGTTTGTCATGTATTTGCTTTTTGTAATACCTATAAAGTTTTAATAAACCTTCATTGTTTTCTTTATAATGCTTGTCAGTCTTTATTGTGAAGCCTATTGTCAGTCAGTCTAATGTGCTTTACATTGAATTCTAAAATTGTATTTGATATTGAATTTACCTCTTGACCAAGTCCATTTGTAGAGCAACAAAATCCATAGGGGATTAACACCGATCCCGGTAGATCTATAGCGCTTAAGGAAACAGGAAAAAATACTACATCAATGATAAGTCATTCTAAAAACAGGTTTCCAGAACGGGGTGAGTATCTGGTATCACTCTGCAGTGTCTGATGATTGATGATTACCAGCAGAAGGTGTTTGGTTATGAGGATAAGAAGATAGTAATGGTATTTAACATTCTTTATCAGTGGCAGGTCCATCTCCATGCTTGGGATCTGCTAAGTCCATGAAGATGTAAGCAATATGACTGCTGTTGTCTTTTAAACACTGTAACGGGAGCATGCAGTCTCTTTTGATATAGCAGGAGTTATCACAGCTATCACTGTTGTTTACATGTGCATGATAATAGGCATCAAGCCTGCTAAGTTGACAATTA
Source organism: Calotriton arnoldi (assembly GCA_963921515.1). NCBI lineage: Eukaryota > Metazoa > Chordata > Amphibia > Caudata > Salamandridae > Calotriton > Calotriton arnoldi. Next base: position 269,090 of record CAWUFW010008366.1, read on the forward strand.
TCTCCAGGCACTTCAAGTAGCCAGAGGCACTGGTGTTAATCATGAAAGTTAAACATTTAGGCCTATATCTATCATTTTTTCTCGCAGGGCAATGCAGCAAGCCACCTTGCTGCACTATGTGAAAGGGAAGGGGCAGGAATGCGCCGTAATTAACAATATACACCACATTCCTGTCTTTTCCTAGTGCTGGCACACTGTTGACTGCCTAGCGCCAACGCAGGCACTGGTGCACGGGTGCCTGCATTGTAGGCAGGATTGTTTTTGTGCAGCAAGAGACACCTTCCTGCACAAAAACAATCCTCAGAGGCATTCTCCTTTTTCTATGTGCGCTGCAGAATGCAGCACATGTAGAAAGAAGAAAAAAAGAGGAGAAATAAAGATATTTTTCCTCATTATGACTCACTTGGGGAGATGTAGCATTTTGATGCATTCCCAGGTCTACCACTAATGGTAAATCTGGTAATGCACCATCATCCATGGGTGGATGCATGGGAACACCTACGCTCCACCCGTGCAACGCCTCCCTGTGGCTGAGTAACGCAAGGCAACAATTTGTTCTGCCTTGCGATACTCCAGATTTACCAAGTCATGCAGGGCCATGCAAGGTGGTCTTGCGTGGCCTGATAAATCTCACTTAGGTTTTGGGTTACCCTTGTGCCCCCATACGTAATGCAAGGGTGATGCAAAACCTTGATCAATCAATCAATCACAGAATTTGTAGAGCGCACTACTTACCCGCGAGGGTCTCAAGGCGCTGGGGAGAGAAAAGGGGGGGGGTGCTGCTACTGGTCGAACAGCCAGGTCTTGAGTAGCCTCCTGAAGGTCAGCAGGTCTTGGGTCTGTTGTAGGCTTAGTGGAAGGGTGTTTTCCGTGGTCTTGGCGGCGAGGTGTGAGAAGGATCTGCCGCCGGTGGTTGTTCTTCGAATGCGAGGGACGGTGGCGAGGGAGAGGTCGGCGGAGCGGAGCTGGCGGTTGGGGACGTAGAAGGAGAGTCGTCTGTTGAGGTAGGCTGGGCCAGTCTTGTGGAGTGCCTTGTGTGCGTGGATGAGGAGTTTGAAGGAGATCCTCCTGTCGACGGGGAGCCAGTGCACGTTCCTCAGGTGGGGGGTGATGTGGCTGTGGCGTGGTACGTCGAGGATCAGGCGTGCGGAGGCGTTTTGTATGCGTTGCAGTCGCTTGATGAGCTTGGCCGGGGCTCCCGCGTAGAGGGCGTTCCCATAGTCAAGTCTGCTACTGACGAGGGCCTGGGTGACTGTTCTTCTTGTGTCTGTCGGGATCCACCTGTAGATCTTGCGAAGCATGCGGAGGGTGTTGAAGCAGGAGGAGGAGACTGCGTTGACTTGCTTGGCCATGGAGAGCGTTGAGTCGAGGATGACTCCCAGGTTGCGTGCGTGGTCGGTGGGTGTCGGGGCTGCTCCCAGCGTTGTTGGCCACCAGGAGTCGTCCCAGGCTGAGGGGTTGGAGCCGAGGATGAGGACCTCTGTCTTGTCCGTGTTCAGCTTTAGTCGGCTGATCTTCATCCAATCGGCGACGGCCTTCATATCTTCATGGAGATTGGATTTGGCGGCGAGGGGTCCTTGGTGAGGGAGAGGATCAGTTGAGTGTCGTCGGCGTAGGAGATAATGTTGAGGTCGTGCTGTCTGGCGATGCGTGCGAGCGGGGCCATGTAGATGTTGAACAGTGTTGGGCTGAGGGAAGATCCCTGGGGTACGCCGCAGATGATCTCGGAGGCTTCGGATCGGAAAGGTGGGAGGCGGACTCTCTGGGTTCTGCCGTCGAGGAAGGAGGTGGTCCATTCCAGGGCCTTGTCTCGGATCCCTGCGTCGTGGAGGCGTGTGCGTAGAGTGCGGTGGCAGACAGTGTCGAAGGCGGCGGAGAGGTCCAGCAGGATGAGGGCTGCGGTCTCACCGTTGTCCAGCAGGGTCCTGATGTCGTCGGTGGCGGCGATGAGGGCAGTCTCAGTGCTGTGGTTGCTGCGGAACCCCGATTGGGATGGGTCCAGGATGCTGTTTTCTTCGAGGTATCGGGTTAGCTGTTTGTTGACGATCTTCTCGATGACCTTGGCTGGGAACGGAAGCAGGGAGATGGGCCGGAAGTTCTTGAGGTCTCTCGGGTCCGCCTTGGGTTTTTGAGTAGGGCGTTGATCTCTGCGTGTTTCCAGCTCTCTGGGAAGGTCGCGGTCTCAAAGGAGAGATTGATAACGTTGCACAGGTGGGGTGCGATGGAGCTGCTGGCTTTGTTGAAGATGTGGTGCGGGAAAGGGTCTGACGGGGAGCCGGAGTGTATTGTGCCCATGGTCTTGATGGTATCATCGATGTTCACGCTGGCCCAGGCTGGCAAGGGGTCATGGTCGATGGTGTGCGGTGGGTCTGGTGTATCTATCTTAGTGGGGGCTGTCTGGGTGTTGAAGCTGTCGTGGATGTCGGCGATCTTGCGGTGGAAGAAGGTGGCGAGGGAATCGCACAGGGCTTGCGACGGCGGGATGTCGTTGGTGTTGGAGCTGGGGTTGGAGAGTTCCTTCACGATGTTGAAGAGCTCCTTGCTGTTGTGTGCGTTGTTGTCGAGGCGGTCTTTGAAGGAGATTCTCTTGGCGGACCTGATGAGGTGGTGGTGGTTACGGATGGCGTCTTTATGGGCTGCGTGGCTGTCCGGTGTCTTATCACTGTGCCATTTCTTCTCAAGTTTCCGGCAGGTACGCTTGGAAGCTAGGAGTTCCGGGGTGAACCATCGGGCTCTTTTGGTGGTGTCGCTGTAGGTGAGTTTTTTCAGCGGGGCGAGGGTGTTGGCACAGTCGTCTATCCATCGTCTGAGGTTGCAGGCAGCGTCGTCGGTGTTGGATGGGTCGGAGGGAGGGCTGAGAGCGAGGTTTGCCCGTAGTTGGTCTACGGTGACTTTGCTCCAGCAGCGGCGTGGGATCTGTTGGGTGCAGTGGTGTGTGGTTGGTTTCTGGAAGGTGAAGTGGATGCAGCGGTGGTCGGTCCAGAGGAGTTCCGTGGTGTGGCTGAAGGAGACGTGGGAGCTTGAGGAGGAGACGGGGTCGAGCGTGTGGCCGGCGGAGTGAGTCGGTGTTGTGATGAGCTGTCTCAGTCCGAGGTTGGTGAGGTTGTCGATCAGGGTGGTGGAGTTGCTGTCGTTGTTGTTCTCCAGGTGAAAGTTCAGGTCTCCGAGGAGGATGTAGTCGGTAGAGGTCAGGGCGTGCGTGCTGATGAAGTCGGCGATGGAGTCGCTGAACTGGGGTCGGGGCCCAGGGGGTCTGTAGACAAGGGTGCCTCTAAGGGTCGTGTTGGGGTCCGTGTGGATCTGGAAGTGCATGTGTTCGGCGGTGCTGAGAGTGTCGGTGGTGCTGGTCGAGACCCTGATGGAGTTCTTGTGGACGATGGCGATTCCTCCTCCTACTCCGTTGACGCGGTCTCTGCGGGTGATCTTATAGCCGTCTGGGATGGCTATGGCGATGTTGGGTGCGAAGGAGTCGTTCATCCAGGTCTCTGTCAGGAAGGCGACGTCTGGTGATGATGTGTCGAGCAGGTCCCAGAGCTCGACGGCGTGTTTGCGTGCGGAGCGGGTGTTCAGTAGGATGCATCGGAGGTGGTTGAGGTCCTTCTTGGCGGGCACTTCGGTGGCTCTGAGGCTGGTGTAGCTGCAGTTCCGGCAGGTGAAGGGGCCATGTGTGCGTTTCGGGGCGGCCTTGAAGCAGTTGTGTGTCCGTTCGGGGTTGAGCGCGTGCAGTGTGGTGGCATCGTAACGGCGTCGGTCGTCGAGGCTGGAGCGGGGGGTGCGCGGCCCAGGGGTTCTGGCGCTGGGCGCAGTCCAGGCGCGGACGGGCGCAGACGGGCTTGCCTTAGGCGCGCCCGCTGCGCGCATCCGCTACGTGGCCGCGCAGCGGCCGCCATATATGGGGAGCTGGGAGGGTGGAGCAGCTGGGAGGCGGGAGGCAGGGGCAGCGAATGGGCAGTCAGGGGGGCGGGGCCGCAGGGGACGCAGCGGCGGGGGGTACAGAAGGCAAAGTTGGGCACAGCAGAATGGGGGCACGAGGGGAAACAGAAAGCAAAAAGGACACAAGCAATGGGGGCACGAGGGGAAACAGAAGGCAAAATGGGCACAAGCGATGGAGGCACGAGGGGAAACAGAAGGCAAAAAGGGCACAAGCGATGGGGGCACGAGGGGAAACAGAAGGCAAAAAGGACACAAGCAATGGTGGCACGGGGGGAAACAGAAGGCAAAATGGGCACAAGCGATGGGGGCACGAGGGGAAACAGAAGGCAAAAAGGACACAAGCAATGGGGGCACGGGGGGAAACAGAAGGCAAAATGGGCACAAGCGATGGGGGCACGAGGGGAAACAGAAGGCAAAAAGGACACAAGTAATGGGGGCACGAGGGGAAACATAAGCAAAATGGGCACACAAAATGGGGGTACGAGGGGAACAGAAGCAAAACGGGCACACAAAATGGGGGCACGAGGGGAACAGAAGCAAAACGGGCACACAAAATGGGGGCACGAGGGGAACAGAAGCAAAACGGGCACACAAAATGGGGGCACGAGGGGGACAGAAGCAAAACGGGCACCAAGGCAACAGCAGAGGGGCGAGCTTACCAGCAGCAGCAGCGGGCAGGACAACACAGGTGGAGCTGTGTGGCGGGGGAGCGACCTACCTGGCAAGGTCAATAAATCTGGGCCTTAGACTGAGAAAGAGAGGCTACAGGCACATGATAAACATTAGAAAATAACAAAAGATGGGTTTCTGCTTGTGACTGGGCTTTGGGTAGGCCATTGGAGGGCCTTGGCCCATCTATCCCACCTCTAGAATCAGACCTGATCAGTGGCCTACTTCTGAGTGAAGCATTACATATCACATCTAGCTGAAACAGTGTTTGTCCTTCACTTCTCATGACGGAGACAGGTTCTTGTGTGATTGCCTCCAGGCCTGTACATTTTGACTGCACAATTTTTTCCAGATTGGGCCTGGAGGACTTTGATCATTCAAAACCATTTGTTAAATGGAATGGAATGCCTTAAAAACTATGGAGCTTATTTACAAGAGGCCTGCGCCACTGAAGCATCACTTTTTTTCACGCTCAGGTGGCGCAAGCCTCTCGATCATATCTCTGAGGTGATGCAAAGCCACCCTTCAGGGCCTCATAGATTTGGAGTAGTGGCAAGGCAGTGCAAAGCCTTGAGCCACCTTACTCTGTGTCAAGAAGGCATTCCATGGGTGTTGCGGTGGTTGTTCACAAGCAACACCCATGGATTTTGATGCTACCCCAGATTTACAAAATCACGTAAACCTGGGGCAGCGGCAAAACCTTATGCCTCCCCAGAGCAGGCCTAACAAGGAGAAATGATTTCATTTCTTCTTGATTTTCTTCTTTCCACGTGTGCTGCATTCTCGGGATTGTTTTGGTGCAGGAAGGTGCCCCTTCCTGCACAAAAACAATTCTGCCAACTACACAGACACCCTTGCACCATGGTGCAAGGGTGTCTGCGTTGGCGCTAGGCACCAAATTGTGCGCCGGTGCTGGCTGAAAGGACAGGAATGCACGTGTCTCATAAATACAGTGTATTCCTGCCCTTTCAAATTGGCGTAGGGCAGCGCAGCAAAAAGACTTGCGGTAGTGTACTACGCCAATTTCTTGTAAATGAGGCCCTTAGTTCATAACTGAATTTTATTTCCATATCGCAGTAGAGAAAGTTGAAATCAAGTTCCAAAACGACTCAAAAAAGTGTGATTAAGGTTTTTCACCATGTATTTTTTGCACCTGATTTTACCTCCTGCCTTGTAATGAGGGTCCAAATATTTAGGGGCAGATTTACTAAATTCTCACGCAACGCAGCACAGCAGCTAAGACGTCTGCTCTGCGTTGCATGAGAAGGTTACTTCATTGCCGCTTAGGGGAGAGAGACTCCATCGCCCAGCTGCCCCGGCCCGGAGGAGGGCAGCAACACACTCAGCAGGTGCCGGAGCACCATGTAATCATTTGAGGCATCCCACGGCATGGGAGCATTGTTACTTTGTTACCGCTTAGGGGAGAAAGACTCCATCCCCCAACTGCCCTGGCCCGAATGAGGGCCGAAACACACTCAGCAGGTGCCGGAGTACCATATAATCTGGGGCGTCCTGCAGCATGGGGCGTGCGCATTTCGCGCCCGAGCATGACCCGGGCCAAGAGCGGGCCAAGGGGGCTGGGCCACCCCTCTTGGCTCCTCTACTAGGCTCATCAACATTGAGGTTCTGATATTCTTATTTTGTCCACTTCTGCTGAATATTCCCCTGTGAGCCTACAAGAGGTTCTGTGCCCACCTGACTGAGGAGTCCTGCCTTGGCCAACATAGAACAAAAGACGCTAGGTTGGGCTAGCCAGCTGTTATTGTGCTCTAAGGGTCAATGTCGGGTGTACCCACTGGTATCCATATTGCCAAACGTGTGTGATTATGGGGAAAAGGAAGATGAATACAGGCACATCTGGGGGAGACACTATTACTACTATAGACTCCTTTTTGGTCAGGGCAGCGAGTGTTATCTCCAAGGAAATAGCCTTAACTGAAAGGAGACTTTCTCTGGAGACGGAGAGAAGCATTCAGGGATTACTTCCGACTGTTGACTCTGAAGGAACAGCTGGTACCATGCTAAAAGGCATGTTATTCCCCTGCAGCTAAGCATGCTGAGGCTACGGAGACTTTATCAGATGATGACACTACGCCAGTTGAACCCCTGGTTAAAAAGAAGAGGGCCGGGGGGAAGAGGGCATCCTAGTCGCACAAGAGGGTGGTCTCTCCAGTTACGTGTGCCAATTCTGACTTAGATCATGTAATGGACAAGTTACTCCCTAGGCTGGAAACGTTGTTTTAAAGCTTGCTGTCCCCCATTTTGTTGCGGCTTGAAGGGATAGAGGCCAAGCTCAGTTTGTTGCCCCCTTCTGACTTCGGTGCTCCTAATAGTAAGGCAATGACAGCGACTGTGGGATCCTGTTGTTGGGGGGCCTCATTTAAGGACTGTACTGCTTTGGGGGGGCAAGCGAGCATAGTTGCTCAGTACTTGGAGCTCAGAGTGTATGTCAATCACTCAAGGGAGTGTTTGCAGGACAGGGTCTAATTGTTTTACTCAGGCTGTAGCTGTCCCCAGTCAGGTTGATCTCCCTGGAGAGTTATTACACCCACCTTAGTAGGCCTTTCGCGGCACGAATGGGCGATGCCACCTCCCTACACCTGCACCCAGAGTCAGCACCCTTTGTTGCTATTTTGACGGGAGTTCCACCTATCAAGCAAGATATGAGAGAGTCCAAGGTAAACACTGGTCCGATAGTACCATAGTGAAAGGGCATCTTCTGTCCCCACACGTTATATTGGCAAGAAGAGTGGGTTGGGTGGGTTCTAAGGTGAAGAAAAACACAGAGGGGGATTGCGTCGTGGTCAATCTAAGAGATTCTAGATATACAAAAACCCTGGTCCAGAGCAATTCCTTCCAGGACGTGAGTACAAAGATCAGGATTGTTCCTCTTTATCATTTTTATCCCACCCAAACTTTTCTCCCGGGAAGTAGTGGTTAGTCTGCCCCCAGGTCCCTCAAGATGTTTCAGGGTGAGATTGCCAGGACAGATATTCCACTTGGTAATAGGTCTGCACTCTTGACAGGGTTAGATGACAAGATTGACGGATGTCACAACAGGATGGTTTGCCGGGCCAAAGGTCTATGGGTCTGGTAGATACTGTACCTATTCTGTCCCATCATGTGACCCCTAGTCCTCTTATTCCTTCTTTTATGAGGGTTATGACCTTGAATGTTGCAGGTCTGAGGGCCAAAAGAGATGATGTAAAATGGTTAGAAACTCTTGGGGGCTGTCATATAGTTGCTCTACACGAAACATGGGACACTGGAAAATCCTTTTATATGGATGGATTTTCCTCCTTTTTTAGGGTCGCATCCCCTTCTTCAGCAGGACGTGCTAAGGGAGGCCTTCTTGTTCTGGTTTCTCTTAAAATTCCATGCACTGCCAGCGTGGTGGAAAGTTATTCACCCAATATGCTGGCAACAGAATTGGTGTTCAGAAACATTCCCCCTCTGTTGGGAATTAATTTTTATAATTCCTTTTGTAGAAGTTCAGCTACTGAACACATTGCTGCATTGGAGTGTTTTTTTGGAACACTATGGGGTTACGAAGACCTCTTATTATCAGGTTATAATCTTGGGTGACTTTAACATTCATCTATGTCAGCTAGATTGCACCCTTGTGAAAGGCCCTTTGGATGCAATTTCTATGGTCACCCATTTTTGAGCATACCGAACAAGTTCTTCGATTGGAGGAGCTCCTTGCGGTTAACACCCTGCTCTGCCTGGAACAGTCGGTAGAAGGTGATATTGTTCCTTCTTTTTCCGGTAGGGGTTGTTCCTCTACTATTGATTTTATTATATTATCTGTCCCTTTGGTTCTTGTAGTTAATGCCGTGAGAGTTTCTTGGAACAACTTTAGCGATCATAACCCCATAACGCTGGAATTGACCTGGAATTTAGATATAAATAGGAAGGAGGGTAAGAGCATTCCGAAGAGGGACATGGTGAATCAAGAGGCTTTTTTAGAAAATTTGTATATAGTAAGTGCAGGTGACATTGCATTATGTCTTGATAGTAGAACACAGGAAAAGCTAGTACTAGACACTTTTAATAAACTGAGGGGCATATTAGCAAGACCCACATTAAAATTATCGCCGTTTTAGCGGCAGGAAACTGCCGCTAAAACGGCGATAATGGGCTTGCTAATATGCGTTATAGAATTCCAATAGAAGCCCAGGTTAGATGTGCAGGACATCTAACCTGGGCTTCTATTGAATTCCATAACGCATATTAGCAAGCCCATTATCGCCGTTTTAGCGGCAGTTTCCTGCAGCTAAAATGGCGATAATTTTAACGTGGGTCTTGCTAATATGCCCCAAAGTAAGCATATTGCTGATAATTTGACTTCCCATGGAAAGATTATTGGAAATAAAGGAGAAAGAGGTTTTGACTGTAATTGTTCGAGGACCCATAGGTACCTAATGGCCACACTTAAACAGCAACCTAGGGATGAGGACAAGATTAGGGCATCTAGGAAAGCATATAAATCTGCTACCCAGCAGAGGATAAAGTTTATTGGGGGCGCAGGCATGGGAGAACCTGTGCAGGCCAGCATGTTAGCCAACAGCTTTACATTTTGGGAAATAGTAAAAAGCCCTTTCTTTTCAGGTTCAGTAAACTCTAGAGTGGACTGTACTATTGCTTCAGAGAGATGGGTCCAACACTTGGTGCGCTGCACTGCATGACAGGGAAAGGGCAGGAATGCACCGTATTTATCGCATTACGGTGCTTTACCCCTGTGCTTGCGCCCTTTTGGCAGCCTAGCGACAACGCAGGCCCGCTTGCACCCTGGCAAGGGGTACCTGCATTGCGTGCAGGATTCTTTTGTGCAGGAAGGTACACCTTCCTGCACAAAAAGAATCCTGTGGGGTATATTCCTCTTTCTATGTGGGATGCAGAATGCAGATAGAAAGAGGAAGTAACGAGAAGAAATAAAGATATTTCTCCTCTTTACACCTCACCTGAGATGGGGTATATTTTTGGCACGTTCCCAGGTCTACCAGTTCTGGTAAATCTGTGAATACATCAAAAACCAAGAGCAATGCGTGGGAACACCCACGCAATGCGCATGGAATACCTTTCCAGGGCAGAGCAAGGCAATGCAGCATATTGCGCTGCGTTCCCTTACTCAAGATTTATGGACCCAGTCTGGGCCACTCAAAGTGGCTTCATAAATCACATGTAAAGTTTGCATCACTCTTGCAGCATGTTGCGTGTGATCCAGCGCTATCAATAAAATTTCTTCTCCTAGATGCTTTTGGACGTCCAGGTACAATTATCCCTCTTAAACACAACTATATCCATATGACGGTGGGGCCCATAACACCGCATACACATTCACTCTCTCATATATTCCCTGGATTTCATCCGTCCTTACATAGGAGAAAAACAGTTAAATGATTTGCTGGAAGGAGACGGGATACCTTTTTATAAAAATGACATAATACTTCTCAAGCTCTAAGGTATTCCGCACATTGGTCGATGGACCAACTAGTAGGAATCAGTTGATGGTGATTAAGACCAGCTCAATCACAATAAACCTTTAAACATTTACATTTATCATTGAGCTAAAGAACCACTGACTCATTGATTTAAAGATAATAAAGTTTATATAAATTTTAGAAGCATGAATAAGTTTCAAATTTATTATTCAGGTTATTACATTTAGCATTATTATAAGAATAAATTGAAATTGCAATGCATACCTATTAGGTGGAAAAATAAAGTTCGTCACAGCAAGAACTCCCGAAAGATCTATCTATCTGTCCTGGAAAACAGGCCTTCTCGTTCCTTTCCCCTTTAGTATCTTAAGAATAAAAGTCTAATAGTTTAAATGGAAAAATCTATTAGGAGTAAAAAGGTTCTCCAATAGCAGCGTCTCATGCTCAATCAAAAATATAAAATAGCAGCAGCAGCCGCAGCATCAGTTCGTAAAAACGGCAGCGTTGAAAACAACAGCATCAATAGCAGCTAGCAACAACCCCCTCCCCTCTAAGAGTAGGTCTTCTTATACCCTAATACTAGCTTACTAAGTGAAAATGTTACATCTTTATGGCGAGATTCTCTCTAAGTGGTCGATTCGGGTCAGTATACATCTCATTATGAATATCCTTGTTCCAACCAGTTCTTTGTGGAAAGTTCATACTTCTGTCGTTTCTCACGGGTTCATGACATTACCCATCCGCTCTTACATTTCAAACTGTATCCTTTTCTGATACTTTTAAGTTGAACAGTTCATTGTCCATTCATCTATTCACTGCGACTTCTCACGCTTTTCGCTGTCCTTCTTTGGCACACGTTTATATGATAAGGTCATCACAGCCTTGACCACGCTTCCATCCTAGGCTTTGGAACGATCACATGATCCCTCTTGTTCACGGCCTTTCTCTCTTTCGTAACCCCTCTCGCGCCTGCGTACTCTAGCTCATGGCGGCCATTTTATATCGCTGCTCAACAGGCTAAAGCGCACTATTATAAAGATAAACAAAACAGAGTTAAGAATAAAGAATATAAGCCTTTTCGTTTCCCTCCCGTCATTCTACGTACCCCAATTAGGTATTACCTAGCAAAAGCAACATATAAAGCCATCCCTTACTTACCAACGCTTTACTTTGCCACCACACTGTTTCTTTCCAAGCATGAATCATGCATTTATTATTCTAGTTAATACGCAAAAATTAGACTTATGTTATCCACGTTAACAATTGTAAGTAAATTAGTTTGCACATAAATAGCGTGTTACCTTTAACCCTTTACATGTAACATACATGGTTGGTTATTTACTAAGACGAACTTGTGTGTTATTTAACGTAAATATTAGGAGGTTAAAATTTTTTCATTTACCCTGCTCCATCAACTCCCCCTTTGGTGATTTTTAATATCACCACAAAAACCCATGTTACACAATTCTATCAGATATCATATTTCTTTGTCCGTTTGTTTTTGTTAGTTTACAGAACTGTATCCCTTTCAACTTGTCTCTTTGTCTTCTTATACATGTTTTCTTTTATTTCTTCTAGTTCTATTTCACTCATTTCTCTTTCTCTTTCTTTGTTTATCTTCTTTTCCTTTTCTATTTTGTTCTGCCTTCTTCTTCTCTTTATACATGTAATGATTAGCTTCAGTACTAAAACTATTATGATTATCATGGTCGCTACTATTATGACTTTCCCTACTATTAATCCACTCATTTTAGTAAACCAATTTATTACCGAGGAAAAACTCTTACCAAGTTTTCCAAATGCATTTTCAACCTCCAGTGGAACAAGTTCATTGTACAAATTTGTAATATTCTTTATATACTTTTTTATATTTTCACTTTTATCTGGAATGTAAGTGCAACAATGTTGGACTTTCAGCATTCCACAGACTCCACCTTCTTTTGCCAAAAGAATGTCAAGGGCAAGTCGATTTTGCATCACCATAGCTCTCATGGCAACCATTTCGGTATTTACCATCAAGAACCCTCCAGCAGTAGCTGTAGATAAACGATCTACTACTGTGGATAATTTCCGAATTTTAAATGCATTCAAAGATATTCCCACTGCTGGTATCAATGCTCCAAAAATATCACCTACTATTTCTGAGAAACTTTCCCTTTTTCTACGTGTAAATGTCTTTATCATTTCGTGTGTTCCCTTTTCTGCTCTATCTACATGAAAAATCTTTGGAAAGACCAGGCCTAAGTAACATGATCCATACCAATGGTCCGGCAACCTGTAATAAGCTCTGTTACCACAAATGTAATAGATCCCAGGAAATATTGGATCTTTTCCCCCTTTGAATCCCCATCCACCTAAAATTTTATAATTGTCATGGCAATCACTGGAACCCACGAAATAATTGTCATCTCTTGTTCTATTTCTTCTAATGCACAACCTTCCCTGTTGGGGCCAATCCAGAGTCATAGCTGCATTTGTCTTTTTCTTGTCATGATTTTCTTCCTCAAACGCCCAAAGAGGTGTTTTTGTCTCTTCTATCACTTTTCTTTGAAATTTCACTCTTCTATCCTCGACCATTTCTGAAAATACCTTTTCTTCATTTCTTAACTCACAGGTAAGGTTGTTTTTAACTATATCATCTAATGTTAGAATCTTATCTTCTATGAAAAATTCACCAAATGTTTTTGCTTCTTTTACTTTGTTTAGTTCTGAAACTACAGGAATCTTTGCAAAAATCTTATCTATATTAGTGTAATAATATTCTAATCTTCCTGTCTTATAAAATAGACTTACTAAAACACTACATGTTATTCCATACGTCAAAGGAAGGTGATGATAGGTCACACCTTCTGCAACAGACGCAGGCAATTGCATACAAACATAACAATCTCTTACATCCATTGTTTCTACATACTCATATAATAATTTAGTAAAAACATTCTTTGAAAAATCTGTTATTGATTTGTCTTTATGCAATTCTGCACTACTTTTTAATATAGCTGTTTCTTGAATGTTAGCTCCTTTTTCTTTTTCTGTGTTATTAGACGTTTCTTCTACAGCTAAACTAATTGGAATGGTGATTACTAAAATAATCCATACTGTCATTAATAATCCTGTACAAAAGAAGCACATCTTACACCACCTGCTTAAGAACTCACATCTACACTTTTTATTTTTAGTATCTTCCATTTTGTTCTATAACCTATTTTATTATGTACAGGGAAAATGTGTCACCACACCTCAGAAATTACCTCTTAGTCACCCTGCACTTTCACTTTGTCTTCGTTTGGTACTTTCTTTTAATTCTTTTCAGAACTCTTTCTCTGTCAAATCCAGTGTTTTGTCAAATCCGGTAGAATTTGTTCAAATTTCTTCAAGTTTGTTGCACTTCACCTTCACCCATTAGGTTGCAGTTTTGTTCTGGGTTCTCGTGAGTGATCTCTTCTTCTTTGATATCAGTCAATGCAATGTATAACCATTCAGGCGATTTATACTTCAGATTTGCTTTCTTTACTCTTTTTGTTTTCTGCAAGTGTTTTCCACCTTGTTTCTCTTGTTCTTTTTGACTTGTTATCTCATTTACTTGTTCTGCACTTTTTCCATCTAGCCTTATGATCTTGTATCTCAGTTTTCTAACTTCGTTGGGCCAATTGTCTCCTTTTCTTGGCCTTTTTGGTTCACTTTCTTTTTCCTCTCTTTCTGTTCTCCAAGTTCTCTTTCTCGACTATAGTTTCTGGTTTCCTTCTTCTCCACTTTCTTCTGATTCTGTTTCAGTTCTTCCTTTATTGTCTCTTATCTTACATTTTATAATTTCATTTCTTTCATCTATTTGTGGTTTTTCTCGTGTTTTCTTTTGATCACCTACTTCTGTCCCTCCTCGAGGTTCTTCCGAATTTGTGTCAATCTCTCTATCTGCCTCTAAATTTCCCTGTTCTTTTGTTCGTCGATTTGTCCCTATTGCTCCTCGGGGATCTTCCGATTCTTCTAACTTTCTATTTGAAACTCTCCCTTCTTCGTCTATTAATATTATCTCTGAAGGATTTTCACCACAACTTGTACTTGGTTGCTCCCTGTTACTGTCTTTTTGCTCAATTTCTTCTTTTATACTATCAAATTTCCAATTTCTTTTCAGATTTTCCTCACAATCCGAATGCTCTGTATCAGATGCTGAACTGGTGTCTGATATTTCCAGATGTTGACTCACATGTCGATCTTCAAGTTCTGGAACTTCTGCTATTTCCTCCACTCCTCCTGTCGTTGCACTTGTAGTTGGGTCTTCCAGATGTCGACTTACAGGTCGATCGTCAGGTTCTGGAACTCTGTTCGTCTCTTCCTCTACATCCGATGCTGAACTGGTATCCAATACTTCCAGATGTCGACTTACAGGTCGATCTTCAGGTTCTGGAACTCTGATGGTGTGACTGGCATGTACCCAGTGTTTTACTCCTGCACATTTGACTGCAGTCGTTGTCACCAAGATCACTTGTCGTGGTTGGTCCCAGCGAGGAACCAAACAGTTTCTTCTTCGGTGGACTTTTATGCGGACCCAATCTCCTGGATTCAAATCGTGAGCCGGTTTTCTTTCAAGAGTGGTCGCATCCGGTCCAACCTGATGAAACACAGTACGTACCACATCACCCAATCCTTTGCAATAATCCAGTACCAGATCATCAGTTATAGTCAGTAGTTTGTTGACAGGTACATGTGCTTGTCTCATTGCTCGTCCCATAATTATCTCGTGGGGACTGAGTCCTGTCTTTCTTTCCGGTATACTTCTGATTGTCATTAATACTAATGGCAAGGCATCTGGCCATTTGAGTCCTGTGGCTTGACACATTTTACCTAGCCTGTTCTTAATTGTTCCATTCACCTGCTCTACTATTCCAGAAGCCTCTGGTCTGTATGCACAGTGCAGTTTCTGTTTAATACTAAGTGCTTCACAAATCAGTTGAATCAATTCTTTTTGAAAATGTGTTCCTCTATCTGTTTCAATCTTTACTGGAAAACCATACCTTGGAATGAATTCTCGCAGCATTAGTTTTGCTACCGTAATTCCATCATTCCTTCTGGTCGGGTATGCTTCCACCCAACGGGAAAACAAACAGACGACTACAAGGACATACCTTAGTCTATTGCTCGGAGGCATTTCTATAAAATCCATTTGCATTCTCGTGAAAGGACCTCCCTCTCGTCCTATTGTTCCTAGACTCACTACTGTCTTTCTTCCTGGATTTAGCTGTTGACAAATGAGACACCTTTGACAAAGACTCTCAGCTATGGCTCTGAATTTTGGATTATACCATGTTTGTCTAAAAAGTCTGATCATTGAGTCTCTCCCAATATGAGCTTGTCCATGGTACATCCGTGCCATGTCAGAAATCATGCTATCAGGCATAACTGGTCTTTCATCCCTGTAAACCCAAACATCATTTTTCTCATGTTTTCTACATCCTGCTTTTATCCAGTTATCTTTTTCCTCATCATCTGCTGCTTCCTGTAATTGTCTCACCTCATCCCATATTTCAACAGGGTTAGTAAAAAGCAAAGGACATGAAATATGCTCTCGTTCTTGGTTTCTGTTCAATGAGACCACATTTTTGGCACAGTACTGTGCAATTTCATCAGCAAACTTATTGCCGACAGTTATGTAGTCTTCCCCATTTTTATGTGCATTGCACTTCACTACTGCAATCTGTTTAGGCAGCTGTATCGCCTCAAGCAACTTTTTCACAAACTCACCATTTCTTATCGGTGTTCCTGCAGACGTCAAGAAACCTCTCTGAGACCAGATCTGCCCAAAATCGTGCACCACTCCAAAGCCATATTGGCTATCCGTGACAACTGTGATTCGAACATTCTTTCCCAACTTGCATGCTTGAATTAGAGCTACCAACTCCGCTACTTGGGCAGAACGTATCCCTTTCAAACAAGATGCTTCCATTACAGCAGCTACTGTTCAAACCGCATATGCTGCACTTAGAACTCCATCATCCGTTCTCAAACATGAGCCATCCACGAATAGAATATAATCTGATTCCTTTAAAGGCTCATCCCGTATGTCAGGTCTCGGTTTTGTACAATACTCGAGTACATTCAGACAATCATGATCAACTTCATCCATTTCAATCACACTCTCTTCATCTGGCAATGATGTTGAAGGATTCACATTCATGCATCTGTCAATGGTCACATTGTCTGCACTCAAAATTACTTTTTCATACCTAGTCAGCCGACTATGTGTCATGTATTGGGTTTTGGTTCTTGTCAACAGAATTTCCACAGAATGAGGGACATATACTCTCAGCGGATATCCCATCACTATGCCTTCACTCTGCTCCAGACTTACACAAGTGGCAGCAACTGCTTTCAAACATCCAGGCAACGCTTTCGCTGCTGGGTCTAAAACAGCTGAAAAATATGCAATGGGTCTTTTCATGTTTCCATGTCTCTGCACCAGGACTGAAAACGCACACCCATCTCTTTCACTGCAATACAACTCAAAATCTTTTTCATAGTCAGGCATTCCCAATGCCGGAGCTTCACACAGTTTCTTTTTTAGTTCTCTGAATGCTTTCATTTCCTCATCATTTATTTCAAAAGGATCTTTAACATCCTTCTTTGTCAATCTCTGTAATGGTTTTGCAATTAATGAAAATCCACTTATCCATTGTCGACAATATCCAACCATTCCTAGGAACATTCTTACCTCTCTTTGTGTCATTGGAGCTCTCATTCCTTGGATTATTTTTATTCTTTCTGTCGTTACCTTTCGCACTCCCTTCTCAATCTTATGTCCTAGATACTGGACCTCTTGTTGACAAAACTGCAATTTTGATGGGGACACCTTATGTCCTCTTTTTGCTAAATGATTCAGCAAAGCAATTGTATCATTAACACATGCTTCTTTCGTTTTTGATGCCACCAGTAGGTCATCAATATACTGAACCATCACTGACTTCTCTGGCATTTTCAAATCTTCCAATGATTTCTTTAAAATCTGATTAAAGATCGAGGGGCTTTCTGTATACCCCTGAGGAATTCGGCACCATGCCAAAATACGCTCTCCGAACCTGAACGCAAATAATGGCTGGCTATCTGGATGTAATGGAATAGAGAAAAATGCATGGCACAAATCAATAACTGTGTACCATTCTGCTTCATGTGGAATTTGATATAGAATCACAGCAGGGTTTGGTACTATTGGGCAGCAAGGCACAACAATTTTGTTTACCTTTCTCAAATCCTGTACAATTCTATATGTTCCATTCGGCTTTTCTCAGTCCCATTATCGGCGAATTACATGGACTGCTCATTATTTCTCTCAGAATCCCTTGTTCAATCATTTTGTTTATTACTGGTGTTATTCCTTCAATTATTTCTGGTGTCAATTTATACTGTGGCGTATTTAGGTAACTCGTTCCTTCTTTAACAGAGATTTTAACAGGGTCTACTTCTTTCATTAACCCTATATCTTCTCCCGTAAAGTCCCACACTTCCTGTTTCACTGTCTCTTTCAGTTCAATTGGGATTTTCTCTTCATCAAATATGGGAAACAAATCATTCACTTCTGATTCTAACTTTACCATTGTCATTTTATACAATACATCGTCATCTGGGGTCTGAAATGCAATTCCATCTGGAGTACAATAGATGGTGCAGTTCATCTTTCAAAGTAGATCACGTCCTAATAGGTTCACAGGACTACAATCACACACCACAAATCGGTGCATTTCACTAAATGGACCAATCTTTACCTCCACTAATTTAGTAAGAGGCGCCTTAATTTGCTGATTCGAAACACCCACTACTTGGATATGTTCACCTGAGAGAGGAAGGTTTGGAATTTCCACTGACCTAACAGTAGAACGGGTAGCTCCAGTGTCCACAAGGAATGTTACATTTGCACCATTCACTTCTCCATCCACAAATGGACCTGCTTGATCTACCTCTAGAGTTGCACCAAGCACGCACTCTTCCTCCTCTCCTAGGCACCGTCATAAACTTTCATCTGACTCATCACCATCCTGTCGTAACCAGTACTGAGATATGGCAGCTTCGCGCGGCAATTGTGTTACCTGCTCTCCTCTGTAGAATCCTGTTTCTGCACTGTATTTCTGTTGATTAATACTCTTGGGAAGTGGTGGTTGTGGCACCTGACTTTGTTGGGTAACTACCTCACTCTGCACCTGTGGATTTAATGATTGATTTTCCATATTAGGTTTTGGAGGAAATTTACACTTGTTTCTCCAATGCCCTAACTTTCCGCAGTTGTGGCATGGCCACTTTTTCTTTGCCTCTTCTATGCTCATTTGACCTTTTCCTTTACCTATATTTGGTCTAAATCTAGTCGGTCCTGCCTCATTAACGGGATTACTCAATTGAGCTTCTTGCTTCTCTGCAACTTTCACTTGTGCCCACATTGCTTTCTCTTTCAATTTACGCTGTCTACTCTCAATGTCATCACTACAATATTTGGCATATCTCAAAACTTCGTCCACTGTGCTATTCTGCCAACAAATCATATGCTGTTTAATCATTTCACTTATCTCTGGTTTCAAACCATAAACAAATCTATATACAAAATGACTCATATCCTTCTCATTTAGTGTCTCATAGCCACTATACTGTTTGAAAACTAACAGTAGCCTCTCATAGTATGCGTGTACTGACTCTTTACTTTCCTGTGTTGTTCTGTCTATTTTTACCCAATCCGTTTCTTTGGGCGGAATCTTATTTTTCAAAAAGGTAATTACTTGGTCATATTTCCTCATTACTTCTGGTCCTGGCGCTCCTGTTTTAGTATCTCTTGGATATTCTACAGTTGGCCAATCAATTGTAATCTTACATTCTGTCCACAAATCAGCTGGTACAACTATATCAAACAATCCATCCAAATCTATCCACAACACCTTTGAAACTTTAACAAATCTCTCCACCTGTCTGTACCATTCTACTGGTTTCTCTCTCAACTTTGGGAAGTCATTTGTAAATGACAGTATATCCTGTCTAGACCATGGAACATGCACATAACTACCTCCTGGAGTTTCTCTCATCGGGTACTCGTGGGGCCAGCCCACTACATACTCCCTCACAATTGATTCCTTGTCTGTCACCGCAAAAGCCAAAGACGCTTTGTCTGTCACTTTCTCATTCCTTTTAGTCCATCTGCTTCTCCATCTATCCATATCACCCCATTTCCT
This sequence comes from Calotriton arnoldi, assembly GCA_963921515.1. Classification (NCBI taxonomy): domain Eukaryota; kingdom Metazoa; phylum Chordata; class Amphibia; order Caudata; family Salamandridae; genus Calotriton; species Calotriton arnoldi. Next base: position 288,336 of record CAWUFW010008366.1, read on the forward strand.
CAGTAAAACAATTAATTCTGTTATTTGGGTTAATCGTCCTGATGTGTTCAAATTCTCTATATCTTTCTTGCAAAAATCTACTCTATATGGTTTCTGCAACGTTCTCACTTTTACAAATTCTACTCCTAGTTCATTTGCCGTTTCTTCTAATTTGTCATGTAAATTTCTAGCTCTCCATGTAATGCTCTTACATAAGAACATAATCTCGTCATCCTGATAAGATTTCAGTTTTTCTGTGCCAATTGTCCCTAAGATCAATTCTTCCATGTCTATTTTTAACCTAATTACATCTAATGGTTTTGATTCTGTCTCTTTCATTTTTAGAGTTTTCATCCATTCATTCAATTCATCCGGAGTCGGACCTACAGGCATACTATTTAATTCTATCCAATTTTTACTTCTTTCTGGTGTCTCTGATGCAGACTCAGTTACCATAGGTATTCTCTTAAACTCATTTTCATTTATCGTCAAATTAGTAGGTGGGCTTGGTCTATATGTACTAACCAAGTTTCTTGCACTTTCATTGTCTAATTCCATCCCTTCTTTTCTTCTTTGCAAATGTGAATTCATAGGAATGACTAAAGAATGCTCGTCAATTTTCTGATTCTCAAAAACTGGTATTACTGGACCTATTGTTACTGGTACAGTTACAGCTTCCATATTCATTGTTAATTCTCTTATCTTTTCAGTTAATTCTCTTGTGGTTTTTGCTAATTCAGTTGCATTGTCACTTTCTGTCTTCTCATTTTGTGGAGTTTTCAACTGATCTTGTGACCTATTTATCTCATATCCTCATTCGGGATTTTTATTCCTCCCAGTTTCCATTGGCGGTGCATTAGGTGTCACCACCGCAGAATTCTGTTGGTATGGAGGTGGGTTTCTGTTTAAAATATCTTCCAGCACTTCATCTTCTGTCTCACTACCACCATACCCACACTTTTCAGTAACCACATGTTTCTTTTTCTCTGTACATTTTCTTTTTGCTTCTTCCTCAACTGTAAAAGCTGGAAACAAACCTCCTGTCATATTAGCATATCTCCAACGCTTTATTCTGTCCTCATGATTCACTCCCCACAACCTTCCGGGCACAAAATCATGATTCCTTAATCCTCTAAATCTCTCTCGTTCATAGATCTCATCTTCCCATTCACTTAAAGCTTCAAACTGTGTCGGTCTAGGTTTAGGTTCAAGCATCGCCATTTTCTCTCTCAAATTCCGAAGTACAGCTACACTAAATGAACCATTCTCAGGAAAAGCCAATGCTCCATCATTCTTAGTATATTTAGTCCAATTTTCTAACCATATGCAGGTATGATATCCGTATTTCAGCATCATGTGCGAAGCTGGTGACTTCGGCGGAGGAATTACTTGTCCCTCTCTAGTCACTACCTTTTTGTCTTTCTTAAAAAAGTTCTTAACTTTTGACATCCACGACGTTTTCTCTCTACCATACTCATAATAAGCCATGATTCACAATTTCTTTCCCTTCTCAAAAGTCCGCGATTCAACACTGTTCTCTATGCGTTATTCGGACCTATCCCAGCGCGACTCACACCAACGCTCCAATCCTAAGCTTCTACGTCACTGGTTTATCTGACCAATCCTAGCACGACTCACACCAACGCTCCAATCAGAGCTGCTTCTGTATAACAGCGCACTGTCCAATCCCAGCGCGGCTTTTGTCTACGTCAGTTTCTGCTCCTGACCCCTCCTTTACAAAATTTATCGGCAATTTATTTTTCAACAGTTTTTTTTTGTTAGTTACAACATTAAAAACACATTTCCATTGTCTGATTTCGCTAAACAAAAGTGACAGTTTATTCTAGCTCGCAAGAATACAGTTTCGTTCGATAAGTGTAGCACTTCCCTCTACCTTACCCTTCTTTCAAGCAAGGAGTAAACCCGTTTCTCTGGGGATAAAACACATGCGGAGACTACACTGCTCCTGAGAATTAAGGCCAGAGTTTCACAAGAAAACCGGTTGCTATTTCACTCACACACCTTTTATACAGAAAATGTCCCTATCATAACACAACCTGTGTTATCACCAATATGAACTCAGACAATGCACTATTCCATGTGACTTCTCTTGCCACACGTGTTCCACTTCCTACTTCCCGGAAGCGTTAAAACTTTGACTTACATATAACATAATGCGATTCAACATAAAATTTTAGACATGAAATAATCAATAATCAATAACCAATAATCACCAAACTAATCTATAGTAACCATAACTCTGCTACCAAGAAATCTGATCCAGCGCTATCAATAAAATTTCTTCTCCTAGATGCTTTTGGACGACAAGGTACAATTATCCCTCTTAAACACAACTATATCCATATGACAGTGGGGCCAATAACACCGCATATACATTCACTCTCTCATATATTCCCTGGATTTCATCCGTCCTTACCTAGGAGAAAAACAGTTAAATGATTTGCTGGAAGGAGACGGGATACCTTTTTATAAAAATGACATAATACTTCTCAAGCTCTAAGGTATTCCGCTCATTGGTCGATGGACCAATTAGTAGGAATCAGTTGATGGTGATTAAGACCAGCTCAATCACAATAAACCTTTAAACATTTACATTTATCATTGAGCTAAAGAACCACTGACTCATTGATTTAAAGATAATAAAGTTTATATATATTTTAGAAGCATGAATAAGTTTCAAATTTATTATTCAGGTTATTACATTTAGCATTATTATAAGAATAAATTGAAATTGCAATGCATACCTATTAGGTGGAAAAATAAAGTTTGTCACAGCAAGAACTCCCGAAAGATCTATCTATCTGTCCTGGAAAACAGGCCTTCTCATTCCTTTCCCCTTTAGTATCTTAAGAATAAAAGTCTAATAGTTTAAATGGAAAAATCTATTAGGAGTAAAAAGGTTCTCCAATAGCAGCGTCTCATGCTCAATCAAAAATATAAAATAGCAGCAGCAGCCGCAGCATCAGTTCGTAAAAACGGCAGCGTTGGCAACAACAGCATCAATAGCAGCTAGCAACAACCCCCTCCCCTCTAAGAGTAGGTCTTCTTATACCCTAATACTAGCTTACTAAGTGAAAATGTTACATCTTTATGGTGAGATTCTCTCTAATTGGTCCATTCGGGTCAGTATACATCTCATTATGAATATCCTTGTTCCAACCAGTTCTTTGTGGAAAGTTCATACTTCTGTCGTTTTTCACGGGTTCATGACATTACCCATCCGCTCTTACATTTCAAACTGTATCCTTTTCTGATACTTTTAAGTTGAACAGTTCATTGTCCATTCATCTATTCACTGCGACTTCTCACGCTTTTCGCTGTCCTTCTTTGGCACACGTTTATATGATAAGGTCATCACAGCCTTGACCACGCTTCCATCCTAGGCTTTGGAACGATCACATGATCCCTCTTGTTCACGGCCTTTCTCTCTTTCGTAACCCCTCTCGCGCCTGCGTACTCTAGCTCATGGCGGCCATTTTATATCGCTGCTCAACAGGCCTAAGCGCACTATTATAAAGATAAACAAAACAGAGTTAAGAATAAAGAATATAAGCCTTCTCGTTTCCCTCCCGTCATTCTACGTACCCCAATTAGGTATTACCTAGCAAAAGCAACATATAAAGCCATCCCTTACTTACCAACGCTTTACTTTGCCACCACACTGTTTCTTTCCAAGCACGAATCATGCATTTATTATTCTAGTTAATACGCAAATATTAGACTTATGTTATCCACGTTAACAATTGTAAGTAAATTAGTTTGCACATAAATAGCGTGTTACCTTTAACCCTTTACATGTAACATACATGGGTGGTTATTTACTAAGACGAACTTGTGTGTTATTTAACGTAAATATTAGGAGGTTAACATTTTTTCATTTACCCTGCTCCATCACATGGTGCAAGAGCGACACAAACTGGCTCATAAATAGGCCCCTTAATGCGTATTGCACCACCAACCAATAAAGCTTATGCAAGAGTGGATGTCTAAGGTCACATTACCATTTTCCTGGTGAAGTAGACCAGTTGTGTAATTCAGAGCCATTGGCAAGAACTTTAACCCATGTTGGGGTGAATTATGCTGTTCAAATATTAAAAAGGCTAACCCACAGGGGTGTTCTGATGCATTAAAATAAGTTTTGGAAGAACCTCTTGTAAGGTGCTGTCAGACCCCATGCTTATGCCAACCAAAAATGATGGCTGACTTTCTGCCAAGCTGCTATGGTCTATCTCGGATCCAGGAGCCTGTACATTTATACTTCTCTGGGAGGAGGTATCAGGTCATTAGCTCTGTGTAGTTGCCTCGGTCCCTCTGCCATTCTACTTGGACCAGTATAACAAGCACTAAAGAGGCCCCTGTCTTTCATAATCCTTACATAGACTGATCCTGCAGTGTCAATGTCCTTCTGAGATTAGAGGAGCACCAAATCCAAAAAAGGCATGTTAGTTGATTTCTTGGCTCCAATGCTAAATTTATATTAAAAAAGATAAGTGTGGGTTCCAAAGTTTTTAATAGGAACCCGTGTTTGAAGCTGCCAAATGTCGGGGCTAGTGAGGATCAAGATTGCCTAGTGTTAAATCCAATTTATGTCTATCCTACACTTCCTGTCTTTTTAACTCACTCTTGCGGGCATGCCTGCTTTCTCATTATGTTCCTGTTTTTTGATTTATCTCTTCCTCCTACTTTCTCCCTTTTCTGCCTTTCTCTCTCTTGATATGGGTCAAAGCTGTTGAAAATATGTGGTGTTCCTCAAAACTGACTGTGAGTGCCCATCACCTGCAGCCACCAGCACAAGTTAAGCACTGGTAGGCTACTCACCATTTCGATCACTTTGGATGCAAACTTTTCTTACATTCAAAGCGGAGTTGCATACAAATATAGCAGAGAAGACTGTGATCCACAGGGAGCATTTTGCTGGTGCGTACCTTCCTTACAACCTGCAGATAAACAGTCAAGGGGCAGTGCTGCTGCAACCATTCTATGAGAAGAAAGAATGCTGACTAAGGAGAAAACACTAAACTGTGCCCTGTATTTAAGATCCTGATTGCCAGGAGGACCAGAACTAAGATGAGCTGAAGAGCCCTCTAGGAGTCATCCTGAGACTGCCAGGGCATGCAGTCTCCTCCAGCCAGGTACTTGAGTTCTTCATTGCAGCATCATCTGCGAACCAGGGCAAGACTCATCGCTTTCTGCATCTGTTGGTGAGCCTTCCTTGTCACAGACTCTGTCTACCCTGCAGGATTTACTGTGCATTCCTTACAATTGCCTCCAAAGGCCTCAAACATTACTTCAGCTTTATCTCTTGGCCTGGTTTCTGGTAGTTATTTGGAGGAGGTCTCCCTGAGTCCTGAACTGTTAATTGCATCCTTCTAGCTTACATGGCTTTAGAGATATTCTAGTCCACTGGTTCTCAACCTGTGGGCCGCAATCCTCTGGGGGAGCGTGACAGTTAACTGGGGGTTCTTGACTGTTTATTAAATTGAATAATAATATCAGATTAAGAAAACATGTGCACACATAAAGGCAAATTGAAAATGGAAAAATGGAAAGTGATCTATACGTGGGAAGGAATTTGAAATTGGGGGGTAAAAATTAAGTTAGTGTACTTAGCATGATTTGTAGAAGCCTTGCAAGTGCAGAAAGCAGTAGTGGTATGGACGGTTGGTGGCTCTAATTAAGCACTATTACGTCCTAACAAAAAGAGTGGATGCATTAGGAGCACAAATAGACAAAGTGATATGCTAGACTCTGGCACTGTGCTTTTCAAAACTTTTAGAACCATGGCACAATTTTTAGAACAACAAACCTTTGCGTCCCATGGACATGGACATGAGGCAGGGGCAATATTTTTCATGTAATAACAGCAAATGTTTGTAAACGTTACAACCTTAACCACACCCTTCGATATCAGACTGTGGCCAAGATATTGATCTGCCCATAAAAGTGGCAGATGGTGAACTGCACCGGAGTCTAGAGCTGGCACACTTTCCAGAGTGGGGTGCTGGCCTGTGGCTCCGTTCACTAAAATCATAAGGATTCTGAAAAGTCTTGCTATTGATACCAGTGATTTTAGCAAATTTGAGAAATTAGTTCTGCAGCAGAGTATAAATCAAGTCCTATTTTCCATTTCTGTTGTAAAACGAGGCCCAGTGGTGCATTTATGTCTCTCTCTCTTTACATATATATATATATTTGTTATATATAACTATATATATAGTTATAGATTGGTCAGCGTTTCCATGGGAAATTTTTGTGATGCTAATAGCTTTGCAACCGTTTCACAAATCTTCATGAAACTTTCCCAAAAAGTGCTCTTTTTGCCTAGTTTATGCATTAAAAATTTCAGGGTGATTCCTCAAGCGAGGGAGGAGAAAAAGGGGGGTCCCAAACAGCATAATTCCCATGCATTTTCCATAGATTTCTTTAAGAAGCACTACAGCAAAAAACTGCTGAACCAAACTACACCAAATTTGGCAGAAAGCTAGATCTTAGTCTACAGTTTGTGCTTATTAGTTTTTGAAAAATTAAGGTTAAAAAAAATGTGTATATCTGGATGGCTGGGTCCGCAACAGCCTCTTGCGAGCCTCGTGGGAGCGCCGCTTTAAAAATAGAACATTCTGATTGGCCTAGGAAGCTTTTTTTCCTTGGGCTATCTCGCTCTCGCAGGAGTCAGACTCCTGTAAGAGCAAGTGCTCTGATTGGCTGCCAGCAACATGAGAAAAATGTTGCTGGCTGCAAATACAGGACTCTGGGACTTAGTCCCCTGTCCTGAAGTTTTAAAAAAAATGATATTAGGGGGCAGGGCAGGGATACCTTGCCCCCCTAGGCCCCATGGGAGGGACCAGAGGGAGCGCCCTGGGGCCAAAATTAAGAACAAATCTACAAATTTTGCTGCAATCCAGCATCACAAAAAGAACAAAAATAAATGTTGGCCGCCATTTTATAATATATATATGGGGAGGCGGCCTTCAGTAGGGCATGCCTCCCCAGCCCATTTAGGCTCCAGGGACCCATACCCCGGGCTGGTTATATTTAAAAGGAGGGGGATGTGTGGCCCTTGTTGGCCCGGGGGAAACCATCCCCGGGCCCAATGTATTTATTAAGTGGAGGGTGGCCGAGCAGGTCCCCCACTCCAAGTCTTAAAAAGGCCCTTGGGACCCCGTCCCCCAGTGCCATCATTTTAAATAAAAGAAGTGGGCAGTGTGGCCCCTCCCTGAGCCTTTAATAGCCCGGGGGACCCCATCCCATGGGGCCGGCTCACTTAGTGTATCCCTGAGGAGCCCACCCCAGGACACAGTTGTTACCCTGACTACACTACCGTGGGCAGAGTAACATGTGCTTGCCCCTGTCTGACGGGAGCATTTTCAAATCTCCCGCCAAACGGGAGCAAATACTATGTCTGCTCCCAGCCGAGCGGGAGCTTTAAAAATTCTCCCGCGGCTGGGAGCAGACTTGTGTTCTGTGTGGGCAAGGAAATAGAACATATATTGCACCCGCCCAGATGGGGCAGCATAAATAGCGACACTGGCTCCGATACCATGCGGGCAGTGGGCTGGGGACATGGCCCCCAACATTGTGCTTGGTGGGTGCCCCCGGAGGGCTCTAGGGCACTTACTTATAAATAATGGAGTTCCCGGGGGATGGACTGGGCCAAAAATAGGATCGGGGCGCTGTGGCCTCCCTCCTTTTTTTTTTATACAATAGAGCCCTAGAGAATGGGGTTCCCGGGGCCAAATAAGGCTCGGCTCAGGGAGAGGGGCCACTTGGCCACCCTCCCCTTTTAAAAAACTGAAGGACCCAGGAAATGGGGTCCTCAGGGCCAAAAGAGGTTTGCAGATGGGGGGCTGTGCACCCCATCCCCTTTTAAAAATCGTACGGTCTGGTGGATGGAGTCTCCGTGGCCTAACTAGGGCTCAGGTAGGGGGGGCAGTACAACTCTTCCCCTTAGGTTTTGGTCCCAGGGAATAGGGTCCCAGTGGCCCAAGAAGGCATGGGGAAGGGGCTGCATGGCCCCCCCTACCCTTTTTTATTGTACTTTGCCCCAGGGTATGAGGTCCCCAGGGCCACAAGAGGCTTGCGGAGGGGGGGGGGGCGTGTGCCCCATCACCTTTTAAAAATTGTACGGTCTGGGTGATGGGGTCTCCGGGGCCTAATAATGCTCAGAGAAGTGGGCCACATTGCACCCCTCCCCTTTTATATTGTATTTGGCCACACGAGCAGACCTGCATGGGCAGGTTGGTTTGTGCTTGGGAAGATTGTTAAGAACCCAAGAGGGGGTGACATTTGAACTTAAGGGAATGGAAATGAGCACACCTCTTAAATACAATCCTCAATGGGCCTAATGAATTTGAAGAAATTAACTGACAAGTAACCAATTTCAACAGCATCTAAATTTTGCTCATGTATAGTACGTCATTATTCTTGACACTGAATGTTATAATTGTTCTTGTAAAATTACCAAACCTTTGCTTGACATATTCTATTTTTTAATGAGTTATTTGCAGTGAACAATTTTGTTTATGTACTATACCATTTCTGTTATTTTTATTGTTTTGTCCCTGGGACCGCTTTGTATATTATCAGAATCTGTTTTGGCATCTTTGTTTACCTTAGTGTGTTTTTATTATTATGAATTTTGTTGTTTACTTTGTCACTAGGATTGCTTTCTTTCACTATTAGAATCTGTCTGGGTACCCCAGCTCACTATTTCTTTATGTCTTTATTATCGATTTTAGCATCCCATCTTGTTCCTGATGCACCTAATAAGTTATTCTTTGGCGCCTTTCCCTGGGCCCTGAATGCTGAATCGCGTTGGCCCTCTTAGGAGTATATTTTTTCCTCCACGTGCTTATTTGTGTAGAGCTGCATTGGTTCGTGATACTTGGCCCAGTGGCGCAGGCTTCCCCTTGGCTTAAGCGCTCCCTAGCACCGGCCATTTTGGGAGTGTGGTTTTTGCTCCCTTCACCTCCCTGCGCACGTCGGTGTGCAGATGCGGTATACTCTTCAATTATGTTATATGAGGGGTGAGCTCCTGGGGTTCACGTGCAACTGGACAGGACCATACATGCCAACATTTTAGGACAGGGAAGTGGGAGATTTTGAAACAGAAATCGGGAGAATGTAATTTCCCCATTGACTTCTATTGAAGAAAATGCAATTTCAGGCGGGAGACAGCTAAAATAAAGCCATTTTTTGCTTGAAAATCGTGAGTCTCTGCCTGAATTTGGTCTATTGGCATGTATGCAGGACCCTAGTTAGTGGTCCCAGAAGACAACCTGTCAGGTGGTTACACCCTAAAGATCCACCAGACTGTGAGAAGTAATTGTAAAAAGACAGGTTGTGCCGAGTGTATATACTAGGATTCTTGGAATAAATGTCCCAATATCCAGATTCTTGTTTCTGGATATACTCTTCATCTATGAGCGGCCCATTGGCGCGCATTCCAAAACGCTGAGAAACAGACACAGAAGCTGTTGGCACGTTTTAGATATGTGGAACCCTTTGCCCCTTGTTAGTCCTTTATATTTATATTTTTGAGAGCCTTTCTAATTGGTTAGTGAATTGTTCTATTTATTCTTTTAGAACTCTATCTGGATGCAACTCCTAATGAATTTCTTCTGAACTACTTTGTGCATCCCATAGCTGAGCGCACCATACTGTCTTTTCCTTGTATTATACATAAGATAATGCCTTTGTTCAGCCTTGGGCTGACTTTCTTCATTAAGGTTTTTGCCCCACCTTTTAGGACTTGCTCAGATGTTTGCACTGGGTTGTTCAAAACATTGTTTCGATTTAGTGATCAGAAAAGAAGGCTCGTTGAGTTTGTTTGTTCCCCTTTTTTTCATGTTTCTCCTCTGGCCAATGTTATCTTAAAGTCTTTGACTAAATTATCCTTATTACATTTCAGTATCTCGCCTTGATTTAATTAAATACACTGCAATGTTCTACTGCTAGATATCAAGACGACTTGGTGAGTCGCTTTCTTCCCTCCATTTGATGGTGTTTTTGTGTCTGTTACGCATGAAGGTGTTCCTTCTGATTGTCCTGAAGAAAACCCCTCTTTGATGTATTACTGACACATTTTCTTGGCGGGTCAAAACATCAACAGAATTCTCATTCATGCCTGTATCTAAAAGATCACGCTAGGACAGCTCATTTTTTGGAAATCAAGTGGAGATGCTCCAAATGTAAAGCCTTTATTGAACTTGGGGCCACATGTACGTAGCTTTTTTCATGTGAATCGGGCCATTTGCGACTGGAAAAAAGCATTTTCAATACACAAAGGGCCATTTTGCAATTTGGTAACCTTTTACTGAATCGCAAAATGGGTTAGCGATATGGTATTAGGAAGAGGCGTGTTAAGGGCTTCCTTGCCTAATAGCGATTCCCAGTGGTATGTAAGAACGTTTTGCGACCGAAATGTTCACATTCACATTTTACCACCAACTTCAAGTTGGTGGTAATCCATTCGCAAACGTGAAGGGTTTCCCAGGGGATCACTTACCCTTTGTGAATGTATGCAAAAACATTTTTTAAGAGCAGGCAGTGGTCCTACAGACCACTGCCTACTCTTAAAAAATTAAAAGAAAACTTTTAATTTTTCTTTTTGAAACGCATCCTGTTTTACAGGCTGCATTTTAAAAAAATGGTGCTTTATTTAAAAGCAAACACAGATATGGTGGTCTGCTGTCCCCAGCAGGCCACCGTCCCTGTTTTTTTAGCAATTCCCAATGGGTTGCAAATTGCGACCTACCTCATGAATATTCATGAGGTAGGTCAATTGCGACCCCATTAGGAATCGCTAAATGTGTCAAAGACACATTAGTACATAGGTGTTTGTGATTACCTAATAGCAAATCGCAAAAATTCGCTATTAGGTAATCGCAAAATGAAACCTACGTACATGTGGCCCTTTGTGTTTTAACCATGCTGTTCAGCAAAATCATTATTGATGTATATGTAGTTCCCCTTCTTATGATCTACACACTGGTTCTTGCACTGCAACAGCACTTTTGCACTAATCATGGAACATCTTTTATGAATTCATTGTAATTAGTATCATTTTCATAAATTGCTATCCATGACTTTTTACTCTTGTGTGTGTTATGTAAAAAAATTGGATGTGGTTTTATTTATGTATACTAACCCTGGGCATAATACTTCGCTACGCTCACGGAGCATGCAAAGTTTGTGCTACTACGCACTACGCAAATTGCACGTAGCAGAGTGAATAACTGTGCTAATTAGCATAGCGTAGCAAAATAAACACCTTCAAATGCTTTGATAAAGCAATTTTCTATGCTAAAAAGCATATAACCAATTCACAAAAATGAATTTTGACAATAAAATATCAAGCAATGAGAGAGGTGATGATTTTGGAGTCCCCCTAACCTAGGGGAGGACCAAGCAGATGCCTTGAACACAAAAAGCATATCATGTGAACGATTCAATGGTGGTCCCTTCCTCCTAGGACCACCCCAAGCACTGTTATGGGCAAAAATACAATCCCAACCAAAGGCCCTGCAAAGCATTATGGGATCGAGATTAGCAGTGGGCAGTGAATATTATAGTTTCCAATATCAAAATAATTCTACAAAGAGCTGCAGTTCAACTAGTCGTTACTAGGTGTCCCTCACAGTCAAATGCAAAAGCATTGAAATTATTAATACATCAAGTTGCAGTTCCACTAGTCGCTACAAGATGTCCCTCACGAGTCAAATGCAAAAGTATTGAAAACCTTTCATGAGGCTTTTGCATTTGACTCGTGAGGGACATCTAGTAACGACTAGTGGAACTGCAGCTCTTTGTAGAATTATTTTGATATTGGATACTATAATATTCACTGCCCACTGCTAATCTCGTCCCATAATGCTTTGCAGGGCCTTTGGTTGGGATTGTATTTTTGCCAATAACTGTGCTTGGGGTGGTCCTAAGAGGATGGGACCACCACTGAATCGTTCAAAAGATGTGCTTTTTGTTTTCAAGGCATCTGCTTGGTTCTCTCCCTAGGTTAGGGAGGATACCAAAATCATCACCTCTCTCACTGCTTGTTAATTTATCAATTTCACTTTTGTGAAATGCTATATGCATTTTAGCATATAAAGACAGAGATACTTGTACTGTGCAAGATGCCTTTGGTAATTATTGTACAGTGCAGTCAAGCACACAGCTACGCACTACGCAAAGCTACGTGTAGTTCAAAATGTACTTCACGTAGCTACGTGAAGTGCTACTATGCAAACTACGCCCAGGGTTACAGAGTGAATCCAACAGAACCAATTTTTGTAATTTATGGGCAGGGTCAGCACAAAGGACCATGGAGGGCAGGAGAGAGGGCGTGCATATGGAAAATGGAGATCACAGGGTGGGGGGCAGGAGTAGCAAGCTGACCACAGAGGACAGGTGAGGAGGGACAGGAGCATGCACACGGAGAAAGGAGGCCAGTGGGGTGGGGGGCATGGGTACAAGCTACCACAGAGGGCAGGTGGGAGGGGCAGGGCATGCAGACCGAAAACAGAGGACAGGCAGGAGGGGGGCAGAGGCAGCAAGCTGACCAAGGAGGACAGGAGATGGGGACAGGCCACCTAGTTGAAGAACAGAGGGCAAGCAGGAAGGGACCTGGGGCAAAGTCAGCAAGATGACCACGGAGGGCAGGCTGCTGTGAGTTCACCCCCCCAGGGGTGGGCCTGTGCCAACCCCCGGTTGCAAATGGCAGAAGGCTATGTCCAGGATTGTGGCCAGTTCCACCATTGTGCGCTTGACACAGGAACCCCCTAGGCCATTCAGTATACCCAATAAGGAAACTCTAGAGGACAATTCCACTGGTGTCTCCAGAACTCGGGTGAGTACCCTTTCAACAGCTTGCCAATATTTAGTGATCACGGAACATGGCCAAACCTTGTGATAGATATCATCCTGGTGGTCTGAACACCAAAATCAAGCAGCAGTAGTGAGTCTGCAGGAATGCCACAGAAGCAAAAGTGTGAAATAGGTAATGTGTAAGTACTTCAATTGGATCAGTCTGAGACGGGAGGAGCAGGCTATAGTCCGGGGGGGGGGGCATCCAGGCATCCCTTCAATCAGCATCATTCAGATGACCTACCTAGTTTTCCCATTTCTGTTTGAGGTCTGTTAGTCAATCAAGAGCATTAATCAATAGCGATTTATACATTTGGGAGATCCTTCCTTTGCCCAGTAGGCTCATCAGGAGTTTAGCTTTGAGAAGACTGTACTCGGGGGGTTCCAGTATCGCCAATTGGTGGCATGTGAGTGGGTAACAGAGCTGTAAGTATTTGTGAAATTTAGTTTTAGAGCAAATTGGGATTGCAGGTCTTGAAATTATTTCATACTAGATCCCTGCCAGACATCGCTCGGGTAAGTGATACCAATGTTATCCCATTTAGTAAACCCCTCTAAACGTGCTACATGACAAAGCTAGTTTGCTTTTCATAGCCGGGCTTGTTGCTTGCATTTCCTGTCCCAGTCTGTCATGCATACATCGAGAACCAGATCAGAAACATCACTTTAGTTGATTCTGGGAGATGCAGGGGGATAGGCTCTCCATAGAGCATATTTATTATGTTGTTAAGACCCAAGAGTGGCAATTCTGCTCAATATGCCGGGTCTCCCCATCCCCTCCTCCACCATTCCTTATTGACTAGGAGTTGCGATGCCCAGTATTATAGTTGCATGTCCACCATGCCCATCCCTCTGTTGTATGCTTATTTGTGACATTTATCAAGGGAAATACAAGGAGAGTGGCCTGCCAACAGAAAGCACAAATCATGGTCATAAGGCTCCGGGAGCAAGTAGCTGGAATCATCAGCAGGACGTTTTGCAGGAGCTAGAGGAAGCAGGGAAGGGTCATCATTTTAGACAATGCTACTATGCCAAGTATTTGGAGGGGGAACTGGGCCCATCATTGAAAATACTGCTTCATACTTGTCAGAAGGGGAGAAACATTAATACTCCAAGTCAGGACCGGTTCAAGTATTGAAAGTTGAGCAGCTTTATTGAGATAGATGTCTGCCAAACAGTAATATCTGAATCTCCCTTGAGAGGGATCAGCAATGATTTGCACCAGTTAGTTCAGAGTCCTGCGGATTCCTCATATAGAGCAAGGATCTGCAGTACCCATGGCTCAGTTACTTGTGTACGTTAGTCAGGTATAAGAGTTTGCTGTCAGCATATAGAGCACATCTATCTTCTTCTACACCCTCCCATCACAGCCCTGTAAATGGGCATTGCACCTAATCAGGCAACCTAGTGTTTTATACCCAGAATGAACAGGAGATGCAACGGGGGCAACCCTGCCTAGTAGCTCTGAAGTTATAGTTACTTTAGAGCATAAGTTCTAGTTACTTGATATAACTATAACTGGTGGATTTCAGTGGTTTTGTTAGTAGTTAAAACATTATCTTTTAAGTGACATTTTCAACTAACTATAATGTCTCTTTAACCTTTGGTTTTTGAATAGATAGATAGATAGATAGATAGATAGATAGATAGATAGATAGATAGATAGAAGTTTGAAAGTTTGATATAGCATAAACGCACCCCAAGGGCATTGGAACACTTTACATAACACAAATTCAGCTTCATCTTATTTTAAGCACGGGGGGATTAAGTGGTTTGCCCAGAATCAAAGGATGTTGAGCCAATGCTGGGACTCAAACTTTGTTCCTCAGATCCAAGTCAGCAGCTCTGGCCATTAGGCCACATCCATTTTTTCATAATATTTTTGGGAAATTCATACACAAGTTGTATGGTTGCATATGATCGTGTACAGTGAGCACATTCTAGGTTGAAATGGCTTTGTGAAGTAAAAAGCAGTATCAACGAATATTGGAAGCTTCTCCCGAGAGTCTTGCTTGAGAATACTTGCAAGGGTTTGTTTTAAAACTGGATTTAGGGAAATTTGTCAGTACCTTTGCACTGGTGCACAAACCGGGCTAAACACTTTAAATATTACAAACAGAACAGGACTTTCCTGCCCCACCAAAAATCAGCTCGCTATCCACCCAAGGGTCACGACCCACGGTTTGGGAAATGCTGGTCTAGCATAGTGCTCTGTATTTTAGAAATAAAACAACTTTGAACAACTCCAACCTTCCCATTTAAATTAAAATTCCTATTTTGTATGCTTTTTGTTTTTGAATAAAAGAAAATATTTTATAATTTGTATATTTTTTGGAGTATACTATTTTCTGTAGTTTAGTCTATTTTTATGTTCAACTCGTAGAACTTGCTTAGGCCAGGGTCCAAGACCTCCAACAGTGATTCAGTGGGGTTCACAGAAGTCAAAAGGTTGAGAACCAAGGTTGGGTGGAAGCCGTGCAAAGCCCAAGAGAGGTGGCAATCAGGGCTAGATTCAGGCTCGTACAGCTGCGGATTCTCCATAGGTCCTACTCCACGAGCACACTTATGCATAAACTTGGACGCATACAAACAGACACCTGTATTCGGGGATGCAGCAGCAAAGGTACCTTTTTCCATATCCTATGGGAGTGTCCCCTTATACACCATTACTGGGAGAAGGTATCTCGGGTGATGTCAGAGGTACTGGGACAAGAAATTCCTGTAGACGCCAGGTGGCATATACTGTGTGTAACGGGGAGCAGACATGGCCAAAATACCAGAAACTCTGGCTCATGGTGGCTGCAGTGGTGGCCAAAAGAAATATTTGCCCGGGCATGGGGGGCTGCCCTGCCGCCGAAGGTGGGCCAATGGAAGGCTGATTTAGACTGGTGTTGTACAGCGGAAAAGGTAGTGTACGAAGGCAGGGGTTGCCCCAAAAAATGGGAGAAAGTGTGGCACCAGTGGGTCACCTACAGGGGTTTGTAAAGCAGTGGAGGGGGTGGGCCGGACATCAGGTCATGCAGGAACTCTCGTCTGAGAGCTAGTAGTGATGTATTTCCAGCGATCTAAAAATGCATTGGTTTTGAAGCGGAACTGTATAACATTATGTTTCCATTGTCCATTCTTTGACCACAGTACTGTATACTGCATAACGTTTTACTCAATAAAAAGATTTGTTAAAAAAAAAAAGTTTGAGAACCACTGTTCTACTTCATACTCCAGGGAGTACATTGTCCCCATCCTTGTCTTTGCTGTTGAGGGTGACCAGAGTCCATGACCTGTGGACAACCCAAGCTCCAGAATTTCTAGAACACTACTGTGGTTCCCAAGACAAAGGACCTGGAAATACTATGTGCCTTAACATGTGTGTGTTGGTGTACTGGTACTAGAACTGCTATTACCCCAGTAATTAGACCTTGGCCTAGTAAACTCAAATTGACCAAGCGTAGTCACTGATCAGGGCACATTGTCTCTATTCCTCTAAAATGTAACACTTTGGTACACCTACCCATGGTGGGCATTTTCTTGATTTGGGAGAAGGGTCCATAGGCAGTTCTTTTGGGTCAGGAGAGGTTTTTATTTTTGTGGTAGGTGCACTGGAATCTCATGCAAACTCCAGAACCAGCAACCATTTTTCTGCTATTATTTCCTTGTGTCTCTTTTGCTGAAGACTGTGATTTGTGTCCTGAGACCACAGTCCGCAGACATTGCCTTTGAATAACATTGCCCCTAGACTCCAGCATTAAAGGTCTTTATACCAAATAGAGCATAAGAACTATGATGCAGTTTGGGATTGTATCTCTGGCCAGGAAAGAGCTCGACGCTTCTGGCTTTCTTTGTTTATCTTCATTTCATGCACAGCATGATTTCTTAGGTGCCTTGAAGTACTTTTTCTTTTGTAATATAATTCACTGACTGAAGTGGTAACCTTTTGAGCAGTACTGCTCTGTTAACAGCATTCTCATTGGTCAGCCCTCATCCCCTCCTTGAGGAAGCCTTGGATCACTGGGCCTCTTTAGACTGAAAGAGTGAAGCACTGATCATCCAGCAGCCAAGTGCTGCTCAGATCTCAGACATGGTAGACAGAAGCAGTAGAAAGAAAGTTGTCTAAACTGGTGACTTCACCTTTACAAGGGCATCTCACAAGCCAACAAAGCGGGAGTCAAATATACCCTGGATTGGGGTTTCAGCATGTACCATTCGCGGTCCTCCTTACGATGAGACGGAGTCCTATCGATGTCCTTTCTAACATGTTTGTACATGGCTTTCCTAGTAACATAACAGGATAGCTATCTCTTCTTACCCACATTTGATGGCATGACATTCATGGGCATGGAATAAAGCACATAAACTTGACAACAACGTTTGACAGCAGAGCTTATAATATTCTGCTTGTTTTGTATTTTCAACCATGTGTAAGGGAGATTCTCATTAAGTTGACAGACCTATCCTCGCCCAATTTTAAAGTGGGAAGTATTAGGTAATATCCCAACAATGGAGCACAAGTTATTCTACTCTGTTTAGTGTTTGGTGTGATGCACATGGTAAGCACTAACTGATGTGGTCTTTAGATGTAGATGTAGAAATAGATTTCTCTTTAGACCATCACACTATAGTTACTACTCAACACATCTCACAAGCTCCAGTGGATGTCCTGTCCCACCAAGTGTGAACTCAGTAAAGAAGCATGCTGCACTTTGTGGGTGAGGGTTTGATATTCTTTAATGAAATATGCAGCACAGCTTGGGGCAGATTTATCAAGCAGTTGTGTCGCCCTTGCTCCATGCAACGGGGCGTAAGGGCAATGCAACTACTAAGTAAGATTTATCAAGCCACGCAAGGCCACCTTGCATGACCTTGTGTGGCTTGATAAATCTGGAGTAACTTAATGCAGCGCAAATCACTGTGTTGCGTTACTCTGCTCCAGGGAGGCGTTGCATGGATGGAGCTTAGGTGTTCCCACACATCCACCCATGGATTTTGGCGCATTCCCAAATTTTCCATTACTGGTAGACCTGGAACTGCGTCAAAATGCTACGCATCCCCAGGTGATGTCTAACAAGGAGAAATATCTTTATTTTGCTTTATTGTTTCCTTTTTCTGAGTGTGCTGCATTTTGCAGCACACAGAGAAAGAAGAAATGCCTCTGAGTATTGTTTTTGTGCAGGAAGCTTTACCTTCCTGCACAAAAACAATCCTGCTTACAACGCAGGCACCCTTGCACCATGGTGCAAGGATGCCTGTGTTGGCGTTAGGCAGCACAATGTGAGCCACTGCAATGAAAGACAGGAATGTACTGTATAATGTTAAATACTGAGCATTCCTACCTTTTTCCTATCGACCAAGGCAGCAAGGTGGTTTGCTGTGCTGCATGATTTTTTGATAAATGCGCCCCCTTATATTCACAGTACAAACGTGAAGTGAAAGACTACTTAGGTCAATCTAATAAGGCGTTATTAAAGACAGTTGTATATAATAATGGGCTTATCCAACTTTAGGCGCAAAAGTGCAGTGGCTCAAAACTGCCAGTGATAGACTAGTCCAATGGAGCTTAGCATCCTCTAACAGCACTGGGGAGGTTATTTACAAAGAATTGGCTTAGGGCAGGGCGGCAAGTCATTTTTCTGCACCAATTTGAAAGGGCAGGAATGCACCATATTTACAAGATACGGTGCATTCCTGTCCTTTCTACCTGCATCGGCGCACAATTTGCCGCCAAGCGTTAACACAGACACCCTTGCACCATGGTGCAAGGGTGTCTGTGTTGTTGGAATTATTGCTTTTGTGCAGGAAGGGGAACCTTCCTGCACATAAACAATGACGAGAGGGGTTTTCCTCGTTCTATACACACATGGACGGAGACAAAAGGAAATTACGCCTGCTCGAGGAAGGCACAAGCATTTGGCGATGCCCCAGGTTTACCTGATATTCTAAATCTGGGGCAGCGTCAAAGTCCATGAGTGGTGTGGGGGAACACCCACCACAACACCCATGGAAGGCAGAGTAAGGCAAGGCAGCGACTTGCACTGCTTTGCCATACTCCATATCTACGAGTCCATGAAAAGCTATGTAAAGTGGCTTTTCGTGGCCTCGTAAATATGGGTCTGCACTAAGCCTGGGCGTAGTTTGCGTAGTAGCACTTCACGTAGCTACGTGAAGAACATTTTTAACTACACATAGCTATGCACATTGCGTAGTGCGTAGCTGTGTGCTTGACTGCAATGCACAATAATTGCCAAAAGCACCTTGTACAGTGCAAGTTAAGATAAAATAAATATCTCTGTCTTTATATGCTAAAAATGCATATAGTTACTACAGAAAAGTGAAAACGATAAATTAACAAGCAGTGAGAGAGGTGATGATTTTAGGATCCTCCCTAACCTAGGGGAAAACCAAGCAGATGCCTTGAAAACAAAAAACACATCTTTTGAACCATTCAGTGGTGGTCCCATCCTCTTAGGACCACCCCAAGCACAGTTATTGGCAAAAATACAATCCCAACCAAAGGCCCTGCAAAGCATTATGGGACGAGATTAGCAGTGGGCAGTGAATATTATAGTATCCAATATCAAAATAATTCTACAAAGAGCTGCAGTTCCACTAGTCGTTACTAGATGTCCCTCACGAGTCAAATGCAAAAGCCTCATGAAAGATTTTCAATACTTTTGCATTTGACTCGTGAGGGACATCTTGTAACGACTAGTGGAACTGCAGCTTGATGTATTAATAATTTCAATGCTTTTGCATTTGACTCGTGAGGGACACCTAGTAACGACTAGTTGAACTGCAGCTCTTTGTAGAATTATTTTGATATTGGAAACTATAATATTCACTGCCCACTGCTAATCTCGTCCCATAATGCTTTGCAGGGCCTTTGGTTGGGATTGTATTTTTGCCCATAACAGTGCTTGGGGTGGTCCTAGGAGGAAGGGACCACCATTGAATCGTTCACATGATATGCTTTTTGTGTTCAAGGCATCTGCTTGGTCCTCCCCCTAGGTTAGGGGGGACTCCAAAATCATCACCTCTCTCATTGCTTGATATTTAATTGTCAAAATTCATTTTTGTGAATTGGTTATATGTTTTTTAGCATGGAAATTTGCTTTATCAAAGCATTTGAAGGTGTTTATTTTATTGCTGCTACGCCAATTAGCACAGTTATTCACTCTGCTACATGCAATTTGCGTAGTAGCACAAACTTTGCATGCTCTGTGAGCGTAGCGAAGTATTATGTCCAGGGTTAGTCTGCACACTGCACCTCCAGCGCGTCATAAAAGCAACTCTCCGGCAGCGGAAATGTGACACAATGGGCTTGTAATTAAACCCCTTGGACTCCAGGACCTGGTCCAACACCATGCAAGTACCAATATGCTATATATTCTGACCAAGGTTGCTGTTGTTGCAATTTAATTTTTCTTTCTGTGTTTTACCAAATTAAAAAAAATTATACATATCCGTTAAAGGGCAGCTTCTGACCTGACATAAAAAGAAAATAGGAATGCATTCTTATGGCTCAGGACAGTGGGAACCACACATCAGTGATTTAATATATGTAAAAGCATAGGGCTGAATGAAGCCCATCTCAATCTTTATTTCTTGTTAAGAGTCTTGTTACTCTGTATTTTATTTGTTCTTTATGGTAGCGGCCTCAACTTAGGGAAAGGAATGGGCTCTCCATATCTGGAACTTTAAAACAGTTATCTCAGCCAAAAAGACAATTCTGTAGACATGGTGCCACTGTAATACAATATAATCTCCATTTTGGTAACAGTCAGTATATGGGCCTAACTTACTATTTAGTGGCCCATCCACCATATCACAGTTAACGTGGCTCCCATCCATATATTTTCCCCCTGAAATGTACACAGTGGCAGCTTCTTTGAAGGAAAAATAACCTACGGCAGGAAGCAACCATCCGAACATGGCAGACCAATAGTCACGTACGTGTTCCCTGAAAATAGAACCCCAAAGCGGGGATCAATTTTCAGGAATCACATAACCAATGTCCCCAACCCCTGGAAGTTTTCTCCCAGCATGTCAGTAACAGTTGAAGCTTTTTTCCTGTGCTGGACCACCCCGTGCTTAATTTGTAAAAATATAAGTGCCAGGGCCCTCGTCAGAAGTCCACTGCAGCTTGCACCACCCATAGCCCCTGCCAGCGCTGCCAAAGAGAGTACCAACACAACTACTAGCCATCACGCACTTACAAGTGTGACAATTCAGACTATTTCAGGCCCCCAATGCTATAAGAATGGCTTGGGCGGGAGGAAAAATTCATATTTAATGTATATTGAGTTAATAAACATCTGTTACTGTGCTAATCTCTAAATTAGACAGATAGCTCCACCACGTGGCAGATTGTCACAAACGCCGGTGTTGACAGGTAAGCACCAGTGCCGAGCACTGGAAACCACCGGCTCAAATTAAGCACAGGGACCACCATTCTTTTAATGATAGCCCAAGACAGAATGTGCAACAGTGAGAATGATGGCGGGCATCTGGTGCATAGCTGACCAGTCCCTCCGATGCATTATAGCTAGCACCACGACTACAAGAGTATGTCCCTGGTGGCAGAACTGATGGTGGCTCTGTTATCAGGAAAACCACCATCCGCTGAACTGTAAATGAGGCTGGGGAACGTGGAACTGGGGAGATGGGACAGCCATTGACTTTTGGCAACCCTCCCGTTACCAGACTGCCATCTATGGATGAGGCCCTTAAGAAATGTTCTTGCATCTAGAACTGACTGGCTAAAGGAGAGCACTCTGCATCAAAAAAATGGTTATGATTAAAACCTAGATTTCACATAAGTTAGTTGCGTTATAAGGCTGAACGTACTAATGGTGGAAAATTATTCTCCAGAGGGAAAAAATTTAATATAATTACTCAAATGGGAAGCAATGTTACAAATCCCATGTTGATTTCTAATGCAACTGTTATATTCTTTATGCAAATTTTTATATTTTACTTCTTGAGTCAAATGAAAAAATAAATAAAGGCCATGCGATACATGAGTATCAAATCTATATTTATTGGAAATATATATATATACAATGAACTGTTTTGCACTGTCAAAATAACTAATCTTATTTTATAAATCATGCTTTCTAATTTGCAACTCAAAATCAATCATGACGAAATGAAGTATTTTCTTTACTGCAATATTTTGTAAAGATATGCAAAGTCTTTTTTCCATGTCTATCCAGGAAGAAGCCGATTGTGGTCCGTTTTTGATGTTTAGCACATATGCACTTTAAAAAAAAAAAAAAAGGGCTTGTGAAAAAGACCGTTCTGGTCGAAACGCGTCGCCAATAACACTAATTTTGTTTACACGATCCCTGGAGTGCGAGTCTTCTTTCGCGCGGTGACAAGCGCTTGCGAAATTTAAAATATATATATATATATATTTCTTCAATTACCTCACTTCATACGCAGCGAACACCCGCCCATTCCCCTTCTCTGCCTATGCCTTTACATTATCCGGAGACCATATCCTCCATCCCCAGGTGACATTGTGATTCGGTCTTACGGCAGACGATTAGTTCTCTCTGATTTGCGCATCTCAGGCAGCATTAGCATTGTCATGACAAACTCCGCATTTAGGCGTTATACTTGTAACTGCCACCCCCGGCTTCTATTTCACGCCGTTTGGGCTGCATACCTCACATTCTGTGACTTTTGCCCATATCTCTCCTGCACGCGCTTAGAAGTTACACTCGCACGTTTCGCCGTAACACACAGTTTCACTTACCTCGCGCCAGCACACAGCATTTCCAGCATGACTAGGCTATTACAGATCCTCTTCTATTTCGTCTGTTTTATAGTTGGAGGCACACAGTCTGTTTTTAATGTCTATGACCTACGTGGTCACTAACATGTTCATACCTGTTTACAGTTAAGGGGCGGAGTCATGTTGTATTTTCACCTGTGTTCGCTTGTAACTGTCAATCACGGTTGGGTCACATGTTTGTACACTATATAAAGCTCATTACCGAATGTAGCACATTATGTGATCAAGGCCACAGGACTGTGGCCAAAACGCGTCAAATGGACTATCCAAATTGAATAAAACCTCATGTTTTATCACTAATCCTGGTGTCTGTGCCCGAGTTGTGTTTGTCTACCAACGGATCGTCGGGAAAGGAGTTGGAGATATATATATATATATATGTGTGAACAAGGCCGCATGTCTGGCGGCCGAAACGCGTCATTTTGGACATTGATACTTAATAAAGACACTTTGCCATCATCACTGCCTTGGAGTCTGTGCCCTCATGTTGCGCCGCTGTGGCTGGATACTTTGGGATTCACATGCTGATATATATATATATATATATATATATATCCCTGCTCCAAAAATCTCTTGTTTAAGAAATTATAGCACTCTCGGGGTCGGCAGTCAGTTGATTTTATTTTCTCAACAAACAAACAAACGCGTTTCGGAACCAGTCCTTCATCAGTGTTTACACATCATATTCTCAAGCGCCATTTTTAAAGAGGCAAAATTATAAACATAAACAGAGGATATGGCGCATTCTTACTGAGCGCCATTACTGAGTGGTGTAACATATCACATGCACCACCATTAAACCATAATCTCGCCGTGGATCGGCACCAGGCAACCTCCATAATGGGGTTGCCCCTTTTCTTCCTCTGTTACGTTTTTCCATAAATCAGCCAGTTTCATGTAAAACTTATGTACAGTAGCAGTATAATCTTAAATTCATTAACGTCACCTATTTACTAGAGACATGTAAAATAACATAACAGAGTGCACACATAATATTATAATATTAGATGCCACGATATTAAAGAGACAAAATCATAGAGAAGAAAAGAAAATAGAGGTATAGCGCATGTTTTCTAAGCGCCATTTCTAAGTGGTGAATTGCAAGATTCAGAAATCTGATCTACTAGACTAATTTATGTGAGAATCAATATTCTTACACGAAAATTCGCCATTATTAGCAACACGTATATCACCAATGAACTACAATCTCGCCGTGGATCGGCGTCATGCAACCTCCATGATGGAGATTGCCCCAATACCTCTGCTCCCTCTCAACATGAACCAGTAAATCTCATGTTAATATTGTGTGCAATAACAGTATGATCTTAATTAATTTTCTCATTACTATTCTCCTGTTCACTAGAGATGAATTAGTTAACTAAATGTACCGCCAATTCTTCCCCACTGTTAAGTCCATTCGGAGTCTTAGTCTGTAAATCGATTATATATCGTGACTCCAGCCTACGTAGTTTTAAAACCCTATCTCCCCCTCTGATATTTATAGGGACATAGTCCAGACTGAAAAATTGTTAGATGTCACGAAAGAAAGCTGTTCCGGCCTCAGTAGTTACTAGGGTGGACACTTCGGAGTCTGAGGCTACGGAGAATGAGGTCTCGGAGGATGAGACAGTAGATCTCGTGGAAAGACAGAGGAAAACTCCTTTTCACGAGGAGTTCAACTTAATTCGACAAACCTGGCTGAGAGGGGGCAAGAGCAAACCCCCAGAAGGAGAAAACAAACTAGAAGGGGCGGCTGGAAGGGGAAGAGGAAGAGGCAATCCGACACCACGGGCGACAAGAAGCAACAGGAGAGGCAGACGATAATGGAAATAGACAATTTCACGATAGTGAATTTAACATCTAAGACACTAACTGCCACAGAGAAATCAGTATTGCAATTGGGACTCACCTTCTGCCCTTACAGCCGCTTGGAGTTCACACAGACCAGAATTGACCTTTTCAAATTCGTGCGTAAATTGAAACTGCACAAGTATTTTAAACTAAAACCAACAGTGAAGGAAGTGAGGCTTCTGAAATCCAAGGCCAGGGAGACGGATCTTTTGACGGTGAATGATCTTACCACCTTGGAGGTGTTGGAAGAACTACGCCAAGACAATGAGAATGGCAACACTTAGAAATGGCGCTTAGAAAACATGCGCTATACCTCTATTTTCTTTTCTTCTCTATGATTTTGTCTCTTTAATATCGTGGCATCTAATATTATAATATTATGTGTGCACTCTGTTATGTTATTTTACATGTCTCTAGTAAATAGGTGACGTTAATGAATTTAAGATTATACTGCTACTGTACATAAGTTTTACATGAAACTGGCTGATTTATGGAAAAACGTAACAGAGGAAGAAAAGGGGCAACCCCCATTATGGAGGTTGCCTGGTGCCGATCCACGGCGAGATTATGGTTTAATGGTGGTGCATGTGATATGTTACACCACTCAGTAATGGCGCTCAGTAAGAATGCGCCATATCCTCTGTTTATGTTTATAATTTTGCCTCTTTAAAAATGGCGCTTGAGAATATGATGTGTAAACACTGATGAAGGACTGGTTCCGAAACGCGTTTGTTTGTTTGTTGAGAAAATAAAATCAACTGACTGCCGACCCCGAGAGTGCTGTAATTTCTTAAACAAGAGATTTTTGGAGCAGGGATATTTAACCACGAGGCACCACCGTGGTTCGAAAAGCACCCGCCCCTTGAGTGACCCGCAAGTGGGGTGCATTGGAGCTGGATATATATATATATATATATATATATATATATATATATATATATATATATATGTATATTTATATATATATATATGATATATATATATATATATATATATATATATATATATATATATATATATATATATATATATATATATATATCTACTGGCGGTCGCCAGTAGATAGTTATAGTTAGGACCTATTTTCCATAGGAAATCCGCAACATTCTATTTGAAATAACTCTTGTGTCGGTTGACGAATCTTCGCGAAATTTTCAAACTTTATGGCCCGCTCCGGTCCGCTCCTACCCTGAAAGTTTCGGGGTGATTCGTCAAGCGGGGCCGAGAAAAAGGGGGTCCCAAAACGTGTTTTCCCCATTCATTTTCCCATAGGAAACTTTAGCCACGGCTACAGCCCGAACTGCTGAACGGAATTACACAAAATTTGGCAAAGAGGTAGTTCTTGGTTCAGAAAGAACCCTTTTTGTTAAATGGTGTAAATCCGTTCAGTAGTTGCGGAGAAATTAAAAAAATAAGAGTCAAAAAATCAATTTCCCCTAGGAAACTTTATGCAAGGCTACAGCTCGAACTGCTGAATGGAATTACACCAAATTTGGCAAAGAGGTAGTTCTTGGTTCAGAAAGAACCCTTTTTGTTAAATGGTGTAAATCCGTTCAGTAGTTGCTGAGAAAATCAAAAGTAAAAACACATATATATCTGGGTGGAGCCTAACTACACATGTCATCGTGAGATCTGATTGGCTGTCAGCACTTCATCCTGGAATTGCTGGCAGCCATCTTGGGACCAATATAAATGATAGTACCCCATTGAAATGCATTGTAGTGAATCGAAGATTTTGAGGGTTACCAAAAGGAGAACTATAAAGGGTGATAACTAACCCTGGGCGAAGTGCTACGCTACGCTCGCGTAGTTTGCAAAGCTTGCGCTACTTCGCACAACGCGAATTGCACGTAGCACAGTGCGAACACGCGTAGTGTAGCGTAGCGTAGTGCCGCGGTCATTTTTTGCTTGCTCGCGGTCCTCAACGTCAAGTTGGCGACCGCGAGCAAGCAAAATGACATCCCGGCGAGACTTTTTCCTCGTTCGCGATCAGCAACATCAAGTTGCCGATCGCGAGCGTGGAAAATAAACCTCCCGGCGAGATTCTCAACGCGGGGAGGTCAGGTTTCTCATTGCGAGTGGTCGCGTATGCTCGCGACCGCTCGCGATGAGAAACTACCAGTCCGCGTTGGGAAAGCTGCCGCTCGAGTAAAAATCTACTCGAGCGGCAGTAAAAGACAGCTCGCACTGTGCAAGTTGCCGTTTTCAATGATTGCACAGTGCGGACAAGCATCCGGCACTGTGCAATCATTGCGAACAGTGCGCTACGCAGTTCGCGTAGTGCTACGCGAAGCTTGCGTAGCGCGAACTGCACTTTGCGTAGCTTCGCGAAGCATTACTTCGCGAACTACGCCCACCCTTAGTGATAACAGACTTTAGTTACATTAGAATTCATTTGTTGATGGTACCATACTAATTTCAGGAATTGTGGTGTGTTCTAAGGTGATTTTACCCTGTGAAAAACCTTCTGCTGGGATATCATGAATCATGTTTGAGAGAAAACTATTTTCACATGCTTGTCCCATACAGTTTTGGAAGGTGCTCCAGAAGCTAAAATGAGAGCATATTTTCTGTAAATTCACATTATCTTTCTCAGTCATGTGAGAATGAAGTCTGACATTCTCAGTAAAACATGTACATCCAACAAGGGCAGAGACTGTCAGTTGATTCCTTTGTGTTCTACTGCAGCTTCCCAGAGTGTTCTAAAGAACAACTAGAGTGCTAACAGCCTTACTTATGACAAAAGTATGGCACACCTGAAGCCATCTTGATTGGAATAAACTGGTAACACTTAAAACATTTAATTTAAAAAGGAACAAAATGATGGGGTTCATCTTGTCATAGAAATTATGGTTAGTGGTCTGGAAAGAAAAATTAGGACATGTTTCAAGTGTGATCTCAAATATCTTCCTGTTATATTTCAACAGGAGCAGCCTGTCAGTTGATGCCTTTGTGTTCTACTGCAGCTTCCCAGAGTGTTCTAAAGAACAACTAGAGCGCTAACAGTCTTACTTATGACAAAAGTATGGCACACCTGAAGCCATCTTGATTGGAATAAACTGGTAACACTTAAAACATTTAATTTAAAAAGGAACAAAATGAGGGGGTTTATTTTGCCATAGAAATTATGGTTAGTGCTGTAGAAAGAAAAATTAGGACATGTTTTAAGTGAGATCTCAAATATCTTCCTGTTATATTTCAACAGGAGCAGCCTGTCAGTTGATGCCTTTGTGTTCTACTGCAGCTTCCCAGAGTGTTCTAAAGAACAACTAGAGTGCTAACAGCCTTACTTATGACAAAAGTATGGCACACCTGAAGCCATCTTGATTGGAATAAACTGGTAACACTTAAAACATTTAATTTAAAAAGGAACAAAATGAGGGGGTTCATTTTGCCATAGAAATTATGATTAGTGCTGCAAAAAGAAAATTTAGTGCATGTTTTAAGTGAGATCTCAAATCCTCTTCTATTTCATTAGAAAATTCTGACATGCAGACTGAAACAATCACTTACAATACCAGCAGTAGACTTCCAGTTAACTCCTTGGTGAGCAGTAGCTTTACTACAGTGATCTAATGAACAACAAGAGTGCTAACATTCTGAATTTATGGCAAATGTGTGACACATCTGAATGCCTTCTTGATGGAATCAAAGTAAAAAACTGAAAGCATTTCCTACTGAGGAGACTGCAGTAAATGAGGAAATTAGGAAACTTCATAACAAAGAAGTCGTCCAAGATGGCCACCAGTGAAAAAAGAGCCCAAATGTAGCACAAATATTACCCAGATGTAGCCCACATATAGCCCAATGACAAAAGTGTGCAAAACACTTTTTATTTTTAGTTTTTTTGCAGTTTTATGTAGTTCAGACTGGTCAGGTATTGGAGCGTTGCAACTTAAAACATGACCCCCCTACACTACAAAAACACCACTACCCTAAACCCTAAAACACTACCCCCAGCACGACCCCTACACTACACAAGCACCACTGCACTATCCTAAACCCTAAAACACTACCCCAACACCACTGCACTAACCTAAATCCTAAAACACTACCCCCAGCACGACCCCCGACACTACCCAAACACCACTGCACTACCCTAAAACATGATCCCCTATACTACACAAACACCACTGCACTACCCTAAACCCTAAAACACTACCCCAGCACGACCCCCTACACTACACAAGCACCACTGCACTACCCTAAACCCTAAAACACTACCCCCAGCACGACCCCCTACACTACACAAACACCACTGCACTACCTTAAACCCTAAAACACTACCCCCAGCACGCCCCTACACTACCCAAACACCACTGCACTAACCTAAATCCTAAAACACTACCCCCAGCACGACCCCCTACACTACCCAAACACCACTGCACTACCCTAAAACATGACCCCCTACACTACACAAACACCACTGCACTACCCTAAACCCTAAAACACTACCCCCAGCACGACCCCCTACACTACACAAGCACCACTGCACTACCCTAAAACATTACCCCCAGCACGACCCCCTACACTGCCCGAACACCACTGCACTGCCCTAAACCCTGAAACACCAACCCTAGCACGACCCCTACACTGCCCGAACACCACTGCACTGCCCTAAATCCTGAAACACCACCTCCTTCACGACCCCTACACTGCCCGAACACCACTGTACTGCCCTAAACCCTGAAACACCACCCCCAGCACGCCCCCTACACTGCCCGAACACCACTGCACTGCCCTAAACCCTGAAACACTACCCCTAGCAAGACCTCCTACACTGCCCGAACACCACTGCACTGCCCTAAACCCTGAAACATCACCCCCAGCAAGACCCCCTACACTGCCCGAACACCACTGCCCTAAACCCTGAAACACCACCCCCAGCACGACCCCCTACACTGCCCGAACACCACTGCACTGCCCTAAACCCTGAAACACCACCCCCAGCACGACCCCCTACACTGCCCGAACACCACTGCACTGCCCTAAACCCTGAAACACCACCCCCTGCACGACCCCCTACACTGCCCGAACACTACTGCACTGCCCTAAACCCTGAAACACCATCCCCAGCACGACCCCCTACACTGCACGAACACCACTGCACTGCCCTAAACCCTGAAACACTACCCCCAGCAAGACCCCCTACACTGCCCGAACACCACTGCACTGCCCTAAACCCTGAAACATCACCCCCAGCAAGACCCCCTACACTGCCCGAACACCACTGCCCTAAACCCTGAAACACCACCCCAGCAAGACCCCCTACACTGCCCGAACACCACTGCACTGCCCTAAACCCTGAAACACCAGCCCCAGCATGACCCCTACACTGCCTGAACACCACTGCACTGCCCTAAACCCTGAAACACCACCCCCTGCACGACCCCCTACACTGCCCGAACACCACTGCACTGCCCTAAACCCTGAAACACCACCCCCAGCACAACCCACTACACTGCCCGAACACCACTGCACTGCACTGCCCTAAACCCTGAAACACCACACCTGCACGATCCCCTACACTGCCCGAACACTACAGCACTGCCCTAAACCCTGAAACACCACCCCCAGCACGACCCCCTACACTGCACGAACACCACTGCACTGCCCTAAACCCCGAAACACTACCCCCAGCAAGACCCCCTACACTGCCCGAACACCACTGCACTGCCCTGAACCCTGAAACATCACCCCCAGCAAGACCCCTACACTGCCCGAACACCACTGCCCTAAACCCTGAAACACCCCCCCAGCAGGACCCCCTACACTGCCCGAACACCACTGCACTGCCCTAAACCCTGAAACACCACCCCCAGCATGACCCCCTACACTGCCCGAACACCACTGCACTGCCCTAAACCCTGAAACACCAGCCCCAGCAAGACCCCCTACACTGCCTGAACACCACTGCACTGCCCTAAACCCTGAAACACCAGCCCCAGCATGACCCCCTACACTGCCCGAACACCACTGCACTGCCCTAAACCCTGAAACACCAGCCCCAGCACGACCACCTACACTGCCCGAACACCACTGCACTGCCCTAAACCCTGAAACATCAGCCCCAGCACGACCCCCTACACTGCCCGAACACCACTGCACTGCCCTAAACCCTGAAACACCAGCCCCAGCACGACCCCCTACACTGCCCGAACACCACTGTACTGCCCTAAACCATGAAACACCAGCCCCAGCACGACCCCTACACTGCCCGAACACCACTGCACTGCCCTAAACCCTGAAACACCACCCCCTGCATGACCCCCTACACTGCCCAAACACCACTGCCCTGCCCTAAACCCTGAAACACCACCACCTGCACCACCCCCTACACTGCCCGAACACCACTGCACTGCCCTAAACCCTGAAATACTACCCCCTGCACCGCCCCCTACACTGCCCGAACACCACTGCACTGCCCTAAACCCTGAAACACCACCCCCAGCACGACCCCCTTTACTGCTCAAACACCACTGCACTGCCCCAAACCCTGAAACACCACCCCCAGCAAGACCCCCTACACTGCCCGAACACCACTGCCCTAAACCCTGAAACACCACCCCCTGCACGACCCCCTACACTGCCCGAACACCACTGCACTGCCCTAAACCCTGAAACACCACCCCCTACACTGCCCGAACACCACTGCACTGCCCTAAACCCTGAAACACCACCCTCAGCATGACCCCCTACACTGCCGAACACCACTGCACTGCCCTAAACCCTAAAACACCACCCCCAGCATTACCCCCTACACTGCCCAAACACCACTGCACTGCCCTAAACCCTAGAACACTACCCCCAGCACGACACCCTACACTACCCGAACACCACTGCACTACCCTAAACCCTAAAATACTACCCCCAGCACAACCCCCTACACTATCCGAACACGAATGCACTGCCCTAAACCCTCAAACACTCCCCCAGCACGACCCCCTACACTACCCGAACACCACTGCACTGCCCTAAACCCTAAAACACTCCCCCAGCACGACCCCCTACACTACCCAAACACCACTGCATTGCCCTAAACCCTAAAACACTACCCCCGCATGACCCCCTACACTACCCAATCACCAATGCACTACCCTAATCCCTAAAACACTACCCCCGCATGACCCCTACACTACCCTAAACCCTAAAACACTACCCCCGCACGACTCCCTACACTACCCAAAGACCACTGCACTACCCTAAACCCTAAAACACGACCTCCTACACTACACAAACACCACTGCACTACCCTAAACCCTAAAACACTACCCCCTACACTACACAAACACCACTGCACTACCCTAAACCCTAAAAAACTACCCCCAGCATGAACCACTACACTACCCAAACACCACTGCACTACCCTAAACCCTAAAAACTACCCCAGCAGTACCCCTACACTACCCAAACACCACTGCACTACCCTAAACCCTCAAACACTACCCCCAGCAGTACCCCCTACACTACCCAAACACCACTGCACTACCCTAAAACACTACCCCCAGCACGACCCCCTACACTACCCAAACACCACTGCACTACCCTAAACCCTAAAACACTCCCCCCAGCACGACTCCCTACACTACCCAAACAGCACTGCACTACCCTAAATCTACCCCCAGCATGACCCCCTACACTACACAAACACCACTGCACTACCCTAAACCCTAAAACACTACCCCCAGCACGACCCTCTTCACTACCTAAACACAACTGCACAATTTGTTACAGGCGTTGCAACGCAGGCCTGTGGTGCTTACTGGAAGTACCTAGTGGGCTAGTTGGGCCCCAGGGACCCTCAGGATTCAAGGTGACCTTATCCCCCAACTTAAAATGCACCACGGGCGCGTTTGCACAGTGGTGAAGGGAGGGGGCGGGGCCTCAGGTGACATGTGCTCAAACACGCCCTGTGGTGCGTTTTAAGTTGGGGAATTAATTCCCTTTGAATCCTGAGGCACCCTGGGGGCCAACTAGCCCACCAGGTACCTTCAGTAAGCACAACAGAGTTGCGTTACAGAGAGGTGAAAAAAGGTGCGTGGCCTCGGAACACCTCTCTGCAACTCAGCTCTGTGGTCCTAACTGTAGGTACCTGGGGGGCTAGTTGGGCCCCAGGGACCCTTAGAATTCAAGGGGACTTAATCCCGCAACTTAAAACGCGCCACGGGGTGCGTTTGCACACATGTCACCTCAGGCCCCCCCTCCCTTCACCACTGTGCAAACGCGCCCTGTAGCGCGTTTTAAGAGGTAGTTTTAATTCCCCAGCCCTATTATGTACTAGGGACTTACAGAGGAGGTCATGCTAATCACAGGGGTACCCCAACGCATAGTGTTCCCTAGTGTATGTAGGTGTTTTCACTGTATTCTAAGCGTCTTTTAGCATAGCACTGGCTCTGGTTAGTCAGTCAGTTACCACCAGTACCCGTCTGAAAAAGTTGTGGGCACAGGATGATTTTGCAACAAGGCCTCTTTCTGCTCCTCTGTTGGTTCTTTCTGCACATCTTTTGCTTCTTTCTGTGCGTTTTTTCTTCTTTCTTCACATGTCCTACCTCTGTAGGCATAGTTAGAAACTAGCATTTAAAAAAACCTTTGAAATTTACTTAAAAAATCATAGGTTTCAGGCACGTTATAGTTAGAAATTAGCATTTAAAAAACCTTTGAAATTCACTGAAAAAACCATAGGTTTCAGACACGTTATAGTTAGAAATTAGCATTTAAAAAACCTTTGAAATTCACTGAAAAAACCATAGGTTTTAGGGACAGTTATAGTTAGTTGGACATTTCACTCGTACAAAACCATAGAAATTCCCCTGTTATAGTTAGTTCAGCTAACTATAACTCGCGCCCCCGCAATGCACTGCTGATGACGTCACATATTACATCACTCATGACATGGTCAGTGACATCACTGATGACATCACTGATGACATCTCAAATGATGTCATCAGTCATCTCTTCAACTTGTGCCACTGCCTGCTGCTGAGATCTTGAAGATGGCCCCAAAGAAAGGTACCAGGTCCAGTAGTACCTAGAAAGTTGC
Organism: Calotriton arnoldi; assembly: GCA_963921515.1. Taxonomy (NCBI): domain Eukaryota; kingdom Metazoa; phylum Chordata; class Amphibia; order Caudata; family Salamandridae; genus Calotriton; species Calotriton arnoldi. Next base: position 321,875 of record CAWUFW010008366.1, read on the forward strand.
CAGTGACAGTGAGAAGAAGGCACTGCCACATATTACCAAGAGGAACGGTTTGTCGCCCATGACCTTTTTTGGGAAAACAAAAATTGCGCCTGCAGCAGCGGCATCCGGTGAGCAAACTGGGAGCAGCACCCCCGCATCAACAGACCCACCCCACCAACTTAGGCCCAAGCCTATGTCTGTCCCAGAGGCAGCCAGTCTAATCACAAGTCCAACGCTGACGAGCAGTGATGTTGAAATTGACTTATCGCAAAGTAGTACCCAATCAACGCAGGAGACTCAGATAAGTGGGCAACAACAGAGTTTTTCCTCCCGAAGTAGGGGCAGTTCAGGAAATCGAGCTTCCTGCAGAGGAAGAAGAGCAAGCCACTCTTTCAGAAGATCCGTTGTCTTCCAGATCCCCAGCAAGGAAAAGGAGGGTTAGTCCATCAACTTCTTCTGCAAGCCGCCCTTCTGATGATCTAGACGCCACTTGGAAGCCACCAGCTTGGTCTGAGAGTGAGACACGCCACGAGACAAGGCTAGGGAAAAGGAAGGTTCCAGAAAGCCTTAGAGTTATGGAGGTAGATGTAGAAGAGGAGGATGATGACGAGCCAGTCATCATGGACATTAGTCCCGCCCCAGTGGAGACCGACATTATCCCATCCCAAATTGCTGTGAGGGATGTGGCACGGATACCACCAACACAGATCATACCACCAACACCACCTCCAGCTTCCATATTTCGCCGGCAGCCACCTACATCCGCCACAACCACCTCAGAAGTAGGTACTGCAGAGAGTCAAACTTCACGCCCACCTACCAGCTCATCCGGCATTGCAAGTGGCACCAGCAGCGCTACAAAGTTGACCTCCCCAGTTTGGGACTTCTATATGGTTAGCAGGAAGGAGGTGAACATTGCTATATGCTCCATTTGTGGACAAGGTGTTAGTAGGGGTAAGCTTGGTACAAACTTTGGTACCGGAGGCCAAACAACCTATCTGAAAAAACACCACATGATCCAGTGGGAGGCGCACCTTAGCAGCCAAAAAACTGCACCCATTGTTGTTGGTGGGGATGAAGAAGTAGAAGATCCGATCGCGGTTGAAGGTGAAGAAGAGGGAGACATTTTCTCTGGTACACAAAGTAGCCCTGTCCCCAGCAGTGCAGTGGTACCGCCCACATCCTCATCAGCAACATCGCAGTGGCACAAGAGTAAGAGTCAGGCTGAGACACCAAGGGGTTCAGGCAAGAGAGTACTGCAACGAAAAAACGTGCGTTGAGCCTAACAACATCTGGCGTCAAGAAGTCACCTGCATCAGTGGCACCAGAAAAGAAAAAAATCCAGGCTACCATTTTCAGCATGTTTAGGTCGGAGGGGCAGTACGAATGCAACCACCAAACGGCACATTTGTACAACGCGAAACTGGCTAAAATGTTAGCGCTGGACCTCCTCCCTTTTTCTTTTGTGGAAAGGGTGGGGTTTTTTTAATTTGCGACAGCCATCTGCCCAAAATGGAAGGTTCCCAGCCGGTCCTATTTCACCAGAGTTGCTGTTCCAGCACTACATTACGACGTGCTGGAATTGCTTGGAAAAGCTTTGCAGCAAAGTGCTGTTCACACTATCCACCTGACAACAGACATGTGGACCAGTTGCCAAGCCACTGATTACATGTGCATCACTGCACACTGGATCTCTTTTGTGGGTGTTAGAGAAAAGATATCTGCAGCATGTGTTGTTGACACTGCTGAGATTTTTAATGCCACTCGGAAACATGCAACTGTAGCCATGTTCGCCATGGAGAAATCTCATACTGCTGCAAACATTTTGGAAGACTTTGACAGCAAGGTCTTTGAATGGCTGCACCCAAGAGGGCTTAACATTGGTTTTGTTGCCATGGACAATGGCAGTAATATAGTTAAGGCCATGGCCGATGGTGGTTATTTCAGGGTCCTGTGTTTGGCGCACTGCATTAACATCATTGTTCAAGACTTTCTGAAAAAAGAACACCGAGTCAGCAACTTACTGACCACCTGCAAAAGAATCTGCACACATTTCAGCCATTCTTTTAAAGCCCGGAAGCAGCTGAGGATCATTCAACGTGAGCATAGAATGCCAGTTAAAGCACTCATCCAGGAGGTGCCAACACGTTGGAACTCAACTTAATATATGCTTGAACGTCTGTTTGAGAAGTACAGACCAATCAATGAATATGTCATGCAAAGAGGGGATGCTACTGTGAAAGGCATGATCATTGAGATGGACCAATGGGGCCAAGTTAAATGCCTGACAGAGATGCTACTTCCTTTCGATCTCTTCACACGTGAAGTCAGCAAGGAGGACTGTGCTATGGGCCAAGCTATCCCATTGTTGCACATACTACAGGAACAGCTGAAGGGGGTGTCTCCAATGTACGCAGGTGTGGAGGAAAAAAAAGAAGCATATGAGTTGGTGGAGAGCTTAACCCTTCGCTTATCTGAAAATACAAGGGTGCAAAGAGCCATTGTGTCATCCAACCATTACATTTGTGCCACAATTCTGGATCCACTGTACAAACCAGTACTGAACACATTGATTCCTTTTTAAGAATGGGATGTTGCCGACTACAAAACTTGGATAGCTGCAGAAGCCAGTCGCTTAGAAAAAGAACGGCCGGGAATTAGAGGCCTGCTACTCCAGGCCACAAAAAGTACTGCAGAGCAGCCGGCGTCAAGTTCAACTTCAGAGCCTGAAGGCAGTGCATTTGGCTCACAGCAGCCAAAACCACCAACAACACCAAGAACAACATCAACAACAAAAACAGGAGCATCAGCCCCACCAAAATCGGCACAGGAATGGTTTCTACAGCAAGGGCTTGTTAGGTCCAGTGCTGAGGCAAAGGCAAACGAGGCAGAGCAAAGCGGAGCACCCCTGAGCATTGAGCGGATGCTCCAGGCCTATCTGGATGACCCAACAGAGGTCTTCATTGATCAAAAGCCATTGCTGTATTGGTATGGGAAAAGGTGCCAATGGCCAGTGCTCAGCAGGCTGGAGAAAAACTATCTGGCTTGGCCTGTCGCAAGTGTCTCTTCTGAGCGTGTTTTCAGTGCTGCTGGTGCTGTTCTGACAGTGAGAAAAACCAGTCTCTCGCCCCAAAACGTGGAGAGGTTATCCATGATCAAAATGAATCAGCACTTTATACCACCGGATTACACCATACCTGAAGTAGCACAGCAGGAAGACGATGACTGCGACTTAGGTCTTGATGGAAGTAGTGTGTTAGATGACCTACTTCTGGGTGAACCACCAGAGTTTGATGACGAGCTCTACTTCCCTGACAACAACTAGGCTTTCGACTTGTTACTTTCTTTCTTGCTTTGACGCCCCCAGAAAAGCCCCCCAAAAAGATACAGCTAAGGAATATCATTTACTTTTATTATTTGTGTGTTTCACTGTCTTTCTGGTTCGAATCACAAAACATCCATCACCACCGTCTTAATCTTTTATTGCCGGATTGGAGTTGCAACTGTGTGCAGTCAGTGAAGAAGTAAATCCACTCCCCCGAGTCCTGCTCCAGTCCTGACTTCCCTCAAGCCAGACATTGGATGGAGAATAGTACAGGAAATGTGAAATGTGTGCCTGCCTCATCGAGTCCCTCCAAAGAGCCTGACTATAGCTATCCTCCTTACCGAGCCTAGAAGAACTACCCCGTAAGAACAGGTAAATGATGGCATGCATTGGACGCTGACTCTGAGTGATTGGTGTTTGTGTTGTTGTTGTGCATGATGTCTAGACTACTAGTATTTAATCTACACACAAAAAAGTGACTCAAGTCAATGTTTCCCTTCTTGTTGTTCAATAACAAAATTCTACTACTGTAGGCCGATCCATTGCATTTTTTATTCTGGACTCACTTGGTACACTACAGAGTTGGACACCATGACCATGATGACCATACCATACTCGTAGTCAGTCAGTAGGATCGGACTTGATTGATGGAATAACTCGGGCATTTCATGAAGTGGCCTAAAAGGTAAACAAGTCAACAACAACAACACCAGACCTACATGTCTTTGTAGTGGTGGAGGCGAGCGTAGTGGTATGACTGACAGCGGTGCATTGATTTAGTTACTTAATTTGGAAAATGCTGTGTTGCTGTGTATGTGTGCTCAGTGCTGTCTGGCTCAAAATCTAAGCTAAGTGGAGGTCGGGTGGGCGCCGCAGGCCTGCTCCTGTTGTTGTTGTAGATGCTGGAAATAAAGTAGACATGATTTAGCTATGCCGTCTGTGAAAGTTTTCTTGTTGCACTCCTCCTTAATTTATGCAGTTTAACTTTACTTTACTCCTTGATTTTTCAATATCCCTTGTGTTTTTCCATCTACACTTACAGGCCGGCCTTTACCCTCTGGTATACTGGGAAGGGAAAAACAACTCACACTTACCTTACCAATCTGCATCCCCCAGGCAGGCACCCAAGATTGACGGACGGAGCGTCCATGGAAGGAAGGAGCAAGAGGAATGCCAACTGCCGAGATGCAACTCCCAATTTGAACATAACATAGTTATAGTATAATCTTTTCATTTGATTAATTTCTTGTCTTCAATTATTACGACTGTGTGTGTTGCTGTTTATTATGTTTGCTTATATTTGACTCCTACAGATATTTTTTAATTTTCTTTGCTAGCTTTAAAAGGAAGCCCGGTACAACAGAACATAAAATGTATGTAACTTGGGTCTCTCTGGGGACAGACAGGCAAGGCAATTGCATAATAATAATAATTAATAATATACAGCTGCCCTGTACTACTACTAGTCTAGTACTACTCATCATCATCAAGTCATCATCGTGCATGCATTTCCTTTTTCTCCCTTAACAGATTTATGATTGTCGTCTGCTAAGATTGTGTGTTATCCATGTGTAGTGTTTGTCTTTGTCTAACCTTTCCCTCAAATACCCCTTCCCAACCATTCATCAGACCCTAACCCTCTTCCCCCGGGCTGTGTTATTTATAATGAGGTGTGACTAAATTATAAATTTACACCAATAATGGATCACACACTTGCTGGGGCGGATGTGGTGAAAGCAACACTAGCTCAAGGCAGGGCGAGGATCTTCTTCTGCTCTAAGTATATATAGCCCACACTGGCAACATATAGATTAGATTGCCCAACCATGCTCAGTATTCGCTATTCAATTTTTTTTTCTAGAGGAACATAATCCATCATAATTATTAATTGCTGGCATCGATTTATCATCCTTCCAGCACTAAAGGTTACGCTTGCCCACTTCATAGGTCGAGTCAACTTCAATTTGTAACTTGTACTAGGCTATCCCTGCCACTATTATTTACTTTAGCATTGCTTATCATCATCATGGTTTCTTGTTTGGCAGTCTTCTTCTTGTGTACTGTACTTCTACTACTCGTTCTCTAGTCTCCCTCAGGTGACTGACTGTCTCATTTTCTTTTTTTGCAAATACAACTGTCTGCTACCACCACCCGCCATGGCACCTTGGGAAACCAAACCATCACCATGCAGCCATCGCTTCGCCTAAACATCAATCACAGGTAGGAGAAGAAGTGTGGGGGAGACAATAATGTATATACTATGGAAATTAATTAATTCACACATCCACATCCTTCCAAGTACATACTACATAGGGGTTTTAGTTGCAGAATGCATAGACTAGGAGGAGAGACTGACAGTAGTAGGACAAGTGAGGGTACCGCATCTATCTGTTGGTGTGTTACACTATTGGCAGATTTCAAAAACTGGCTGCGGCCCTGCAGCAAAGGAGGAAACAAACAAGGCGACGTAAAAGAGTAACCCCCCCGAAAAGATTTACATCATATGTTTTGTAAAACTATAAATAATGTATTACCCTAACAAATAAACTAGAAGAAACCCACAACACCTGACCCACCCCTCTCCCTAACCCCAACCATGAACCAATGTCCAGTAAATTAAATGTCCATGATTGTCCAAAATAAATGTCCAAGAACAACACCCAAAGTTTCCCCAACTCCCAACATCACACCCACCCAAAAAAAAGATTAAAAAAGGGGCAAGGGTAAAGAAGACTGAGGTCTAGCGGCGGGCAGGCTGGCTAGTGCGCTCCAGGACCTCCTCCAGCCTGGCCTCTAGGCGCGCCATCCAGAGGAGCATACGGCGCCAACAGTTCCTGCAGGAACAACAGGGGTGGGCAGCAGTGGTTGATGATGACGAGGTGCGGCGGGCGGCTGCCAGAACACAGTGCCGTACCGCCGGAGGCACGGAGGCCTGGCTGGGACCCAGGGCATTGCAGGAACCTGCAGCTACTGCCTCCTCCTCCTCCTCCGCCAGGACAACCAGCCAGCAACATTCATCCCGGATGGCCTCCAGCTTGCTTTGCCGTGCCCTTGCTGCTAACTCCTGCCTGCTGGGTTGGGAAGGAGTAGCTATATCAAGAAAGAAAAAAGACAATTGTAACCAATACTCTTTGCAAAACAGTAACACAAAATTATGCACATAAAATTATAGTGGCACAGTAGCACTAGCAGTACATAACATTTTTAGTATCCTCACTTCCTCGTCCCCTAAGATTTGGATATGATTGATGATTAGACTTTCAGGCATTAGGCACTATGGAGTAGACAAGTATTTTTTTTCTCTCTCTTGTTTAGCACAATTAATCTTGTATGCATGCCAGCTCAGTCAGCTTGTGCCCTAGACAGACATACTCGTGTCGCAGACTCACGTTACTTTACTACTGTCTGCACTCTGCAGGTGGGACAGCTGTACTACACAATTATCCATTTTTCAAATACGGAAATACTCTGTTGAATCAATGGCAAATGCTCAATTTCACTTTCACCCTGACTACCACAATAAGGCACATGATAGATGCTTAATATGAATGATGATGACATATGGCACAACGTCACGTCACTCACGTGATGATGATGACATTCTGATTTGTAAGTAGTTAACCATGCAGCCGATAGGCCACACATGGCTGACACGGTCAATGACTTGGGTAGGGACTGGAGCGGAAGTGGGCCTCGGAGTCAGAGGGAGGCGATTGATGATGGGTGGGTAGGGTACATAATACATAGTCATGCACAATATATATGTTGTGCTTACAAACTACTGTGAGTCAAGGGAGTATTCAATTCTGAAATACAACCTCAAACCTTCGAATCAAAAACCTTGGAAAAAACATCCCTTGTCTATTCTTCTCAGGGCTTTTTTTTATCATTGCATTGCTCTTCTAGCATTATTTTATTCTTCCCCCCTGGCTTTGGTACTCTGGCACGGTTCAATTTTCTTTTACATTCTCGTCATCCAGTCTGACTCTTCACCTACTATGATACCATCCAGGCATCCATCCATCCAAACATGGCTATCACATAAACCTTTCACTGACAACATACATTTGTCATTTAACCACCACCCATACGTCCTTGCTTACCTTTGAGTTTGACCCCTCAAACCCCCCGGAGGATTCCTTTCACCCATACAGTTTCACCCACCCACCCAGGCAGGCATCCTTTTTCTGCTTTCTTTCACCTTTCACCCATCCTTTAACCACCCATGCATTCAATCAGCCACCTATATGCATCCCGGCGGCCCCTTCCTTCACGCACCCATCCTTCTCTGCCAGTCATATATTACATGTCATCTGACTCTTTGTCTTCGTCATAAAACTTTCTCTGCTGAGTTGAAGATAGAATTGAATATAGGCCATTAGTTACTCAACCTCCGCTAATGCTAATGTTAAGTAAAGGGTGTATTCTTCAACTGTTCAGTGTTCACAACAACTTAGTCTCAGCAGAAGTACAGTGTACTACTGAGTGTTTACCCTTGCAGCGAGTGTAACTGTATTCATCATTCTCAATAAGTAAGGAATATGACTTATCACTGTCCGCCACTGCTGCTGGCTCACCCCCTGCAGCTGCGGCATCTGCTCCCTCCGGAGTGGCATGGCCCTCGCCGTTGGCCCCGGCACTGGTGGTCGGTACGCCTGGAAAAAAACATTTCACATTTTTTAGATGCCATATACGCCTCCCTATTTATTTTTTTCATTAGCAAGATTGAAAATACATTATAATACATACACCACAGTCACTATCTACAATTCGGATACTAGAGTAGAGTAGACAGTATGTCCTATCAAAAAGAACAAAATATCCGGTTGTGCATTTTGTTTGTGGCAATTTTTGAACAGCCTCTCAAGAAGAGGACAACCCAAAGGACTGGACTCAGTGGCTAGAGCTATTGGTGCATCTCATTTTTTGAAAAGAAGAAAGAGTGGCCAACTGGGCGGACTTGAGGTCTCTCTTAGTTGGAAAATAATGGTGCCGTCCTCCTCCTCATACTTCCTTCCAGCCATGGTACACGGTAATCAGTTGTTCAGTATTAATCATCCACTGCTGCTTAGAAAAAGTAAAATACACCACTTTGGGGTGTCCAACGTGAGTGACCACCATTTACTGATTGAGCATGAGACAGTAAAAGAAAGCCTTCTCATCTCAACAAACCTGCGTAGAATACCTTACTTGGCCATGCAATCTGCACAGCAGATTAGTGCTACTATTACTAGTAGTAGTAAGGAGTCCTTACTACTACTAGTCCTAGTAGTAGCCTAGGACCAATGGGTTCTCTGAGTCTTACAGTGCCACTACTAGGCAATCTACAAAATATATATGGGGAGAGGGAAAGCTGAGTGGAAAACCAGAAGAAAGCAAGCTACAGACAGACTAATACAGACTGAGTCAGAGGCAGTTTGATTTGATGTAAAAAAAAAAAAACAGACACTAGAAACAATGTTAGTAGGTAATGGAGCAAAAACAAGAATTTAGAAACAACTAGATCGAAGAGGATTTGGGAAAAGTTAAAATTAGGAAATGGAAATAATAGAGCGGTAAAAGTTAGGGAAATAATAATATAACACCAGGAGGACTTACTGGGGCCAGCAGAGCCATCTGCGCCTGAGGTGCTTCCTGCTGTTCCTGGGAGGCCCCTCCGGCTCCCGCACCCGCCTCAGCAGACCCAGTATTCTTCTTCTTGCCCCTGGATGCTGTACATGTAAGACATAATTAAAGAGAGAAAAAAATTATTTGTGTTAAATAAATAAATATCAAATAATCGCTCTAAAAAGTTTTTAGACAGGAAACGGCAATTGCAATAACATTGACCTATCCTAAATCAGATCGACTAGTAGTAGACTAGTATCGCAGTCGCGGATCATCCTATCTTTATTATTCCACAGTTCCATTCCGATTCCTGAATCCCAAACATACCTAGCCCGCCTATTCCAGACTTTGGAATGAATTGCAAAAAAATTATATTTCCTTCTAAGTTCCGATCTCATTCGCAATCATCTCTCAGTCTCAACTCCAACCCTCTTTGACGGGCCAATTACTAAGTCTGCATTTATTCTTCTTAAATGCATAGATAAACGCATGCATATTGCATACACCAAATTGGTTGGTTGCTAGTATTCACTCACTATACGAATGACAAAAGGTTCTACTAGGACTGAAGTCATGGGAGAGGGCGCATCACGCAGGCCGCTAAATTACCAAATAATGCTAACTAACTAACTACTACCACTATCTTAGTGACAGGACAGCCTGACAGGACAAAGGAAAGGACTGGAGTCTTTCCTATCTGCATTACCTAACTTAAATTCTCTAACCTCTCTTACATAACCAGCCCAAGCAAGCGCAAAGTTGCAAACAAGTACGATTAGTAGTGCCGAGCACCTGTCTGGAAGAATAACAATCACATAATATAAGATTTTTAAACGTAAGTTATCTGTATGTAAGCAGCAGCAGCATTCTTGTTATTTGGGAAAAAAGTAATATTCGCAATAACACAGAACAGAAGAACACAATAGTAATATAATCAGAGCTACTCACCAAGCCCGGGGACCTCAACACCTAGCAGGTCCAGCAGGTCCTGCTCCGGGTCCACGATGTCAGACCACCGGTGCGTCAGTTGGTTATGGGTGCGCCGGACCCCAGAGCAGTGAAACACTGCCCGGCGCACCCTCTCCCACCGCCGGTGACGCTCCCGGAGCCAGTACCCGGACCCAGGCTTGCCGCCTGCTGCCAGGGTTAAGGGGTGGTGGCGCTGGACAAAAAAAACCAGTGCGGCCACCTCCACCTCAGAAAACAAGGCCCGGGCCTGCACCCCTTCCGGGCGACGCCTTCCACAAGGAAGGCGGTCATGGCTCTCGCTCCTCCTCTTCCCCTGGCCCTTCTTACTCTTCTTCAGTGTCTTCACCATGGTTCTGGGGGGGCGGGGGCGGACAAAAAAATGTAGGAAGTAAGAAAGGAAGTAAAAAAAATAACAAAAGCAAGTAATGGAAAAACAGTCAGATACACACTAAAAACACACAAAAAGTAGAAAAAAACACAAAATATACACTCAGGAATAGAGAGGGATAGATAATAAATAAAAAGGATCTGAATAAAGCTTTTAGAAACAAAGGATTGAAAAGATATAGAGAGGATAGATAAACAGGCCCAGAACCGTAGCAAACATGAAAAACAAGATGGCAGCGCCCATCTGCGACCCCGTGGTGAAGTTTGCGCAATATTTCCCCCCGAGCACGCAATACGCGTTCCCGAACATGCAATACGCGTTCCCGAAGTCAAAAACGCATCAAGAACGGGTGGAATAAGCAACTCCGTGCGCTTGCAGATCTCCGGGTAGCTCGTGGAGTTTATTTGCAACTTCGCGGAATTTTGCGTAGCACGGCTCCACAAGCTCCGCCCAGGGTTACTCAAGACCTGCAGTTCACACAAATATATGCAGGTGCACTAACTAACCAGTGCTTAATTTGTAAAAAAAACATAAGTGCCAGGGCTCTTGTCAGGAGGCCACTGCAGCTTGCACCACACATTGCCCCTGCTATGCTGCCAATTAAAGTAACAGCACAACTACTAACCATCACACTCAAGTGTGACAATTCAGACTAGTTCAGACCTCCAAAGATATGCAAATGGCTTGGGCGGCAGGTAACTGTCATTTTTAATGTATATTGAATTAATAATTAACTGTTGTTGTGGTTATCTCTAAATTAGCCAGACATCGCCACCTTGTGGCAGAGTGTCACAAGCATCGATGTTGACAATTTTGTGTCAGTGCTGAGCACCGGAAACCACAGGCTTAAATTAAGCACTGTTACTAACTCAGGAAAGGAAGGCAAAATTAATGCACCTGGTTCCTCCCTGCAACACCTCAGACAGTGTCTATGCCACTGAGTAACCAGTTGGAAGACCTTCCGAAAGTGAAAGCTTCATGGTACACTTTTAATCTTAGCACCCTATATTCGCCAACTGTAATAAGAAGACATGGCCTGCACTCATCTCATCAACCCACAAGAAGTATATAAGATCTCATACTTCATTTTAGAATTCTTTGCATTTAGTTCAACTGGCCAGGTAGTAAAAATCTAAAGGCCCTCAGAAACAATGACCCTCACAAGTGAGGTTAGGGCCAAATTTATCCCCTGGCGGATGGTAGTCCATCCTACTTAGAGATGACCTCCAGCCCAGCAGTCATCTCTGTAAATTGAAAGAAATGCCATCATGGCTATTCCTTCAGGATACCATAAGTTTGTTGGACGACCACTGCCAGCTTTAATGGCCTTCCATCAACTTTTAAATTTTTTAGTTTTTTTTTTTAAAATCTCCCACAGAGGGAGTTTGTTATTGAAAGACAAAAAAACTAATGACTCCCATACCCTGGGAGTTTTCTCCCAGTGTGTGGGGGTGTTGTATTCCTGTTAGGGTGTCCATAAATGGGCTTTCCAGTATCATGTCCTTATATAGGCACAATTCGCCCTGCCCTTATATAGGCATAAAATCCCAGCCCTTATTTAGGCATTAAACCGTGCACTCCAAATACAGGCATGGTCTCCGACATCCGTCCACCCTAACGTCACAACGAGTTCATGAAGAACAGACCCTTAGGCTGCGGGAGTTTCCCTAGCCCAGGACTATTGATTTCTTCAAGGACTCATATATTATGCATGAACCATTATTCCTTAGGGGTTCATTCATGACATCTTTCGCTGTCCGACTCCTGTCAATACTAACATTCTTAGGTACTCTCAGGTATAAATATACCTTCCCTAGCTCCTGTAAACTAGAGGAGACCTCGACTTCAGAGGAGCCCATTTCCCGGCCTGACGCACTGAGAAGACGCTGTCATCCCTGCACGCAGAGAGTCCAGCTTCCAGTGATCTGACTTCCCTTGCGGGGTGTTGGAGTTCGAGTCTGGCAAAGAGATTCCTACCTCTCTCATTCTTCAGGTATGGAGCAGACTAGAACCTAGAGGGACTCTTGGCATACTAGGCATACTGGGGTTAGCGTACTCTTAGTATACCATAGTAAGGAATACTTCACCTACTTCATACCTCATCCTATACCTAGGTTAGGTTAGGTACATTGGGGTAGAACTAGATTAGAAACGCATCGTATGAGTACTCGCATTTTTAGTCTGTGTTATTTATGTAAAAGCATATGTACTAAAAGATAATGCTCTCGGAGTATTATTTATTTCTACTGCTCACACTGTACATTATTTATCTCGCATACTGTCTTGTGATCGTAACAGCACATTTTACTTACACCAGAAACAAGACTGTTCAATAAATCTTTTATTGAAACGCCCGTCTATTTCTTTCTGTGTAACTTGGAGAAAACTAAGCATGCACGACTGAGCTGAGTGAAATAGTTATCTATTGTTTCCACGACTCTGGGACACGTTCTGATTCTAAAGGGAAACACAGTGGTCATGTTTTGCGGCTGCCAGAAACTACTCCTTTCTTGTTGTCAAGGAGTTTCTAGTGGCCTCTGAGCTAGCCGGCACAAGTAATTAAGTTTAATATATTCGATAGGGACATACTGACCTTAGGAGCTACACTACATGGCGCCCAACGGTTTGGTAAGGCAGTAATTCAACGTTAGATACTGAGTAACTCAGCCGTGCCTTTTCTCTCAAGAGACCCCTACCCATATACTCCAAAAGACGTCTGGAGTGGGCAGGGTTTAGTATCCGCCACGGCTACATAGGGCAGTACCCTATATATTAGCTGTTTGGTTTGCTCAACGTTGAAGGATACAGTGTTCAAAAATATTGTGCACCTTATCTTTGTTTCCTTGAAACTTGTTCTACATTTTTCAAAAAACAAAATGACTGAAGACGCCGGAAACTGTGGAGCTGCGGCTGATCCAGCCCAAGCAGTAGTTTTTAACATTACAGGTTTAAATGAAACCAAGGAGGGTGTTATTGACATCGCTCCAAACTTAAGAAGAGCCATCACTCTAAAACTTATAAAACATGGCCTACCACCAAGAGGCGGTAGAGCAGTTTTCGTGATAGAGGCACATGAATCCTTTCAGACAGAGGTATTCTATTCATGGGTAATATTTCCTGAATCCAATCCAGTAACACACATGTTTCACTTCTACAAGGAAGATGAACCACCAGAGGAATACATTCCTTTTGAGGATATAGAAATTCCACTAACATACCAGGAGCATCAGCTCTGGTTTAAAGGCGCCCTAAAACATCACAGACACATTACCAGGCTCGGTCCACTAGGTAGACCAGGAGCAACATGGCCGATTCTAGCTGGCTACACACCTCATCCTGAACTGGATATAATGTCAGATGAGGAATTACTTATTCAACTTACAGAGTTAATAAAAATTTACAGACAATTGGTCCAATATGTCATGCGGACTTTTACAGTCCAGCAACCATTAACAATTCCAAATCAAACTCCTCACCAGGGGAATACACTAAAAATTACACCACAGACTCTATACGCAGTCATGGGTAAAATGCCCACAAAACGTGAGCAAATTCCATTCTGGATAGCTCAAAAAATTACTCAAATCGAAGCGGTATTTCCAAATACTAGCCCGTATGAAAAACACAGAATACTGACAATCAGTTTACCAATGGGGATCACACCACAACTGGAAGACTGCACCACTTGGGGCTCAGTCTTTGCTGCCATCTATACCAAAACACATGGCATTCCGTCAATTGCGGTAATACCTGATGTCCTGAAACAAATTCAAAACGAATACGGGGCAGAACCTGCTCTAAATTTAGGTATGAAATTATTGAAAAATTTCGACCAGGTCTCAACAATAATATTATCTAATATTAAAGGGGAGGCAGCAGCAGTGGCGATCCGCCAAAAATTAAGGGAATTTGATGTTACAGAACATCAAACAGAGCTACCCAGAATTATAGAACAATCTTACGCAGAATTAGACAGAGATAGTTTGGGTGGAAGACCAGTGAAGCCGAAGCTATCTGAAAGTCCTGAGAAGGACTCAATTAAACAAACTCCTACATCTTCTAAAAAGAAGTGGGAGACTAATAAACAAAAATCAAACGAGAAACGTTCTCAATCCCGGGGTAGGTCTCCTCAAAAGGAGCCCTCTGAAAGGAGGTATAACCTCAGGAATAGGGATAATTTGAGAAAACCTGACAGGTATCAAGATACTGATACACGTTCCTCTCGTCCCTTTCAGATCTCATCACAGACTTCGGAAAGAAGAGGACGATCAGAACATAGAGAAGAACGCGTGAAATCGAAAGACGACAAAAACGCTCCAAAAACTAAAGCAAAACCTCAATTCTCCAAAAAGAAAGTAGCAGGTCTAAAGATCAGACATGCCGAGAATACTGAGAACACAACTCAAGAACGGAGAATGGGCTCAGACAATGCTGGACAGTGCAGCAGAAGTCACAATAGTTCGCCAGAACCTGAAGGAACTTCTGGAGATAGTGGACTTGAATGAGTACATTACAGTCGAGACTGTAGACACCAGGGCTAGTACTCCACAAAAGTTATATGAAATAACACTCCGGATGGAGGGAGACAAACCTAGACAGGTGAAAGCACTTTTTGGGAAAGACTATCAAAGGGCTATGACATACTTCTAGCAGAAAAGGACTGGCCACCACAATTTGTCAGGGAGTGCCCACATGGCGAGGACATTATTATGCCTGCCTTCTCCAACCATATTCCAATTCACCTAAAATATACATATGCCAGGAAATGGGCAGTGGCCCAGGCCCCAGCATTATATAAAAATCATGTAGGATGGGATGAGGACTCACCTCACCATAAAATACATCTGAAACATGAACCAACTGCACAACGGCAGTACCCAATAAAGCAAGAAGCTAAAAACAGGTCAGGGAGATCTTAGATCAACTTGAATATCAAGGGGTGATTGAAACATGCACCTCCTCAATGAACAATCCTTTGTTTCATGTCTCTAAACCAGACAATACATATCGTCTAGTTTTGGATTACAGACACCTAAACACTTGTTCAAAAACTTTTGCAGTGCAAAATGCACATAGCACAGCATTAATGAATAACATTGTGCGTAAAAAATATAAAACAACATTAGACATCTCAAATGGTTTCTTTTGTCAAAACATAGCACCTGAAAGCAGGTACTTAACAGCATTCTCCATAATGGGGACCCAGCGTCACTTTTGTCGACTCCCACAAGGGTTCAAGATCAGCCCAGGTTTATTCTCAGCGAGGGTAACGGAGTTACTACAAATTTATGACAATGAGGCATTGTCCTATGTCGATGACATTTATCTGACAGACGATGACCTGGAAAAACACTTGAACAGGGTGAGCACCATTATACTGGGTTTCGCCTCTGAGGGCTACAAGTTCAACTTTAAAAAGTCCAGAATTGCCCATCTCAATGTCCTATTTTTGGGATATGAGCTTTCAAGTGAAGGTAAGAGCTTGGCAGCTAACTTTTTAGAAAAGTGTGCGCTGCTCCAACCTCCAAAAACGCTGAAAAACTTACAATCCATCCTGGGTTTCCTAAATTTTGGAAGAACATACATTCTAAATTACGCAGAAAGGGTTAAACCTCTCTACGCATTAATCAAACCTGATTTTTCGATCAGAAACTGGACACAGGAACACACAGAAATTTTGCGTTCACTCCAGGCTAACATGTTAGCAACA
This sequence comes from Calotriton arnoldi, assembly GCA_963921515.1. NCBI lineage: Eukaryota > Metazoa > Chordata > Amphibia > Caudata > Salamandridae > Calotriton > Calotriton arnoldi. The sequence continues at coordinate 337,853 of CAWUFW010008366.1, forward strand.
AATCACTTACAAACACGCGTAAGTCAACGTAATTTGGTGATCCGAATAATTTCGGGTCAATGCGGATTCACCTACTTAACCTTCAATGAGGGTGAGAAAATACCAATAGCATACAAATCTCATTTGTACACACAAGCGCAAATGCGCTTCAGTTCAACTGAAAAAATTCTGACAGCAGTTCAAACCGCTGTAGCAAAAGAAAGAGCCTTAGTCCAAGGGAAACGCATTATTGTCGTAATCCCGGTACCAGCTTTAGAAGCGGTCACAAAAGCAAGCATTCCAAATGCTAAAGCATTACATCCGAGATGGATACAGTGGGTTAATTCTCTTGCTGCAACAGATGTTGAATATGTTTTTGATCCAGATTTAAAAACACAAGCATTCCTGCAATATGAACATGAATGTCCTCTGCCTACTGAAATTCTGCCTCTTGATCAGTACGAATTTATAATTTACACTGACAGATCCGCACAGCCCGCAACAGGGAGTAAGCAAGCTTACAGTGCAGCGTGTGCAATCGTTAAAGGTCGCATGCGAAATGGCATCTTCAGACCTATGGTCACAAAAACCGAGTCTCTAGGAGATTGTACAGCTCAGCGAGCTGAACTACAAGCATTCAAACTGGCACTTGAAAGTACAGATCGAGAATTCCCCACACTAATAGTGTGCGATTCCTTTTACTGTGTTCAGTCGTATAATGACTATATACAAAACTGGCTTGAACATGGTTTCAAAGATGCGAAAGGTGGCACAATAAAGCACAAAATGCTTTGGGAACAAGTAGTTCAGTTGAAAAACGAACTACCAAAGGCTCACGTGATCCACACACTGAGTCATCAACGTGATGGAGTTCACGTTGCAGGAATTCATTGGCTGACGAAGCCGCAAAGGGGGCTGTTCAGACGGCTTCCGTAGCTGCGATCACTCGTTCAAAAACAAAAATAGACGGTGAGATAATGTTGGCTGTCAATGCTTCAAGCAAAGGCAGCAGTGCAGCGTTACCAAAAAGTTTCCACTCAAGTACTCTTATGTAATTGATGCGAACAACGTTCCTTTGCTCGAATCCCTGGAGTGGGGGATAGGGTAATTCCAAACAAGGAACGCAGATTAGGACTAATCCTAGCAGCACATGAAGGGATAGCTTCTGCCCATGCAGGTGTTTCAGCGACAGTATCTTTACTCAAGCAAAGATATTGGTGGCCTGGCATTCGGAAACAAACTAAAAACTATGTTTTAGAATGTGATATTTGCCAACAGATGAAAGTCTCAACAGTAAAACGTCCTGCGCAGACACTCCTGTTAATTTCAGACAAACCATTAGCTTGTGTTTACCTGGACCACTGCGGTCCCTTGCAAAGGGACGGTAACTATAAATATATCATGGTTGCAGTGGATTCATGCTCTAGGTTCCTATGGTTATGGCCTCAGCGCTCGGCTGACGCTCGAACTGTTATAAAAGATTTGCGAGTCTTTATCGGCACATACGCAATAGGCACGCTACATTCTGACCAGGGTCCTGCGTTTAGCTCTAGGGCTTACAAAGAAGCCATGGCCAGTCTGGGCGTTGCATTGCGGTACTCCTCTCCATTCCATCCTGAGGGAAATTCTGTTGTGGAAAGGAAAAACCGGGACATAAAGCAGTCTATAACAGCTAGGGTATTAGGTTCGGGTGATGGGTTGGTCAAACACCTTAGTGGGGTTCAACGCTCTTTGAATAATCTGCCAAGAAGTTCTCTAGGGGGGGTCACTCCATATGAGGTCCTATTTGGGACAAGAATGTGGGTACCAGACCTTGAACACGTAGGCACAGTGGTGGAAAATAAACCGTTTGATATCAGAGATCGTTTGGCTGTTTTACAGGAATTCAATAAATTAAGAACGAAACAAAGCAACGTATTCCTACAGCCAACCACCACTGGTGAAAAATCGGCGGTCCCAGCAAGGCCTGTCTGGATTCCAAAAGTTGGGGATCTAGTCAGAGAAAAGATTGCGGACAAGAAGGAATTTGGACCTTCTTACAGACAACCAGTACCTGTCCTAGCAGTTCAAGGAACAAGAACAGTACTTCTGCCGCCCCTTGCTGGAAGAAAGGAGAAAAGATTTGTGTCCATCGACCTCATCAAACCACAGTATGTGGCCAATACTAAATAGTAGGCCTCGTGGACTCCGACCTAGTGGCAGACGCACTCCTCTCGCTACTATCCAAGAGGTTCAGACTGAAAGACTGATAACAATCGAGAATTCAACTGTAACTGATGGAGGACTAAGCAACAACGCTATGGAACTCATCCCTCTTGACAACCAAGTAACAGTTCGTCCAAATACACCTGTCTACACCAACGTGGCAAGTGATGAACTGGTTCCAGTGATTTCTACAAATCCTGATGCAATTCCAACAATTGACAGAACTGCTTCTGGCTATTTCATTAACTTTGATACGTTCTCAGAAGATCCGAGTGAACCTGAAACGACGCCAGCATCATTCAAATTCAAGCAGCAAGTACAAGACTTTCTTCATTTTGTGAAAAAGACTTATTTGGTTTCTCCATGGATTGAACTCTGGATTACATCTGGACTTTTTGGTTTCCTGCTCTGGCTAGCTTTGGTAACAACTGTGAGCGTGCTTATAAGTGGCAGATACATCCATGTGAATACTGAAGGAAAAGACGTGAACGTACTTTTGAAACCTCATAAATCTTCCCATCGTGAAGCAAGAGACTTGTCATCAGTGAACATCACAGCTGTTCCTATACAGGATGGTATAGTGTGGGACAAACAGATTTTGACATCTTCGGCCCGACAGAAGAATTGAACATTCCACATTTGTTTAAAATTTCACTAAGTGATCTAATTACGTCCAGTACCTATTCAGATGATTGGGACTTTGAGACTGTGAATGACATAATGTTTGACCTAGAAAAATCTGCTGCATTTTCTAACCATGAATATTTAGAGGGTTCATCAGACTATGAACAAATGTATTGTTATAACCACTATGGTCATCATTATTTGCATAAATCTGCATATCCATGAAATGTGTTTATGTTTAACCAATGGGAGCATTGTCCTACCCCACCCCAAGTTTGTTCAAAAACATTTGCCAACAAGTTTCCATATTTTTCAGGTTACAATACATCTGATCCAGAAATGTTTTACTATAAAAATGTAAACAAGACAGGACTGAAAATGATGTTAACAAATACAAAACAGATTTACTCTGCATTATTTAATGCCCAACTGTCTAGACAGGGTTTCGACTTTTGGAAAGACACAATAGACACCAAAACAGTCTGGGGTACTAGAGAATGGCAAGTACAGGGGATAGAAGCTTTATTTAGAGCCTGCATCATCCCTGAACAAATAATGTTTTTGAATGAAACCATCCAACAAACAGCTTGTCTTGGATTAGCCAAGATCAAAGAAATGAACACACCTTCTGTACCAACACCTGCCAAAGATAACGATACACAGGCAGTGGTGACAGTTGACAATATACTACAACTCAACAGATCTAATCCTGATTGGAAAAAATGGTTGATCTGGCCCACAGACACGAATAACTGTCAAGAAAGATTCCTGAATAAAACTCAGGGCTTTACTATTAATAGGCCAGACCCAAGATACGTCCAAAGACAACATCCGGGGTAGTAACAACATACAGTGTAGGAAAATTATGCCTAGATTGGCTGCATAAATCTACACTACAGGATGTGAAACAACACTTAACCTTACTTAAAAAGGACGCAGACCTTAGGGAATTCTTGCTTGGACCAAGAAAACCGCGTCAAAAACGTTTCATATATGCCGGCATTTATGCTGCCTATAATGAAGCATGGAAAGTATCACAGATAGAGGCTGCAGAAAGAATACGTGAACTTGATCGTATTAATTTAGAGAAAACACTCTCTGTAGTCGTCAATGGGTTAACAACTTTGTCCTCCAGAATATATTCATTGGATGGCATTGTATCCTCTGCTATCGACATACTAGAACAAGATTTGGCGATGTTACAACAAGGCCAGTCTCAATTACGTTCTATTGTGTTATTAAGCTGGACGCTGCAATCTTTGCGAGCTGGCTATGTGCCTTGGCGTTTTATCAACACAACGGCTCTGTTTGCGGAATACAATCTAACTGATAAACAGATCGAACTGGCACAAAGAGGAGCAAGGTATACAGTGCTAAGCATTGAAAAACTGGAAAAGTTACCATTCACAGTGGCAGAAAAACCAACGACAGAATGGCTTATTCATGGCAAAATAACATTACCTGTGACTACTTTTCAGTTTCAGTATTGCCTCAGACAAATGCAAGCAGGCAAATATGAAAGGTTGGGTAAGGAATACATTAAGACATCTTGGGATTTACCGTATACATATAGATTTTGGAGTGCGGATCGTGAAGTGTTTTTAAGCGGTACACACTGTAAACTTGCACTGAGCGGTTCACTTATATGTCAGGACATTTCTTTACACGGGGCATGTAATGGTTCTGTGGCAAATTTGTCTTGCCATCAGCAGGGTACACCAGCTGCTGTGATTAATCCAACGTTTGGACAACTTTCTAATGGGAGTTACCTCATGTTGAATGATCAGAGTTGCTGCGGCATGCTGCCAGGCATCCCATATCTAGTAACGGTCAACTCCAGGGTCACTTGCTGTATGCAAGTATTGTTTGCCCCAATAGACACAGTCAGGGAGTCGCCTCTATGGCCTTCGCTGAACGTCTCTTTTATAAGATTTGATACTTTAAGCAGAATGAAAGCCATGCTTTTACAGCAAACAGTGCCTTTGACCTCGGCCAAAGAAACCTATGATCTACAAGTAGCAAGGACTTCGGCTGAGATACAGACTTTAATACGTACAAACTGCCCTATACATTTCGTGGAAATGATAACACGTATTTTCAACATGTCTGATACAACCGGAATTATACATGTATTTAAGAGCATCTGTACCGGTCTGTTAGCACCTTTCCAGGCAATACTCGGAATCATCCCGAACTTTGCACATTCGGTGTTTGGTGGCATACCATTAATTCTAGCACTTGTTGCCGGAATTCTATTTCTCTTCCTGCTATTGCGCTATGGCCAGCCTATTCGCAGACATCACTCCGAGCGAAATGGAGAAAGCTCTCCTTGAACGAAAGTGCCGTGAGCGAATAGTACAGCTATTGGGCATGACTCGTCTACGGGACCTTAATACAACTTGGTTCCTGTCATTCAGACCAATCTGGCAAGATTGCATCTTACCTGTTCTACGATGTCTGCTATGCGGTGAAGAATGCGTATTGGACACCTGTCTAACATTTCCATCAGCAACGCCAACGGATGTCGATACTCTGCTGGTCCCGATAACGGCCCATGCTCTGTGTTGTCCCCAGAGGCTTCCTATCCTGATGTCAGCATGCATTGAGATCTCACAGACGCTTCCGGCTGCTGCTGAGGTACGAGAAAGATCTACAGGCACACAGGTAACAACGGACGCGAACATTGCTGCAGCAACCTATGCTGAAAGCAATGCTTCCCATCTCTGTGCAATTAATCTACTTCACGAGGTGTTCCAACTGACACCAACTACAATGGATGATGTTTTGTCTATAGAAATAGATGATCTCATGTTTACACCAGACCCGTAAACTGACTCTGATTCAGCATACAGTGTTCCAGAGATGCAGTAACAATTTGGCCTTCATTTTTCAAAACAACTTGGAACTCTACCAAAATTAAACTTTTTCCCATTTTTTCGAACGAAAATGGCACTTCGATCTGCTTGAAGTAGAACTAGCCTTATAATACAGACTTCAAGGTACTTCCAAGGACACTTAGTCATCTTGTGTGTCTAAAACAGTTCATTGATTTTCATGACATGAAATGACTTTGATTTTTGAACAACTTATCGATCATTTTCTGTCACATGTAAATATTACTGCTTATTTCATTCCAATTGCATTTATTTTCGAACTTTATGCCTGAAATGAAAAGCATTTGCTTCAAATGTACAGTACCTTTTGCATTTTTTACTATGTTTTTTAATGCTTTTAAGAAATATTTTTAAATATGCAGTACTCCATTTTATGTTTAGCATTTTAAATGTTTAGCATTTTAGTATTATCGTACACACGAAAGTGGAGTGGGTGTTGTATTCCTCTTAGGGTGTCCATAAACGGGCTTTCCAGTATCATGTCCTTATATAGGCACAATTCGCCCTGCCCTTATGTAGGCATAAAATCCCAGCCCTTATTTAGGCATTAAACCGTGCAGTCCAAATACAGGCATGGTCTCCGACATCCGTCCACCCTAACGTCACAACGAGTTCATGAAGAACAGACCCTTAGGCTGCTGGAGTTTCCCTAGCCCAGGACTATTGATTTCTTCAAGGACTCATATATTATGCATGAACCATTATTCCTTAGGGGTTCATTCATGACGTCTTTCGCTGTCCGACTCACGTCAATACTAACATTCTTAGGTACTCTCAGGTATAAATATACCTTCCCTAGCTCCTGTAAACTAGAGGAGACCTCGACTTCAGAGGAGCCCGTTTCCCGGCCTGACGCACTGAGAAGACGCTGTCATCCCTGCACGCAGAGAGTCCAGCTTCCAGTGATCTGACTTCCCTTGCGGGGTGTTGGAGTTCGAGTCTGGCAAAGAGATTCCTACCTCTCTCATTCTTCAGGTATGGAGCAGACTAGAACCTAGAGGGACTCTTGGCATACTAGGCATACTGGGGTTAGCGTACTCTTAGTATACCATAGTAAGGAATACTTCACCTACTTCATACCTCGTCCTATACCTAGGTTAGGTTAGCTACATTGGGGTAGAACTAGATTAGAAACGCATCGTATGAGTACTCACATTTTTAGTCTGTGTTATTTATGTAAAAGCATATGTACTAAAAGATAATGCTCTCACAGTATTATTTATTTCTACTGCTCACACTACATTATTTATCTTGCATACTGTCTTGTGATCGTAACAGCACATTTTACTTATCCCAGAAACAAGACTGTTCAATAAATCTTTTATTGAAACGCCCGTCTATTTCTTTCTGTGTAACTTGGAGAAAACTAAGCATGCACGACTGAGCTGAGTGAAATAGTTATCTATTGTTTCCACGACTCTGGGACACGTTCTGATTCTAAAGGGAAACACAGTGGTCATGTTTTGCGGCTGCCAGAAACTACTCCCTTCTTGTTGTCAAGGAGTTTCTAGTGGCCTCTGAGCTAGCTGGCACAAGTAATTAAGTTTAATATACTCGATAGGGACATACTGACCTTAGTCCTATGTCAAACCTATAGGATATATTATTCCAATGCGCAGAGCCTATTAGGGAAATAGGAGCTACACTACAGGGGGCTTTTTTTCTGTCCCTCGCCACCAGGATTTTCCTGGCTGTCAATAGAGTGCACAGTGTATGGCTTTACCACAACAGACCATACCCCTACTGACTGGCCATTGAAAGTCACTTTTCTTCAATGGAGCCAACAGGGCTCTGTCAACAGAAAGCTGACAGTCCACTCGTCTCTAAATGAGGTGAGTAGACCATCAGTCTGGAGGGCAGGGTTGCTCATCGCATTGGCTATTGGAGAGGTGTGGTGCAGCGGCCAGGGCAGCTGACTTCGGAGCACAGGGTTCACGGTTCGATCCCCGGCTCCGGCGGCAGCTCAGCTCAGCACCATGTGACTCTGGGCAATAGCTCACTTAATTTCCACTACGTCCCCCGCCGCCTTGAGACCCGTAAGGGTGAGTAGCTGCGCTATATAAAAACGGACTTACATATATACTGTGTCTGCCAAACTCGAAATCAACCCCTTAGTTGTCGGACCAGTGCCAATTAATACAACTACATTTGGTAATCCTGATGGGCTGTCTTACTCTCAACATTCCAATTAATATTCTATTTAAGAAAAATATGCAAGGGAATGAGAACTCCCAGGTAGCTATTGACTGGGTTCAGGATCAACGAATCGGGGGCATTGCAGAGTTCCTACTCTGCCCCTGGAGATTAGCCATCTTTGAGTGTCCCTCCCAGCTGGCCAGACTTCCTGCTGCTATGAATTGGTATGTCTGCCTGCTTATCCTTGTTTACGCGTCTTAGCCTATCTGACTAGATGCCATTATACAGAAAGTACTTGACAAAGGAGACGTGCACATTTACTCATATATGGTGGAATACAATTGTATCACACATCCAATAAAGCACACATTTACAGTTATAAAATAAAGACAGAATTAAACATTTTTTTCCTGTGGCCACCAAGAAACTTAGCATTTTTTATTTGCAAGTACCACAGCTAACACCACAACCAATACATCCAACTGTGTAAAAAAGATAAAGAATCACGTGCTGCTGAAGAAATGAACATATAATCTTAATACAAACTCACAAGTTATATTAATGGCTACAGAAATGTATGTGTGCTCTAAATGCGACTAGTGCAATATATGATAATAGGCACCATTCAAAGATGTCCGCCTCATTGAGTCATTTGTAGTCATCTTCAGTGTCAGAATATTCCACACTATTACCCACTAGCAAGGCAAGGTACTTCTAAAGTTTGATTCAAGCACTTATACTTTCAAAACCCGCACCCTTGCTGCTTTCTTTGAAAGAATAATAACAATAACCATTTGACAGAGGCAGGAGAAGCAAATTACTGTACAAAACACTCCCCAGGCTTTTCCAAATGGTATATTTATTTGGAGTGCCACAGAACACACCGAAGAGAAAGTAATTGGAGGTTTTCTTACACCAAATTATCGTTATGATGACTACCGATTTATATTGAAAATTGTCCAATATTTTGTTAGATTACTCACCTTTATTACCTGATAAATTATAGAACTCCACGCCGAGAATGCTTTTACTTGATGACACCTTTGTATCTCCTGTGTGTTATGTTCAATAGCGTCAGTCGTCAATTGCGACGAATTAACAGCTGTTATTATTTCAAGCGTGAGGGTCTTCAGTTGCTGATGATGCCCTGTTCAGGGAATATCTGTTCAATGTCATTAGGAAATTATTATAACCGTTTGTCATCCCGACAAGAAAGTATTTCTGACACATAACAGCTTCTCATTTTCTGACAAAAAACTGTGAGGAAAACTGTGTCTAGTGACATTATATGAGACAGCGCATAAGGGATAAGGGTGTGTGTGTGTGTGTCAGGGGTGTAATACAGACAGACCTCTGCAGCCCCTGCGATGCAGGGAGACCCCCAACCTTCAAGGGGACCATCAACCTTTCAAGGGGGCCACATTTAGCCAAAGGTCAATGAATATCTGTGAGATATGGGAGACTCCTGGGCCCCTCATCACATGCTGCAGGGGGGCCATCATCTTGTGTTAGGTCACTGGTGTGTGTGTGTATGTGTGCATGTGCGTTTCTATGTATCCGTCTGGTAAATAGTGATCAAGGACCACCCTACCCAGCTGTACAGAGTAAATCAGTTCATAATCAAGTTCTACTTTAGTCTACTCAATTGGAACTATTTCGCCAATCCAGTGCAGAAATATTTCCATTGCTGTGTGAAGAACGGGGTTGTTTCCTATAAACCAGTGGAATTTTGACCTGCCATGAATATCACAGACCAAAGGTCTCTAGCCTGGAAAGGAGTCTGAGAAGTCCACTGTCACATACTTCAAACTTAAGACTCAGTGGAACTGGTGTTTGTGCACTTTCTAACAACTTTAGGGTTATTTTAACTTAATAAACGGCTAGATTTGCCAAAATGTGTGTGATGTTTTATCAGCTAAAGGTTTTTTGGATGTGAAGAAATTACAATACAATCCTTCAGAACAATAATAATTGGTGTGGGAACTTTTGCATGGGCCCCAGGGCAATCAGAGGTCACTGGGCTCTAATTTTAACAATGAGGGGAATTTGCCACTGCTGTCTTTGTGCTTAACTATACTAGTAAACTCAAGACTGAGACCCGAGTACTTCCCTTTACCTCTTGACCCTGAGGATCGTGAACTCAGGAAGTCCGAGGCTTACTCAGAGAGGTGATGTGGGTTAGAAACTTAGAACTCCTTGAGACATCTCATAACAATCATTTAGGGCCTCATTTATGAGGTTTTGCCATAGGGCAGCACCGCAGGCCTTCCTGCTGCGCTGCCCTATGGCAAAAGAAAAGGGCAGGAATGCGCTGTATCTATCAGATGCGGAGCATTCCTGTCCTTTTCCTCAGTGCCGGTGCACAATGGGCTGCCGTGCGCCAACGCAGGCACCTTTGCACCATGGTGAAAGAGTGCCTGCGTTGCGGGGATGATTATTTTTGTGCAGGAAGGGAAACCTTCCTGCACAAAAACAATCACAAGAGGCTTTTCCTCTTTCTATGTGTGCTGCCGAATGCAGCACACATAGAAAAAGGAAAACGAGGAGAAATAAAGATATTTCTTCTCGTTATGCCTTCCTTACACCTCCCCTGGGGAGGCGTAAGTTTTTGGTGCTGCCTCAGATTTACGATTTCTCGTAAATCTGGGGAAGTGTCAAAAAGCCATGGATGTTGCTGGGAACGCCCCCAGCAACACCCATTGCACGCCCCTGCAATGCAGAGAACTGAGTTAAAGGGAACAATATTTACAAGGCAGCATTAAGCCAAAAAAAAGTGGCCTAGTGCTGCCTCCTAAATATGGAGCAAGCTCCTGCGCCAACGAACATCACAAAAAGTGACATTCCGGCCAGGGCCGGACTGGGAAGGGAAACCGGCCCTGGCAAACTGCTCGGCCATCCCCCAGGAGGGGGGAGAGGGAGGTGCGGCCGAGCTGTTAGTTAGTGCCGGTTTCGGCCGATTTTGTTACAGGGGGCCGATATTGCCGGCCCCGGTAACAAAAATGGCCCCCCAGGGGCCCAAAACCGGCCCCCACCCTGGCGGCCCACCGGGGAAACACCCGGTGCCCGCTACGGCCAGTCCGGCCCTGATTCCGGCGGTGCAGGGGGCCTCATAAATGAGGCCCTAAATCATTATCCAGCTAGTACTTTTACTTAGAAAAATAAAAGAACTCGGTTGTGACATGTAACACATTATCACAACCAAATGCAAACGCAAAAGAAAACAATGAACTCGGTAATCTCTTGGTTATTAATTCTGCTCTGTAGTTACTTCCAGATCCTCTACACACAACTGGACAGAAAAACGGTGCACAATACAATCGAGCCACCCTAAGAAAGATGGGCACAATCTCCCCCTTATTTCCTCGGGCTACGGTTTTGTTGCTGTAAGGTGGGGGATGAGTGTCCCCCTTCAACCTCCATAAGCACTTCTTCTGAAGTGCAAACTTGCACACAGACTCTGAAAAAGTGATGCCCTGAAGACTTTGTGGTTGCCTTTTGGGCACAGACACGGTCCTCCATCCTGTAAAAGTGTGGCTGTATGGACACAGTTCTCCAGAGGAAGCGCTCGGCCATGCTCAACACAGAGAAGGAAATCTTCATTGCTGGATCTTCCCCAGGCCCAAATTCAAGCCCATCTCCCAAACAAGTGAAGAGTCCACCCTGGGACACCCATCGGTCCGGGTCATGGGTCTGCAATGGTCAATCATCAATTTAAGTTGCAAGTTTTTTCTAGCGCCAAGCAGTCACGGGTGTTTCCACTTCTTTGGATGAAACCATTGAATGCAGTTGTAAATTTCCTTATCACCAAGTCCATGTTTGTCCATGCTCCTGCTTCTTTGGAAGAAACCACAGAATGTCGTTTTTCTGTCATAGGTGTTTCTGAATCTCTGGGGTGTGTGCTGCTTCACTCCATGCATGCTGTAGGGTGACCAGGGCACAAAACCTCACTACACAGCCTACTGGTAAAAAGCCTTCCCTGGGCTACATGGGGCAAAAGTTCGGCTTGTCCTGCATACCTCCTCAAACCACTCCTTTTCTAGGCAATTTTCCTTTCAGACAGCGATACCTCCAGTAGTCAGTGGTAACCTTCCTACATGGTGAATGCAAAGCATCTCTTCCTGGTGGGATGCAGAACTTTCTCCGGGTTACTGTTCTCAAACCAACAAGGAGTGTTGCTTTCTCAGTCTGCATCGGCGTGGATCCTTGATACGGGTTGCTGAGAAACACTGCACAAAGGCAGGTCATCTCTGCCTCATACTTATACAACCTTTTCAGACAGAGTGCCTGATTTAGAGGCTGGAAGTTAGGTTACTCCATCACAAATGTGAGGGGTATCCTATCCACCTTATTACAACTGCCGTATTACATAATTCACTTGAAATATGGCAGCCAGGATATCTGTCGCATTTGTGATGGAGTAACCCATCTGCCAAACTCTTAGTCAGGCCCAGAGTTTCTATATTCTAACAGTTCTAACTCTGGGACCAGTTTCAGGCAGTTCATGATTATTGTGTAGTCCACCTAGACAGGTGAAGCCACAGACTTTGTCCTCTAGTATCAGCAGGAAGGTGGAGTGAAACTGGGAGCTAACTATAGGGGGAGAGGGTTCCTCACTCAGCTTCCTGGCTGTGGGTTGACCTAAGACCGTAGGGGAAGAATGGGTCAGGAAGGGGACGAGGGCTGTTCTTACATTACAAAGAGACCCTCTGTCTCATATTATCCACACCCAAGAGAGTGGTCTAATACAAAGGACATAAGGAATGCTTTGAGGAACCCTGCAATTCACATCACTGTTTTGGAAGGCTCTCTTTACTCTTATGTAGGAAAACAAAATGGATTCCTGGGCAGCTACTTGCATGCATAGCATACACTGCAGGCACATCACACTGCACATACAGATAGTAATCATAGTTGTGCCACCGAGGACCTGGCTGTGGAGGACTCACAATCCATTGTAAAGAGGAGAGGCAGTGTAGACCATTGGAGAGGCAGCTCTCCACTGCATGCAACAGATAAGAAAACCTGTCCTGCCAGTATAATATGTTGGTCCCACAACTATCAGTCCTCAGTAGCTGGGTGAACTGATGGTAGTCTTGCTCTGAAAAGAAGGGCACACATGATGTGCCTCTGCAACTAAGAGATAATTTCTTAGTCACATTCCTTGTCACAGTGGCTTTTTGCATGCATACACAATTATTGTGTGTGCTGCAGCCAAAATAAATGAAAAAAGAATCAGAAATTCACAATGGCAAAGTCAGGCAAGGAAGGTGTGCATGCTTTCTCGAGCAATGAAGGTGACATTTTCTGTTTTAGCTGATGCCCTTCCAGATCTGAATGGTTTGGGGCTTAATCCACCGTAGAAGAAGCCTGACCATTCGATTGATTAAAACTAATGGGAAAGTCCGTCAGCACTCTTATGCTGTCAGCACCAGGGCCGGACTGGCCATAGCGGGCATCAGACGTTTCCCTGGGAGGCTGGAAGGGTGGGGCCGATTTGGCAGTGGTGAGGGCCGTTTTTGTCACTGGGGGCTGGTTTTGTTCCTGGGAGCTATATCGGCCCCCAGTAACAAAAGCAGCAGGGGGGCTGGTCCGTCAACTTTGTCAGGGCTGCTGTGGATTCTCAGTCCGGCCTTGGCCAGTACGCCTCTTGCTCCACAGTGAAGTCCAATCCCTGTAAAGAGGTTGACTCCCAGAGCAACTTGGAATTCACTTACTTCATAGATGTCACCCAAGTGAGGTGCTTGTGATCTATCTATCTGGACCAAAACAAATTCTACTGAAAAGTGAGGTCTCAACCTTTAAAATAACCAAACTATGGAAAACCACCCTTTTTAAAAGTCAACCCAGTTCTGCTCTGGCAGCAGCAATCTGCAGATGATCAAGACAAACAGAAGCCCCATGCCCTTCTCATTCAGCTGGGCGTGGAGCACCATAAATCCTGTGTGGGAAGCCCCTGATTGCCCTATTAAAAGGTTGATGGTAGTCAGGGGCCATCAGGATTGGCCATTGCACTGTGCAACCTTCAAGTCATCGAAGTAATTCTGAAACGTCTTTGCAGGGTGCACTTATATGAATGTAGTGATCTAGGTCATGACTCTCCCATTCTGGTGTTGGGTCCCTACAGACCTGGAATAGAAGAAATATGACAGAGTGAGGAGAAATTAGAAAGGGAGGAAGGGTGAGATAAAGGGAATGGAGAGAGAGAGAGAGAGGGGAAATGGGGTACCAAAGACAAATACAAGAGTCATAAAAAGTAAAACCAAGGACTATTGGATCTTTGTCAGCAGGACACAACAAGGAGAAGCAGAACGAGGGGCAGAGCTGAGCATGCCAAGATAGACAAGCAGGACTCCTTGCACCAAATCCAAGAGAGACAGTGAGGTCAGGAATCCAATAGAACAGCAAAGGACAGTGCAGCCATATCAACAGGAGGTTTCTCAGCTGGGTGGGCGCTGAACTAGGCAGCAGGAGAAGCTGAAGGTGATGTGGTTGAAGGACTAATGGTGTCCTCCCATCCACCACTAAAGCTCATCATCCTGCCAAAGTCCTGGAGGTCCAGGTGACGTTAGAGAAAAGTTGAGATGGGGTAAAAAGGGTCAAAAAGGAGAGCCACTTTGTCACAAATAGTTTTTTAATGTTTTGCCCCTCTAATTACAAGGGTTATATGCATCCTTGAGTTAACAAGGAATCGCCTCAGGGGAGATGAGTGAGAAGAATATGACAAACCATCCCAATGATTTTCTTGAACCCATCTGCTGTCCTGGAGTCAGTTCAGGGGTGGGCTTCACCCAAACTACTCTTTTATCACTGTGCGGCAGATCTGGAATTGGCTCACTCTTCAGCTCACCCTCTACTGTCTTTGCTAGTATGCCAACTGTGCAGCTTCTGCAGAGGTGTAGCTTAAGCTGGTTCACATTTATCACCCCCTGGGGTTCCACACTAGCAAAAGTGCCTACTAAATAGTTGATATCTGAGATCTCCTTGACCATATTGTAGGAGCATCTCAGCTTGTCCTCCAAAGCTTGAGGGCAAATTGACTTTAGAATCGAAACCTTCTTCTCTTCTGGTGTCCAGTTAGCATCGCCTTCTTGTCAAACTACTCCTTAATTAGCTGTTGACTTGCTTAGGGGTCTTGTTCGCTTTGCTCATGAGCTGAGCCATCAGTTTCCCAATGCCCAGAACATAGTCCACCACATAACAGGTAGGCATTTAGTTTTACCCACCCAGATCTCTCTGACCAAAGTCAGTGAACCATGAACCAGGCATACAAACAGAAGCTCAAAGGGACTATACCCTGCTCCTTTCTGTGAGCAAACAATGGACATGGTAAGATGAGAACCCACATTGTCTTAAAGTTCTCTGAAAGGGTCTACATAATGCTCTTGAAGAACTTATTCAAGCGTTTCAGCAACCCATTGTTCTGGGGATGATACACAGTGAAGAAGTGGTAGGTCACTCACTTGTGCTATGACATTGCCATCAAGTATGAAGAGACAAAATTAGTCACCCTGCCAAAATCCTCTATTCTGTAGAATTCAACCCAGGAACAGATTAAAAAGCTGGCCTCTTGGACATGGCCCTTCTTAGGGACGTTCCCTAAAACTTTTTGCTTTGTTTCCTCCTGGTTTTTGCTGATTCTCTTTTCGTGGCCTTAGGACTCTGGGCAATTTCGCAGTTGCGCTTATGCTCAGGTTGGCATTTCTCACTTATTAGCCAACCTGTGTGGGCCTTTCACTACCACTAGAGCACACCTAGGGTAAGCCCTGAGGGGCAGTGCAAGTGGTAGGTGAAAGGCATGGCAGGGCAGGTACACATGGGTGTTACATGCCCAGGTAGGGAAGGACCACCCATGTGGTTTTTGCCTACTTGGGAGACCGGCTCTTCACATGGGACACCACTCGGGGTTTGCTGATTCTCTGCTTGTGGCCTTAGGGTTCTGGGTACAGTACCACTGTAAATGTAGTCTGAAAGTTCCTTTTAGTTTAACTCCACTCCACACACTGGAAGCTGGGGAGCACATCTGTGCATTCCCAGCGACAGCTATAAACATTGGGTATGCGACTGGAGCGACAGACCTCTGTCATTTGCGGGCCTGGCTGTATAGATTGGAGGGAGATGTTTTGACACTTGGCCTCTGGGGAGCCAGATCATGGCCCCACTAAAGATTAAGATCTGCATTCCATGCCCTCATGGCAGACAGAACTGAAATTTATAGGGGAGACATCTGTGGTTCAAAGGGAATCCCTCTGAACTACCCCAAAGTTTAAAGGCACACTACAGTATAACTACTGGTGCCATTCTTCAGCAGGGTAGAGATACACTTGTGGGGACGTGGGACCAGACACCCTGGAACTGTTTGGTGCACACTGCCTGAGGAATCTATAGTGCACAAGGAGGATTACTGCAATTGGAAGGAACCATTCACCCTTCCTGAATAGTGGCTGGCCTGGGCTGACTGCTGCTGCTGTGTGGAACCCTGAAATGTGGAGGTCTCAGGGACATCAATTACCTCCCGCGAAGGACCCACATCGTCTACTTGTAACACTTGGAGAGCAGCGCCCACATCGTTTGCTGGATCCCAACTGGTGGCGCTGCTTGAGCGTGGAACTAAGTATTGTGCCTGGAAAATAGATTGCCTTGTCCAGCGGTTCAGGATCCATTGAGGCCTGCTTCGTCGATCCTGCCACGTCTCCCTTGTGCGACACGCCGACTGCATGCTCACTGCGTGCGGTGTCCAATCCACAGGTTGCGATCCTTGGAGGAAGGGCATACCTGTAGTAGTGCCTCATTCTACCACGCGCGGCAATGCTAAACTAGCACCTGTGTGTGTGACCGGAATTGTCAGGTGCGACCCGTATCAATGTGCACCAAACGCTGTGCCTCATTTCCAGGGAGGTATGGAATATGCAACTCTTATTTGTGAGTGACCGGTATTGTCTGGTGCAACTTGGATCAATGCGCACCAGACGTTGTGCCTCATTTGCAGGGAGGTACGGAGCTTGCGACTCTTCATTGTGTGTGACCAGAACTGTCTGGTGCGACTCATATCAATATGCACCAGACGTTGTACCTCGTTTCCAGGGAGGTGCGGAAGAACGGATACGTGTTTCGTTGTGCCTGGATTGCCTGAGTGATACTTTGATTGATGTGTGTCTGATGAGGTGCCTCTGCTTCATCCCACCATTCATCTATTGTTCCATTTGTGCCCTCAGTGCAGCGGTTCAACTGCCCTCTCCTAACCCGGCCGTGACGGCTTCGCATTGCCAGGTAGTATTGCCTGAATCGGGCCTGGGTGGTGAAAGCAATTGACTGGGCTGAGGAACACTTCCGAGAGCAATCGGAAGCGGGTAAAGAGACTGCGTAACTCCCCCTGTACTTCGCAGAACTGGGCTGGTGCTGGAAGGCACATTGTGGAATCTTTTGATTGAACGACTATCGCCCTCATCCCGCTTCTGCTCTGCATTCCATGGGTGAAATTCCTGAGTGGTGGCCAAACCCCCCATTTGTCAACTGCCTCTTAAGTAGCGCTGCTACCTACACCCACCTTCTTCCCTGGGACCCTGACTAAGTGTGACTCTGGCTGCAATCGGCCTAGTAAACACAAGGAGATGATGGGCGGAGGGCTGAAACTTTTCCGACACTCACCCCACATCACAGAACTGGGTTGAATTCATCATCGTTCTTTAGCTCACTTCGCCACCCCAGTTCTGACACAGCTATATGAAAATCAGTCTTGACCCTGTGCCTCATGGGAACAGTCCAGCCCGAACTGCCAAGCCATGTCTTCCCTGGACTGGAAACAAGCATCCAGGGACCTGTTTCGGGCTAACAGCCCTCATCAGCCAGGCTAGCTTGAATCCAGTGGCAAAGTGAGCAAGGGACCCACGTCTGGGCATAACCTGCCAACTTAGGGTGAACAACGCAAACACAAGGAGATGATGGACAGAGCACTGAAACTTTTCAGACACTCACCCCCAGTCACAGATCTGGGTTGAATCCATCATTGTTCTTTAGCTCACTTCGCCACCCCAGTTCAGTCACAGCTATATGCAAATCAGTCTTGACCCTGTGCCTCATGGTAACAGTCCAGCCCGAACTGCCAAGCCACGTCTTCCCTGGACCGGAAACAAGCATCCTGGGACCGGTTTTGGGCTAACAGCCCTCATCAGCCAGGCTAGCTTCAATCCAGTGGCAAAGTGAGCAAGGGACCCACGTCTGGGCATACCCTGCCAACTTAGGGCGAACAAAGCAAACACAAGGAGATGATCTCTGTACTGGAGTGAATGTATGA
This sequence comes from Calotriton arnoldi, assembly GCA_963921515.1. Classification (NCBI taxonomy): domain Eukaryota; kingdom Metazoa; phylum Chordata; class Amphibia; order Caudata; family Salamandridae; genus Calotriton; species Calotriton arnoldi. The sequence continues at coordinate 355,982 of CAWUFW010008366.1, forward strand.
CATTGTACTGCATTGTGTCCATCAATTGTTCTTTTGCATTTGTCACCCCGAGTGGGACGGGTATGCCCAGACGTGGGTCCCGTGCTCTCCATGCCACTGGAGTCAAGCTATCCTGGCTGATGAGGGGTGAAACCCTGAAACCGGTCCTAGGATGCTTGGTTCCAGTCCAGGGAGGACCTGGCCTGGCAGTTCAGGCTGGACTGTTCCCATTGGGCAGAAGGTCAAGACTGATTTGCATATGGCTGGGTTCAAACTGGAATGGCATGGTGAGCAAAAAATGATGGATTTAGGCCCAGATGTCTGTACTGGGGTGGATGTATGACATTGTTCTGCATTCTGTCCATCAATTGGTCTTTTTGCATTTGTCACCCCAAGTGGGACGGGTATGCCCAGACGTGGGTCCCGTGCTCTCCATGCCACTGGAGTCACGCTATCCTGGCTGATGAGGGGTGAAACCCCGAAACCCGTCCTAGGATGCTTGGTTCCAGTCCAGGGAGTACCTGGCCTGGCAGTTCGGGCTGGACTGTTCCCATTGGGCACAGGGTCAAGACTGATTTGCATATGGCTGGGTTCAAACTGGAATGGCAATGTGAACAAAAAAACAATGGATTTAGGCCCAAATCTCTGTACTGGGGTGAATGTATGACATTGGTCTGCATTCTGTCCATCAATTGTTCTTTTTGCATTTGCAATCGGCTTAGTATCAGGGGGAGGGTGGTTTATCTCCAAACCGTGGGCTTAGGGTAGTCGGGATTAGCTGAAGAGTGGAGGAGGGCTTGGGCCACAGAGTCTGCATTTTTATTATCAACTGACCTGCTGGATATCAATGGCATCGCATTATGGTGCTGTGTGCATGTGTGTGCGAATACGCTTTATACAGACCTGCCTGATATCCATGGCACTGCGCATTGGTGCTGAGTGAGTGTGTGGGAGTGACTGCATGAGTATCGCCTGTTATTAGCTACACCACATGGCGGTGTTGCTTTACACATTGGTTCCTTGCCAAAAGAATGCTACGTTTGACATTGGTTTTACCCGTGCGGCCTTCACCCACGGTGCTGATTAAAAGTGCTATAATTTTCGGTGTGTATGCATTCTTTATATCTTTGTGATCTAGGGTGCACTCTATAACTATTTGGTATTGAATTATAATATTTGCCGGGGTGGGTCTAGTTCTGACAACGTTTTGCACCGAATGAGGGTGCTGGGGGGTAAAGTAAGATCTTTCCCAATTATGCATACTACTGATGGCTTTTTAACACGTTTGGGCCTAGTACTGCTAGTAATATTTCTAATTGTGATTTATGCCCAGAAATACATGATGTTCGTGTTGTGTTAATTATTGTGTGTGTTGAATACAAACTTCATTTACATACACCACGTGTGAAGACTATTTTGTGACGCTCAGTGCATTTATTGTGTGAGAGTGCTGTGCCAATGCTTTGTCCTCTGCCTCTGTGATTAGCCTGACTTCTCAGTGCCTAGCTACCCAGCGCAGGTAATACAGTGAGTGTAATCACCCACCCCTGATGGGAGTGGTAGGTTCTGCCTGGCTAGGGCACCGCCTCAGTAAACCAGAAAGTGCCAGTTTCAACATTTGTTGTTCAGCTGGTGTGGATAGGACTTGAATTTGCACAGCAACGCACAGTAGCTAATTGCACTCCATGACTTCACATAGGCAAAGTGTTCCTTTGTTTCCTAAGGTGTTCTTGAGGGACATATTGACCTCTGGGTCAGTGATTTCTTTCCTCATAGATGTCTGTTTAGGCTCCCGCTAGTTTGCCACCATGCCTGGGGTCCTACCTAAGGAGGGCTTGTTTGAGTTGGCTGATCTGGACCTGTATACTGGGGCGCATCTCAAAGGGTTCCACCAGGAGAGGGGGGTACTTGACAGGGGAAGTGCCACAAAGGTAGACCTCCAGAAATCCCTGCAAGCATTGACAGAGGCCCACCCAGAAGGGTCAGTGGTGGGGGAGATCATGAGTGTGAGGAGGGATCAAAGCTGACAAAGGGGTTTCCTGATGGACTACCTGTGGATGGGGGCAACCCTTTTCTTTCGGGATGGGGGTCTTCTTGCCCGCAGGTAGCAGTGTGTTCGCCAGGTGTATGTCCACCGAAGAGCTGGGGGACAGAAAGGAAGAAAGGACGCTGAAGTGAGGGCTTGCCATACAGGGCAAAGACCAGGCCCTGGCCCTTTCTAAATTTGAAAAAGAACAGGCCCTTGCCAGATTGAAAACTGAGCAAGCCCTGGCTGAGAAGAGGCTAGTCATGGAAGAGAAAAAGATTGGCCATGAGCTTAGCCTCAGAGAATTGGACGTTAGAACCCTACAAATAATGTCCAACTGCAGTAATGGTGGCAGCGCACCTGCTGCATTAGACAGTGAGAGGGGAGTTCACATCCCAAAGAAGATAGTACCAAGATTCCTGTTGGGTGGTGTGGGAGGGCGGGTCGGATAAACAGACGCGGAGGCCGGATATATGGTCCAAGGACTCGTATTTTTATTGGGTCAGGTATCACAGTCTCAGGTTTCCCTACAGGGATGAGGTTCTCTTCTTTTATTGTCGGTCTCCTTCTCTGGGGTCGGGATTCGGGGTCGGGTCGTTCCTCCTCTTCTTCTTCTTCAACGGGGTGAAGGGGGTTGGAATCGGGTTACTCCGTCGTGTCGTCACTCACCCGGAGGCTCGTACCGAGGAGAAGAGAAAATGGAGACCGTCAGTGATGTCTGGGAAGGGTGTGTGTGGAGAAGCCAAACCCGTCACCTTCACCCGGTGAATACTTTGAGCGTGATGTGAGAAGGGAACGTGCACTAAAGGGGCTGAGGTGCCGTGATTCTTGGGATCGGAATAGCCACCGGAAAGATAGGGTCGAACCCGTAATGCCAGAAAATAATACACCTCCTTTTCTAGCCCTTGGTTTGTTGTTCTCACCCTTTGTGACCCATTTCCATCCTCCACCCGCCTCCCACGTTTATCCCAACCCACTATGCCCAATTCCAGCGTCACTCACCGGCTCCGCCGCAACTCTCCTGAGCTGCGGCCGCTCTTCAGCTACCTCCGGTGGACGCCACCACTCTTCGGTCCACTGGTCGTCTGCTTCCTCTTCTTCCTCCTCGATGTCGCTGCGTTCGCCGTCCTCTCTTCCCGCTCTTCGTCCTTCGTCCTCCTGTCGTCCCGCTCTCTCTCTCTCGTCCTCCTCCCGCTCTCCTCTCTGTTCTCCGTCCTCCTCTCGCTCTCCGGTCAACGACGCCTCTCCTCGACTCTTCTCCATTTTTAAAGATCCCGCCGCCGTCCTTCCGGGGTCAGCTCCTCCCCTCTTCACCTCCTGGTCGCGCTGTGGAGAAACAGGAAAGGTGGGAGGGTCACTCCCCAGACAACGCCTTCTTCGTGCACGCCCCTAGCATGCCGATCGTTGCCCGCTAGGGAGTCTGGTAGTTGCAGTCCTCCCATCGCCGCCGGCGCGAGTAAGTCCGGGGCCCGCTTTCTCACATCCCTTTCCCTTGCCGTCTTATTACAAGGGTTCTGTTCTTGGGGGTATCGTGACAGAAAGTCCACGTTGCCTTGTTCTGTTCCCCTTTCGGTGACGGGTTAGGAATCTATAAGGTTGTAGGGCCAGGAACCACCTCAGTACCCTCACATTGTTACCTTTGTTTCGCGCCAGCCATTCTAGGGGGCATGGTCGGTGTATAGCGTAAACTCCCTGCCCTCCAGGTAATACCGTAAGGTGTCTATGGCCCATTTAATGGCCAACGCCTCCTTCTCTATGACGGCATAGTGTAGCTCCCTAGGAAACAGCTTCCTACTGATGTACAGTATTGGTTTCTCCCCATGTTGTGCCGTTGTCTGAGATAGTACCGCCCCCAGGCCCCGTTCTGAGGCGTCCGTCTGGAGAATAAAGGGGAGGGCATAATCGGGACTAGCCAGCACGGACTCGGACGTGAGGGACGTTTTCAAAGCCTCAAATGCCTGTATGATCTCCCGTGTAGGTGTCCTCAACCTAGCTTCTGTTTTCACTGTTTTCTTTAGTAAGTCAGTGAGGGGGGTTGCGATGTGTGAGAAGTTGGGGATGAACCGTCGGTAATAGCCAAGCAGTCCTAGGAAGGCACGGAGATCCTTCTTTGATTTAGGTAGCGGGATTCGGGAGATAGCCGTTATCTTGGAATCTTGGGGTCTAATGGCTCCTTCACCCAGCAGATATCCGAGGTATCGGACGGTTTGGGCTGCAAGACGGCTCTTGGCGGGGTTGATCTTGAGACCATGACGTCCTAGGGCTTCTACCACTCGAGTCAAATGGGCCATGTGTTGTTCCCAGCTATCACTATAGATGACGATGTCATCTATATATGCACCGGCATACCTCTCATGTGGCCGTAATATTTGGTTCATTACTCTCTGGAAGGTAGCCGGTGCTCCATGCAGTCCAAAGGGCAATACCTTGAATTGGTACAACCCATCTGGTGTGGAGAACGCTGTTTTTCCTTGTCCTGTTCGCGCAAGGGTATCTGCCAATACCCTTTACAGAGGTCCAGGGTACTAATATATTTGGCCCTGCCTATTCTCTCGACCATCTCGTCCACTCTAGGGAGGGGATAGGTGTCGAACTCTGATATTTTGTTCACCTCTCTGAAGTCGATACAAAGCGTACCGAGCCATCCGGCTTCGGTACGAGGACAATCGGCGAATTCCACTCACTGATGGACGGTTCGATGACGTCCATCTTCAGCATTTTCTGTACTTCCTCTCGGATGGTGTGTCGGCGGGCCTCGGGTACTCGATAGGGTCGGAGACGTACTCGTTTACCGGGGGGTTTTTATGGTGTGTTCCACCAGGGACGTCCTCCCAGGGTCCGTGGAAAAGGTGTCGCGTAGGGGAAGTAGTACGTCAGCCAAGTCCGCCCTCAGACTGGAAGGGAGAGCCGGATCCATACACTGTTCGAACAAAGGAACCGCCACCATCGCGTCGACAGCGAGAGCCGGAATGGGGCCCTCCCATCTCTTCAACAAATTAATGTGGTAGATCTGGGAGTTGCCACGAGCCGGATCCGTCTCGACTCGGTAAGTCACCGGAGTTACCTTTTCTCTCACAGTGTATGGTCCCTGCCACTGTCCCAACAATTTGTGGTCGGAGGAAGCCATCATGAGCAGAACGGCATCGCCTACTGCAAAGGATCTCACTCGGGCTTTTTTGTCATACTGTACTTTCTGTGCCATCTGAGCGTTTTCTAGGTTGATGCGGACGAGGGATCTGATCTGACCTAGGTGGGTCTTAAGATTGGAAACATAATCAACCAAAGGCTTAGTGTTATCTGGTTCGGTTTCCCACTTCTCCTGGGCCATGTCCAGTAGGGTTCTGGGTTGATGGCCATATAATAATTCAAAAGGTGAGTACCCGGTGCTTTTCTGCACCTTACATCGCAAGGCGAATAGGGCCAGGGGTAACATGTCCTCCCATTTTCTTGTTTCCAAGGCTAACAGCTTTTTAAGAGTGATCTTTAGAGTAGCGTTATATCGTTCTACGAGGCCGTCCGTTTGGGGGTGATATGCGGCGGTTCGTATTTGATGGACTCCCAACAGGGCACATACCTGCTTCATGACCTTGGATACGAAAGGGGTTCCTTGGTCTGTTAAGATCTCCTTTGGGAACCCCGTTCGCGAAAATACTGTAATCATTGCCTTGGCGATGTTGGTGGCGTCCGGACGGCGTAAAGCCATCGCCTCCGGAAACCGGGTGGCGTAATCAACAAGGACCAAAACGTACCGACACCCACTCCGGGAAGGCAGCAGGGGTCCTATAATGTCCATCCCTACTCTACTGAAGGGTTCCTCAATAATGGGTAAAGGGCGTAAGGGTGCTCGAGGTGGCTTATATCTGCTGTTCTTCTGGCAAACGGGACACTCCTTGCAATACCTCTTCACTTGTTGGAATATACCGGGCCAGTAGAACCGTTCCATTATCTGTTTTTCCGTCTTCTCTGTCCCGAAGTGCCCCCCCAACAAGTGACTATGGGCTAGGAAGAGAACCTTTTCCCTAAAGGGCCCTGGAACCAATAACTGGGGGCCTGGGTAGGGTTCCCTTTCGGTAGAGCAACCCGTTCCTGCTGTAGAAGTAGGGACCTACATGTAGGGGGTCTTCTTGCTCTAGGGCGGAGTTCCAGGCCTCTTGTAGGACAGGATCTTCCCGTTGAGCGGCCCGGAAGCTTCTATCCGTTGCCCAGGGCGTGTCCTCCTGTATAACTGGCAACACCAAGGGGGTTTCCCTTTCTCGGCTCTTCTTTGTTTCTTACTCTTCCGTGGTTTGGGTTGGGTCCACTCTGGATTTTCCGCACGTGAAAAGGGTGCCGTGGCCCACCATTCCTCTTCTTTCGTAGGAGCGCTGTTTATCAAGAGGGGTAGGTTCGGGTAGTCGTCCCCGAGAATGACCTGTTCTGGCAGACTGGGGATAAGGCCCACCTTCAGAGTGGTGCCCGGGTCATTCCGATGTTGTATGTGTACCTGCGTAGTGGGATACTGCTTCGTATCCCCATGAACACATCGGATAGCAACAGTCCCATCAAGGGGTCCGATCCATGGATCCAAGACCTGAGGTCTTATGACGCTTTGGCGGCAACCCGTATCGGCCAAGGCAATCGCGGGTTGTCCGTTGACCATCACCTGGCAGTGGTACTGAGGAGGCCTCCGTTCGGTGGGGGAACAATAATAATTACGAGCCATCCCTATCTCCATGGGCTCTTCTTTTTGTGGACAAAATCTGGCTATGTGTCCCATGCCTCCACAATGAAAACACTGGGGTCCCGAAAGAGGGGCTCTATGAACAGGAGGACCATGAGCTCCCGGGACGAAAGTTATGGGTTCTGGTTTTCGCGGAACAGACGGACGTAGGGGTCTGTGAGCCCCAGGGCCTCCTGACCTCCAGGAAGACTCATCCTTTCCCTTTTGGATATCTTGGGCGCGGCTATAGGCGCTGGCTATCTCCACCGCTGTCTCTAAGGTGAGATGGGCCTGTTGTCGGACCCATCTCTGTATGGGGGGTGAAGGGAGGACAGGTATTGTTCCAGGTAGATCTTTGCCATGATTCCGTCTTTATCCGTGGTGCCAGGCTTCAGCCATCGATCCGTCATGTCCTTCACCCGGTAGTACAAAGCTCGCGGGGTTTCCTGGGGTCCTTCTTTTATTTGTCTCAGTTTAATCCTATAGGACTCGTCATCTATACCCAGGCGTTCCATAATGCACTGTTTAATGTCCATGTATGGGACTGCTCCCTGGATGGTTGCTGCTTGGTATGCCGCCTGTAGATCACCAGAAAGGAGGGGCCCCAGATACTGTCCCCACTGTCAGCAGGCCAGGCTGCCGCGGTGGCTATGCGTTCAAAGTTATTAAAGAAGAAGTCCGGATCCTCCCCGCTGACGTATCGTTGGAGAACCATGGACGGGAGGGTGGTGGGACCCCTCTGCTGTCCCAGGGCCTCAGTCAACTTCTCCATGGCCGCCCCATGGGTTTGGCCTTGCCCCGATAGCACCTGCTGTATCTTGCCCCGATCTTCTTCCACCACCGTCAGGAACCGTTTCCATCACTTTGCCCAGATGTTCCTGGTTCTCCGCCATCTTGGCCATAGCGGCCTCCATGTCTCCGCCGGATCCCACTTCTGACACCACCTGTGGGAGGGCGGGTCGGATAAACAGACGCGGAGGCCGGATATATGGTCCAAGGACTCGTATTTTTATTGGGTCAGGTATCACAGTCTCAGGTTTCCCTACAGGGATGAGGTTCTCTTCTTTTATTGTCGGTCTCCTTCTCTGGGGTCGGGATTCGGGGTCGGGTCGTTCCTCCTCTTCTTCTTCTTCAACGGGGTGAAGGGGGTTGGAATCGGGTTCCTCCGTCGTGTCGTCACTCACCCGGAGGCTCGTACCGAGGAGAAGAGAAAATGGAGACTGTCAGTGATGTCTGGGAAGGGTGTGTGTGGAGAAGCCAAACCCGTCACCTTCACCCGGTGAATACTTTGAGCGTGATGTGAGAAGGGAACGTGCACTAAAGGGGCTGAGGTGCCGTGATTCTTGGGATCGGAATAGCCACCGGAAAGATAGGGTCGAACCCGTAATGCCAGAAAATAATACACCTCCTTTTCTAGCCCTTGGTTTGTTGTTCTCACCCTTTGTGACCCATTTCCATCCTCCACCCGCCTCCCACGTTTATCCCAACCCACTATGCCCAATTCCAGCGTCACTCACCGGCTCCGCCGCAACTCTCCTGAGCTGCGGCCGCTCTTCAGCTACCTCCGGTGGACGCCACCACTCTTCGGTCCACTGGTCGTCTGCTTCCTCTTCTTCCTCCTCGATGTCGCTGCGTTCGCCGTCCTCTCTTCCCGCTCTTCGTCCTTCGTCCTCCTGTCGTCCCGCTCTCTCTCTCTCGTCCTCCTCCCGCTCTCCTCTCTGTTCTCCGTCCTCCTCTCGCTCTCCGGTCAACGACGCCTCTCCTCGACTCTTCTCCGTTTTTAAAGATCCCGCCGCCGTCCTTCCGGGGTCAGCTCCTCCCCTCTTCACCTCCTGGTCGCGCTGTGGAGAAACAGGAAAGGTGGGAGGGTCACTCCCCCAGACAACGCCTTCTTCGTGCACGCCCCTAGCATGCCGATCGTTGCCCGCTAGGGAGTCTGGTAGTTGCAGTCCTCCCATCGCCGCCGGCGCGGTAAGTCCGGGGCCCGCTTTCTCACAGGTGGACATTAAGAAATTACTGGCAACCTATTAGGCGGCTTTAACAGTACACAGGGTCCCAGGGGAAATCAGGGGAGGTAACGTATGGCGGTACTTACCTAAGGTGAGGAGATACACTCCTTACACCGGCAGTGAAGGACAAGGTGAGCTTCCTGGTCAAAAAAGCCATTCTGATCAATATGTTTGGGGGATGGTGGATTCTTACTCTATGCCGGAAAGACATTGGGGGATGGCCCACAGTTGGATGGGCCGGCTATCCCCCCACCACGGGTGGGGGAGAGTCGTGTTAGTGTAGGTAGTTCCCCATGGAGCTGGGTGAGGAATGGGTCCCATGTTCCTTCTCAAAGTGAGGGTGGAGTCAGGGGAGGGCAAAAGCCCAGGATGCCTTATAACCAGCCCCTGGGCTTGGTGTATTCTCGAAAGGAGCGCTAGGTGGGGAAGCTGGCCTGTACCAGGAGGAAATCCACTGAGGGGAGTCCCCTAGGGGCATGGGAATGTGGGGGTGTGACCAGAACTGGCATCCCAATAGTTCCGGATTCAGGGTACGAGAAAAAAGAACTCACCCCTGGCCTTTGTCCAGTCCAAGGGTACAGACCCTGGGCTGGAGGACCAAGTGCAGGAAGCCGTCCTTGATGGGTCAGAAGGAAAGTGAGAGAAAGGTGCAAGACATCTTGGGCCACTGGCCCCCCCTTCCTGGAGCCACAAAGGGCAGAGGTCCTTGGGTAGCTAGGTGCTTGGTTATGGACGCTGGCGGCTGTTGCCGCCCTTTTCTGGGTGTTGTTCCAATGAACTAAGGTGGCATGGGGGTAGGGACGGAAGTACCACCCCTGGGATGGGAGGGGCCACACCATAGGGTGGGCCGCGAGAGAGGCAAAAGGGATCCAACTGGGATCACGGGGCCTAGAGCTGGGGGGTACCAACGCAGTGGTGGGTTATCGTCCAGGCTCTATTGCCCTGAGCAGGGAAGTTTATCAAGGGGATGATTAAACTACCCTGGCTTTAGGCTGGGAGGGTGTCATGTTTCACATGACCCTTCTTAGGGGATTTTCATAAAACATTTTGCTTTTTTCCTCCTGTTTTTTTCTGACTGTCTTTATGTGGCCTTAGGACTCTGGGAACTTTCCCACTGTAAAGCGTGTGAAAGCGCAGGTGCACTTCCTACACATGCTAGGTCCTTGTGCTTACTTCATTGGTTTAGGTGTTTTACCTGTGAGTGCCCTGTAAAAAGGTACATCACATACCCAGGGCATCTACTGCATTGGCTAGTGGGGGATGCAGCACTGATTGTGTCACCCACCAGAATAGCTGTCAAACATGTATTAGACCTGTCATTGCAGGCCTGTGGATGCGCAGTTCAGCTTATGCTCAGGATTGCATTTCTCACTCATTAGCCAGCCCTGAGTGGGCCTTCCACTACCACTATAGCATTCCTAGGGTAAGCCCTGAGGGGCGGAGCAAGTGGTAGGTGAAAGGAAGAGCAGGTACACAAGGGTGTTAATTTGTTGATTTTTTTGTTATTTGTTTAGCCATGCACCTTTTTATAAACATCTTTTTATGACCCCTTCTATGTGATGCAATTTTAGCTTGAAAAGGTTTTTCTAAACAACTTTTTAGTGATATTTGGATTAATTTTTGATTAAAGCCTTGAAATATATATTTTTGGTATGTTTTGTAGCATCTGACTCATTCGGGATTGAGGTTACAAGTACTTGACGCATGAACATTGGATTTGGATTTTGGTTGTCTGGATGTACAACTGGTGAGCTGGTGAAGTCTATTGTGGTTCCAACGGGAAAAACTTAGACTTGACAGAAAATCAAATCCTGCCTTAGTCAGCGTACACTGACTTTCCCCCTGGCTTATCCCAGCAATCAATCAAATGCAGACCTGAGCATCAGCCTGGACTCCAGGCTGCTCTCTGTCCCACGTGGGACCCAGGCAGAGTATGTACCAATCAGAGCTGCCAAGGTTTCAGTTTGCTTATGTGGGACATTTCTATGTTTGCCATACACGTATGTGTGACATTTGCATGGCTCATGTGAGACACTTTGAGTGACACTTTATTACAAGCTAAACAAAGGACTAGATCTATGTTTTACTTTTAATTACATAAATAACCGTATTTTACAATGCTAACATTTAAGTTCAATTCCAATTCTTCTGATTCCCAGGAATCATATGTAATCTCCCTTTCATAATCTTTAGATAAGCTCTCTCCTCAGTCCCATAGTGGTACTTTCTCTTCTGCCTTGCCCTCGTTCTCTCTATCTATCCCTTCTCAGGTACCCTCTAGTCCAGGAGTCTCCAACCTTTTCTGTAGTGAGAGCTACTTCTGATCAGTGAAAATTATTGTTAGTTACTGAAGGCTAAGCAACCCACGCATTGTTACCAGACACCCCCACACCCAGCTTCATTGACTTTAAGGCTAATGTCCATAAAGCCAGATACTATGGTTTGAAAAAATACTTTGACTAGGGCTGCCATGTGTGTCAGCGAGAGTGTTGTCTTTGGGGTTGTATGAACATGTGTGCGTATGATTGGGATATATGTGTATTAGTGACTGAGAGTCTGTTTCATATGTACTTGTGACACAGGACATAAATGTCACCATAGAAGGCACCGTTACATGTATAACTCAAACATAGACCCGTTTTTTTTTTTTAAATAGGAGAAATTTAAAGTGCAGAAAAATGTTGTGCAAAAATGTTAAACATATGGAACCTTTTTCTGCACAAAAATGACTATATTTTTCAGTTCTACATATGGCACAGTGGCTACTGGCCATTAGAAGCAAGAGACCTGGGTCCAGATGTATCAAGCCTTTTTCCGTTCGCAAACGGGCCGATTCTCAGAATCGGCCCGTTTGCGAACGGGAAGAAGCCTTTTGGGATGTATCATCCCAAAAGGCCATCGCAAAATAAGGAATCGCAAAATTTGCGATTCCCTATTTTGTGAATGCATTTAAGGAATCGCAAATTGCGATTCCTTAAATGCAATTCTGGAAGCACAGAAAATTGCGATTTGGCTTTAGGAATCGCAAATTACCACCAACTTCAAGTTGGTGGTAATTTGCGATTTCCTAGAAAAATTCACTTTTTGCATTTTTCAAAGTGCCATGTGGCGCACATACATGCCCTTAGGGCATGTATGTGTGCCACACGTGCACACATGCATATTTCAGGGGTGCAACAGGGTGTCCTTTTGGCACCCTTGCACCCTTGAAATTGCATTCGCAATTTGCGAGTACATATTGGGTACTCACAAATTGCGAATGTCTTCCCATTCATTCCTATGGGCCTCTAGGCCCATAGGAATGAATGGAAAGGTATTCCTTGATAGCGAATCGCAATTTGCGATTCGCAATTAATGAATCTGTAGGAATCGCAATTATTATTGCGAAACCTACATACATTGCATTTTGCGATTCCATAATAGCAAATCTGTAAAATTCGCTATTATGGAATCGCAAAAGCAATTCTTGATACATATGGCCCCTGGTGTTTGTATATGCACACTTTGAAGTGGGAGAAAATTAAAATGAAGAGTTAACTTAAACATTAAGGTAACTTAATTTTTATTTTCTCCCATTTAAAAGCATTCAGAAACACGTTTTTTTTTCTCACACTCTATTATTGAGTTGACAAGGACTTATTTAAGAGTTAAATACCTCAGTTTTTCATTTCTTCACCTCGGTGCCCCAGTCTGGGTCATAAGTCTGACTGAGCAATGCTCATTATCAAGACCTGTCATCTGCAGGCTGATGATAATGATGTTAAATAAACACAGCCTTTCATTAACTTTAAAAGGAAAATGTGACCTTGTGCTTATTTAAAAATGAACTCAAAGCTGTGAGCTACTCTGAAGGTGTCTGGGAGCTGGCAGCTCATAATTGACTGGTTGGAAACACCTTCCCTTGTCTATTGCTGCTCAAGTAATCTCTGTCAGCCACATCTACAAATAATGTCTTTTCCATTCTCGATGTATTCCTGCATCCACCTTCTTTCAGTTTCTCTCTCGCCTACATTACTACACAAATTGTCATTGCACCCTGGCACCGTTCGTTCTTCTCAGGTTCTCTCTTTGCTGTCTGAATATCACCCTCAATTAACTTCCATGCCTCTGAGTGGTACTTCTTCAACACTCCCTAAGTACCTTCCCATCCCACTCTTGTATCCTGCTCTATCCCAACACAGTAACCTGCTTTCTTTCCTGTTCTTTTCTACGCCACACTGTAACTCTCACTTACATACTTTATTTCTTATGCACCCTCCACCCCCCCTTTGGTATTTTCAGAACAGAACATTCGGTACGCTTAGGTACCCAATGTTCCACAATAATAAAACTTGTGAAGACAGGCTGGAGAAAGGATGTTCATAGCTGCACATATTGCCTTTTTGAATGACAAGTACAGAATCCATTGTGAAGTCTGCTCTGTGACTGACTACTGATAAGGCAGCTGCTGGATCAGTGCTGGAACTTTTATTGAAGTAAGAGGGCATAGACCATTATTGTCTTTTGTCAAGGATAGCACTCTTGGTCTGCTTCACTCCAACAACCCTTGTTATGTGTGACAACCTTAGGTAGTTCTGTATTTTCTTTAGCTACACTACTTTCAATGCAGCAATTTTTATGCATACTTCAGTGGCTAGAGTGAAACCACAAGTCCCACAATGCCATGTACTGTGAGCTAAAAAAGCAGAATGTTTGCTAAAAGTGTCACACATGACATGGAACCCTTGGCAGATATGAGTAGAGCATAAATTCATTACACATGGAGCCTTGCTTTTCAGTTGTGCCTCATTTGAGCAGAGTATGAGCATTATTAAAGGTTTTTTTCGTTTATAATGTAGTACCTTTTCAGTGTGCAGCTTGTATTATTCGTGAGTGAATGAGTTTGCATCACTCCCAGTCAACGCACTCAACACTGTGGAAGAAAACGACAGGTTGCTACACAAAACTGTTTCTCGAAGAAGACAAAAACAGGTCTAACGTTTGTTTTTCCATATTTATTCCCTTTCAGGGCAGTTATATCTCATTTTGCAGACATGGGTCGACACGACTGAAACCACCTGGAGCAAGTGGTATTGACTCGGTGTCAGCAACATGAGTTACAACTGCCCTAAAAGCGTGTGATTATTATAAACAATAAAAATGCTCCAAGAAACAGTTTTGTACAAGAGCCAATCATTTCACTGTGACGATGAGCGAAATGTGTTGATTGTGATAAAGCATTTTGGGGTTTGTATGCCACAAGGAACCTGGCTGGCACAGGAAAGAAAGTAACCTCTTACAGGAAGGAAGTGTGACACATAGGCCGTGTGTAACGACCTTTATGTCACTTGCATCTAACCTGAATACACGATGACACAACAAATATAAAAAAACATGTATTGTAACCAAAGAAGTTCAAATCAATTTTTTAAACTAAAAAAAAAATACATTTCTGACCTATTCCTCACTGTGTATTTAAGCTTTCACCTGCTTTTCTGCAAGATGTGCAGTGCTCCTGCCAAGTCTCTGCTGTGCCCGGAGATGCACTGTCAGAGCTGAGAGCTAGCAGAGATAAGCAACTGCTGGATTTGCAATTGGGGTGTCATACAGCGTATGACTGACACTCTACATAGATGTGGCGGACTGGGGGACTTCGTTACGCATCGACATGTTATCCCGTATTTAAAGCACAATACCACTATTTTTCACGATCTTGCGGATCGTGGCAACTTTGGGAGTTGCTATCAGTCGCGGCTCGCAATACTCGCAGGTGGGGGTGCGGGGGGGTTCGTGCGGGGGTTAAAATGAAAGAAAACCTACCTGACCGGGTCCCGCGCCGCCTCTGCTCCTCGGCCAAGTCCGCGTTCTGCTGAAGTTCAGCCTACATAGAGAAAATGTAGAGTGCGCATGACTGCTTTGGTCGGCCCCAGGGCCGACCAAACAGTCAGGGTACTCAGAGTGGTGCAAGCCACTCCTCCCCAACCCGCTGACCCACCCGCCCCCAAACAGGCATACCCTCCCGCCCGCCCCCAACCAGGCATACCCCTGTCTTCTGCTTTCTCGCAGCACGAGAAGCAGAAACATAAAATGGTATTAAAAATACCATTTTATGTTTCTGCTTCTCGCACTGGGAGAAAGCAGTGGGGCGGCGCTCCTCCGCCCTAATGGAGGAGCCGTATGTATCACACGATTGATATTGTCAACCAACCATCTATACGCGCTTTGTAGCACACGTTTGCGATCTATTTGGTATCATTCAAACGTGCCCTGCATTGTTATAGATCAATGTGTATCGCTAAAGGAATGACTTGAGCCTTTGCTCATACTTGTTCACTGGAGCGTTGTCTGTCTGTCTTTTTGAAACGTATGTGGTCTGTCTATGTCATTGCCTCTTTTTTCCCTTAACGTACCGATTGAATTGGAAAATTGACTCCCGATGTTACTATTCGAATATATGTATCGAGATACATTTGGCTTCGTTAATGTTGCTGATTGCCTTAAATATTGGTATGAACACAAAAAGGTATTTTACTCATGCTTTATGGATCTGTTGGACCTTTGTTTTGGCACATGAATAAGGACTCATACGGTTTTTGGCGTTCACTTTGGGATTGTTTGAAGTTGGAGGTATTTGCACACTAATTGGGATGCGATGAGTTTCTTTTATATGCACCGTTTGATTGAAGTGGCATAGATTTTTATGTGGGTGAAATGTTTGGTCACAAGTCATTTACAATTTTTATTGGTTGGAATGTATGGGAAACGTATACTATATGGATCTTCTTTAATATCCTTTTTATTCCTTTTATATGTTGGCTTTTAAACACTTACGTAATATTCTTGTTGTAAATGTGAACTGTTTTTCGACCTTTTGGCCGTTTTTTATTTGTTGTCTTTTTGCAGTGTGTAGTGGAGGACGTTGGACCTTGGAAGCATTCCTATTGCCTACTTACTTTGCTGCCATCAGAACTTGACTTTTCTCTGTAAGAGCCCTTAGAGACTCCTTGAGTATAAATTAGGGTGTAGTATGCACAAGCGTATTGCTCTGTAGTTTGCCTAAGTGTGGCAGAGGAGATGGGTGTGAATAATATGAACAGCTGAGGAATTATTTTCTGTTTTCTACGTGAGATATTATTACTGTGCTTCTATGCTCTTGCAGCTGTTCCTACCTCTTTCTCTTTGTCTGTGCCTTCGCTTAACTGTCTTGCTCTGTATCCATGATACTATTCTTTGGGGTCGGCTGGTACAGGAACATCGAGGACTGGATAGATCAAGGGGACACAATTGGGAGTGTTATTAGAATATGCTTATGTTAAGACATACTAGGTGCCATGGGTTACTGTTATGGAGTTCTAAGCAATGTATTATACATTCAGTGATTGATGGACACTGTTGGGTTCTCTGCGGAAACAATGTTTGTATGATCTGTTAGTAGAGTCTTTTGCTCTTTTTATTATATACATGGTTAACTATTGTATTTATATGTAGGATTGTCTTTGTGTTCTTTTTATATGGAATTTGTCTGAGTCAATGTATTTGTGTTTGTTTCTTTGAATTGTGCTTGCAGCCCTGAAGAATCCCTTGTCTGGGGCGAAATGCGTTGGCTGTATCTGCATATAACACTGTCCAGATTGAGATAAAGAAAGAAGAAATCAAAAAAGAACATTCAAACAATATTGGACTCTATAAATATCTTTGGAAGGGACCGTTCTTGATTGACTTGATGCCTAATTAACTCTTTATGTTTATGTATTGCCTCTCATCGCCTGTGTATTGTAATATATTAATTAGGACCATTTGGCAGCTGGCCATTTGAGGAGGGCAATACTGGTGTTGTGGAACACAGTTGTGACTACATTGGGTGGTGCAGTGACTGAGTTTACCTGGCTGCCATTGCATATTTTCAGACTGCCAGCATCTTGCTGACACCAATCTCTGGATTAATGGGTTCAGTGTACAAGAGCCCATTTTACCAGACCACTCAGTCTCTGCTGACCACTCCTGTGGCAATCTGTTCCTGAGTCAACTTCGTTAGGCCCATGAGAATTGGACAACCCTCATGTGGCTGGCAGAGCTCTCGCTGTGAAGGTCCTCTCCAAGCTAGTAACCCCTGCATTTCTGGCAGGGACCCAGACTCTAGCACTTGGTTTGACTTCAGGGACTCACTCATCTTCTTTGTCTATATCAGGTGCGATGCAAAAACATTGCCAATGTCTTTCCAAACCCTGCCCTGGTCCACACTACCCTACTCTTCTCACATCTCTCCACCCTACTAGGGATGCTAGAATCCTCCTGTGGTGCAGCTTGTGCCATGGTGAGCATAGCTGACATTTTTCTGGCCATGTAGGCCTCAGTCAACGGCACTAACACGTCTGTAAGCAGGTCAATTCTCAGCCGGCTTCCAGAATTCTGTTTTTCTCACACCTGTTATGTCAACCATGGCTTTGTACTGTTGACTTGTACCTTAACCCTGGCAAGCGAGAACTCCATTCATTCTCTGCTGGCTGTTAGGCCATTGCCAATGATGCTTAAGGAGAATTTATTCTGATTTAAGATGCTTCTTTTCATGCACAGTCCTGCAAGTGTAGTATCCCTCAGAGCAGGAACCTACCTCTCTTTGATACCCACTTCACTGACAAACCTTATGGTGTTTGGGTGAATGTACCTGAGACAGGCTGGATTTCTTTCCCCGACGTCCATAGTGACTAGATTGAGTCCAATTGGGCCCTCATTGGCACCCATTGGCACTGATAGCACACTGCCTATCAAGGGTGCAGCTGTCTTTGGGTCCTTCATTGAACTCTTCTTCTTGTAATGCCTTTCCAGGTGGCACCTAAAATAGGTTACCACGTTGGGAGGTGAGGAGTTCTCCTTCTTTCCCTTCTCTCTGTGATTCTGACTAGAAACCAGTTCTCTTTAGACTTTTATACTGGCTAGGACCATTGGGTACAATTTTTCCCCTTCCCCTCTGATTCGGAACCATTTTCCTGGAAACGCAGACCCCCCCGTTTCATCTCACTGAGCTGTAAATGAAATCTCTTATGAGCTAACAGTTTGTACATCTCTCCTGCAGAGACTAGACTTGTTGACTGTCCTGTATCCCTTCTTGGAAAGATATAAGCATTTCTGGAGTCTGTTCACACACAGATATTCTAGGTGGCGATTCCTCTATCCCATCCTCTGCATGGTGTGGCCAGCTCTTTGAAGTAGCAGCTGATAAGCAGAGGTCACCAAAGTTGTTTGATAAAGTGAGAAAGAAATGTGTATTCCTTTTTGAATGCCATTCAGCTTGGCAAAGGCGCAATATGTGGTCATATTCCATAACTCCTTTAAGGATGTATGATAACTAGAATTAACCTTCACATATACTTCCCTTATCCGGCACACAGACAGCTTCCATACCAATCAATCAATCAATCAATCAGGGAATTGTAAGCACGCTACTCACCCGTGAGGGTCTCAAGGCGCTGAGGGGGGGGGTCCGCAGATCTGTTTAGCTGAAGAGCCAGGTCTTGAGGGTCTTCCTGAAGGTGTTCAGGGAGGGGGCGCGTCTGATGTCTGCCGGTTGCTCGTTCCAGGTCTTGGCTGCAATGTGAGAGAAGGATCTTCCACCTGCTCTGGCTCTGTGGATTCGCAGGGTTTCGGCCAGTGCGATGTTGGAAGATCGGAGGTTTCTTTTGGGTACGTGGAAGTTGATTCTGTTGTTGAGGTATTTGGGTCCGTTGTGTAGGCATTTGTAGGCGTGAGTGAGGATTTTGAAAGTGACTCTTTTCTCCACGGGGAGCCAGTGGAAACTTCGTAGGTGTTGGCTGATGTGTTCGTGTCGGGGGATGCCGATGACGAGTCTGGCGGCGGTGTTCTGTATTGTTTGGAGTTTGCGGAGTAGGGACTTGTTGATGCCGGCGTAGAGTGTGTTTCCATAGTCCAGTCTGCTGGTGATGAGTGCGTGGGTGACTGTCTTCCTTGACTCAGGGGGGATCCACTTGAAGGTCTTGCAGAGAATGCGGAGGGTGTTGAAGCAGCTGGAGGTGACGGCGTTGACCTGTCGGTTCATGGCGAGTGATGAGTCGAGTACGATGCCGAGGTTCTTGGCGTGGTCTGAGGGGGTAGGTGGGCTTCCAAGGGCGGTCGGCCACCAGGTGCTGTCCCATGCAGAAGGGGTGGTACCGAGGACGAGGACTTCTGTCTTCTCGGCATTGATCTTCAGGCAGCTGTTGGTCATCCAGACTGCGACGTCTTGCATTCCTTTCTGGAAGTTGAGTTTGGCAGTGGTGAGGTCTTTGGTGAGGGAGAGGATGAGCTGGGTGTCGTCGGTGTAGGATATGATGTTGAGGCAGTGTTGTCGGGCGATGGCTGCGAGGGGGGCCATGTAGATGTTGAAGAGGGTGGGGCTCAGTGATGAACCCTGTGGGACTCCGTAGGTGATTTTCGTGGGGTCGGAGAGGAAGGGTGGGAGTCTGATACTTTGGCTTCTTCCGGTGAGGAATGATCGGATCCAGTCCAGGGCTGTTCCATGTATGCCTGCGTCATGTGGTCTGGCGACTAGTGTGCGGGGGGAGACGGTGTCGAAGGCCGCTGATAGGTCGAGTAGGATGAGGGCTGTGGAGTGGCCTTGGTCCAGGAGGGTGCGGATGTCGTCTGTGGCGGCGAGTAGGGTGGTCTCTGTGCTGTGGTTGCTTCGGAATCCGGATTGGGACTGGTCGAGGACGGCGTTCTCTTCAATGAATCGTGTCAGTTTCCTGTTGACTGTTTTCTCTGCAACTTTGGCTGCGAAGGGGTGGAGCGAGATGGGCCGATAGTTCTTGAGGTCGGTGGGGTCAGCTGTGGGCTTCTTGAGCAGGGGTCTGACTTCTGCGCGCTTCTAGTCATCTGGGAAGGTGCCTGTTTTGAAGGTGGTGTTGATGGTGCGTTGTAGTTTGGGTGCAATGGCGGCCGCAGCTCTGTGGTAGATGTGAGGGGGGCAGGGGTCGGTGGGGGCCCCGAGTGGATGCTTTTCATGGTCGAGGTGGTGTCTTCGGCCGTGATCGGTGTCCAGTTGGAGATGGTGGGCTGGCTGGTGTTTCTGGGGGGCAGGGGGCCGTCTGTGGCACCTGGTGGATGGTCATCGAAGTTGTCATAGAGGTTTTTGATCTTGAGGTGGAAATAGGTTCCAAGCTTGTCGCATAGGTCTTGGGATGGTGTGATGTCTGTGGCTTCGCTGCGTGGGTTGGTGAATTCCTGAATGACACTGAAAAGTTCCTTGGAGTTGGTGGAGTTGGCCAGGATTTTGTTGTGGATGAAGTTCCTCTTGGTTGCTCTGATCTGGTTATGGTAGTCAGTCAAGGTGTCCTTGTAGGTGGTGTGGTTTTGGGTTGTCTTGGTGTTTCTCCAGTTCTTCTCCAGGCGTCTGCAGGTGCGTCTGGTTTCTTGGAGAGCGGTGGTGAACCAGGCGGCTTTCCTTTTTTTTTTTTTTTTAACTTTTATGCCGTCAGGTACATCTTAAACAACATAAAGAAAGGATATTTACATTTTCTAAATTCATAGATTATATTACAATATGCTCTTGAGATTCTCACAAGTCACTGCAAAGGAAAAGAAGAAAAAAACCAAAAAAGAAGTACAAAACAAAAATCAGCAAGCATTAATTAACCCATTCCTATCCCGCTTGTCGGCTCCCCTTGGTTTGCTTCAAGCCAGTCTGACATCGGTGCCCAGATCTTACCCCCTTTCACTCTAGCTCGGTGGCCCTTGTTTTTATACAGTGCCATTTCAAGAGTATATATGCTCAATAAGCGATACAGCCAAGCTGTAAATACTGGGGGTTCCGAATCCTTCCATGCAGCAGCAATTAATAATCTTGCTACCGCAATTGTAACAAACACAAAATCACGGTGTGCTGATGATAGTCCCATTCGGCTATCGTATCCAAATAACATCAGTGGCGCGCTAATATTAATTGCATGATTAATTGAATTTTCCCAGAATTTCTCTATTCCCTTTTTCAATAAAGTCAAAGATTTACATGCGTAAAACATATGTATAGTATCGGCTGGGCTATGCTGACATCTAGGGCATTGATCAGATTCTCGTTTCCCCAGCTAAAAAGTTTGGCTGGTGTATAATATAAATTGAATAGGGTTTTATAATGTTATGCTTTACGGTTTGCTGCCCCAAAAATATTTTCCCCTAATTCTAATGACATATCTAAGTCTATATCATTATCCCTAATTTTTGATGCCCATCTCGTCTCAGTTTTACATAAATCATCAGGTAATGTTTCCATCAGCATATTGTAATAATCCCCAATCCGCCCATCCCCCCCGATACACCTTATCCATTAGGGGTATTAATCGAAAGTTGTCCCGTTTTACAGCTACATTTTTTAACCATTCCCTTATTTGGATATATTTAAAATACATCTGCTATTAATTCCAAATTTTTGAGCTAATTCCGGGAATGATAGTATTTCCAAATTATCATTGATTAAGCTTGCCACCTGATGTATACCAGCCTGTGCCCAAGTTCTAGATATAACATCCGATATTTCCGGAGGAAAAACGAAGAGCCCCATAAGGGGGTATATCTACTACATTTAGGGATTTTCATAATTGAGCTTACTCTAACCCATACCCTTCTAGCTGCTTTCACACACTTAAAGCGAACCTTTTTATAGTAACTGGGCTCGATTTGTCTTAAAAAAAGTCCGGTTGCTTCCCTCCCAATCGCCAGATGATATATCGATGGTAAGCCGTCCTCCCGTGTAGAGCTATCTGCCCCAAGCAAAGCACCCATTTGTTGCAGACAAACTGCCCAATAGTAAAAAAGTAAATTTGGTGCAGCCCAGCCACCTCTCTCTCGCGGAAGGGTTAGCGATTTTAAAGCACGACGAGTTTTTTGATAACTCCATATAAAGTTTGAAAAAATAGAGTTCATTCTCTGGAATGCATTACCAGGTAGTTCTAAGGGAATGGAGCGGAATAGGTATAAAATTCTGGGAAAAATCTTCATTTTTAAAACATTTACTCTCCCCACTATCGATAAGTGCAGCTTATCCAACCGTCGGAGCTCTGCTGTAACCTCGTCCAACACTAAATCAAGATTATTTGCCCATAGTATATCTAGGTCTGGACCTATCTAGATATGTTGCTGATTCTGTCCGTCGCTGATCCCTTAAATTGCATTGTTCAGTGCTAATTATCTGGGTCTTTCCCTTGTTTAGGCAGTAGCCTGACCTGCTCCCAAATTTTTCCGCCATGCTCTCAAGTTCTACTATTGCCGTTATTGGGTTCGGTGTGACCACCGCGATATTGTCCGCGTAGGCGAGTACCTTTGTCTCAAAGCCATTTGTTTTAAAAGGTTCAATCGCCGAATTGTGAATTATCTGATTGATGAATGGATCAAGATATATGGCGAAAAGAATAGGGGAGCACGAACATCCTTGTCTAGTGCCTCTTGCCACCACTATTGGGTCTGATGTCTTCCCCATCACCTGTAGTCTTGCATAAGGTTCATGATACATCGCCTGAATAGCAGTAATTATTTTGGGGCCAAATCCTCTCTCCACTAAGGCTCCCCACAAATATTGCCATGTCACTCTGTCGAAGGCTTTCTCGGCGTCTAAGAGGATCACAGCCAGTCTATCTCCTCTAGTCTCTGCTATATCCAGCAGAGAAACCACCCGTCGTATATGGTCCGTAGTTCCTCTGCCGGGTACAAAGCCATGTTGCCATGGCGAAACCAGACTGGCTATGACCCTCTGAAGCCGAGTCGCTAAGATTTTAGAATACACCTTCGCATCTGAGTTTATCAGTGAAATGGGGCGATACGAACCAGGCAGTGTACTTGGTTTCCCCTTTTTATGAAATATTATTATGTCAGTTTCCTGCCAAGATTTGGGAGGAAGTCCTCGATATTGAACATCTAAAAACAGATCATGGAGTAATATAGCCAGATTGGCTTGGAGTATTTTATATACCTCTACTGATATTTTGTCTGGGCCTGCGGCCTTCCCGGAAGAGAGGGAGTTTAAGGCCGACACAGTTTCTTCCAGCGTGAACTCTTTTTCCAACTCGGAACATATAGCGGGATCTAATCTGCTAAGCTGCGGGTGCTCCTCTATGGGGTCTAGTTGATTATAGCTAGGATCTGCCTGATACAGGTTATTATAGAACTGTTAAAAAAAAAACATTATTTTATCAGAATTTGCTTCCACCCCCCCCTCAGCATTTTTAATTTCCGTTATATTATTACGAGAGACCTTTTGTCTAGTCCTAAGGGCCAAAAACCTACCCGTCTTTTCACCATACTCATCTAGCTCTCTGCGATGTGCTTGATATGCCTGCGCAACTTGTATCTGGAAAAAGCTATTTAGCTCTGTTTTAGTAATAATTACCTGATCTTCAACCACCGTTAATCTATCTGTTTCTCCCAAATGTAGCAGCTTGATGTGTTCTGTCTCTAGCTGAGCCAGCCGGGTCATACGGGAAGTAATTTGACTCCTCCTCAGCCTCCGTTGCTGGCCTACATAGCTTATTAATTCCCCCCTTAAACACCCTTTATATGTATCCCACACAATCGTACAAGAAGCACTATATCGATTAATTAAAAAAAATTCTCTAGACCAATTTTTAACATATTTAATAAAATCCTCGTCTACTAACAATTTCCTATCAAAAGACCATGATCGGAATTCCCTTTCTGAGCCTTGACCCGTTATTTCTAGTAAAAGTGGGTTGTGATCTGAAAAAATTTGAGGCATCTTTGTTATCTTAACCACCCCTAAAATACTTGCTGAAACCAAAAAATAATCTAGACGAACATACTTTTGATGGGGGCATGAAAAATATGTATACCCGGGATCCAATTTGTGCTTGGCTGCCCAGACATCTACCAGACCATGGCTGGATTTAAAGTTATTTATAGCCCGGTTAACCTGGGGTTTTCTCCCCTTATACTTCAACCCAGTCTCACTTGAGATCCCGAAATGGATATTAAAGTCTCCACATATTATTAGGGGCGTTGGCCATGCAGCCAGCTCCATCTCTAACTTTTCCCAGATCTCGGGATCGTCCTGATTTGAAGCATATATTACCACAACCGTCATCCCTGTATTTAAAGTAACAATTGCCCATCGACCCCATTTATCCACCAGAGTACGTTTGGTAATTGCCGCTTGCCATTTGATAAAGATCGCTACTCCCCTAATCATGGAGGTCTGTGTGGAGCAAACTACCAGGTCATATCCTATTATCTGAAGGACACCCCTATTATTCCATGGGATATGGGTCTCCTGTAGACAAATAATTTCAGGATTAATAAAACGCAAGATCTCGAATATCTTAGCTCTTTTTGTTCTGTCATTCAGGCCGTGCCACATTAACTGAACAAATCCGTAATTTATCCATACCCTTCTCCTAAAGTGAGCCATCTGCTTAGCCTATCTTTCCATTTTTTATCCATTCTTTCCTTTCCTTCGTTTTCTTTATTGCTGAATTCCCTCATTTTGATGCACCAAAGCCGGCTTTTCTTCCCCTTACTCGCAGTCCCAGCCCACCCAACCTTCCCCCCACCTCCCCTGACCCACCTCCCGCTTCTCCCACCCTTCACCCCACCCTTGAAAGCTGCTAGACAAATGGTCTAGGTCGGATGGTACAGCTCTTAATATGATCCGTGAGTCCCCTCCCATTTTTCTTTTCTCCCCATTTTTTCCCCCCTTAGTACATCCAAAAGTGACCATACTTCCCTTATTAATATAACAAATATACTTTACCCCACACTCCTATGCCGTATAGCATCCACCACCCTACTGCCCACCATCACCAATACCAGTGCGAACTAAATAATAAAAAACAAGCAAAATTTATCAACTTCAGCAATAGCTAAAGGAAAGAGAAAGGGAAGAGAAAGGAAATCCCTTATCAGTCTCATAGTCTCATAGTTAGTTTCAGAAGCCTATATAGATTCAACCTTCTTAGCCTTTCTTGTTTAGTTCATCCAAAAACCCTTTCGCTTTAATTTCTGACGTGAAGTAGCGAGCACTATCCCCAATTATAACTTTTAGTTTTGCTGGGTTCAAGAGGTAAGCCTGGGCTCCCCTTTCCTGGAAAGAGTTTATCATCTGACGTAACCTCCAGCGCCTTTCGACCGTCACATGACAGAAGTCAGGTCTTGAGAAAAACTCAACATCATCCAGCCGGCATTTACGATCAGGTCTGGCTTTCTCGAAGATAATCTGACAAAGAAGATAATTGCCAAAAAACACAAGGACTGCTCGAGGTCTGGTGTCTGCACCTGTTTGCTGTTTCATCACCAAAGGGACCCGGTGTGCTCGTTGGATTTCTTGGGCCCAATTCCAGCCTTCGACCTTGGGAAATGCCTTGGCTACAAGATCAACCATATAGCGTCGGATATCCCTACCCTCTTTATTTTCAGGGATGCCCAAGAAACGCAGATTGTTTCTTCGTTGTCGGTTTTCTTGCTCTTCGAGTTTCCACTGCACATCTATGAGTCTAGCTTCATGTGATGTAGTTTGCAGCTGTGTTGATACCATTTCGGTCTCCATAATACCAGTTCTTGTTTCAAGATCAGTTAGACGATCCGAAATTTCACTGCATGTTTTGGCGATTTTGCGAACTGAGCCTTGGACTTTACGAATAGCGGCTTGAGAGCGCCTGCTATCTTGTCTAGCCTCCTCGCGGTGGGCCATGACTGATTGTAAAATTGCGTCCAACGTTGCTGAGGTCACCAGTTCCGTATTAAAGGGAGACTTAGTTATATCTCCCACTAGCAAGCTAGAGGGTGAATAATCCCAGTTAAGATCTTGCTCCCCCATGTTTAGTTCGGACTAACTGTGTCGCTACTTTCTTTGTCCTTCGTAGAGTCGCAGCGGAATCTCTGCCACTAGTGTCATGGGGATTTTCACTTTCCTCCTCTTCCTCTTCCTCGCTACCACTTGTCGAGGATGCTGATCCTACTCTTGATTCGGTGTCTTCCAATAATGAATAAAAATAATCCGTTGTTTCTAAGTCTGTTTCTTTTCCCAGCTGGGTTTTTTTTGGTACGAGTTGTTTGGCCCGTGCATGTAATAAGCCGCCACCCATAGCACCAATGCGTTGTTTTTTCTTTCCGCACATAAAATTTTCCGAATCCTTATCTTTATTGGATGTTCGCTTCACGTTTTGACTCATCTGACTCTCTGTCTCAATTATCTGGGCTGTGCTATCATTGTGCTGGGTTGGCATGACCTCTATTTGCTGCGCAAAATCTCTTCCATCTTGCCCATCTTGCCCACTCTTATCATTAGCATTAGTATCTACCATATTTTCCTCTGCCTGATCACCCCAAGCCAGAGCAGTCTCCGCATCCTCCGCTAGATCAAAGTTTGCGGGGTTAGTAACATTTGGAACCTCGGAAATATCAAGTGTCTCGGGTGCAGTAGGCAGTATCAAAACATCACCCCCCATCTCTTCCGTTACCTGCCCAGATTCGGCCGCTAGAAAGTCTCCGGAGCCTAGTTGGGCTGTGTCACCTTCTGCCGCCCCTGTCACGACACTCTCCGTTTCAGCCGTTGCAACCGGCGTCTGTGTCTGCATCGGCTCCGGTTGTTTCCCATAGCCCTTCGATCCGGCGAACATCTCCGCCATAGTCGCGCCGGCCGGGCGCTGCTGAGGCGTCATTTTCCCTGGAAGATCCTTCCGGGTCGGATTCTGACCCCGCCGTCCAAGCGCTCGAGTCACTCCTTCACCTCGATCCGTCATGCCCCCATTATCCGCTGACCGGGGGTTCCCAGGCGTTACAGCAGCGTTCCTCGAAATTGGGCTCTCCGCTATATGATTTTTAGCAGTTTTTGCCTGTGTCGCCGGCGGAGCCCCTTTCAGCTTAATTTCTCTTCGTCCCAGCTTGCAGCCAGTATCACAAGCGTGGCTCAGCGATTGCCAGATCCGCCAACAGGTAAGGGCTACTTCTTGACGTAGGTCTTCTCCTTCTAAGATATAGGCACCATGCTTAACCTTATCTTCTGTGATTTTAAGCAGCAGGTTCAGCATTGATAGAATCATTCTCGGGGCATTAACAATGGTAGTTAATGCATGCTCTTGGGGGGGGCTCACAGGATCACATCATTGAGCTGTTACAGCAGCCTAGCCTGCCGCCATCTTGCTTCCGAACCAGGCGGCTTTCCTGGGGCGTTGTCTGTCGGGGTTGCGTAGCGGGGCGAGCTCGTCTGCGCAGTTGAAGATCCAGGTGTGGAGTTCTCTGGCTGCGTTGTTTGCGTCATTTGCGTCGGGTGCCCAGGTGTGGTTGTCTCGGGTGAGGGTGGAGTTAAGTTGCTCGTCGGTAACCTTGCTCCAGTTCCTTCGAGGTGGGCGTGGGGCTGGTTTGGGTGCCTTGGGTTTGTTGATGGCGAAGTGTACGCAGTGGTGGTCGGTCCATGGCGGCTGCGTTGTGTGGCTGAATTGGACGCTGTTTCCTGCCGCAAAGATGGGGTCGAGGGTGTGTCCTGCTCTGTGGGTCGGTGTGTTGACGAGTTGTTTAAGTCCGATGCTGGCGAGGTTGTCACGAAGGATAGTGGAGTTGGGGTCGCTGGGGTTGTCGAGGTGGAAGTTCAGGTCTCCAATGAGTATGTAGTTTGCTGAGGCGATGGCGTGGGGTGCGATGAAGTCGGTGATGGTGGTGGCAAAGGGTGTTTGGGGGCCGGGGGTCTGTAGATGAGGGTTCCTCGGAGTGTGGCTTTGGGGGTGGTCTGGATCTGGAAGTGCAGGTGTTCGGCGGAGGGGAGGGTTTCGCTGGAGGTGGTGAGGCGGAGGGTGCTCTTGTGGGCGATGGCGAGGCCCCCTCCTGGGTGGTTGGGGCGATCTTTCCTCTGGATCTTGTATCCGTCTGGGATGGCGGTGCTGATGTCGGGGGCGGAGGATGCGTTGGTCCAGGTCTCTGTGAAGAAGGCGATGTTGGGCGAGAGAGAGTCGAGTAGGTTCCAGATTTCCATGGCATGTTCGTGTACGGAGGGTACGTTGAGGAGGATGCATTTTATGGTGTCCCCGGTGCTGGCATCGGCGGTGTTGGAGGCCAGGGTGGAGGTGAGGGTCTGGCGGCAGTGGAGGCAGGAGAACTGGCCGTGGGTCGTGTTCGGCGAGGCCTGTTGGCATTCTCTAAGTCTTCCAGGGTTGAGTGCGAGGAGGGTGGTGGTGTCGTAGCGATGGGTAGTGGGAGGTCCAGAGTTCCTGGTGCTGGCCGCGGTCGGGTCGCGGACGGGTGCAGACGGGCTTGCCTTTAGCGCGCCAGCGGCGCAACCGCAGCGCGCAGCCGCCATTAAGTAGGGGAGGTGGGAGGGAGGAGAGGCTGGGAGGCGGGAGTGGGGGAATTCCGGGGGGAATTCCGGGGGGGGGGGCGCAGGGGCAGCAGCGGCGAAAGGAACAGGCAGGCACGAGAAAATAAAAACAGTGGTGGAATTAGAGCAAGACACAGATGGGCACAATAACAGTGGCACAACAGGGAAAAATTAAGAAAAAAATGGCTGAGAAAGGTTACGGTGGTTGCAGGCAGTCTGATCCCAGTTGGAGCGAGCAGCCTCGAACCTCCCAAGGAGGAGGTCGGGGTCTGGAGGCAAGAGACGGCACAGCGGAGCAGCGGGGAGAGAGTGGACCTAGACCAGAGGCAGATTAACAGTTGAGACAATTTTGAAACACAAGCGCCTGCCCCTCTTTAGAAGTTTGACAACAGAATTCAAAGCAAAAGATGCACAGAGAAAATTAAATCAGGGAACATGGCAAAGGGACGGACGTATTTACAGTAGGGTTCGCTCTCGGTGGAGTATTTAAAACAATGCAAAGTATGATAAAGGGAACAAAGGTATCAAATATATTGCAACATACACCTAACACACAGATTCCCAAAAGTAAAGCCTAATTTGGAGCAGGATAAAAGAGCAGAATATGTAAAAAAATTAGGATTTTCCATCCACAAATATGGTGTTTGAAGTACTGACTGCTCCATCTCTGTCATAAATTCTGTTCAGATTCAGAGTTAACTTCATAAATATTGACAGATCAGTCATCTCATCTAGAGTGACTTGTCACCACCTTTTATGGGGGAGTTAACACTGTGAGAAACCAACAGGGAAATTGTGGGAGACCTGCAGTGCAATATAGGTCTGGTGCCCTAACATGCTGGGGAGCAGCTCAAGGGATGTTAGGGATACCAGGTATGTGGGCACTAAAAATGACCTCTCCTCTCCCCTGCCCCCTCCTGGATTTAGCACTCTACACTTTCTCCAAAGTGTCTCCTCCGTTGACAGTGACAGGCTCTTAGAGGGAGAAGGGTTCTTCTCCTTGGTAGTCAACGCTACATTTAGTGGAATTTCTGCCGCTGCGTGGAGCAGAACTGAAATGTTCGACAATATTGCACAACCAACCAACCAGTGATTCAGACCCCTACATTCTCTTCACTGTGCTGTGCTATTTCAGGCTTCTGCCATACAGATTCGGCTGCTAGCGTCTTCTGCACATCCCATTATCAGGTGCTCATAAGCTAGGAGCTGCATACGACCTATCCCGGGCCCTCATTTCACTCAGCAGCCAGGCACTGGGTTTAAATGTCAGACCCCGGGAGGATTCACACACATTAAGGGTCTATGAGCAGAGGGTGAGGGCTTACCCAAGAATATTTACGTTATTATTACTTTTCGTTATACAATTCCTGGTGAGGCTCAAAGCGAATTTAGGTAAATGTCACTTGCTGGAGGCGAAATCTGTGAATAAGCACCTCTTGGCTATGCAGAGCTGGATGACTGACACACAAACGCACCCCCCACACACATGCGGCCCATTATCACATGTTCTGAGAAGCATATACCATGGTCTATGAAGAAACAATACTAATAAACACACCTTCACTCGTGTATTAATTACTACAGTGAAAAGGTCACATTCTATAATATTTCCACTCTACTGCAAAACTGACATGAGTTAAATGATGTTTACAGCCTCACAGGCTGCATGGTACAATGACTTTACACAATGAGACAACTCTGCTAAGAGTCACCAGGCTTTTTTAAAGTGATTTTATCTCTCCACATGAATTTAACTCCTTGCATTCTGGTTTTGATAAAAACACATTTGTAAAATAAACACACATTAAAAAAACAGACCCATGAACAAGGTAATGGCCAAAATGCGTTGACCCTGGGTAGTAATGTAATGTAAGGTAGTTAGGTGAGGTCAGTGAGGAGGTTGCAGAAGTGGGTGCAAGGTCCTGGGGGCCAGTAGGAGAGGGTGACTTTGAAAGTGGTTTTACTGTCTGTCTGAAGCTTGAAGTGCTTGTGTTCCATTAATGTGCTTCTGGGTCGGTGTAACAGGTACCCTTGATGGTGTCTGTTACGGTGCACAGACAGAATATCGAGTTTTTAATTTCGACCTACCATAATATCGAGTTTTAAATATCGTAGGTCAAGAATATCGACTGCAAGAATATTGTGGTACAGAATATCGACAGTAAGGTAAGAAATATCGTTTTTTTTTATATCGAAGACAGTAATATCGTTTGTAAAACTTTCGTTGTTAATAATATTGATGTTTATATTAGTGTTCTGTATTTTAGTATGTGTGTTAAAAGTATGTGATGTAATTTTTTGGTATGTGTAGTTTTTTTTTAATGTATGTGTTACATTTTTAGCAGTAAATACTTTTATGTAAATTAATTTTTGAGTATTTTAGTTCTGTAGCAGGTTGTGGGTTTATAGGGGATTAGGGTGGGAAGCAATTTAATTATGAAAAAGTAATTATTAATTTTTATTCATTATTATTTATAATTTATTTATTATTAATTAATTATTAATTGGTTATTAATTAATATTAATTAATTAATAGATACTTATATAAATTGTGTTATTTTTTTAGAAGCGGGTTGTGGGTTTATAGGGGAATAGGGTGGGAAGTAATTTAATTATAATAAAGTAATAATTAATATTTATTTATTAGTATTTATAATTAATTTATTATTAATTCATTATCAATTGGTTATTAATTAATATTAATTGATTAATAGATAATTGTATTAATTGTAATTTTTTTGGGGAGTGGGTTGTGGGTTTATGGGGGAATAGGGTGGGAAGTAATTTAATTATAATAAAGTAATTATTAATATTTATTTATTAGTATTTATAATTAATTTATTATTAATTAATTAAAACATTGGTTATTAAGTTTTATTAATTGATAATTATATTAATTGTGTTTTTTTAGATGCTGGTTGTGGGTTTATAGGGGAATAGGGTGGGAAGTAATTTAATTATAATAAAGTAATTATTAATATTTATTTATTAGTATTTATAATTAATTTATTATTAATTAATTATTAATTGGTTATTTAATTGTAATAATTATTTAATTGATAAGTATGTTAATTTTAACCCTCTGCTATCCAACACTTTCCCTACTGTTGCACTCTCTGGAGTGGGAATAGTAATTTTTACCCCTACGCTATCCAACACTTTCCCTACTGTTGCAGTCTTTGGAGTGGGAATAGTCATTTTTACCCCTACGCTATCCAACTCTTTCCCTACTCTTGCACTCTCTGGAGTGGGAATAGTAATTTGTACATCTCCGCTAACCAATACTTTCCCTACTGCTGCACTCACTGGAGTGGGAATAGTAATTTTTACCCCTCCGCTATTCAAATCTTTCCCTACTGTTGCACTCACTGGAGTGGGAATAGTAATTTGTACCCCTACGCTATCCAACACTTTCATTACTGTTGCACTCTCTGGAGTGGGAATAGTAATTTTTACCCCTACGCTATCCAACACTTTCTCTACTGTTGCACTCTGTGGAGTGGGAATAGTAATTTTTACCCCTACGCTATCCAACTCTTTCCCTACTCTTGCACTCTCTGGAGTGGGAATAGTAATTTGTACATCTCCGCTAACCAATACTTTCCCTACTGTTGCACTCACTGGAGTGGGAATAGTAATTTTTACCCCTTCGCTATCCCAACACTTTCCTAACTGTTGCACTATCTGGAGTGGGAATAGTAATGTTTACCCCTCCGCTATCCAACACTTTCCCTACTGTTGCACTCACTGGAGTGGGAATAGTAATTTTTACCCCTACGCTATCCAACACTTTCCCTACTGTAGCACTCTGTGGAGTGGGAATAGTAATTTTTACCCCTACGCTACCCAACACTTTCCTAATTGTTGCACTCTCTGGAGTGGGAATAGTAATTTTTACCCCTCCGCTATCCAACACTTTCCCTACTGTTGCACTGACTGGAGTGGGAATAGTAATTTTTACCCCTATGCTATCCAACACTTTCCCTACTGGTGCACTCTGTGGAGTGGGAATAGTCATTTTTACACCTATGCTATCCAACTCTTTCCCTACTTTTGCACTCTCTGGAGTGGGAATAGTAATTTGTACATCTCCGCTATCCAATACTTTCCCTACTGTTGCACTCACTGGAGTGGGAATAGTAATTTTTACCCCTCCGCTATCCAAATCTTTCCCTACTGTGGCACTCACTGGAGTGGGAATAGTAATTTTAACCCCTTCGCTATCCAACACTTTCCTAACTGTTGCACTCTCTGGAGTGGGATTAGTAATGTTTACCCCAACGCTATCCAACACTTTCCCTACTGTTGCACTCACTGGAGTGGGAATAGTAATTTTTACCCCTACGCTATCCAACACTTTCCCTACTGTTGCACTCTGTGGAGTGGGAATAGTAATTTTTACCCCTACGCTATCCAACACTTTCCTAACTGTTGCACTCTCTGGAGTGGGAATAGTAATTTTTACCCCTCCGCTATCCAACACTTTCCCTACTGTTGCACTCACTGGAGTGGGAATAGTAATTTTTACCCCTATGCTATCCAACACTTTCCCTACTGTTGCACTCTGTGGAGTGGGAATAGTAATTTTTACCCCTATGCTATACAACTCTTTCCCAACTTTTGCACTCACTGGAGTGGGAATAGTAATTTTTACCCCTATGCTATCCAACACTTTCCCTACTGTTGCACTCTGTGGAGTGGGAATAGTAATTTTACCCCTATGCTATACAACTCTTTCCCAATTTTTGCAATCTTTGGAGTGGGAATAGTAATTTGTACATCTCCGCTATCCAATACTTTCCCTGCTGTTTCACTCACTGGAGTGGGAATAGTAATTTTTACCCCTCCGCTATCCAAAACTTTCCCTACTGTTGCACTCTGTGGAGTGGGAATAGTAATTTTTACCCCTACGCTATCCAACACTTTCCCTACTGTTGCACTCTCTGGAGTGGGAATAGTAATTTTTAGCCCTACGCTATCCAACACTTTCCCTACTGTTGCACTCACTGGAGTGGGAATAGTAATTTTTACCCCTTCGCTATCCAACACTTTCCTAACTGTTGCACTCTCTGGAGTGGGAATAGTAATTTTTACCCTTACGCTATCCAACACTTTCCCTACTGTTGCACTCTCTGGAGTGGGAATAGTAATTTGTACATCTCCGCTAACCAATACTTTCCCTACTGTTGCACTCACTGGAGTGGGAATAGTAATTTTTACCCCTCCGCTATCCAAATCTTTCCCTACTGTTGCACTCACTGGAGTGGGAATAGTAATTTTTACCCCTACGCTATCCAACACTTTCCCTAATGTTGCACTCTGTGGAGTGGGAATAGTAATTTTTATCCCTACGCTATCCAACACTTTCCTAACTGTTGCACTCTCTGGAGTGGGAATAGTAATGTTTACCCCTCCGCTATCCAACATTTTCCCTACTGTTGCACTCACTGGAGTGGGAATAGTAATTTTACCCCTATGCTATCCAACACTTTCCCTACTGTTGCACTCTGTGGAGTGGGAATAGTAATTTTTACCCCTATGCTATCCAACTCTTTCCCTACTTTTGCACTCTCTGGAGTGGGAATAGTAATTTGTACATCTCCGCTATCCAATACTTTCCCTACTGTTGCACTCTCTGGAGTGGGAATAGTAATTTTTAGCCCTACGCTATCCAACACTTTCCCTACTGTTGCACTCACTGGAGTGGGAATAGTAATTTTTACCCCTTCGCTATCCAACACTTTCCTAACTGTTGCACTCTCTGGAGTGGGAATAGTAATTTTTACCCTTACGCTATCCAACACTTTCCCTACTGTTGCACTATCTGGAGTGGGAATAGTAATTTTATCCCCTCCGCTATCCAATATTTTCTCTACTGTTTTAGTTAATGTAGTATAAAATTTATTTTTAAAATATTGTAATATTTTAATTTGTTATATATATTTTTTATTTATATTATTGGTGTATGTGTATATATATGTATTTATAATTTTTAATATGTTTTTTAATAATTTATACGTTATTAAAATAATTATTTATAAATATTATTAAGTAAGTATATATATTATATTTTATACATATATATGTTTAATTGATTTTTACATTATATGTATTACTTATAATTGTAAACATTTTTTTAATAATTCTAACTATGTTTTTTTAAATTATATGTATTATTTACTTTATTTTACATTCTTTTTTATACATAAAAACGATATTTTTAACAACGATATTTTTTACAACGATATTTTTTATCGATATTTTTGTACTTACCATTATGTAGATAGGACTTCGATATTCTGGACATCGATATTCTTGCGTCGATATTTTTGTAGCTCGATATTCTGACTGTTGATATTCTGTCAGTGATCCGTCTGTTACATCTGGCATCGTTTGGCATGGTTTCCCCCAGCTTTCTGCTTTGTGTCCTCCTGTTTTGACTGTGCTTGCCACCCATGATGATATCCAGGTGCTGAGTAGGTGGGAGTGGGGATGTGGTGAGGCTGTGCTTGAATACATGGAGTTTCCATGGTCCCGCAGGAACACTGTTCGAAAAACCAGGTCTTCAGGTTCTTGTGAAATTCATGAATTGAAGGGGAAGCCCTGATGTGTTTGGGAAGGTTGTTCCAGCATTCGTGGCTTGGTAGAAGAATGATTGACCTCCCATTATGCTTCTGTAGATATGGGGTGTGTGTGCAAGTGAGAGTGATGCTGAGTGAAGTTGTCTGGTGGGTTGGTGGAAGTGAAGCAGGTCCGTACAGTGGAGTGAAATGAATGCATGTGCAGAAGTTTGAACGGGCAGTGCTTCCGGATGGGGAAGCCAATGGAGCTCCCTGAGGAGTGGTGTGGTGTTGGTTCAGCGCAGGAGGTCAAGGAGGAGTCTGGCAGCAGCATTTTGGATGGTTTGCAATCTGTGAAGAAGGTGAATTGGGATGCCGGCGTGAAGTGTGTTGCCATAGTCTAATCTGCTTGCGATTAGGGCCTGCATGATGGTATGTCTGGTGTCCATTGGGAACCACTTGAAGATTTTGTGTAACATGCAGAAGATGTGGAAGCATGAGGAGGTGACGGCATTGACTTGGGACTTCATGGTGAGGTTGGTGTCCAGGATGAGGTCTAGGTTTCTAGCATAGTCAATTGGGGTGGGTGTGGGTCCGAGTTTATCAGTCCACCAGGTGGAGTCCCAGGGTGAGTGCTTATTCCTGAAGATCAGCACTTCAGTTTTGATGGTGTTGAGCTTAAGGCAGTTTTCTTTCATCCAACTCGCCACATTGGTAATGCATAGTTTGAAGTTCGTCTTGCTGGTGATGGTGTCTTCTGAAAGGGAAAAAATGAGCTGGGTGTCATCAGCGTAGGAGATGATGTTGATTCTGTGGGATCTGTGGGATCTGATGAGGTTAGCCAGAGGAGTCATGAACATGTTGAAAAGCATGGGGCTGAGTGAAGATCCATGCGGGGCTCAACAGATGATGTCCTTGGGTTTTGATATGAAAGTTGTGAGCCTGACTCGTTGTGTTTTTACAGAGAGGAAGGAAGCCATCCATTTGATTGCTGGTCCTTGTATTCCTGCAGTGTGTAGTCTGGCAATGAGTGTGTGGTGGGAGACGGTGTCGAAAGCAGCAAAGAGGTCAAGAAGGATGAGGGCGGCGGTCTGTCCATGGGCGAAGATACTGCGTATGTTGGCTTTGGCAGTGATTAGGGCAGTTTCGGCACTGTGCTTGTTTCGGAATCCCGATGGCAAGTCGTCCAGGAGTTTTTGGTGTTCTAGCTGGCCAGGGAGGTGTCTGTTGATGGTCTTTTCGATTAATTTAGCTGAGAAGGGGAGCAGTGAGATGGGTCGGTAGTTGGTGAGTACTCCGGGGTCAGCTGAGGATTTTTTGAAGAGGGTGGTGACTTCAGCATGTTTTCAGCTATCTGTGAAGGTGGCTGTCATGAAGGAGGTGTTGATGATGGAAGTGAGTGCAGCGCCAATCGTGGCTCTTCCCAGGTTGTAGATATGGGTGGGGCAGGGGTCTGTGCCTGCCCCTGAGTGGACTGTCTTCATTATTGCTGCAGTGTCTCGATGGATAGAGGACTCCGAGCAATCAGTTGGTAGTCTTTGCTTTAAGAATTTAGCAGATTGGGAAGGTCGACTGGGGGTGGCTAGGGTTCGAAGTTGCTCTAGATCTTGGTGATTTTTGTTGTGGAAGAAGTCGGAGAGGTTGTTGCAGAGTTCTGTAGGGGTGTTGGTGTTGGTTGTGGCTATTGGGTTGGTGAATTTCTTGATGATGGTGAAAAGTTCCTTGCAGTTGTTGGAGCTAGATTCGATTCTCAGGATCAGGGCTTTTTTCTTGGTCTTTTTAAGTTGATAGTGATAGTGTCTGAGTGAGGCCTTGTAGGTGTTTCTTGCGGTGGTTCCTCAGGTGGTTCCCCATTTCCTTTCGAGTTGTTTGCAAACTCTATTGGATTCTTTGAGGTCAGCTTTGTACCAGGTAGTTTGTTTGTTGGATATTTTAGGTTTGGTGCTTTTAAGGGGGCCAGGGTATTGGCGCAAGTGGTGATCCAGTTTTTGAAGTTGTTTGTGTTGTTGATGAGGTCGTTGGTGGGGTCTGGGTAATTTAGTTGGAGGACTTAGAGACATTCTATTACTTTCCTCCAGCAGAAAATTGGGGTTTGCTAGCCTCAATAGGGGTGTTTAGTGGCCATGTTTTGTGGAAGTGGATGATGGAGTGGTCCGTCCATGTGAGTGGAGTGATGTGGCTGACTTTAACCTTGTCGCTGGAGGAGAAGATGGGGTCCAGGGTTTGTCAGGCGATGTGGGTAGGGGCATGTTCAGCTCGGTGAGCCCAGTGTTCTGTAGGTTTTCGAGCAAGTTTGTGGAGTTGGAGTCCGTGGGGTCGTTGAAATGAAAGTTGAGATCACATAGGAGTATGAAGTCTTTGAAGCCGATGAAATGAAATGAAATCCCAGCATTTGTAAAGCGCACAGCTACCTCCGGAGAGGTGTCCCGGCCCTGGGGGCCCTCGGGAAGATTAAGCGAGCTTTGCCCAGAGTCACATGGTGCTGGGCTAACCTGCCGCCGGCACTGGGGTTCGAACCGTGAACCCCGTGGTCTGGAGTCAGGCACCCTGGCCGCTGCGCCACACCTCTTCCACTCGATGGTGAGGGGTGCAGTGAAGTGCAGTGAAGACAGTGAGGAGGTTGCTGAAGTGGGTGTGAGGTCTTGGGGGCCAGTAGGAGAGGGTGCCTGTGACAGTGTTTTTACTTTCTGTCTGAAGCCTGAAGTGCATGTGTTACATTTTTTTAAAAACTTTATTTACCATTTTCATGTTAATACACAATAAGCATAAATTGGTTACTCAATGTAGCAATACAGAAACATATTGATCTGGGAGGATATGATCTTAGAAAACACAACACACTGTTAGATAGGGGTAACATGTACATGATATACTGCAATCTTAGCAACTCTCACATTCCTGCAGGCCCACCACCCGTTCTCCCAACATGTGGCATGTGTCAATATCCAGCGTGGAAAGGAAGAGTTAACCCACCCCAGTGGGAACTATCCCTGCAGGCAGCTGTGACGGAGGGGCAGATCCAACTTCTACCAAATAACACTTCAGGGGGCTCCAAATGTCCTTGGGTCTGGATGTCAAGGGTTGGGTTGTTGCAAACAGCTCGCAATTTGTGTTGCAATAAATGAGGTTATTAAGCCAAGCTGTTGTAGGGGTGATTCTATTGCCCCAGTGCAGCGCTATCTCCCGTTTGGCAAGCAATAGAGCAATGGCAATACATCTGCGCAGTTGTTTAGGGAAGTCATGCACATATCCCAGCACAGCGACTTCGGGCATAGGGGCTATGTCAAGGTGAGTCATATGCGATAGGATTGTGTAAACAGCTCTCCAGTAACTCCCGACCTTTACACAGTTCCAGGTCATGTGGGCGAAGTCAGCCTGGTGTACTCCACACTTAGGGCACATGTGCGGTCGGGAGGGATCAATAGAGTTGAGTTTCGCAGGGGACATATATGCCCTCCACAGGAACTTGAAATGAATTAGTTTATGTCTACTGTTCAGGGAAACCTCTTTGGTCTGAGTACAACAGAAGGACCAATGGGAGTCCTATATCGGGTGTCCCAGGTCACGCTCCCAGGTCTTTCGGATCTTGGCATTTCTGCTAGGGATTAAGGCCTTACAGGCTCTGTGCAATTTGGAAATGAGATGGTCCCCCCCTTTACTCGTGATCAATAGTGTTAGGGGTCGATTCCGATTCGGGCCGTAAAAGCACCGACCGACTCGGATCCGGAAAAATACCGACCGACACGTACCCGTGGCGCACGACACGCCAAGTACGATGCAAGGCGCGAAAATCCGACTGACACGTACCGAAACCAAGTCGACCGACCGAGCCGCACGGAAAACAGCAATCCGGCCGGAAAAACACGCGAATACAACCGACCGACACGCACCCGGAACAAATCCGACCGAAACGTACACGCGAACTCCAAAACGCAAAGTACGATGCAAGGCGCGAAAACCACGACCGAGCCGGACGGAGGACAAGCCGTACGACCGACACGCATACAAAACCGAGCCGAAGCAACACAATACACCGCGACCGACGCATACGCAGCATAGAAAACTGCACAAACACAGCGTGAACGAAACGGAGAACACCGTACGAGACCAATGCAGGGTCCGACTCGGTCACAAGAACGTTTCCAACATACACAAACAGCACAAAGGAAAAATCACCCAAAAAAGGCCAAACAAGCAATTACCAAGCCAATAAATACTGAGGGGGTGGGGACAGAGAACAAAGACACACCCACAACTCCACCTATATAAAGGACACAAATCACTACCATGAGCCTTTGCAAATGCCATTCCACTGCCAGCACCCAAGAGAAAGCAACCACACACCCACAGCTCATCCCTCACACAAGCCACACACCATCAGCACACCAACAAATACCTACCTCACATACACCCAGCAAAACACACACTCACACACCCTCACCTGCACACCAACACACACATCACCCACCATCACCACCCATCACCATGCCCCCCAAGAAGAATCCCAAGTTCCTAGATAGTGAATTGGAAGTCATGGTAGACGAGATCCTCAGGGTGGAGCCACAGCTGTTTGGCACACTGGTCCAACAGACCCCCATGTCGCAGAAAACCAAGATGTGGGAGAGGATCATCAACAGGGTGAACGCACAATCACCATGTCGGCGCACAAAGACCGACATCCAGAACAGGTGGTATGACGTGCGCAGGAGGGTACGGAAAATGCTGACGCAAGACTACATCAACAGCCAACACACCGGCAGTGGCCCTCCTGCCAAGCCAATATACCTCAGGCCCTGGGAGGAGAAGGTGCGGGCCATCCTTCCGCCAGTGAGCGTATATGGACTAGAGGACATCTCAGAGCCTGGTGAGTACACAACAAATGTACACAATATACTGCCACAAAACACACACATCACTGTCAAGGGGAGAGTCAAACCATGCACTCATAGCAATTACACAGCAACCAGAACAGAATCATCCCAAAATGTGTATGTCAGTCAGATAAACACAACACATGCCATCCAAAAAGTCACATCCAACTGTGCCAACACATGTACAAACACAACTACAACTACAGCTAGGCAGTGGCACAAATAGAACTAACAAACACATCCACACATGTAGCCACCACAACAACACCAACACACAGTGAAGACCACTCAAAGGAAGGAATTCTGTGTATGCTGGCCAAGTCAGTGTAGCCAATAGCATCATGGGAGTCGCAGTCACACATATTGCCCCCCACAACTGTCCCATCAACACCACCATGAACCATGCGCACATCACAGGGAGTGGAGAAGGACTCACAAGATGGCTGACACTGGCTACTGCTGTGGGGAGCACAAGGCCCTGCTGGCAACTGTGCACCAACAAACAGCAGGACACCACTGACTGACATCCTGAGAGACAACTTACACTCCCTGCAATGCAAGCACGTTCCATGGTGGGATATCTGGCTAGCTGGGTGGGAAGGAGGACTTGCAGCACTGACCATAGTCACAAGCACCTCCCCTACCCCCCCAACACAAACTCCACAGAACCCACCTGGTAGAATGCAATGCCCCCCATCCTAACACAAGATCCCACAAAGAACCACCACCCTGGGTTATGTTGTGTGAAGCACAGGGACACTCTTGGGACTCTTAGCCAAACAACTGCCAGGACAACACTCCCAGCCATCCTGTCAGCACAGCCAGCCCACCCCACAGGGAAGCAGAATCAAAAGGAAGGAAGCATGGGCATGCTGGGAAGGTGGGTGGAGGCAATAGCATGATGGGAGTCGTAGTCACTGATACTGGTCACCCCCACAACTGACCCATCACCACCCTGAACCATGCTCACATCACAGGAAGTGGAGAAGGACTCACAAGATGGCTGACACTGGCTACTGCTGTGGGGAGCACAAGGCCCTGCTGGCAACTGTGCACCCACAAACAGCAGGACACCACTGACTGACATCCTGAGAGACAACTTACACTCCCTGCAATGCAAGCACGTTCCATGGTGGGATATCTGGCTAGCTGGGTGGGAAGGAGGACTTGCAGCACTGACCATAGTCACAAGCACCTCCCTCCCCCCCCAACACAAACTCCACAGAACCCACCTGGTAGAATGCAATGCCCCCATCCTAACACAAGATCCCACAAAGAACCACCACCCTGGGTTATGTTGTGTGAAGCACAGGGACACTCTTGGGACTCTTAGCCAAACAACTGCCAGGACAACACTCCCAGCCATCCTGTCAGCACAGCCAGCCCACCCCACAGGGAAGCAGAATCAAAAGGAAGGAAGCATGGGCATGCTGGGAAGGGGGTGGAGGCAATAGCATGATGGGAGTCGTAGTCACTGATACTGGTCACCCCCACAACTGACCCATCAACACCACCCTGAACCATGCTCACATCACAGGAAGTGGAGAAGGACTCACAAGATGGCTGACACTGGCTACTGCTGTGGGGAGCACAAGGCCCTGCTGGCAACTGTGCACCAACAAACAGCAGGACACCACTGACTGACATCCTGAGAGACAACTTACACTCCCTGCAATGCAAGCACGTTCCATGGTGGGATATCTGGCTAGCTGGGTGGGAAGGGGGACTTGCAGCACTGACCATAGTCACAAGCACCTCCCCTCACACCCCCCAACACAAACTCCACAGAACCCACCTGGTAGAATGCAATGCCCCCATCCTAACACAAGATCCCACAAAGAACCACCACCCTGGGTTATGTTGTGTGAAGCACAGGGACACTCTTGGGACTCTTAGCCAAACAACTGCCAGGACAACACTCCCAGCCATCCTGTCAGCACAGCCAGCCCACCCCACAGGGAAGCAGAATCAAAGGAAGGAAGCATGGGCATGCTGGGAAGGTGGGTGGAGGCAATAGCATGATGGGAGTCGTAGTCACTGATACTGGTCACCCCCACAACTGACCCATCAACACCACCCTGAACCATGCTCACATCACAGGAAGTGGAGAAGGACTCACAAGATGGCTGACACTGGCTACTGCTGTGGGGAGCACAAGGCCCTGCTGGCAACTGTGCACCAACAAACAGCAGGACACCACTGACTGACATCCTGAGAGACAACTTACACTCCCTGCAATGCAAGCACGTTCCATGGTGGGATATCTGGCTAGTGGGTGGGAAGGAGGACTTGCAGCACTGACCATAGTCACAAGCACCTCCCCTCCACCCCCCCCAACACAAACTCCACAGAACCCACCTGGTAGAATGCAGTGCCCCCATCCTAACACAAGATCCCACAAAGAACCACCACCCTGGGTTATGTTGTGTGAAGCACAGGGACACTCTTGGGACTCTTAGCCAAACAACTGCCAGGACAACACTCCCAGCCATCCTGTCAGCACAGCCATCCCACCCCACAGGGAAGCAGAATCAAAAGGAAGGAAGCATGGGCATGCTGGGAAGGGGGGTGGAGGCAATAGCATGATGGGAGTCGTAGTCACTGATACTGGTCACCCCCACAACTGACCCATCAACACCACCCTGAACCATGCTCACATCACAGGAAGTGGAGAAGGACTCACAAGATGGCTGACACTGGCTACTGCTGTGGGGAGCACAAGGCCCTGCTGGCAACTGTGCACCAACAAACAGCAGGACACCACTGACTGACGTCCTGAGAGACAACTTACACTCCCTGCAATGCAAGCACGTTCCATGGTGGGATATCTGGCTAGCTGGGTGGGAAGGGGGACTTGCAGCACTGACCATAGTCACAAGCACCTCCCCTCACACCCCCCAACACAAACTCCACAGAACCCACCTGGTAGAATGCAATGCCCCCCATCCTAACACAAGATCCCACAAAGAACCACCAC
This sequence comes from Calotriton arnoldi, assembly GCA_963921515.1. Taxonomy (NCBI): domain Eukaryota; kingdom Metazoa; phylum Chordata; class Amphibia; order Caudata; family Salamandridae; genus Calotriton; species Calotriton arnoldi. The sequence continues at coordinate 398,385 of CAWUFW010008366.1, forward strand.
CCTGGGTTATGTTGTGTGAAGCACAGGGACACTCTTGGGACTCTTAGCCAAACAACTGCCAGGACAACACTCCCAGCCATCCTGTCAGCACAGCCAGCCCACCCCACAGGGAAGCAGAATCAAAAGGAAGGAAGCATGGGCATGCTGGGAAGGGGGTGGAGGCAATAGCATGATGGGAGTCGTAGTCACTGATATTGGTCACCCCCACAACTGACCCATCAACACCACCCTGAACCATGCTCACATCACAGGAAGTGGAGAAGGACTCACAAGATGGCTGACACTGGCTACTGCTGTGGGGAGCACAAGGCCCTGCTGGCAACTGTGCACCAACAAACAGCAGGACACCACTGACTGACATCCTGAGAGACAACTTCCACTCCCTGCAATGCAAGCACAGTCCATGGTGGGATAACTGACTGGCTGGGTGGGTGGGAAGGAGGGCCGGCTGTTAACCAAACACAACCAATGCAGACCATGTTCACACCCCAGAAAATACATAGAAATGCCCAAATAATGCAGGACAATGTGCCACAACAATATCAACCCCTGACTGTGACGACTTAGGACAATGCAATGTACAGGCCCGCACCCAGAGGCACAGTCACAACTGTCATGTGTGTCAACCATTGATGCCTGCAGAAACATAACATACATTGTTTGTGTCTCCCAAAAACAGGTGATGATGGGGACACAGCAGCAGACGCTGAGGAGTCCCAGTCCCAGGCTCAAGAGGATGCCGAGCTCACTGGCGTCGTACAGCCTCTGTCCTCCTCGGACGATGAAGAACAACCTGGCACATCCGGTGCAAGTCAACATGCAGCACCAGCAGGACCACCAGCTGCAGCACCAGCAGGACCACCAGCTGCACCCCCTGCACCCACCCCTCCAACGACTGTCACCACGAATACCATCCCTGCCGACATGGACAGAACAAGGAGCAACACCAGCACAGTGACCCTGGACCAACCTGGGGCCATGGACACCACCACCACCACCAACCCCCAAGGTGGACCAGGGTTATCTGTGCGTGCCACTGCACACGCTGCACATGTCAGCAGGGGTGGTGGGAGGGTGGGAGACAGAGGTCGCTGCTTGCAGACGTTGCTGGTGTGCATGATGACCCACAACTGGTACGCATAGCTGATGCGTACCAGTCCAGCACCGGAGAGCTCAGCCAGGTAGTGGGGCTCCTCAGAGACATTAAACAGCAGCAGGCTGCCCATCATGCCCGCTTGGACTCCCACATGTCCCACGTGGAGTCACACATGTCCCGTGTGGACTCACACATGTCCCGCGTGGAGTCCAAGTGGGATGCACTGCATGAGATGACGGTGGTGCACAGGGACATTTTACAATGCCTCCGCCAGATGAACAGCAACCAGTCCACACCTCCCTGTGTGCCAACAACTTCTGGTGCCGAACAAACTGCAACTGCCACAGGGAGGGAGGAGGACTCTGGCGGAGAGTCCCCTGCACCGCAGCAGCCTGTACTTGAGGGGCCCCCCCCAAGAAGAGGGGTCGTCCGAGGAGGGAAAAGTGAGAGGCCGATGGCCAAGCGCAACTCCCAGGAAGCCTGAACCTGTTCTGGATGTTCGCCTTTGTGCACAGACTGTTCACCCTGTTGACGACACTACTCCCACACATTGCATGGGGAGTACAAGTTGGACCAATGTGTCAGACAACTGTGGCCCCGATACTGGGGATCCTGTCTACCAGGACTTTCAATTCACCTAGGAACTTGGGATTGCAAGATTTATGTACAGCACAACCCATCCTATGCACTATTAACACAAATGTATCACAATAAACACACTAATACACCATACTTGCCTCTGTCGTGATTCCAACGTGGGTGCTGTTAAGGGGATGATGAACTGCAAAATTACACTGTGTATGCGAACTGCAACAGCAAGGACAACACAGGCATGTGAGTACAGGCACGTGACACACATGAGGGAGACACACCACCAGGGCTACACAACACATACACACCTAGGCCATCTGACTCATTGCCTACACTGATGTTGCCAGGGAAGACGGTGCAATGCACAGACACCACACCCATTCCCAGTTGTAGTCAAGTAACCCACAGGTGCAGTAAGCAAATGGCAGTCAAATGTGTGACCACAGACAACGCACATCACAAAGTGAAGCACAGGTTTATTACACAGTTGCAACATGCCGTAACCACTACAGATGCAAGGTAACCCCACCTGGCAGCGGGCACACAGTCAACAACTGTAGACGGAAGGAAGTCCATGGGTGTGGCGCACATCACCTGTAGGGACACAACAGCTACCAGCCTGGATGTGCAATCACGTCGTCGGTGGACACAGTTGACCAAACGAATCTGAAAGTACCCTGTGAAGGACAGAAATGACACACAGTCAAAAGCAATGGAGTACAGGACAGAACAGCAAAACTCATGCACAATACATGTTACAAGATACCCACCCAGAACCAAGTTAGCATGTCAACACTGTTGGGGAGTACAGCCCACCTGTCACCACACATCGCAACACACATCCAGTCAAGTAGCCCATGGACACACTCCAACAGCACCAGAGCACCACCCACACATCATGCCAACTCACATCATTGACATGACACCTCAGGATACTCACATTCAGCTAAAGAAGTTGGTGATGAGCTGTGTGCGGACATCACCATCACCATCATCATCATCATCATCGTCACTGGCATCGTGGTCCAGACCAGGATCCTCCACAGGTGGCGGATGTTGGTCATTGTCATCCTGGATGAGAGGCAACTCCTTCCGCACTGCCAGGTTGTGGAGCATGCAGCAGACAATGATAATCTTGCACACTTTCGCTGGGGCATATGGGAGGGACCCTCCGGTCTTGTCCAGGCAGCGGAAGCGGCTCTTCAGGAGACCAAAGGTCCGCTCAATCACTCTCCTGGTCCGACCATGTGCCTCATTGTAGCGCATCTGGGCTGGTGTCACAGGGTTCCTGAGGGGTGTCAGCAACCACAGCATGTTGGGGTATCCTGAGTCACCTACGGACAGACAAGTGCACATTAGCTGACTTGGAAAAGTGGGCGGAATACTACAGATCAGATCACACACAATGGCACAAAGTCAGTACACACCGACAAGCCAGGCACGCTGGTTCTGCATCTGTGCCATCATCCTGGGGATGCGACTACTCCTCATCACAAAGGCATCGTGTGCTGAACCAGGGAAACGGGCACACACGTGTGTGATGGTCATGTCTGCAAGACACACCACCAGTGCATTGACCGAGTGGTAGTGCTTGCGGTTACGGTAGGCCTGCTCCTGGGCCTGTGGTGGTACCAAAGCCACATGTGTCCCATCAATGGAGCCAATGACATGCGGCATCCTCCCCAGGGCATAAAAGTCACTCTTTTGAGTCGTCGCAGTCTAGGGAAATAGATGTACCGGTTCAGGAAGAGCAACATTGCCGCCAAAACATCGCGGAGCACACGGCTGAACATGGTCTGTGACATCCCACCAGCAGTCGCCACAGTATGTTGGAAGGTACCAGTGGCAAAGAAGTGTAGGGCTGCCATCACCTTCACCTTGGGGGTGAGCGCTGTAGGATACGGCCGGCCAGGCTGCAAATGTGGGGACAACTGCACTGCCAAATCATCAATCAGCTGCCTGGTGAAGCGGTACCGTCGGATGCTGTCCCGTTCCACCATCGTTGCCAGGTCTGGGAATGGCCGATGGACAGCAGGAGCCCTGCAGTGCAGAGGAGAAGTAAGCAAGATTGTCAGTCACCCCAGTGCGGCATTGAACACACTGAAGATCCCAACATTCATCATTATGATGCACAACTACATGAAGTGTGCAGTACCGGAAGGACATGTATGGTACATACATGGCCAACATCTGTCAACACGGTCCAACAGGTGGCATCAATTAGTCCCAGGTTGGCCCATTGGATATCATGAGGCCGTGTCACAGTTCCCATCTCCTGCTGCCGTGTCACAATAACCCCCCACAGTGACATGTGAGGACAGATGTGCCCCAGGCACCACAGCTCAACGACAGGTACATTCCCAGGGACCCTGTAATGCCACATGGACACTGGCATCACATGGAGTATCATGTATACACCACAGCAAAACAACCATGACCCCCACAGGTAGTGGCCCCACTTGCCACGGCAGGACAGACATGGACGTCTGTGACACACACGCACAACATCAGAGTCCATGCACACACAACGTGGATGTGGAGACTGTCTCCCATTGTGCACATGAAATCAGAGACATTGTAAACATTACATGCACAAAGACTGTGGAGGACCATCACTATTGTGCCACTGGGACACCCTGGCTCAAACATACCGTCCCACATGGGACTCACAGGGTATGTGACATGACATACACATACACCACTGTGAAATGTGACCATGGCACATGCACAGATATGAACAGTTGCACATCACAGTGGTCATGTACACTTAACACCCAGGATCCTGTCCCCATGAACACGTGCACAGCCTGGGGGTGGCTGCCCACAGGTGACACCCACAGGACAACATGTACACCAACATACACACAATAGGAAATGCATCCTTACATGCCTTAGGATAAAGTTTGGACAGGCTGTCGTGATGTAGGTGTGCCCCTCACTCCCTGGGAGCTATCTGTGGCTGGCATATGTCCATCTGAGACAGGCATGCTGACATATGCCAGTCACATGTACAGTGATGCGTTGAACCGCAATGGACCGATCGGTGCCTCCGGCCGGCCCATTGCATTCAATGTGTGCGGGTACGCGTTGTACCCCTGTGCGCGTTGTACCGCAATGGACCGATCGGTGCGCACCCATTGACAATGGGCTTGCCTGACAACGGACGCGTTTTTGAATTTCGAACGAGTCGGTTGCTGGAAATTCAGTTGGTCACCCACAACAATGTTGCAAAATCATGTATGTCATGAAGTTGAGGATTTGAAGGATGCTGTGGGCGTGTTTTGGTGCTGCTATTCCATGGATTGGCCAGATTCAGAAGATGCAAACGACTTGGACCTATCACTTTGGACACAAGGGACAGTATCTGCCTCTCCAGCACATATATATTGCTGGCTGTTCCCCTGAGAGCTCACTTGCCTGCACTACATGCTCCAGGACGACATCTGCCACTGCACTGCTGCTGTCTCTGCCCCTCTGGACCCTGCAATGGCACGTACTGTGGAGAGAGCCCCAGCCTTCAGCCTTGAAGAGAACCAGGCCCTGCTGGACAGCCTACTTCCACAGTACAGCAAGCTGTATGGGACACCAGGGGAGCAGGTGAGTGTTCTGTGCACTGCCTTTCTGAATGTGCATTTTGTGTGACTAGCAAGGCTGAGAGTCTGCACGCCACTGGCTAGCAGGCTCACTGAGTAGTTGTCACCCCCCATAGTGTGTAGTGACTTGCACTGGACAGGTATGGTGCAGTGACAGTGCATTTGAACATGGTTTTACTTCCCATGCAATGATACCATGTAGTGACGTCTGGCAAACTGTCCATGGTCAGCTTTGCACTGCCTGTGTACATCATGTGCCCCTGTGATTGAGACATGTATATACAACTGTGTCATGCACGGATATGTTGCATGTGTGGTAATGGCCTTTTCACTTTGTCATCCTGACAGGTTAATGCCCATCGGAAGCAGGAAATCTGGAAGGACATCGTCCGGGCTGTCCGGTCCGTGGGGGTCTACTAGCGCCGGATCCGCAACTGCCAGAAGAGGTGGCAGGACCTTCGGGGCTGGACCCGGAGGATTGCACGGGTCCAGCTGAAGCTGTCGCCTCCTCGCAGGAGGGGCGGAACACGGACCCTGACCCCCACATGCTCCAGATCCTGGCAGTGGTGTTTCCAGACCTGGATGGGCAGCTGAAGGCCAGACAGCAGCAAGGAGGGGGTGAGTCAAAGACTGCACTGTGAACTCTGTATTACATGCTTTGTGCCCTCCTCTGGCCTGGTTCAACTGCCACAGTGCAGCAGTCATGTTGTCCAGGAGCCATGTCCCTCTATTGTGCACTGCCCACTGCTCATCTGATACCCAGGTGTGGCCCTTACATTCAGGGAATTGTGTTACTTGGGACTGTGTCCTTGCAGTTTGCTTCACTAAAGGTGGGGGACAGCATCTGTTTTCCTAACTCTGTTGTGGGCATCATGGGTGGGTCCATTGTTCACACAACGCCTGGGTTTGGACATGTGATCTGCGTGTTGCTTTGATATGCGGTCCACTTGCTGAGCTGAGCCACCACATGTGCCTGGGGTATGTGGCACACGCACATGCAGCGGGTGGGAACAATGTTTGGGCCCCAGGAGTGTGCAGATTACGTGTGTCACACATACATAGCCAGCTATCCACTGTCCAGGGCACATCCCTCATTCATGTGGAGCAGGACAGTCATGCCTACTCCAGGCCATGCAATGCACTCTGTACTCCCACTCCCGTGTATCAGCTGACACATTGTGCACAGTGATTTGACCCCTAAGGTGTCTGCCTCTGTGTCAGTGTGCTGTGGATTAGTTGCCAGGACTGCTGGGGTGTTTCTTGGTAGGGGCTCAGCATGCCCCTGGAGATGTGACCATAGGAGACGATACTTGTGTGTCACATAGGTGTTTGATCAGCTGCCCGTGCAGACTGGGGTATGCGAATGTGAAGTTCAGGCAGCTGTTCCCCATTCACAGCAAATTGTGAGGGGCTCAGGTTCCGAGGGTAGTGTCACAGGTCTCCCATATGTCCAATAGGTGTGACCTGGACAGATGAGGGTTAAGATGATGTGTTGTGTGGGGGATGTACATGTGCACTTGTGCAGCTCCAGGACTTGCATTCCCCATGACCTACTATTGTGACACAGTGCATAGTGTTGTTGTCTGGCTGCCAAGTCATACATCACTGAGACAGTGATGTATGACTTAGCAGTCATGCCTCTGCCATGGCATGTGTCAACTTATTGGTGGTCCTGCAGGGGAGTGACATGTGCTACATGCACACCATAGTGGCGCTGGCTATCAGGACATGGGTGCATCATGGTGTCTGTCGCTGGTATGCATCACATGCATTTCCTATTTGACTCTGGGCATCCCTTTCATCCGGAAACCTGTACTGACTCAGTGGCAAGAGCTGTGATGTGTGCATGTCCACATGCCACACCGTGTCCTCTGCACTGTCCAACTACTGTGTACTTGGTGCATGTGTCCACACTGGGGTGTTGCAATCCAACAGACACCAGACAGATGGGTGCAAGGCCATGTGGGATGTGAGTGCCATGCTTGGCATCAGACTGACAATTGGCTTCTCCTGTTCAGTTAGGGCACTTTTAGCAATGTACAACTAATGATGCCAGGGCTTGCTCTGTAATGTGCTGTGCTCACAGTGGTGTGTGCGTTTGGTGCAGGTGACTGATGTCTGTCTGTTCCATTGTTTGCAGATACATCCACGGCCACGGAAGGGGACAGCTCCACGGACCAGGAGGAGCCAGAGAGCCAGACTGGGTCAGCAGCCGAGGAGTGGTCGGAGGGACCCAGTGGCACGGAGGGCGAGGGGAGCCACACCGAGGAGTCCTCAGCACCATCCACCTCAGCTGAGGACCAGAGCAACTCGGAGGAGGACTCCCTTGTGGAGGCGGGTGTCAGCAGCCACCACACCCCAGCTAGTGTTGCTGTCACCGCCACCACCAGCACCACCACCGCCCTCCCATCGGCTTCCATTCCCCAGGTCCGTGGAGGCTCCCATGTTCGGGAGCGTGTCTCCTTTGGGCCAGGCACCGCACCCCCTGCCCCTGTGTCCCCTGCTGCCCTGAGTGAGGAGTCTGTGTACCTCCTTCGCCAGCTCCATGTAGGGCAGACAGCCATGCTGAGTGTCCTCCATGCGCACACCGCACTGTTGACTCAGCTGGTGTCGTTCATGGAGGGCATCTCATCGGGCATGTCTGACCTACAGAGGGGCAACAGGTCCATGGACTCCTCCCTGACGGCAGCAGTGTCCCTCCTCAGACAGTCCCTCACCCCTCCTGCCTCTGCTCCATCCACACTCCCCAGCACCTTACCCGTCCCAAGCACACACACACCGGCACAGGCACACACCAGCACACACACGTCCAGCACACAGACACACACGCCACAAACTAAACGCACACGCACGCACAGTCAGGGGACTGAAACCAGACTCACAGGGGATGGGGCCCTGGTACACACACACGCATCCACGGGCACTGCGCAGTCCTCAGTTGCCTCTCCCTCCAAAGCACCCTCCCTTGCCTCACCTGCAACCCCAAAGACCCAGCGCCTCTTCCTCAGTGACCTCGGCCTCTTCCCCTCTGATCCAGCTGCCCCAGCATCCAGGGGGAAGAGGAAGCCCCCCCCACACGGAGCAGAGTGCCCCTCGCCCCCGGACACCCTCCCCCAGGCGCAGACAGACTGAGGCCCGCACCCGCAAGTCCCCCCGGAGTGCTAAGAGCAAGACCCCGCCGCCGCCCTGCAGCTCAAGCACCAGGTCTCCTTCCTCCATCCCTCAGGCCCCCACTCCACAGGTGCCCCCACCACACCCTGCCCCAGGTTCCCCCACCCACAGATATACCATCCCCAAGAGGCTCCGGCCTTCTCCTCCTGCCACTTGCTCTCCCGGAACAACACCCCCGCTGCGCTTGTCTGTGCCACTGATGTGGTGAGGGTGTCCTCCCCTCTGTCCAGCCCATCTTGCCTGTTCCCCATTCTCCTCCCCTGGTGGTAGGCACTGCAGTGGAGTCCACTACCACCCTGTCTGACTTGGGCACTGCAGTGGCGGACCTGTCCACTCCATCTGCAGGGTCCACTGCAGTCGTGCCGGCACTCACAACATCTGAGCCATGCCCCCCAGTTGTGCCGGCACACACCATGTCAGACACCTCCACTGCAGTTGTCAGTGGCTCTCCAGCACCCACCACCCCTTCCCTGCTTCCTCCTGGTGAGCCCTGATCCTGTCCCTGCGGTGCCTGGCCAACCCCCCCGGTTGCCCCTCCTAGTGGATTGTCCCTGGTTTTGTGCAGGCATGTGTAGGGTGGCATCTGCCACTGTCACCCACTTGTGACTTTGTTGATGGACTGGCCATTGGCCTTTGTTTATGTTCTACCGGACTTCTACTTTTAATGCCACATATGCTGAATAAAGCAACTTTCTGTTCTCTAGTGCTTTTGCTTCTGATGTACATGATGTTGATGATGCTAACCATGCCCTTGCTGCAGTGATGGTGATATTTGGTCTCATGATAATGAAGTGTTACTGTGCAGGAACCCATGTGGTCCAGGGGGAATGTGTCCTATCCTGTGGTGTATCCATGTCATCCATAGCAGCATCTGAGGGTGTCATGTGTTCAGTATTTGGCAATGGGATTTCCTACTTAGATTGGCAATTTCACATCTGTGGCTTCCACCCCTGCACATCTGTTGTGCCTGCCATTGTTCTATTCGTCTACTTCCCTGACCGTGTGGCCATCTCCAGTGAACATGCAGGTTTGGGCATCAATGGGGAAGGACTCATCTGTGTTGTCAGTGCAACATTGCTATACAAGTGTGTTGGATCTGTGCTGATGATTCCGTTGGCACTTCCATGACCAGGCTGATGGGACGGGAGCCCTCATTTGGTGCTAATTGTTGATTGTGTGTCCCATTGCTGCCATGGTATGGTATCTGTTCGCCTCACATCTGCAGTCTCCACAGGGTATCTGCATGTGTGTGCCCATTGGTGCAAATATGTGGGTCTGCATTCGGATGGTCACTTCTGTCATTGTGTCATTGATGATTGTTGACGGTGTCAGCCCCCATGGGTGTTGTTTGTCTGCACATGGCCAAAGTTATGTCTTATTTGCACTGCAGGATTTGGCTCCCCCAATTTATGTTGCAATGGGACACATACACTACTTTGCCACTGATGTGTTTGTTGTTCTGTGAGCAGGAATCATCCATGCAGTTTGGCAGTTGCACCTCTTACTTTGTCAACACTTACCTTTTGGTCACTGTGATGATGGGTGTTTGGACCCCATTGCCACAATGTTCAAAATGTGCTGCAGCTATGGACCCCACACTTACCTTTTGGGCAATGTGATGATGGGTGTTTGGACCCCATTGCCACAATGTTCGAAATGTGCTGCAGCTATGGACCCCACACTTACATTTTGGTCACTGTGATGATGGGGGTTTGGACCCCATTGCCACAATGTTCAAAATGTGCTGCAGCTATGGACCCCACTCTTGCCTTTTGGTCACTGTGATGATGGGTGTTTGGACCCCATTGCCACAATGTTCAAAATGTGCTGCAGCTAAAGACCCCACACTTGCCTTTTGGTCACTGTGATGATGGGGGTTTGGACCCCATTGCCACAATGGTCATGGCCTGCTTGCGTTGTGTGTGCCACACACATATTTGTGTGGCACATGTGCTAGGGGTCACATTGTATGTTCGAAGTCATGTTCGGTGTTGTAGGCATTTGACACAGTCTACACACGCTTGTCATGGTGTTGGGGGGATGTCTTCTTCTTGCATTCCCTAGGTTGTGGTGTGCTGGTTGTGTCATGCATTGTCCATCCTATGGGTGGGGGTGGTAGTGTTGGTAGGCATCCTGCCCCCCCTGGTTGAGGGTGGTAGTAGTGGTAGGCATCCAGCCCACCCTGGGTGAGGGTGGTAGTAGTGGTAGGCATCCTGCACCCCCTGGGTGAGGGTGGTACTAGTGGTAGGCATCCAGCCCACCCTGGCTAAGGGTGGTACTAGTGGTAGGCATCCTGCCCCCCCTGGCTAAGGGTGGTTGTAGTGGTAGGCATCCAGCCCCCCCTGAATGAGGGTGGTACTAGTGGTAGGCATCCAGCCCCCCCTGGGTGAGGGTGGTACTAGTGGTAGGCATCCTGCCCCCCCTGGGTGAGGGTGGTAGTAGTGGTAGGCATCCTGCCCCTCCTGGCTAAGGGTGGTAGTAGTGGTAGGCATCCAGCCCCCCCTGGGTGAGGGTGGTACTAGTGGTAGGCATCCTGCCCCCCCTGGGTGAGGGTGGTAGTAGTGGTAGGCATCCTGCCCCTCCTGGCTAAGGGTGGTAGTAGTGGTAGGCATCCTGCCCCCCCTGGGTGAGGGTGGTACTAGTGGTAGGCATCCTGCCCCCCCTGGCTAAGGGTGGTACTAGTGGTAGGCATCCTGCCCCCCCTGGCTAAGGGTGGTTGTAGTGGTAGGCATCCAGCCCCCCCTGGGTGAGGGTGGTACTAGTGGTAGGCATCCAGCCCCCCCTGGGTGAGGGTGGTACTAGTGGTAGGCATCCAGCCCACCCTGGGTGAGGGTGGTAGTAGTGGTAGGCATCCTGCCCCCCTGGCTAAGGGTGGTAGTAGTGGTAGGCATCCTGCCCCCCTGGGTGAGGGTGGTAGTAGTGGTAGGCGTCCTGCCCCCCTGGCTAAGGGTGGTACTAGTGGTAGGCATCCTGCCCCCCTGGCTAAGGGTGGTAGTAGTGGTAGGCATCCTGCACCCCCTGGGTGAGGGTGGTACTGGTGGTAGGCATCCTGCCCCCCCTGGCTAAGGGTGGTAGTAGTGGTAGGCATCCAGCCACCCTGGGTGAGGGTGGTAGTAGTGGTAGGCATCCTGCACCCCCTGGGTGAGGGTGGTACTAGTGTTAGGCATCCAGCCCCCCCTGGGTGAGGGTGGTAGTGGTGGTAGGCATCCTGCCCCCCCTGGGTGAGGGTGGTACTAGTGGTAGGCATCCTGCCCCCCCTGGGTGAGGGTGGTAGTAGTGGTAGGCGTCCTGCCCCCCCTGGCTAAGGGTGGTACTAGTGGTAGGCATCCTGCCCCCCTGGCTAAGGGTGGTAGTAGTGGTAGGCATCCTGCACCCCCTGGGTGAGGGTGGTACTGGTGGTAGGCATCCTGCCCCCCTGGCTAAGGGTGGTAGTAGTGGTAGGCATCCAGCCCACCCTGGGTGAGGGTGGTAGTAGTGGTAGGCATCCTGCACCCCCTGGGTGAGGGTGGTACTAGTGGTAGGCATCCAGCCCCCCCTGGGTAAGGGTGGTAGTGGTGGTAGGCATCCTGCCCCCCCTGGGTGAGGGTGGTACTAGTGGTAGGCATCCTGCCCCCCCTGGGTGTGGGTGGTACTAGTGGTAGGCATCCTGCCCCCCCTGGGTGAGGGTGGTAGTAGTGGTAGGCATCCTGCCCCCCCTGGCTAAGGGTGGTACTAGTGGTAGGCATCCTGCCCCCCCTGGGTGAGGGTGGTAGTAGTGGTAGGCATCCTGCCCCCCCTGGGTGAGGGTGGTAGTAGTGTTAGGCATCCTGCCCCCCCTGGGTGAGGGTGGTAGTAGTGGTATGCATCCTGCCCCCCTGGCTAAGGGTGGTACTAGTGGTAGGCATCCTGCCCCCCTGGCTAAGGGTGGTTGTAGTGGTAGGCATCCAGCCCCCTGGGTGAGGGTGGTACTAGTGGTAGGCATCCTGCCCCCCTGGGTAGGGGTGGTGGTGCGCATTCAGGCCCCTGTGTGCATATGTGGCATTGGTGATGGGCATCCCGCCCCTATGGTGCTGCTGTTGCTGGTGTAAGTATATTCTGCATCCCTGTGTGTGTGTGTGTGATGTGTCGTGTACGTGTTGTATGTGTTTTGTGGTTGGTGTCTGGCTTACCTTCTGCGCCGTACGCGTCCGTGCCTGTTCCGGTAGTAAATGTAGAATATTGGTATGATCGGGACGAAGGGATTCATGGTTGGTTCGTGTCGTTCGTCCTTCTCGTCGCTTCGCGTCGTCCTCGTCGCTTCGCGTCGTCCTCGTCGCTTCGCCTCGTCCTCGTCGCTTCGCGTCGTCCTCGTCACTGCTGTGTTCGTCTCGGAGCCGTGGATCGTGTTGTGGCGCGAATCGGAGCTTATGTGCGCCTCTCCAGGATGCTTTGACGTGCCGGGCGTAGCGACGGGTTCGGCGCGTACGGAAAGCGCATCGTACTTGTCCGGCCGGACGGGGCTGCATTTTTCCTTCCGTGCGACTCGATTCGGCGTTTCCGGATTCGCCTCGGTCGGAGAACAGGACCTGGTTTGGGTGAGTACGGCTCGGCCGGATTCTTTGCTGTTGTGCGCATCGTACTTAGTCGTTCGGTCTGCTGTACGGATCGGTCGGGAAACAGGCTTTCGCATGGCTTTTTTCCCGACCGAATGGTATTGGGTGCGCCTCCGACCGAGATCGGAATCGGCCCCTTAGTGTTGAGAAGGACTCCGGCTCTAAAGGGAATACTTCAGATTTCAGATTTATTTATTTGCAGAGTTACTTAAAACCATTGCAATGCGTGCAAAGAATAAAACCATATCTAAAATATTAATTCACAATAATAAAAGTTTCAGCGCAATTAAAATATAAAACACTTCTGTTGCTTACAAGTTAAAAAATTCAGATTTAAACATTCAAGAGCAACCAATATAAGTTGACCAGTCAGTGCAGCGGTTGTTACTCCCCTGAGAAAATTAATAATCCAAAGTCTCCTTTTCCCCAAAAAGCTTTAGTGACAGTTTGGCATTTTTGCTCTGGCCTCTTCAAGAAATCTAACTAGTCTGGAATTCAATTGAGGTGATGCTGGGTCGAAGCAAGCCAAAACTGCTTGCCTCCTTGTCCGAATTCCCCTTTGATTAAAGGGGATTTTTAGCAGTTGCCTCCTTTCTTGAAGCATCTCTGTGCAAGAACAGATGGTATGGATGATGTCACCCTGGCCGTTTTTGCACAAACTGCATACTGTAAAAGTCTGCACCCTTTTCCATGGTGGAAGATGCTGCGTGCATGGTATCACTCCGAGTCGTAGCTTTAGGAATTTTAATTTCTGTGCTTTTGGATAGCCCAAGTTAAAATATTGTTGCGGGGCTAAAATCTTGTAAGAATTCAGCGTCATCCAGGCATGCGCTCTGGCTGAAAAAGCAGCTTTATCCTCCACCAGTGACTGTTTTTTCAGCGACTTCCAGACTAATTTCTTCAGAGTTGAATGATGGCACTGTGTATTCCTTAAGGGCTATTAAGCCTGTGTTTGCCAGTGCCTCCTGAAGATACAATCTTGCGGGCGAATTCTCCCTCTGTTGGAGATCTTGCCACAGAAGGTAGTTTAATGAGTTAGGGGTTGATGTTCTGATTTTATTCCAACAGTTGATGTATGCTCCATATCTGGCCCAGGTTTGCTTTAACAGGCCAAACTCCAGTCTAAGTTGCGCCGGGGAGGTATAGTTCGGGAGGCTAAACATCGTTCTGTAAGCTTTTACAAGTGTTTTATCCAAAAGATTGGTATCTCTCCCTCGCAGAGCTTCACTACCGTAGGTGATTGTAGGTAGAATTTTAGCCCGTGCTACCATTAAAAGAGGGCTCAGAGTAGGGCCCAATAGTTTGGCTGTTAAACTTTTCATGGTTAAGGCAAGGATCATCCCTTTCCTTTTGATCTCTTCTTGTTGGCGGGTAAATGATCCTTCTTTGTCTAAGTAGACACCCAAATACTTATAGGTCTCCGCTGATTCAATATGTGTGCCGCCCAGGTGCCATAGGTACCTCTTTTTTCGTTTGCTGTTAATTGTCATGGTCCTGGTTTTATTTAAATTTATTGTCAGGCTATTTTCTTCTGCGTAGACCTGCAGACCGTTGAGAAGATGTTGCAAGCCAACTACCGTATGGCTAAGCAGGACTACGTCGTCCGCGTATAATAAGTTGGACAAGCTGGTACCCCCCAGTCTGGGCGCGTGGGAGTTACAGGTATTAAGTGTCTGTGGTAAGTCTGCCATGAGTAAGTTAAATAAAATAGGGGCCAGCACGCAGCCCTGTTTAAGTCCTTTCATTGTTTTTACTTTTCTTGATAGATGAGACCCTGATCCTAATTTCACCTGTACCCAGGTATCGGTATGTAGAAGCATTATCATTGATAAAAGAGTGTTTGGAATGCCCCATCTGGCTAGCTTATTCCACAGTTTAGACCTCTCCACGTTGTCAAATGCGGCGCTGAAGTCAATAAAACAGACATGCAGCTGTGTTTTCCTCAATTTTGTTGTGTCCATTATTAACGAGATTGCCAGGATGTTAGATATCGTGCCAGAGTTTTTTTCGGAAGCCTGTCTGATTTAGTGGGATTATTTCATTATTTTCTGCCCAGGTTGTTAGTTCGTCTAGCAGTGTTCCCGCAAAATATTTGGCCTCATTATCGATCAGTGCTACTAACCGATAATTGGCTGGCAAGGCCTTGCTGCCGCTTTTGTGGATCGGAATAATCGTTGAACCTTTCCAGGAATCTGGAATGGTGCCCAGTCGTCTTACTTCCAGAAATAGTGGATGGAGTATTTTTGCCCATTCTTCCGGCCTTTGTTTAAACACTGCAGGCGGGATTCCATTCGGGCCCGGCGCTCCTTCCTTTCTCCCCTTCCTGATCTGTTTCATAATTGTTAGAAGCTCAGTGCTGATTGACCTTTCCTCCTGATGATGGATTAAAACAGGAGATTTGGATGTGTCACTTACCATTGGCCGGGTAGCAGCGGAGCAGTCAGGGAAATTATTGATGCCTCTTTCCCTTCTTCCGGTGTTGGTATAATGTCCGCCCGAGTCTGCTCTACTCTGCTCCAGTTTGGGCTGACTATTGCTTTGACTGTTAAAGTGGGAGTTTAGGTAGCTTGCCCAGGTTTCCTCCAGAATGTGGGAAGTAAGTCACCCATGATGCGGGTGGATAATTGTATTTACTGATTTCCAGAAGCGATCGCTGGCGTTATACTTTATATTGTGCAAAAGTTTTGCCCAGAAGTCCTGTTCGTAGTTATTGCTAATGTTCCATTTCAACTTCTTTAGTTGAGTTCTTTGTTGCCGCAGGGATGAGAGGAGCAGTGTATTCCCTGGATCGTGACGCAGAGATCTTATGGAGCCATTTATCATTCTCTTAAGGGCTTTTATTTGCGCTTTTTCAGCCTTGGTTATCTTTTTCACTTGTGCAGGCACCGGAAAACTCCTCATTTTTATATCCATAGCCTTTAAGTTGCTGAGGTTGATGGTGAAGCATTCCCAGGTTTGTATCAGGTTCTTTTCGAGCGGTTGGGCGAATACAGTGATCTGTGCTCTAAGTGCACTACGAATCCTGCTGAAAACGAAGTGATCCATAAAGGATGCTTCGCTAAACCTCACTTCCTCGGAGCTAGAAATGGCATGGCCCCCCCGGAAATAGATCCCCGACTGTATCTAATGAATATGAGATGAGTGTGCGTTGAACCAGCTTTTCCTCTGTGATGGGCAGCCATGGGTTATTAACTATCGGAAGTGCAGAGGAGTATAAGTTACGCCCACATGTCACACGCGCTAGTTTCTTCCAGGCCCAGCTAGTGGTGGACACTGTCTGGATGTCTCGGGGGTCTCTGGGAAATCCCTTCGGTAGTACCGTTTTCAATGGGGCAGGAAGCCCGAGATCAGCCTCAGGCCTAGAATAAGGAATCCATGTGTCAGGGTGGTACCAGGAGTGGGCACAGCTGCATTGCATGACTAAGTAACAAATCTGGAAATTGGGAACCCAAAGTCCTCCCCTTTCATATGGTAGGGTCAATGTGTCCCAACTAACTCTGGCTCTGCCACCTCCCCAAATCAGCCTAATGAGGTGACAGCGAAGAGTCTGAAAGAATCTGTTGGGTAACGGAAAGGGAATATTATGAAACAGATACAAGAATTTGGGGAGCACAACCATTTTGATGATCGCTACTCGACCAGCCAACGAGAGAGGGAGTTTTAACCAACAATCCACCTGTTGCTCTAGCGTGTGTAGTGCTGGGCCATAGTTCAGCAAAACGATCTGCTCAACCTCCCTGTGGATTTGTATTCCCAGATACTTAGTCATCACACCACGCCAGGGGGAATTCACAATCCCACCTGGCTGTACACGGCATCAAAGGAAAAATGTCTGATTTGCCCCAGTTTATGCCCAGTCCCGAGAATCTACCAAATCAGATGACTTCTCTGACGAGTGGGTCCAAATTCTCTTGGGGGTGGTGAACGTACAGTATAATGTCATCGGCGTACAGTGAGATCAGGAGAGGGCCTGTGTTAAACTGAAGCTCCCTATGCAGGTGTCGCTCTTGCAATTGCCGGACCAAAGGGTCTAGCGCTATACTAAAAAGCAGTGCAGAGAGCGGGCAACCCTGTCTGGTGCCACAGGTAAGTGTAAACTGAGAGGATAGGGTGCCATTTAACCTAATTCTAGCAATGGGTGAAGTATAAAGCAGTGAAGTAAGGTCGATGAATCCCTTAGGCATTCCCATTTTCCTCATAACTGCCCAAAAAAAGGGCCACTCCAAAGAATCGAAGGCTTTTTCTGTATCGAGTAAAATGGCAGCCGCCAAAACTTCCCGGGCAATCCTGTGGATAACTGCAAAAAGCGTATGGAGATTCAGAGCCGTCGATCTATGCGGGACAAAGCCCGATTGAGCTGGCGAGATAATTCGATCTAACAACAGGGCCAGTCTCAACGCTATCATTTTTGCTAAAATCTTGTAATCAAGATTTAATAATGACAGCGGTCTGTATGAACCGCACAGGAGCGGGTCCTTACCAGGCTTAGGTAGTAGGATTAGCACAGCTTCACGCAGCGTGGGGGGAAGCTCCTGTCGTTCGCGAGCTTCGCTATAGACCTCAAGAAGGTGTGGTGCTAAAAGGGTCTTATAGGCCTTATAGAAATTGCCAGTGAATCCGTCCAGGCCGGGGGCGGTCGAGCCGTTCATGGCATCAATGGCACTAATGATTTCATCAGTAGAGAAGGGTTCTGCTAAAAATTGTTGTATAACTTTGTCGAGCCATACCAGTGCAATTTCTGCTAGGTACTCATTGCGGTCTTCTGCGCTGTGTGCGACGCGCGTCGAGTATAAGTTAGAATAATAATTCAGAAATTCATCTCGTATGTCCGGAGTGCCTGTCAATGTCTGTCCATGTGAGGTGTGGAGGCAGGTAATATATGATTGTCCTGCTGGGGGCCTCAAAAGCCGCGCCAAAGTTCGGCCAGGTCTCTCTCCCTCTCCATATCGTCGCGCAATAGCATATTTACTTTAAAATCGTGCTTCTCGCTCTGTAGCTTCCCTAAATTCTGTTAAGAGTGACAGGCGGTGGCCATGTTGGGCCAGCTCGGGCAGTCCAACCTGCTCTTGATCATGTAAGCCCAGTTGTTGCTCAATGTTTGCTACTGTACGTCGCAAGTCTCTCAACACCCCGGCATGCTTGGAGATACAAATCCCCCGTAGATACGCCTTGAATGCATCCCATAGCGTGGCCCAGGATTGAACCGACCCTTTATTTAGTTCAAAATATTCAACAATAGCACCATGTAGCTCAGCACAGAACACTTCATCCAACAAAGCCTGACTGGGGAACCTCCACTATCTCTCACATCCCTCAGGTCGGGGGATCCTAAGCGTTAAGATGACTGGGGAGTGTTCATAGAACGTTCTAGGTAGGTGTTGGGATGCCCTATACCAAGCTGCCAAATTGGGGGATACAAGCCAAAAATCCAATTGTGTCCAGGTATCATGTTGTGCGGAATAGTGGGTGTATGCTGAGTCCCCGGGTCGGCAGTGTCGCAACACATCGACCAGACCAAGTGTATTACACAGTTCTAATAAAGCGCTGCGCGTGCAGGGCTTGGTGTCTGGGGAGTCGGACGTGCCATCTCGTGTTGGTTCTAGTAGGAGATTAAAGTCTCCACCCATGTTCAATCAATCAATCAATCACAGAATTTGTAAAGCGCACTACTTACCCGCGAGGGTCTCAAGGCACTGGGGAAAAAAGGGGGGGGGGTGCTGCTACTGGTCGAACAACCAGGTCTTGAGTAGCCTCCTGAAGGTCAGCAGGTCTTGGGTCTGTCGTAGGCTTAGTGGAAGGGTGTTCCAGGTCTTGGCGGCGAGGTGGGAGAAGGATCTGCCACCGGTGGTGGTTCTTCGAATGCGAGGGACGGTGGCGAGGGAGAGGTCGGCGGAGCGGAGTTGGCGGTTGGGGACGTAGAAGAGGAGTCGTCTGTTGAGGTAGGCTGGGCCAGTCTTGTGGAGTGCCTTGTGTGCGTGGATGAGGAGTTTGAAGGAGATTCTCCTGTCGACGGGGAGCCAGTGCAGGTTCCTCAGGTGGGGGGTGATGTGGCTGTGGCGTGGTACATCGAGGATCAGGCGTGCAGAGGCGTTTTGTATGCGTTGCAGTCGCTTGATGAGCTTGGCCGGGGCTCCCGCGTAGAGGGCGTTCCCATAGTCAAGTCTGCTGCTGACGAGGGCCTGGGTGACTGTTCTTCTTGTGTCTGTCGGGATCCACCTGTAGATCTTGCGAAGCATGCGGAGGGTGTTGAAGCAAGAGGATGAGACTGCGTTGACTTGCTTGGCCATGGAGAGCGTTGAGTCGAGGATGACTCCCAGGTTGCGTGCGTGGCCGGTGGGTGTCGGGGCTGCTCCCAGCGTCGTTGGCCACCAGGAGTCGTCCCAGGCTGAGGGGTTGGAGCCAAGGATGAGGACCTCTGTCTTCTCCGTGTTCAGTTTTAGTCGGCTGATCTTCATCCATTCGGCGACGGCCTTCATTTCTTCATGGAGGTTGGATTTGGCGGCGAGGGGGCCTTGGTGAGGGAGAGGATCAGTTGAGTGTCGTCGGCATAGGAGATTATGTTGAGGTCGTGCTGTCTGGCGATGCGTGCGAGCGGGGCCATGTAGATGTTGAACAGTGTTGGGCTGAGGGACGATCCCTGGGGTACGCCGCAGATGATCTCGGAGGCTTCGGATCGGAATGGTGGGAGGCGGACTCTCTGGGTTCTGCCGGCGAGGAAGGAGGTGGCCCATTCCAGGGCCTTGTCTCGGATCCCTGCGTTGTGGAGGCGTGCGCGTAGAGTGCGGTGGCAGACAGTGTCGAAGGCGGCGGAGAGGTCCAGCAGGATGAGGGCTGCGGTCTCACCGTTGTCCAGCAGGATCCTGATGTCGTCGGTGGCGGCGATGAGGGCAGTCTCAGTGCTGTGGTTGCTGCGGAACCCCGATTGGGATGGGTCCAGGATGCTGTTTTCTTCGAGGTATCGGGTTAGCTGTTTGTTGACGATCTTCTCGATGACCTTGGCTGGGAACGGAAGCAGGGAGATGGGCCGGAAGTTCTTGAGGTCTCTCGGGTCCGCCTTGGGTTTTTTGAGTAGGGCGTTGATCTCTGCGTGTTTCCAGCTCTCTGGGAAGGTCTCGGTCTCGAAGGAGAGATTGATGATGTTGCACAGGTGGGGTGCGATGGAGCTGCTGGCTTTGTTGAAGATGTGGTGCGGGAAAGGGTCTGACGGGGAGCCGGAGTGTATTGTGCTCATGGTCTTGATGGTGTCCTCGATGTTCACGCTGGCCCAGGCTGGCAGGGGGTCGTGGTCGATGGTGTGCGGCGGGTCTGGTGCATCGATCTTAGTTGGGGCTGTCTGGGTGTTGAAGCTGTCGTGGATGTCGGCGATCTTGCGGTGGAAGAAGGTGGCGAGGGAATCGCACAGGGGTTGCGACGGCGGGATGTCGTTGGTGTTGGAGCTGGGGTTGGAGAGTTCCTTCACGATGTTGAAAAGCTCCTTGCTGTTGTGTGCGTTGTTGTCGAGGCGGTCTTTGAAGGAGATTCTCTTGGCGGACTTGATGAGGTGGTGGTGGTTACGGATGGCGTCTTTGTGGGCTGCGTGGCTGTCCGGTGTCTTATCACTGTGCCATTTCTTCTCTAGTTTCCGGTAGGTACGCTTGGAAGCTAGGAGTTCCGAGGTGAACCAGCTGGCTCTTTTGGTGGTGTCACTGTAGGTGAGTTTTTTCAGCGGGGCGAGGGTGTTGGCACAGTCGTCCATCCATCGTCTGAGGTTGTAGGCAGCGTCGTCGGTGTTGGATGGGTCGGAGGGAGGGCTGAGAGCGAGGGTTGCCCGTAGTTGGTCTTCGGTGACTTTGCTCCAGCAGCGGCGTGGGATCTGTTGGGTGCGGTGGTGTGTGGTGGGTTTCTGGAAGGTGAAATGGATGCAGCGGTGGTCGGTCCAGAGGAGTTCCGTGGTGTGGCTGAAGGAGACGTGGGAGCTTGAGGAGAAGATGGGGTCAAGCGTGTGGCCGGCGGAATGGGTCGGTGTTGTGACGAGCTGGCTCCAGACCGAGGTTGGCGAGGTTGTCGATCAGGGTGGTGGAGTTGCTGTCGTTGTTGTTCTCCAGGTGAAAGTTCAGGTCTCCGAGGAGGATGTAGTCGGTAGAGGTCAGGGCGTGCGTGCTGATGAAGTCGGCGATGGAGTCGCTGAACTGGGGTTGGGGCCCAGGGGGTCTGTAGACAAGGGTGCCTCTAAGGGTGGTGTTGGGGTCCGTGTGGATCTGGAAGTGCATGTGTTCGGCGGTGCTGAGAGTGTTGTCGGTGCTGGTCGAGACCCTGATGGTGTTCTTGTGGACGATGGCGATTCCTCCTCCTACTGCGTTGACGCGGTCTCTGCGGGTGATCTTATAGCCGTCTGGGATGGCTATGGCGATGTCGGGGGCGGAGGAGTCGTTCATCCAGGTCTCTGTCAGGAAGGCGACGTCTGGTGATGATGTGTCGAGCAGGTCCCAGAGCTCGACGGCTATAGTCCACATCCAGCTGAAGCAACTGTGCATGCAGATCATGAAAGAATTCTGGGCTGTTAACGTTAGGCGCATAGACACAGACAAATGCCATTCGACGGCCCATCAGATGCCCCACCACCATTGTGTACCTACCCTCGCTATCACTACGAACCCTGGAAAATTGGAATGGCAGGCGCTTATGTATAATTACAGCCGTCCCTCTGGCGGACGTGCTATAATTCGCAAAATATTGGTGGGGACCTCATGACGAGGCGAAGTGGGTCGCAGTTGTCTATGGCAAATGCGTCTCTTGAAGAAACGCAACATCCACTTGGTGTCTCTGTAAATAATGCAACACCTGTTTCCCTTTCCTCGCATTATTTAAGCCCCTTACATTCCAGGTGATCAATGTTATATCTGAAAAAGTGGACAATTTACCCCACGAAGACATATAATTGATTTAAGAATAAGAATGTTTGTGCATCATATTGAGTACCATACAAGCTATAATGAGTAAACAGGAAAAGAAGCAATGGTTTACTATGAGAACACACAATCCCCCCTCCACCCCCACCCATCCCTGCACACCCAAACGCAGGGAAATTCCCCACTGACTGATATGTAGAATGCAACATGGAACCCCCGTACATAATGAGGAATGGAAAAGCAATATACATTCCAATTAGTATATACAATTTAAAGTGATACACACTTGGGGTGAGGCAACGCCTCGCCAACTACCCAGCTTTGAAAAAGGAAAAATCTAATTCACACAGTTTTTGCCCTATAAAACTCAGAATAGTTCAGTCAGTATGCGCTGAAGGCCAGCGGTTCTAATCATTCCGAGGAGAATAGTTCCACACTTGCCACCGAGCCACTGTGAGGGGGAGAGACTCTAGGAGGGTCCTTTCCATGGGTACCACTGTTCCCTTTATAATCTCGGCAGAACTCCTGAACCGCTGTAGGGGTATCAAATACTCAAGATCTCCCCTCAATATCTACTCGAAGCTAAGCCGGATAAATCATATCCTACCTAAGGCCTAAATTTCGGAGTATAGCCTTTACACCAGTATACTTTCTCCTCACCTCCTGGACCACAGCGGTGAAGTCTGGGAACATTGTGATCGTCGATCCTTGCCAGGACAGGGTGCCATTTTCTCTTGCCATCCGTAGTGCAGTATCTCTGTCACGAAAGTTTAGGAGGCAGGCTATAATCGGTCTAGGAGGAACTCCCAGATTGGGGCGAGGTCCGAGTGAAAGGTGTGTTCGCTCCACAAGGAAAGTAGTGGTAAAGGACTCTTTGCCAAAGAGATCTGTTAGAAAGTTTTTGACAAAAAGATCCATGCAACCTGTATTCATGGACTCCGGGACACCAAGAATGCGCACGTTGTTATGCCTGCTACTCCCCTCCAAATCTTCGTTTTTCATAGCAACATTCTTGAGTATTTTCTCCATACGGTCCAGGCACTTGGTGGATTGGGCGGCCCCGTCCTCCAGATCGGACACCCTGCCCTCCGCAGTGTCCAGACGTCTTTCATGCACATCTAATTAACCCCCATGGTATCCAGGCGCTTCTCCAAGGAATCGAAACAACCATCCAGGGCCTTGAACCCCACCCGTAGTTCTAGCCTCAGGGCGTCCGAGCAAGAAGGGGCATTTTCTCTCCGGGCCACATCCGCACCTCCCTCAGCCATGTCGGTACCGGGCTCCACTGTCGCGCCGCTCAGCCTGTTAAACTGCAGCACTCTTTGCTTAGGGTCTTTCCGCACCATGACGTGGCCTGCGCCCAGGCGGTAGTAAGCAGCGGCCCAATAAGCCACAGAGCTGCGCCACAAGGATAGGTACAAGTTGTGTGTGTCTTACCCCTAAAGCCAGCCAGGGAGGGCAGCGGAGGCCGAAGCGTAGCGAAACAGCATGCCACGGGGCAAAAACCTCCATCAGCCCAGCGCAGACAGGCAAACAGCGCTCTCAAGGCCGCAGCAAACAGGAGTGGGTCGCACTATGCAGGAGGGTGTTGTGTTGCTCCAGGTGGACACCCAGGTAGGTAACAGCAGGACCCACGATGTAGACCGGGCCGCTAGCATGTGGCGCCCCCAGTACCAGTGATGCGAAGTGCAGACCAGGCCCAAGCAACACGATCTCAATTCTGTGGCTTTCAGTCGGCCCGAAGGCCTCGCATTTCTCCAATTTAGCCCAGGAACCAAAACTCCCCCAGCTCCCACGCAACCAGCCCGACCAGCTGGGTGGCTGGCCCCCAGGCTCACCTGCAGCCCCTCACACCACCGGGCCTCCGGGAGTGACGCAGGCCGGGCTACCTGAAGGGCGAGGAGTCATCTGTAGAGTTCAAGGAGTCCCGCTTCGGGCAGCACTCAGTCCCCTCGCTGCTGTACTCTGGGCTTTGTCGCTCTCCAACGGCCGCGAGCTGGCTCTGCCGGAACAACCAGTGTGCGTGCGCCGGTCTCAATTACGAGCTCACGCCGAACGGGCCTCCAGCTGCGCTGCACTGAACGCCGAGCTCTCGATCTCAAGTTCTGTGGCTTCTCAGGAGGTCAGAGCGTCCCCGCTCCCCGGGGGCCACACTGCGGCATCCGAATCTTCCGTCGGTAGGCAGGATGGTTCAGTATTTTGGTCGGATAGGGCAAGGATGTCGGGTCGGATGACGGAGCTGCAGCGCTACACCGCCATCTTGGTCGGTAGCCTGGCCACACCCCGTGCATGCGTTACATTAAAGTGGCTTCTGGGTCAGTGTAAGAGGTACACTTGATAGTGTCTGTTGAACCTGGTATCTTTTGCCATGGTTTCCCCTAACCTTTTGCTTTCTGACCTCATGTTTTGACTGTGTGCTGAATCTTGTTTTTACTGACTTTAGGACTCTGTGCTCTTTTTCACTGCTGACCACTGCTAAAGTGCATGTATTCTGTGTCTAAAAAATAATAGCATTTGGTTTTTCTATGATTGGCATATTTGATTGATTGATAAGTCCCTAGTACAGTACACTATATGTGCCCAGGACCTGTAAATTAAATGCTACTAGTGGGCCTTGCGCACTGATTGTGCCACCCACATGAATAGCCCTACTTGCCAGGCCTAAAGCTTCCCTTTAATTATATATATAAGGCCCCCCTAAGGTAGGCCCTAGGCAGCCCAATAGGCAGGGTGCAATGTATTTAAAAG
Organism: Calotriton arnoldi; assembly: GCA_963921515.1. Lineage (NCBI taxonomy): Eukaryota > Metazoa > Chordata > Amphibia > Caudata > Salamandridae > Calotriton > Calotriton arnoldi. Next base: position 423,043 of record CAWUFW010008366.1, read on the forward strand.
GCAGGACATGCACTTTTGAGATAAAAGCGTTTTTCACTACAACAAGACCTATCTCTTCAATAGGTTACCATTGGAGCTGCCATGAAACACGTTAGAAGTGTAACTTTCAATTGGGAAAAGTAAATTTGGTGTCTCTGTACTCGCAATTTAAAAACACATCTTTGGTGAAGTTGGCTTTTAAATTGCAGGTCTGAAAAGGCCACGTTTAGAAAGTTGCCCTTTTTTTTTGCTTTAACCATTCTGTGCCTCTTCCTGTGTCTGGAATACATGCCTGGGCTCGGTGACAGCTGGGCTTTTTGCATTCCCTCTGGATAGTCACACACAAAGGGAGCTGTGGTGTGCCCTGCCTCTCATGAGGGTCCATCACCAGACTGATTGATCTTCCTGAGCTAGAGTGAGAGGGCGGAGCTGATTTGCACCTGAATCGGGCTGTGCCTGTCCCCACACAAAGAGTTGCATACACCCCTGTAGTGTGTCTGAAGCCAGGACAAGAAAGGACAGGGTCTTGTGCACTACAAGGACCTTTCTTTGAAGTCTCCCTACTTCAAAAGATAAAATGGGTATAGGTACTGGACCTCTGACACCATATACTCAAAACACTTCTTGAACTGAGGACATTCTACCAGGAAGAAGAGCTGTTGTGCTGCCAGGAGGGACTGCCACCTTGCTCCTTTCTTTGCTGTGTTGGCCAGTTGCTTCTTGCCTGGGAGTGAGTGGAATGGACTTGACTATCTACATCCTGCTTCTCTAAAGGCTCTCCAAGGGCTTGTTGGGCTTGCCTCCTGTTTCTGAAGTCTCAGGGAATTCAAAGACTTCACCTGCATCTCACTACCATCACTTGGACTCCTCTTCTGTGAGTCCTCCTCTGCCAAGTGGTGCCAAACCCAGTCCTGGGCTCTTGGAAGTGAGTTTTTGGTGCTGCAAAACAAGAAACCAAGGCATCGACACCGAAGCGTCGATTGGAAGCGGTGCATTTCTCCGTGAAATAGCTGCATCGCCACGGCCTGCACTAAAGCCGTGGACACCACTCACGACTGCGCGATGCAACAACCTCGCCTTAGAACACAGCCCTGACTTTCCTGATGGAGTGCCTCTGAATCACCGCTGCTGCACGAGTCTTGGACCCCGCTTCGCCCACGTCTGCGACGCACCATTCCTGATCCATTCCCGTCCCTGCACAGCTTCACACCAACACACCGCCTACAGCCCAGTGGTTCAACATCAATGCATTGGCCTGATGCACAGCGCTCTTGACATCGATGCATCAACAACGTTGCATGACTTCGGAAACGACGCATCCCCTCCTTTGCTCAAAGCATCGTCCCTGAGCTTCGACACATCCAAGGTACTGTCAGCGAGTCTGCATGACTCCTGTATCCAGCCCGCACGCCATTGCTGTCGGACTGAACTTTTGGATTTGACCCGGTCAAGCGCGACCAGATAGCCCCAGGTGGAGTTATTGATTTCTAAGCACAGCATTTTGATTTAATCTTTCAAAATTCGTATCTTGACTTGTGTATGTTGGATTTTTATCATTTTGGTCTTGTTCTACTCAGATAAATATTGCCTAATGTTCTAAACTGGTGTGGAGCACTTCTATGGTGTTTTCACTGTGCTACTGTGTGAGCACAAATACTTTACACATTGCCTCTTTAGTTTAGAATGATTGCCCTGTGTCTAGCTACCAGAGGGTGAGCACAGGTAAACTTTTAGTGTGTACTACACTTACTATGACTAGGATTGTGGTTCCTTCTTCGGCAGGGTCCATACCTCTGACAACCAGAAACCCAGGGCCTCATTTATGAAAAGTGACGCATCGCTGGGTGAAAACAGCCATGCGTCACTTTTCATTGCGCCTTCCATGCGACATGCTGAATGCGTCATATTTACAGTATGACGCATCATGTCGCAAGGAGTTACAGGTACGTCAGTATTTCTGACGTATCTGTAGGCGCAAAAATGACGCATTGCTGGAGTGTGTCACAAAAGTGACGCAACTCTAGCAATCGGTCATTTCACATAGGCAAGTCCCATTTCAAATGTGCCTGCGTCAGTCTTACGCCTGCTGTGAGGCAGGAGTAAGATATTGACGCATTTGCGTCCTAGAAGTGGCGCAGTGAAACCTCATAGATTTCACGGCGTCACTTCTACGAGGCTTACTTGCGTCGGAACGCCCACCCTGCATATATTATACCTGGCGCAGGTATAATGTGGCGCAGGGGTTTACAAAGTGACGCATCTACCTTGATGCGTCACTTTGTAAATATGACGCAACATGGTGCATTTTTTACGCCGCTGGTTCGTCACAAAAAGTGACGCACCGGTGGCGCAAAAGTGACGCAAGGGCTCATAAAAAAGCCCCCCAATTTCTAAACAGTGTCTCTGTGGATGATGGTGCGTTCTCCTCCTGCTTTATGGGGTTGGTCCTAGTGCAGGATTTTGTGTAGAGTAGGGATGGCTGAGGCAATGTCTGGTGCAGATGTGGGGTTGAGACAGGTTTCAGTGAGGAAAAGGAGGTCCGGTGCACTGGAGTTGAAGAGGTCCCAAATCTTGTGCAGTGCTTGCTGAGTGAGAGTATGTTGAGGAGCATGCATGCGAATGAGTGATGTTGTGTGGGGTGGGTGTGTGGTGCTGTGTGAGTACAGGTCCTGAGTTCTGACTTGGTGAGGGGTGCAGTGTGTGTTGGCCGTGGGAGCGGGTGTGTGGAGGCATGTGAAGTGGCAATGCTAGCAGGCAAAGGGCCCACTGTAGATTGTCGACTAAGCAGTGTTTGTGGTGGTGTCCAGGGTTGGGCAGGTGAAGCTCTTCAGCAGTGTAGCTTCGGGAGGCATTTGGACCAGGGTTCCTGGCGCTGGGCATGATTCAGGTACGGACAGGTATAGACCGGCTTGCCTTTGGCACGCTGGCGATGCACCTGCTGCGTACATCCACACAGAGGATGCGCTGTGGCCTTCTTTACCAACACGAGTCAGAAGGGCAAGGTTGCACTGAAGCAGAAGAGATGCCTGGGCACTCATTCATTTAAACTTTTTTCACCCATAACACCCTAGCATATGTTTTCACTGAAAATAACACAATAAACAGTGAGTTATGGTTGTGACTCAAACTCTTCAAACCACTGACATTCAAATATTATGCTTGCCAATGCACACAACACACGCCATAACTCTTGACACCTGCCATGTTCGAAGCATCAATTTGGCAAAGGTACAGACACAAAAAAGAGCAACCAAGAGAAAATCATAGCACCATGGTGGGTAGGGCAAGTTATAGTGTGTATTGTGAAATTCAGTGATTTGACAAGTTTGAGTCAGAGCCAAAACTCACTTTTTAACTTTTTTTTCAGTGATTTTCTTTGTGGTTTTTTAAAATGATTTTCTTAATGTGAAAACATTGTTGGGCTTGGCCTTCGGCATGAGCAGCGGTAGTTGGGCAAGGGACTGGCCTGCAGTTGCCCTGCACCCAAACTGCTTTGATTGCCCAATCCCCATTATGAACGGCTATCAGCTTGTCGAGAAGGGGATGGACGCAGGTCCTGGTCTGCAGCTAGATCTACCCTGTCCATAATCTTCAGGGAGTGCTGGACAGCGGACCTTGACCATAAAGCCTGGCTGGTGGTCAGGCCCTGCTCCCTACTTTGTGCCTTCAAAGCAAAGCTAGATACTCATTTTAGTGTTAAGCTTTGCTTTTTGTTTTGCGCTGCTTGAAAATCGTGAGTTGGCTCTGTCAGGAAGTAATGGTTGTCAAATCCTGCACTTAAAATAGTCACTGGCAAGCTCGTGAATCTCCTCTGACCTCCAGGTCGGTGACAAAAAAGGCACTTTTTAGCTCAGGAATGTCATATATTTCTTAAATGCGTCTACATATTCCCCATCAATTCTTTGGGGATGGTCACCTTTGAGGATGACCCCAGTTGTCTGACTCGGCCTTGACTCCAAGTCCTCCTTAATCCTTTGGCTGAATACAATCCAACCTTTTATTCATTTGAATTTGCTTTTGGTTGGCAGCCTTTTGTGGGTGTGGTAGAGGAGGGGCCGGCAAACGCTGGATGCTTTTTAGGTTTCGCCTTCACAACACTTGCACTGTGCTAGTGAAATCTCTTGTATTCAATATATCTTAAAACGGGGCTCTTATCAGTTCCCAATATCCTAATTACTGTGTTCATTCACTTTTGTGTGGAACTTTTTTTGTGTTACCTTCCCCTGGCTGCACGCATTTGCGATACTTCTACTAAAGCTGTTCACACTGTTAAGCCCAGCTGTGGCCGGTGGCGGTAAGAGCGGTGGAGTGGATGAGCGGTGGGGTGGCACAGAGGCTGGGAGGGGGTCGGGGGAAGTCAGCAGATGATGGAAAAGGGAAAATAAAATAAAAAAATAAACAAAACCACTTACCTTGCGCTCGCCGCATCACTGAGTCGGCGCTGCAGCGAGCCCAAAGTAAGTGTTTTTTAATTTTTTAATTTTATTTTCCCTATTCCGTCAAATGTCGACTAGCCTGTACCCACCACTCTACCCTGCACCGGCCACAACTGTTTAAGCTCCATTCACTGTCAAGGTAAGATTTCTTCCCACGGAAAAGGAAGACAGCTTCTAACAGTATGCTGGAATGCTAGCTTTTTATTACTCTGTTGTGTAAAGCAGATGCTTTAGCCTTAGAACTTTTGTGGCATTTCCTATTCATGCTTCAGTACTTTTCTTTGCACTTTGTAGGCATTATTGGATTGATTTTTTCAACATTCATTTATTTTGGTCATTATGATCAAATTCTAAATGTTGTAATAATCATTGCACATTAAAAATAATGCTAATATACAAGAGCTATGCTATATTTTTCTACTAAACAGGCAGCCACAAGTGCAGTTACCTTGCAGGCAACAGAGTCATCATTTGAATGGTGCAGCAGGTGCAGTAGCACCAGGCCCAAAAGTTGTCAGAACTTCTCTAAAAACATATTCTTGCTATATTTGACTACTAAACAAGCAGTCAAAATTGCAGTTACCTTGGAGTTAAAATGGACTTGATTTGAATGGTGTAGTAGGTGCAGTGGCACTGGGGCCAAAAGCTCTAGGGACCCTTCTATATGCCCTGATTATTGCTAAAATGTTAAACTAAACAGTCAGTCAAATGTGCAGTTACCTAGCAGGCCACAGGGTCATGATTTCAATGGTGCAGTGACACCAGGCCCAAAAGCTCTAGTCACCCCACTTAACACCTACAATTGCTATATTTTACTACTAAACAGGCAGTCACAAGTGCAGTTACCTTGCAGACAACAAGATCATGATTTGAATGGTGCTGCAGGCGCAGTGGCGCCGGGCCCAAAAGTTGTCAGAACTCCTCTAAACACCTAATACTGCTATATTTTACTACTATACAGGCTGACAAAATTGCAGTTATCTTTCAATTGAAAGGGGCTTGATTTGAATGATGCAGCAAGTGCAGTGGCACCAGTGCCAATAGCTCTAGAGACCCCACTAAATGTAGAATATTGCTATATTTTACTACTAAACAGGCAGTCACAAGTGCAGTTACCTTTCAGAGACTAGGGTCATGAGTTCAATCGTGCAGCAGGTGCAGTGACACCGGGGCTCAAAGCTCTAAGAACACCTCGAATCACCAAATATTGCAATATTTTACTATTAAACAGGCAGTCACAAATACAGTTACCTTACATGCAATAGCATCATGATTTGAATGGTGTAGCAGGAACAGTGGCACCAGGGCCAAAAGTTGTCATAACTCCTCTAAACACCAAATATTGCTATATTTTACTACTAAACAGGCAGTCACAAATGCAGTTATCTTGCAGGTACTAGGGGCATGATTTAAATGGTGCAGCAGGTGCAGTGGCACCGGGCCCAAAAGTTGTCAGAACTCCTCTAAACACATAAAATTGCTATTACATCAATCAATTCTATTATTTCCCTCTTTCATTTCATTTTTCAAAATGTTGCTATTACTTACCTGCACTATACCACTAGTAACAGCACACGGCTTCATTTATGAAAAGTGTCACATCGCTGCGGGAAAACCCGATGCAACACTTTTCAGTAAGCCATCCTTGCGACAACATGGATGCGCCGTATTTATTGTACGGCGCTCCATGTCCCAAGGATTTACAGATACGTCAATGTTCCTGACGCATCTGTAGGCGCATTGCAGGAGTGTGTCTGAAAGCAGACAACTCCAGCAATGTGTCTTTTCACATGGGGCAAAAGCCCTGCGTCACTCCGATCGCCTGCTTCAAGCAGGCGTGAGGATTTGATGTAGTGATACCCTAGAAGTGGCACCGTGAAATCTCATTGATTTCACTGCATCACTTCTACGTAGCTTTCCTGGGATGGAACACCCACCCTGCATACATTATACTTGTCGCAGGTATAATGTAGCGCAGGGGTTTACAAAGTGACGCATCTGCGTAGATGCGTCACTTTGTAAATATGGTGAAGTGTGGCACATTTTTTACGCCACCAGCAGCATCACAAAAAGTGACACAGCGGCGGCGTAAGGGCCTCATAAATAAGGTCCTCAATATATTGCCTTTTTGTACATAAACAAGTCATAACACTTTAACAGACTTTCTGTAACTTAAATTGTACAACTACTCAGCAAGCTACAACTTGCAACAAAAAACAGCTTATTCTTAATCATATAGGCGAAACCTAAAGAATTTACCATTGCTTGTTGAGGTTGGAGCCTGCCAGATAGCACAGATGTCTGGTTGTGAAAAACGTATTGGGGAAAAGACGATAGCAGACCTGAAAAGCAACTCCGCCTATTTCTTCCCATTGGCTTTTTCTTTTGTCACTTTTATTTTCATGCTTTCTATTCAGTTGTTTTAGCCCGTCCATCTAGCCTTTGTCTCTCCTCTGGAGCATATCCTGTTAACAATTTCTATGACTGGCTCCTTTTATCCATCCACAGGTTTCTGCTTTCAGAAACTTCTTTTTCTAAAAGCATTCCATTAAAGTGCATACGTTTTCCCTGTTTCCTATTTTTCCCCATTCTCCCAGTACATTTCTTTACATAACATTTTAAAAGTTCTACTTTCTGCACCTTTTCTTTTCATTCTAGCCGCTCTCAGTGAGTTTACAAGTACTTTACTATGCAGCATGTCTAAACCCACTGTAAAAGACAATAGGTCATAAAGGCAAGACCTATTTATTGCCTTTGCCAATTCTTGTTTGTTTATTGCTCTTTTATGGACCACTCTGAGCGAGGGTTGGCAGCGAGGAGGCTGGGGTGTGGGAAGGGAAGGTAAAAGCAGATTTAAAGGTGATTCGAGTTTTCTCCGGAACAATGCACAATTGAATTTGTTATTGTTAATTGTAATTTATAGAGCGCTTAACCCCTTCGCTGCGCGACAAATTCCCCCACGGTGCGGGAGAATTTGACGCGTGTGCAGATCGGACGGCCCCCGGCTGTCCGACGCACACGCCCACCGTGGCGTCGGACGGCCAGGGGCCGTCCGACGCACGCAAAGGGTTAATACCGACAGGTCTCTAAGCGCTGCGAGAAGATTAGCTATAGTCCCAGAAGTGAGTGTTGTCTCTAAGTGGTAGATGCTATTCCCAGGCTTCTGTGAAGAGTAACGTCTTCAGTTTCTTCCTGAATGGGAGAAGGGCTCTTTCGGAGCGGTGATGACCTGGCAGCCTATTCCAGAGTTGCGGGATGAGGAGTGAGAAGGCTCGCCCACCTTTAGTGGTGTAATTAAACCGTGGACATTTTAGTAGGCCCTCCGTGGCAGACCTTAGGGTGCGGCCAGGGACGTATTTCACCAGGCGTTCTTTGATGTATTTTGGTGCCTGACCATACAGGGCCTTATGGGTAATGCAGAGGCCTTTGAATCTAGCCCTCTGTTTAATGGGAAGCCAGTGCAATTGTTGCAGTAGGGGTGAGGCCCGGGTGCGTCTGGGAAGCGTAAAAATCAGCCTCGCCGCATCATTCATCACCACCTGGAGTTTGTCAAGCAACTTATCTGGCATTCCAATATAAAGTGAGCTCCCATAATCAAGTTGTGACAGGATCAAGGCGGCCACCACCATTCGCATGGTCGAGAAAGAGAGGATGGGAGATAATTTCCTCAGCTGTCTAAGCAGACCCACACAGGTCCCGAACACGGTAGATACTTGGTTGGCCAGTGAGAGTTTGGCATCTATTTTAATGCCCAGGCTTTTTACCACCGGAGCTGGAGACGGGATGTCTCCCAGCTCATGTGGCCAATATTGGGTGGTCCATGGGTTACAGTCCGTAGTGATTGCCAATCCCTCCGTTTTATCGGGGTTGATCTTGAGAGAGTTGGCCGTCATCCAGTTTACCACAAGTCTCAGTATGTCTTTCACCCATGTGTGGGCTTCTGGGGTGTTTTCTATATGTAGGATAATTTGTGTGTCGTCCGCATAGTTGAATACCTGGCAGTCCATCTGGGCCAGATCCCTCACTAGTGGTCTGAGGTATATGTTGAACAGAAGTGGGGACAATGCAGACCCTTGCGGGACTCCACAGGTTATGGACCCCCTATCGGACACACAATCACCCATCTGTATTTTTAGGGTGCGATCCGTCAGGAAGGAGGTGATCCACCGGAGAATTGTCCCCCCAATGCCAATGTCCTGGATTCTTTCTAGGAGTTGGCAGTGGTTGACCGTGTCGAACGCCGCCGACAGGTCAAGGAGGACTAGCGCGCATGGCTTTTTGCTGTCAGCTGTGATCCTAATTTCATCCAATACTGACAGTATCACCAGCTCGGTACTGTGGTGGGCCCTCAAGCCTGTCTGCCTGTCCCTGAGTAATTGGTGTTCTTCCATGAACATTGATAAAGTTCGCAGAACGTGTTGTTCCATGATTTTGGCCAGAAAAGGGAGTTGGGATATGGGCCTGTAGTTTTTCATGTTGGCGCTGTCTGCTCCTATCTTTTTGAGAAGGGGGATTACTCTGGCTTCCTTAAATTTCCTGGGGACCTTCCCTGTTTCCAGCGAGAGGTTCATCATGGAGAGAATTTCTCCCTCAATCGCCGGGAGTGCTAATTTAATAACACTTGGTGGACACGGATCTGCGGGTGAGCCTGATTTTATTCTGGTCGCGATGCGGCGCAGAGTCTCCTGGTCGAGTTTTTGGAAGGAGGTGATCAACTCTACCCTATCTTTATGTGGCTCAACCCTTTCCACGACATGTTGGTTAAAGGGGGAGTTGTCTATGTCTGCCAGGATGGCTTGTACCTTGTCTAAAAAGAAGGACAGGAACTTATTGCATTGTTCCCGGCTGGTGGGCGCTTCATGCGTCTGCTTTTGACTCAACTCCTTCAGGATTTTAAATGTTTCTTTTTGCTTATTGGCTGCCTCCAACCCTCTCTTTTCTTTAGAGAAAACCCACTTATTCTTCTTCTGATATATTTTGCTGGTGCAGTGGAAACCTCGGCAGTGAGCAGAAACAGGAATCTACTGCACGTCGGCTTGTAGGCAGACCCGTCAGAAGAGGAGCAGAGGGTGGGAGGGAGGGAGGGAGGGGGGTCATTGTGCCCTAGGCCCTACTCTTTTTCAGCCCCTGCAATCACGCTGCCACATTCATATATAGATTTTGGATAAAAATCTTTTATGCAGGATTTCAGACAGAGGTGAAATTCCATTGCCTACAACCACAGGCTGACAGGGGTTAGATGGTGATGTTGTACATTACAGTGGCGGCTCCTCCGCTAAGGCAGAGGAGCATCACCCCACTGAGCAAATTCAAAATGGAAAAATAAAATGATGATAACGCAACGCTATTATCATCTTATTTAACCGTACTGGCTCAGTTGGTTGGGGCGGGGCTGGCCTGTTTAGAGCTGGGGGAGGAGTGGTAGGCACTTCCTAAGTGCGGATTACATTTTGGCCGGCCCTCTTGGGCTGGCCAAACAGTCATGCGCACTTTGCATGTATTCCACCCAGGCTGCATTACAGCCTGGGTGGAGAACATGCACAGCCTCCCAGCCCTGTCTAAGGCTGAACCACGGCGCTCAGACCAATCACAACGCTGCTGTAAGGCAGCGTTGTGATTGGTCAGGGGAGTCTGGGAGGCTGTGTGCTTCCAAGTTCCTGCTGCCTGGGAGTAGAGAAGAGGACAGAGGAGAGGCCCCAAACGGCCGTATCCAGGTAAGTGTTTTTTTTTTTATTCCCTCCACTCCCCTTATCCCCCACCACCCTCCCCCCTTTAGTAGCAGCCGCTACTGGTACATTACCTGCATCAAGGTTCCACAGTAATTGATTTAACAAAATAAACTACAAAACAAACACCTCCCAGTTTCCATTGGCACGGATTTGTGAAAAAACAGGTGTGTTGCACTCTGCTTAAAGCAATATCTCTTCCATTGTGGTGAAAGCTCCACTCTTGATCCCAACAGTGCTTCTTTGCAGTTTCAAAATTAAATTACTCCTCGGTCAATTGTGTGATTGTCAGGTCTCTTAGCTATCAGGGACATGGTAGTTCCTTGAATTCAGACGATGGGGTAGAAATTATTGTACCACTGAAAATCAACACTAACAGTATCCTGGCAAACTAATATGGAGGGACAGAATATTGAAAGGTATGCACATATAAAGAAGTATAGATTTACTATTCCTAACTCCAAATCTATGTACCTTGAAGACATATGTAAAGCGTAGCTGTCGAGTTAGGTATAGAAAATATAGACTTACCTGTTGATATTTTATTTTTGATATTCTGCCCTTGACATCATGTCCCATCCATATTGTTGAATTGATATTCAGGGGGCACACCTGTAGCAAGGCAGTCCAGTCTGTCTCTTATGCTTCAGGTTTCAGTTCTATTGTTGCAGATAGTTTCTCTATCAAGAACAGGACCCATAGTCTATGTTGCCAATCCCCCAGATGCTAGAGACATCTGTTGGAATGTTTGTGTGCTGGGAAGGCCGAGTAGCGAATAGGCTGGATATCTGGAGACAGATGTTGAATGTTTTTTCAATGGCATTAAACACTCCCTCTCAGTAGGTGTGAAGTCCTGGGCATTGCAACAGCAGATCCATAAGTGTGCTTATTCACACAATCCCTGCAACAAGATTCTGACTAGTTTCTACTCTGCTCAGTCAATCCATCCAGCATGTAGTACAATAGCATCCCTTTTGAGAGTGCCTCTCTAGTGATAGAATGTTAGTCTTACTTCTGTTTCCACCATACATTAACAGGCCTTGCCAGTTAGCCTGTAATGTTATGTGCATTGTTTGTATTTGTTTTGAGCTCCATGTTCTGCGTTCCTTCTGCATGGTTGCCAGCTCCACTTTCCTCGTTGGAGTTGGGGACTGATGGAGAGAGGAGCTACATGAACTGGGCTCCTTTACCTGGAATAACGAAGAACACTTTTATTATAGGTAAATACTTCAGCCTTCTTCTTCGTATGCACCACGATTCTTCAGCCTCCATGCCTGAAATGCTTTTGACTGTTGTGTGTCCTGACAAAGAAGTCCCCCCACACTCTGCCTGTCAGTACACAAAACAGTTCATTCTCCCACCAGTTCTATCCTGGGGATTGTTACACCTCACGCATGACTGGTTGGTAGAAGTTTACAACGAACTGGCATGATTTTTTATCTCCTTGCGTGAGAAGTATCTGCTTTTCAAATATATTAATGTATTTCGTTGTCACTTGCCTAATAGATAATTGTATTGCCCCGTGTCGAATCTGGTAGTATCTGTAGCGTTCAGTCTCAGGTAGCCTGTAAGTCGTAGCGAGAGATCCAATTGAGTTAATGCCCGATTCCTCAGAAGGTCCCCAGTCTTAGGCATCTTTTATTTTTCTATTTTTTGAAGGAGTCCTCATTTAATGGCAGGTTAAAGTCAGGGTTACTTACAATGTCTGAGAATGGTGAAGGCAAATAAACAGCTCGATCCTACTGTAACTATACGTTAGTAAGATGTATTGTTACAATAATTTTTAAAATCAAAAAAGGTTATTAAAATATTTTATAATTAAATAAAAATGTCTATTATTTTGATATTTTTTAACATCCAATTATCATTCATTGTATTTTTAATATTAAAATATAAATGACATTTAATATTATTTCCAATGGAATTTAAATTCAAATCCCTGCCTAAATTGTTTTCTATGATAGGGTGCTGCAATACCAGTGGTTGGCCATGTGTGGTGCTGGACTTACTGCTGTTTTTTTCAGTAATAACTTACACTTGTACTATTGGCTCTGCTTTCAGGGTGTGGAGACATGAAAGTCTACACTTTAGAGTAACTTAATGCTCAGATTTTATGAATAGACAAAAGTAGTAAAGTAATGCAAACGTGTGAGAGAAAATTACACCTGCAAATAACTCAAAAATGTAATTTACCTTTGTGAATAGCCCAGACATTTAAGTTTACTGCATTCTGAAGGTCTATCGCCAACTTCTTGAGTAAGTCTTGGACTACTCTGACTCATTACCACCAGAGTTAACAGCAAACAAGGAGTTCTTGATAGTTCAGCTTGGAGGTCCAGTAATATGGTGAGCTCAGGACACCAGTGCTAATAGCTACAATTACCATGATTGAAGCCCAGTAATGCTTGATTGCCCTGAGACCACCTGATCCAGGTCTCCCAGCATGTCACTCTTTAAACATGACAGTATGAAACTTGAGGATGAAATCGCTATAGTGTTATGTCATCAGTGGTGCTGGCTATCAACTGTATGGGGAGGGGAGACCAATGATGCAACAGGGGTGCATTTTAAAAAGGATGTGGCTATAACAATGTGTGAAAGTGTATCGATGGTGTCTTTGCAGTGATAGAAAGTAAAAGTAAATGCAGACTTTACATATTTAAATCATTACCAGCAGTTTTCCAACTTGTGTTTGGGCCGGAGAGCACGGACAAACCAAATTGACCCATTGTAAGTGTGAAAAAGGCCGCTTTATTGAAGACAGGTGCACCTTACACAAAATAACCTTGGCCTTTGCCGTAAAAAACTAACTCTAACTATACATAATGCATCTACTTGTCCACCTCCCCCCACCCCTAATGTTTACCCCGAAAACCATTGCACTTTATTGAACATACCCAAATTAATCAATAACTTTTCCCCTTTTATACATTGTAACCTGCATCTCAAACAATCTAAAAATCTACCTACTCGCTCAATAACTGTTAACCTTTAACCCTGTAACCTCTTCACTAACTAGGTCTAACCTACCACCTCATTACCTACCTGTCCCCAACTAAAACTGAAACAGTAACAAACTGTCCAAAACAGTCAACCGACGCCACTCAGAAATTAGTCCTGACTACATTTCTGACCCCCCCCCTAGGGTGCTCTAGGATAACGCCTCACACCAACCGATGCATCCAATAGCTCTTTAATCTGCGCCAGATACAACTCCATACCGAACTTAGACAAGTGGACGCCATCATCCCTGAAAAAATATCTCGCCGAATACTTGTGATCCGGATAATCATCCGGCACGAATTTCAATTCCGGGTGATCCACTCGACCCAGACCCGACTCCTTACAAAAAACCTTCATCTCCCGATTGATCTTCCTTCTGGCCTTATCTATGGCTGCCGGCCTCTCTGCTCCCCTCCAATGTCTCCTAGGTATAAACTCGTTCCAAACAATAAAACAACCTGACCACTGCCTCTGAATCTCCTTCAAATCCCTCTTCATTTGTTTCAGTAAGGACAATCCCTTACAAACCACCAAATCGTTCTCTCCCAGATGGAGAACCGGAACATCCGGGCAAATATGGCGCCGCAGAAGCTTACCTAACAACGGCAGCAGTTCATGCCAACGCATGCCACCCCTACCATGCCAAGATACCTGAAATAAAGCCGGATCTAATCCCAAATTAACACCCTTGCCCTTATTACGCTCGTGCCTCTCCGCCCACTTTACAAAAGAATGGCCAACAATCCAAATGGCGATCGCCTCCGACTCCGGCCCGGCCACTGCACCTGAAAAGACACAAGCGTGAGAAAAAATAATCACAACTCCCCTACTACCCCCAACCCCCTCCCCCGTTCCTTAATGTAGCGCTTATAACACTCTGACGACCAACGCCCCAATTTTTTCAGTCTTTCAGGTCCCCATCCCCAACCTGCTGCATCCGATGTCACCCCAATCCTAAAAGAATGAGCCCCGTAAGCCTCGGGCGCCTCCCCAATTAACTGCAGCGCACGCCTCATCACCCAGAGCAACTGCGCCGCCGTAACCCCCTTCCCAGAAGCTCTGGAAAAAACCGAGCCCAGCCTCTGACATCCCTCTCCTTGTAGCAAACACCCCCACCTTACCGGACAAATCTCCTGCTCCCATCTCGCGCTTAGCCTCACCGACGCCCCCTTGCCCCTTTGATCTGTCTTCGAACGCCTCAAGTAAATGACAAAAGCTGCGCTCCCCACTTCACACCCACGCACTTCGTCCCATTGCAAACCTGACACCCCTTTCCGTCCCAGCAGCTCCGACACCCGGAAAGCCCCTCCATACAACCAAGACATAAGGCCGAAAAAAGTAACACTTCTTCCCCCCCTCAACAGAATGTTGGCAATGCCCCAATGATCCCACGCAATAATCCCAATGTCACTGGCAAACGGACCCTCTGCCCCCTACCTACTTCCCTGGACCAACACTCCAGTAGCCTTTTCCCAAGCTCCCCCGCCGTTGGTGAATAACCCCACAACAATTTTCCCATAAAGGACAAACCTGCCAACTTCGCCGCAATGGTCACCCTTGACAAACCCTTCCCAATCATGTCCAAAATGAACTGCACCACATCCTCCTCCCTGTCCCAAGTCCCCGTTCGCCTCCTCGCACCGCCTTGCCGAAACTCCTGCCAAGCAAGCACATAGGCCTCCCTCGTGGAAGGCGCCAATGACCCTACCACCAGCTGTAACATCCTTTCTCTCCTACGGACCACATCCCGTCGGGCACCGGCGTCCTGTGGGTTTCCGCCTCCGTGGCCAGCCCATGGAAACTCTCCCACTGCAAACGAGACAAAGCATCCGCAATGTCATTTTCAACGCCCGGTACGTGCTGCGCCCTGAGCAAAATTTCATGCTGCAAACAACCCAGGATGAATACCCGCAACAGTTTTAACACCTGCTCATCCCTTGCTGATTGCCGATTAACCACCTGCACCACAGACATGTTATCCATCCTGAAAGTGACCCTTTTGTGTGCTAATGTCCGCCCCCATAGAGCCACCGTGACCACCAAAGGGAACAATTCCAAAAAGGCGATACTCCTGCCACCATTCTTCCATTGTTCTGGCCACTCTTCCGCACACCATTTTCCCTGCCAATACAAACCGAAACCTCCTGACCCTGCCGCATCGGAAAATATCTGAGCGTCCCAGACCCACTCTTCTGGGGCTGCCAGAGGTATCCCATTAAACTCTTCCAGAAACCTGCACCACATACGGAGGTCCTCCTTCGTCCCTGCCGACAAGCGCATATGGTGATGAGGCAGCGTAAGGCCTGTAAGTGACCTGCCCAACCTTCTGCAAAACGTCCTCCCCACTCTCACCACCCTACAGGCAAAATTCAAATGCCCCAGTAGTACTTGGACCATTCGCACCGTCACTTTCTTCCTCGCCAGCATGTCATCAATTAACAACCTCATGTGTAGCTTCTTATCCTCTGGCAACCTGGCCTCCATAGCCACAGAGTCCAGCTCAATCCCCAGGAATGACAGCACCGTACACGGACCCTGCGTCTTCTCTGGTGCCAAAGGGACCCCAAGTGCCCCCATGAGCTCCTGGAAACTGTCCAGCTGCCGCTGGCAGTCCGTCGAACCAGGCCGGCCCACCAGGAAGAAATCATCCAAATAGTGCGTCACCGTATCCTTGCCCGTTTTCCAACAAAAAACCCACTGCAAGAAGGAACTGAATTTTTCAAACAGTGCACAGGAGATGGAACACCCCATGGGTAGCGCCTTATCTACAAATATATGCCCATCAATCTGAATGCACAGCAACTGAAAGTCCTCCGGGTGTACCGGCAGAAGCCGGAAGGCTGCCTTGATATCACATTTCGCCATCTCTGCTCCTTGCCCAACTTTGTGCACCAAAGCCCTCGCTGTATCCACCGAGAAGTAGGAAACCGAGGTCAATTCTGCCGGAATGAAATCATTTACCGACCCCCCTTCCGGCCACGACAAATGCTGTATCAAACGATACTGTCCCTTCTCCTTCTTCGGCACCACCCCCACCGGGGAAATGACCAGATCCTTGAGCGGGCTGACCCCAAATGGTCCTTCCATCCTACCTTCCCTCACCTCCTTCTGCAGCTTCTCCCAGACTACCTGCCTGTGGCTTGCCACCGATTTTAGATTCTCCTCCCATCGCGCCAACCTCGGCCCCTCGTACCCCAGGCAAAAACCCTCTCGAAAACCTCTACTGAGCAGCCGCGCGTCCCCCTGATGGGATACAAAGCAAGCCATGAGTCCAAACACCCCAAATTAATGGGTGTATGAGCTTTTGCCCATGTAACCCTGCCCCCCTCTACCACCCCTGCCCCCTGGCCCTTGCTGTCCGCTGCCGGCCTGCTGCTGCTGTCCCTGCCCCCCGTAGTGGTGTTGGCCTGCATAACCCTGCCCAAACCACTGCACCAGGGGATGTCTACC
This sequence comes from Calotriton arnoldi, assembly GCA_963921515.1. Classification (NCBI taxonomy): domain Eukaryota; kingdom Metazoa; phylum Chordata; class Amphibia; order Caudata; family Salamandridae; genus Calotriton; species Calotriton arnoldi. The sequence goes on from CAWUFW010008366.1 coordinate 439,637, forward strand.
CGAACATTTGGAGCACTTGTGCCGAAATCTGCAGTAGTCTCGAGCACACGCTCCCTTGTTATAATCCCAACACCTCCTCCTGCCGGCCTCTGTGCGTATCCCCCCCCCCCGGTGGGACGGTTCTGAAAGGGGCGGTGAACTAGCGGCAACCCGCTGGCTGTGTAAGTGGTCTTACCAAACTTCACTGCCCCCATAGTCTGCTGGTATAGATCTGTGTCAATCTCCCCCCACTTCGCCTCCGGATCCCACGCAAGCCTGGCCCGAAACTCCTCGTCATAATGCGACCAAGCATACCCCCCGTATGTCAATTGAGCCCGTCGTACCACGTCCAAGTATTTAAAAAGGGCTACGGCCCTCTCGGGGTACTTTTCGCAATATACGCTCGCAAAGATTAGGAAAGCCGCAGTCCAATTCTCAATATTCAAAGGCACCCTAGGGCGCTGGGCCAGCTCCACCTCCTCCTCTTTTGATCCCTCCTTGCAGCGCAACTCCCTGTGCAATAGCTTCAGCATATCCACGTATTCACCCTTCCATATCTTTTCTTTAGTGCTCAACATGAGGTGTGCCCCTAAAGGCTTCGTCGCCCCCATGTATGGCAATTTAGGTAATTTGATCTCATGACTGTCCTTCCCCTCCTGTGCCTTCCCGTCCCCTTTGTCCGTGGCACCCTTACCTGCCTCCCCAGTCTTCTGACCCGCTTCCGCTGTTGCCCCCGCAGTCCCTTCTCCCGGTGCCTCTACAGCACTGGCCTGGCCGTCTGTACCCACTCCCGTGTCCTTGACATACTTACCCTTGCATAACTTAACCCCACTATCCCCGTCTGCACCCCCCGCATCTGCCCTGTGGACACCCTCCCTGCCCCAGCACCTACTACCCCTTTGGCTGACTTACCCTGTGCCAACTTTGGCGTCTTCACTGGATCCATTCGCCTGCTGCCTGCCGCCGAGAGGGTGGATCTCCGTGCTGGCATCTCGCCTTCAACTGCCGGCCTCACGTCCTGCAAAAAACTAGGCACAGCGTTACTGGGCCCACCCCCGGCCTCCTCCACTAATTCCCCCTCCTCAATACTAGCCTCGTCAAAATCCAAAGGAATCTCTTCCCATTCCCCTTCATCCTGCCCACGTTGCGCCCAAGTGTGCGTGGCCTCCGCCCATAACCTGTCCACAGCAATCTCTGCCTGCAGCTTTCTTCCCTCCCCAGTCACCGCCGCCCTGGAGGGCCCTACCCCTCCGGGCTGTCACCCTGACATGACCGCACCAACCCGTTTCACCGATGATGTTACCACCGCAAGCTGCTTGCTGGTCACCACCGCCCTGGAGGGTCCTGCCCCTACGGGCTGTCGCCCAGACGTGACCCTGTCCTCTCTTGCTGCGTGTACCCCATCCCTGGCCACCGCCGCCCTGGTGAGAGCCTGTGCTCCCCCGGGCTGTCGCCCTGACATGACCGCTGCCGACCTCTGTTCCAGTCCTTCCGAACGGTCCCGCACCGCAAACCAGCCGGCCGCCCAGGACCCTGCCTTCGCTTCTGTCCGGTATCGCATGCAACTCGTCCAGCCTGTATGGGCTACCCACCCGCTGCACCTGCAAATCAAATGGAGGGTCCTGCATGCCGAGGTTAGAGTCCCTATCTATCTCTACAGTGCCCTCCTCCGGGCACCACTGCCAATATCCCCCTTGTAAGCCCCCCGTGACTTCCTGGGGTCCCCCCGCCCCCAGACCCCCAACCCCCCCATCCACCCCTCGCCGCCCGGGCCCCGCCGTATGCCCTCCCCTCCTGGCGGGCACCTCCCCCCTGACAATCTCCTGCCTCCCGGACCCCTGATCCCTCCCTGGGGTTTCCCGGACCTTACCCAAACCCTCCTCCTCACCCTCGCTCCACTCCAGAAGGACTAAAAGCCGCTCCCCCCCTCACCGCCCCCTTGGCCCTTCCCCCCAGAGCCCACACCCCTTGTCCACTGTGGCCCTCGCCGCCACCCCTCCGCCGCCGACCACCTGTCCCTCAGCCCCCACGGGGCCCTGGCCAGCCACCCCCCCATGTCCAGTGCTGCCCTAGCCTCCCACCTGGGACTCGCATCCTCATCCCCCCCGCTCCCCGATCACCCCCAACCTCTCTGCCACCCTCCCCGCCCTTGTGCATACTCTGCCGCGGTAAGAAACCCCCCGGCCCCATCGACCCCCCACAACTCCCACTCCACTGCCTACTACGGGCCCCCTGACCCCCCCAACTCAGTCTCAGTCCCTGTGGCCCTCCGCTTCAAACTGCCCCCTGGCCCCATAGACCCCCACGACACCCTCACCCACGCCTAACCCAGGCCCCCTAACCTCCCCCAGCTCATCATCCGCCCCTGTGGCCCCCGAGGCCCAGAGGCCTCGGCACTCTCATCGCGCTTATTGGCGCGTGCCTGCCCGCCCTTCCCTGTAACAAACTCCAGGGAGGGGCGCCGAGCAGCGCGACCCCCTTTCTTTTTCTTGTTGGCAGGGGCCGCTTTCACACTGCGGCCCCCTGCGCCTACCTTCTTCCCCTCCGGTCACTGGCCCCACCACGTGGCGGCGAGCAGGCAAGAACCGCCGCCACGCGCTCCGATGCACGCCACGCGATCCGCGGCGCCCTGCCTGCTGGGCCCTTCAGGAGGTCCATGCGTCCGGCTTCCGCGAGAAGCCGCATGGCCTTCTGTACCCGTGCGTCATCACTGTCAGTCATTTCCAAGCCGCTAAACTGCCAAAAACTTTCCCCTGCGCTAAATCTGCCCTCTCGGCTGCCGTGTCACCCTCCAAAATGGTGGCACGACAACCAAGACAGCCGCGCATAAACCCCCTCCCCAGCCCAAAAACCGCCCAATTGGGCACGCCCGTACCACCCGGCCCAAAAACCCCGGGGGAGCAAGCCTCCCTGGCGGTCGGCCGTCCCCCAAAGCCCCATTAGACAGATTTGATCTTGACAGAATCAAATCAAAGCCCTCTCTTTTGTTCATTCTCCATCTGATTCGTCCATGATATGTGGGGGGTGCTGCTGCACATCCCACACCCTTAGCCTTAGTATCACTGTACATCTTCCACAATACAGACTTTGTTCCAGACTTAACAGGTTCAACAAATATACAGTTGTTGCATTAAGCTGTTGACTCTTTGAACAGGCCAGATCTGCAAACATCAACAAACTGGATTACTCCTTATCAATTGTACTTGTGAATGACATTGAAAGGAGCTCAGACTTTGTTAGAACTTCTAAGTCTATCCCTGACCAGCCTCTCCACGACAAGTATGTTCCAAACCTAGGCTCATCACATCTGCAGAGGTATCACGTCCTGTGATTTTCACTTCTGAGCAGCAACAAGTCTAGCTGTGAGCAGCATTGTAGTGATAGTTTACCTAATGGGGAGCTAAGGGCTTAAACACCATTACTCCCCATGTAGCCCAAAAAGAAAACAAAGAATATTTGGACAGATTCCACGCTGTCACCACTTTCACTGCACTCTGAACCCCTCTCTGGGACCACCATATACGTTTAAAACCTATCAATAAATTCCCTAAGTATGATATTAGCTCAGATTATCCAGGTTGTGTGGCAAGATGCTGCATGAGAAAGGTTCATGAGAAAGAAAGATGAGGATCAATATAAAATCCGCAGGACTTTGTGTAGGAGAGGGAGGGGGAAAAAGCATTTAGCTTAGCCAAGACTCAATCGATTGATGCAGTTTTCCACAGTAAATTAGAATAAACTCAGTTATTGATGGTTTTGATTTGTGATAGTCAGTGGATATCCATGTATGGTCAATTTCCAAGCAATTTTTTGTTGTTTGGATATCCTCTGCAGATGACACTTTAGTTAGAGTTTTAATGTTATTTGCTTCATTATGGACAGGGATGTTGAGAGGAACTAAAAGTGTGATAAGAGTTCTCTGTAAGGGCCGAACATGCACAGAGATGAGAATAAAGCCTTCAGTAACAGTTTTAGGGATTCTAGCTGGGCATATTGTTGATCATGGAGAGGAAGGAGACAAGTCAGTGGAGGACAGTGCTGAGATGTCCATGCATGATGTGAGTGTTAAGTTGGATTTTATGCTCAATTGTGTTGAATGCCTCTGGGAGGTACAGAAGAGGACGGTAAAGGAGGAGCAAGGATGCAGGATCCTGTTTATATGTATTTTAAAGGATGAAGATGGTACAGGTCTATGTGGGCTTGTAGTTGTAACACTTGGGGGCATATTAGCAAGGGCGTTATCGCCGCTTTAGCGGCACTTTTTGCCGATAAAGCGGCGATATTTTTATCGCCCTATTAGCAAGCTGTCGCTAACAGCTGTTAGCGACAGCTTAATGGCGATAGCGGCCGTTTTGTTGCCGCTTTGCATGTCAGCGATAATTATCGCTAATGACATGCAAAGTAGGCGTTCCCAACTAAAAGCAACTGCAAACAGTCGCAAACACAACTTCCCCCTATTGGCAATGCCCGCGAAGCGATAAAAAAACTCGCGCTAACCGCAATTATCGCTGGAATTTAACACCTGCTAAAAACTTGACTTAACCTTAAAATCCACCTCCCATTGACAAGATGGTTAAGTCCTCACCTGCCTATTAGCGAGCTTTTCATTAGCGCAGTGAATTTATCGCTGGATTTCTCGCGCTATTGCTGGGTTTCGCCGCTATCGCTGGATTTGTTATCGCCTTGGAGATAAGCGTTGATAATAACGCGTTATCTCTGCGATGAAATCCAGCGATAAAAAAAACATTTTCGCAAATCCTTGGTAATATGCCCCTTAGTTTTATAGACTTTGCAGTGGATGTGAAAATATGACATGGGTTTGAAATTAGCCAGAACATCAGGGATAAGTATGGGTTTCTGTAGTAGAGGAAGATTTGGTCGATTGCCTGGGCAGAGAGGGTTGTGCCAGTTCTGAGTGAAGTGTTGGTAATATTCAGATAAGGGGAAATGGTAGCACCTAGAAAAGACCTGAAGATGAACAAACGGAGGGGCATATTAACAAGGGCCGGCGATAAATATCACAAAGCGCGCTTAGCGCTTGCATATTTATCGCCGGCTATCTCTGGAATTTACCGCCAGGTTAGCGCGTTATCAACAACGCGGTTCGCCGAGGCGATAAAAATTCCAGAGATAGTGTGGATATCGCCGTTTTCCATGGTGGAAAACGGCGATATCCTAGATGATAGGGCCTGTGGTCTTAGCCACAGAATCCACCCCCATGTTAAGTATGCCTTAGTCAGGAATTTAACAGACGTTAAATTACTGCGTTAAGTCATACTTAACGCGATTTAAAAATCGCTACCCTTCCTTGTTAATATCGCGAAGCTGCCTTCGCGATATTTTCCCTGGTTGGTTTCACAGCCACGCCTACTTTGCATCTCATTAGCGATGCAAAGTTAGGCGTGCTGGAAGCGGGCGCTAAGTCAGCAAAACACGCGATAGCGTGTCTTTGCTGATAAGGCAATGAAATTATCGCCGCTTTTCGCCCGAAAACGGACGCAAAAGCGGCGATAATTTCATGGCGCCGCCTTGATAATATGCCCCGGAGAATTTTGTTATTTTAAAACATGTCTGTGAGAGGGTGTAGAATGTTACTCAGATCAGTCATGAAGAGGGAATGGAAGGTGCTCCAGGAGGTGATATAAGGAAGTGGTGGGGTAGTTGTGGGCTTGTTTATTAAGGGCACGGGTGTGATCAATGGTGTTGCATACGATTTCGATCTTTCCTGAGAATTTGTTTAAGTCAGGCACTTTCTTGAATTAGGAGTCATAGGTAGAGGCAGTCTTTTGCATCAATGTTTCTTTGACATTGACTAAAGCATTGGATTGGAATCAGCAATGATTCAGTTGTGATTTTATAATAAATAGCGTAATTTGTTGGATGCATTTTTACATAATGTGCAGATTTTATGGACAAGATGTCCACTGGTGATTTGCTTAAACAACAAGTGTCCTTGCTTTGCATAAACTGATCTTACATGTGGTAGGGGTTGTTACTATCTTATTGCGGGAATGAGGGTGAATGTCAATGAGAAAATGAGGAATGCATTAAGGGAGTCCAAGACACTGTCAAAAGAGTCAGAGGCATTGGGTGAAAATGACAGCTAATTATTCCACAGAAACACTTTTAATAGATCTGTAAAAGATCGATGAGAGTCTGGTTTGTCTTTTACTCTCATAAGTGGGAGTGGTGCGAGGATAGGATTGGGTGAAGTAATCAGTCCAGTGAGGGAGCTGGGTGAAAGGCAACTGATACAAGGAAAATCAGATAGTACAAGTGTTAGACCCCCCTCAGGGACCACAGGCACACATGGCATTGTGGGCCACAGCCATGATGATTAGGGTCAGCTCCCTCTGGTGTCCTGGGATCCATTCTACTATGGCTATGCAAACAGGGCCAAGTACATGGCTTCCACGCTTGAACCTCAGGGCAGTGAAGGTAAGCAGTCCAAGGCTTCTCAGGGTAGTAGTGTTGATACAGAGTCTCAGATCTCAACAGTCCATTAATGGACACAATAACTCGCTGTCTAGGTAAGGGCTTACCTTAGTAAAAAGAAAATACTTTATTGCGACATCAAAATGACATCCTATACAGTTCAATAGCGGTTCAGCTACAGGTTTTCATTATCCCACCCACAGGTTCCAGTTTATGGCCACTCCTCCCACACTGGCCTATTCTAATTCTAGAGTGTCCCCTAATATCATGATCTATGATCACTTATCAGGGATAAAGTCAAAGGTAAAAATTAGGCACAGGTGCAAGTTCACTAAGCAATTACCGTTTATGGTAATTTGTAAGAGAGTTTGATTAGTTTCTGCGCTGATGATCTCACACTGACAAATGTTAGCTTCCTAAGGGGAGGCTTCTCTTTATGTATTCAAGTTACATTCTCTCAGACCTTCCATCTCAAGACCGATGTTAGTTGCTCAGTGGAGATGTGGCTGTGTGTGGCACTGGATGGCACACTCATTGAGATCAAACCAAAGGTATCTTCCACAGCATCACAGGGCTGTGGGCAACTGCCTTGCACCTTGCCTTAAGAATCACTGGGAGAAACAGAGCAGCAAGCCTGGCCAGAAGATGACTGAAGGGTGAAGTCTCCACCTGGCTTACTTCAGCATTTCTGAAGTAGAAATCAAAGACAGGCAAAGGAACATGGCGTGTCTAGAAACTTTCTCACCTCTAGCAACATAATCGTGGGGCATATTAGCAAGGAAGTGGCGGAGAGAGGCGTTAGCCTTCTTGGCTTAACGCCTCTCTCCGCCACTTCGGAAACGCGAGGCTGCACCATATTATCAAAGGATATGGTGCAGCCTCGCGTTTCCCCCTGCGATGGCGCTAAGTTTTACAACTTAGCGCCAACACAGGCACCCTTGCACCAGAGTGCAAGGGTGTCTGCCAGCAGGGAGGTTTGTTTATGTACAGGAAGGTGTCCCTTCCTGCACATAAACAAACCTAAAATGCCAGCTTGTAACTTACGTGTGTGCTGCTTCATGCAGCACACATGTAAGTTACAAAATGGCATTTAAAAAAAAGGTTTATGTACAGAAAGGGACACCTTCCTGTACATAAAGAAACCATGGTATTTTGCTTTTTCCATGTGTGCTGCACAAGGCAGCACACATGGAAAAAGCAAAAAAGAGGAGAAATAAAGCATTTCTCCTCTTTTCGCCATCTTAAGACCAGGATTTTCCAGGTCTTAAGTTCGGCGCTGCCACCTATTATCGCCACCCTTGATAATATGTGGCAGCGTCGAATTCAATGGGTGTTGCGGTGGAACACCCACCGCAACACCCATTGCACGCCCCTTTCACGCTAAATTTAGCATGAAAGGGGCACTATTATCAAGGCAGTGTTCAGCCACTTAACGTGGCTTTAAGCCACGTTAAGTGGCTTAACGCTGCCTTGATAATAGGGAGCTGACCCTATCGCCACCACAACGTCACAAAAAGTGACGTTGTGGTGGCGATAGGGGCTTGATAATATGCCCCCTTGTGCCTTATCCCATGTCTGCTACCATCAATCAAATGGCATGACTAATCAGCAATCCTCTGTCAAAAGGTTCCTCACAGAATATCCAAGGTTATCCCTGTCTCTATCGTCCCTCACTTCAGTGTCTGAGACTCCACCCTCCATCATCAAGAATATAGATAAAAAATGTAAACTGGCTGTAGAAGCTGTATCTACCCTCCATCAAGTGCACTCTAAAATGTGGCAACCCAAAATGGTCCCAACAACCACCACGCAGGAAGTCTTGTTACCACACACATGCCTCACATCCATGAAACATACATGCACTCGGTGCGCACACGGAATGCCAGTGCAAGGGTGAAGCAGAAAATCACACAAGTGGTACTGGTGTGCCATACTCTTCCCTGATATAGAAAAAAGGTCTACTCAGGACTATTAATTCTCAAAAATTGGTAAGCTGCCAAAACTGCTTTATATTAACTATTCAGGACATGGACAGTAGTCCTATGTCGATAAAAGAATACATGCATGGTGGACTCCTCAAGTCACAAAACAGGTTGTGGACTTTGGCTTTACCATAGACAGGCCTAGGCCTCAGCACACAAGTGAGATTAGCATGTTAGGTAGTAGGCCAACAAACATTCAGGATACCAGTTTCACATACAATCAAGTTAATCAGGGCAGGGGTGCACACCAGTTTACCATGCAGGGGGGATTGCCATCCCAAAAATTAGCCAATCCCAGACTACACTACTTGGAATCTTATTTCACTCTTGGAGAAGTCGAGTTGTTGGTTTGACCAAACTAGTGGGAAGGCTTATCTGCATTCCCATGCTGAATTCCGATTCCACAGTGAAATCTAGACCTTGCACTAAAATAAACCATCTCAACTACTTGGGATTCTAAACTTTCTTTGCCATCAACCCCTTGAGTGGTTTGTAATATGTCTGGACGACAAACTTTAATCAATCAATCAATCAATCAATCAGGGGCTTGTATAGCGCCGCTTCTCACCCATGAGGGTCTCAAGGCTCGGGGGTGGAGTTAGCTGTTGGTACTTCTGGGTGTAGGATCATTCGAAGAGCCAGGTCTTGAGGTCCTTCTTGAATTGGGTTAGCGACGTGGATTGCCTGAGGTGGAGCTGCAGGGTGTTCCAGGTCTTGGTGGCAAGGTAGGAGAAGGGTCTTCTTCCGGTTCTGGTTTAGTGGATCCTGGGGACGGACGCAAGGGTGAGTTGGGCAGAACGGAGTTGTCTGGCTGGTATGTGGAATGCAAGGTGGTGGTTCAGGTATGCTGGTCCTTCATCGTGGAGAGCTTTAAAGGCATGTGTGAGGAGCTTGAAGATGGTTCTCTTGTTGACTGGGAGCCAGTGGAGTTGTCGGAGGTGTTGCGTGATGTGGCTGCGGTAGTGGATGTCGAGGACCAGTCTGGCTGTGGCATTTTTGACGTTCTGTAGTTTCTTGAGCTGTTTCTGGGTGACACCGGCATAGAGTGCGTTGCCGTAGTCGAGTCTGCAGGTGATGAGTATGTGTGTGAGCGTCTTTCTGGAGTCTTTGGGGATCCATCTGAATGTCTTTCGAAGCAGGCGGAGTGTGTGGAAGCAGGCTGTGGAAACTGCATTGATTTGGCAGTTCATTGTGAGTGATGGGTCCAGTATGATGTCGAGGTTGCATGCATAGTCCGTCAGGGTGGGAGGGGATCCCAGAGCGGCTGGCCACCAAGAGTCGTCCCAAGCTTAAGGGGTGGGTTCCCAACAAGCAAGGCTGGAAACTGCTCAGGGCCCACACTGTCATGAAGCCTTACTTTTCAAAGGCAGCCAATTTCTGTTCCCTAGGAAGTAGTCTGCAACTGATGAAAGCCACTGGAGTTTGTCTGCCATTGTCATCAAATTGAGCCACTACTGCTCCCACTCCGTTGTATGAGACATCAGTCATTACAATAGAGGGATGACCATAGCCTGGTGCCTTCAACACAGTTGGATTCCATACCGCTCCCTTCAGGCCCTCGGAGGTCTTCTGACTTTCTGCAGTCTAAATCACTTTCTTAAAGTGCTTCTTGGATATCACGCCTTTTAAGTGTGCAACTATGGCCCCATAGTTGGCCAAAAAGTTCCTGTAATATCCTGTGAGAAGCTCTCAAGAATGGCTCTCACCTGGCTCTTTGTAGTGGGAAATTGCATAACACAAAATACCAGGAATTACAAGTAATGCAAAATTTCACACATTTTGCAAGTGTAATTATAATTTTTCACTGGTGTACTGATTTGTGGATATAGCCTTAAACTCAGCTTTGGTAAAGCAATGGTCCCGTGCCATCTTTATTTACGAAGTGCATATCCATTTAGCCATTGATAGTTGCTGATTTCAAATGTCATGTCTCATAGCAGATAAGTAGGTCACAGTTAATTGTTTTCCTAACAAGCAGAACTTAACTGGCGAGTAGTGGTTCTTTCTTGTTAGCAACGCCTTTGTGTTTCACTACCCTGTTGGAACTATAGGTCAAAGAGCTGGGGTGCAAAGTGAACACTGAGGGGCATATTCACAAGGAGCTATCGCCGAATTAATGGCACTTTATCGCAGCCAAAGTCGTGATAAATTTACCTCCCCATTCACAAGCCGGTGTTAACAGCCCACAGCACCAGTTTACCCGCGAGAGCAGCCGCAAAAAACATCGCCACAGAGGACCGGCGCAACTATCGCTAATGAGATGCAGAGTGGGCGTTCCCGTGCCAAAAGGCGCGACAACATCACACCTCAACATTCACAACGACCAGCCACATCGGTGATAAAAACACAAAACAGGCGATAAGGCGCGTAAGCACCAGGAAATCTACACCTGCTCAGACCTGGTGTAAAGTCGGACGGCAGCCTGCAAACCAAAAGGGAGCACAGCCCAGGGCTACATCGGAAGGGCAACAGATGCCATGGAGCCACCCATCATGCGGCCCGGACACCCAAGAGGGCCACAACACCCACCACCACCACTCCCAGGACCACCCCTCCCTGGCACCCCTCCCGACCAAAGACATGCCACATCAGCCACACCTAAACATGTACAAAATATTCTGCTTGATGCCGCACAATCAGAACTGGTGACATGCATGTGTCGTCACAGAAATGAGCAGCACACATTCACTTACGAAGCAACAAATGAAACTTTATTAAAATGAACAACAAAATGAAATGAAGACACATGGCCGCTCCCCTCGGGACAATACGTAGGTCACAGCCTGTAAGACACAAAACATGATGAGAAGGTGTGTCTTGCGCACATCAGAGGACAGAGAGAGAGCGAAGGAGAGAGAGAGAGAGAGAGAGGAAGAGAGGGAGGGAGGGAGAGAGAGAGAGAGAGAGAGAGAGAAGAGGAGAGAGAGAGGAAGAGAGAGAGAGAAGAGGAGAGAGAGAGGAAGAGAGGGAGAGAGAGAGAGGAAGAGAGGGAGAGAGAGAGAAGAGGAGAGAGAGAGGAAGAGAGGGAGAGAGAGAGAGAGAACGTGCCGCCCCTGCACACCCAGGCCACACTGCTCACTTGCTGCCACCGGTGTGTCTCCAACCACGTGCCGGTATGTATAGCAGTCACCGTCCCGTGGCGGGGTGCCTGTGCCGTCCGCGAGGCCCCGTGTGCCACTAACCCTGTGCAACCCCAGTCTGCCCCACGTGGTGTTAGGCCCGTGCCGTCCACAAGGCCTCGGATGCCACTAACCCTGTGCGCAACAACTCATGGGCCCTAATGGAGTGAGAACCGTGGAGCGTCCGTCATCCAGTCACCACCGGGAAGGGGAATATGATGTCGTCGGCCCCTTATGTTGGTGGAGTCACATGGCCTGTGACGCCTGTGCCGGATGGGTGTGGTGTGTGTGAAAACCTGCCCTCAGGGAGTGGCTGTGACATGCTGACAACTAGACCAGTGACCTGCACACCACCAGCGAGTACGGCTGCGACGGGTAGCAATGAGGGCCCCCCCTTGGGGCGTAAGCGGAGTGGTCTGGCCTGCCGTACGCCGGACCAGTGCAGGGCTTGCAACAATGACTCGTGGGATCTGGGCGTGGTCCAGTCCATGTCCGGACAAGGAAGTGACTGATGCGTGTGAACCTGTTGTAGTGTTCAGGGGACCCGGTACACAAAATGCAATGTCGCACCCTCTGACTGGCATCCCACAGGATGAACATCATTGACGCATGGGAAGGCACTGTCCCCACATTCATCCACACATCCATACATGAATGACGTAAGACATTACACAGCAGTGCGTCACTGGATGTTTATTTGCACATCCAGTGCAGTCATCCAGCTGGAGCGGTACAGGGCAATACCGAGCACACTATACAATATGGGCCCGTGGAGGGCCAGCCAGTGTACATCCGGGGATGACCTGTACTGCGGGAGGGGAAGGGTACAGTCCGCAGTCTGTCCGCCGTGTCAATGGTCGTCAAACAGGATGTGGCAGTCCATGTCGCTGTCCAAGGTGAGTGCATCGGAGTGTATCGGGGTCAGTGGTAGGTCTTGAGGCCATGTGCGGCACCAAGCAGAAACAGGCAAGGTGGTGGAAATGAATGCTAGTACCTCCTTCTGATCTCAATCCCATCCACGTCCTCGTCCCCGGATGTGTGCTCTGCCCCACCTGTGGGTGTTGCAGTACCGGCTGCGGCACTGTGTGCCACTGACACATCAGGGGTCGGAGGAGGATTGTCGGCCGCTCTGTGTGGCAGTGACACATCAGGTGCCGGAGTGGATACGCCTGCCGCACTGGGAGGCACTGACACACCAGGGGGTGGAGATGTGGATGGTGTGGGGGCAGCAGCATTCATCATCGCCACGCTTTGTGGCAGCAATGCCATGATGAAGACATGCAGGGCCTGGTAGATCCCAGCTACATTTCGCTGATGTACAGCGGTGGCTGCCATCCTTTCCGCCTCCATCCGCACCATGTCCTCCATGAGCCTCTGCATGTGTACCAGCTCACGGCTGGCATCGCTGGGGCCACTGAGTGGACAGGTATTCCTCCCTCCGCGTCATGACTCCAGCGATGTCAGTCAGGGCTCGTTGGAGACCATGGGGCGGACATAGACACCCAAGGATGGCGTCCAGTTTGATAGCCATGAGGTCAAACCCCACCTGCACTTGCTCGGCCGTCTCCCTCTGGCCCTCCAGCACACGGCGTTGGAAGGCCATTTGTTGTTCCTGGGGGTCTTGGGAGAGTGCCGGGGCTGTGGGGGCCTCCTGCTGGGTGGTGGGTGGGGTCTCATCGATGTAGCTGGGCTGCCCTGATCCTGGAGGTGGCTGGCGGATGAGGTCAATGATGTCTTGGATGGTTTGGGTGTCGATGCTGGTGTTGTCCTCCTCCTCGTCATCAGTGAAGAGTGGCTGTGACTGCTCTGCAGGAGGTGTTGACGATGCCCCTGCGATGTGAAGGGGAGATGGTGTATTACAATGTGTCCACATGTATGTAGCCGCATGGTACAGGTTGACATTCAGACAGCATGGCATTGTACATTGTGACAGTCTGTGGGTCTGGGCGAGGACCCAGGGTCATTGTGGGTGTGCACTGTGCCCTGCTTGCTTGTGCATGTGTGCCATTGTGGCCATCTCCCCCTTTCCCCCCAGTACCTGGTGGTCACTCACCCTGTTACGGTTGTGTTGTGTCCTGTCGAGCAGTGTCCGGTCCCACGACTCCGGCCACAGTATCCATACTGATGACTGTCGACACCAGCTCCTCCATGTCATCCAGCTCCAGCTGTGGCGCTGGGCCCCCACCTCCGGTCTGCGTTGCTGCCTTCTGGTTGGCGCTGAGTTTCTCCTTGGTCTTCCGCTTGATGTCATTCCATCGGCTCTTGACCTCGTCCATTGTCCGGTTGTGCTCTCCGACGGCATTCACCTTGTCGACGGTGTCCCGCCATATTCCATTTTTGGTGCCCAATGACACGTTGGAGGTGACGAAGAGTTGTTGCTGGTGTTCCATCACCTCCGTGACTATGATCCTGTTCGCCTGCGGACTGAACTTGGTCTTCCTGGTCTTCTTGTCCTTGCCCTTCCCTGTCCCCGAGGTCCCAAGCTGGTCGTCCGGGGTGCTTGTGGGGTTGCGCTCGTCCTCTGTGCCTGCTCCGGCTGCCTCCATGATGCTTGGGTGTTGGTCAGTTTGTGTGTGGATGTTTTTTATACTTTTATGGTGATTTTTGACGCCTGCCAGGTGTGTGTTGAAGGCCTGGCGCTGCTTGTCGCAGATTTTCTCATCGCGCTTTGGCCCATCGCGTGTTTTTTGGTGTTGTGGTTTGTGTTTTTATCTCCATCGTGGTGGTTGTATCGCAGACATTGTCCGCGGTTTCGGCAGACTATCGCATGCTACCGCCTTGCTGTGAATTCCACGTTGACACGGGGTTATTTTCCCGCGCTAGGCTGCGATATTGAAAGTTGCGTTACGCTACCCTTGCGGTAGTTATCACACGTTCTTGTGAATATACCCCTTAATTTGCTAAAAGAGACATGACTCCTCCCCCAAACTCCCATTGGTTGCTATTAACTTCACGTTGCATGGTGAAAACTGTAATTTGAACTCATACACCATGCTGTTCTATGATCAGCAAATCATGGTTTTGCTCCGAAAAATCGCCCTGTTGCTGCTAGTAGTCAGGTCTGCACTAAGCATGTGTATTAGTTTATCAGCTTCCGGTACAAAAAATGTATTTGTATTGGAAACTAATGCAGGTTTCTATGTCTTATGTATATCTTTCTTGAGTCGGTCCTACATTTCCAGTTTCATGATGGCTTTTTGCTTTTCGGTAAAGGTGTCTCAGCAGCTCAAAAAAGCAGATTTAACTTAGAGTCCCTGTGCGAAGTTTTGTTTTTGAACATAGTCGCTAGCAAGCAACTGTGCAATATATACCGCTTGCTATATGACTGGATAGTTGGCTTGGTACAAATACACAGTGTTTTCTCAGATTTAATAACTGGCTTTAGAGAGCAACACGAGAGACCAGCATTGGAAACAATACTGTGAATACCATCCCGGGCGCTTAGCTTATTGCAATTTCTATTCTTCGCTAAATAAATAAAATCCTTTTCTAAGATCTGAGTCAGAGGCCGCCAGGGCCTAGAGCTTAGACTCTGCAGACACCAATTCTAGGAAATGGTCAGTTTGTTTAGGTGGGTTTTATTGTGAGCTGGTGTTCTTAGTCCATTTATTATTTGCTGAAGGCCCAGTTTGTCGATTCTAACATCTTGTGGGTATTCTGTGTACACGATTAACAAATTAGAAGGCCCTCCCAAAACGTCTGTAAACATAGCATAAATAGCCCCCATAATATCTCACCACCCTGGGAAATCTACTCCGTGCAGCATACGTGTACAGTATAGGGCTCCCTGGACAGGAGAGATTCCCCAATAAGTGGGACTGGTGTATACTGAAAAGGCTAGGAGCAGCTATTTTGAAGGAAATCATAGACAATCAGTGCCACTGCAAGTAGGTCTTGCCTTTTTATAAGAGAAAGTGTTTTATCATTGCTTGGCAGGGTTTGTATGTGTGTCGGTGTGAGGAGAGGTGAGCGGATGAATGTGAAAATGGCAGCCGCGGCCGCTGCAGGTAAGAGCGGTGGGGCGGGGGGGTGTTCGAGAAACGACCACGAAGGGAAAGTTAATTATTTATTTACTTTTCCCTTGTGGTCGTCTTACCTGCAGCGGCAGCGGCTGGAAAATGGGTCAAGTGTGAGTGACAGAATGGATGGATGAGTAAGAGGATGAATGGATTAATAGGTGAGAGGTTCATGAATTGAATGACTAGCAGTGTAAATGGGTGAGGGCATAAATAGATGATGGGGCCAAAGAACACTGTGTGGATGCAGGGCAAGTGTGTGTTTAAACTGTTTATGTGGCAGTGTATGGGGTAGGGGCTGTATGTGGAGGGATTGAAACAGTGTGGGGAAGGGCATGTCGAAATATATGCAGCAGAAGAGGAAAATGTAGAGGCAAGTTCTCCTGGTGCTCCTGCCTGTCACTCTCCACAACACATTAAGCGATTAACAGTTAATAAAAATTGCACCCCACATTATGATGACCCTCCTTACTGATGCTTCAGGGAAATGAGTGTATGTAGGCACACCTCAGTTGGGCCTGAATGACAGTTACCGTCATCAAATGTCTGATAATGTAGACTGGTCAGATCAACGTGTGAATTATGCTTGCAGAATACAATGGTTGAAGGGGGGTTACGTTTTGCCCCCTCTTTTGCTCATAAAGGTTCCATTATAGAACTAAATCTGTGTCTAACCTGATCTAAAAAAGGCAGAAGGCTGGTGGCAACAATCTTCTTCAATATTCATTCCAGCCTGTGAAGCTCTGAAGATAGCATTCATTTATGGCTGCACTGGAGAGTCAAGCAGAAGAAACTCCCAAAGCAGATCAACCCACCCTTCAAATGAACAAAGGTCAAAAGGAAAGCAGGATGGAGAGGAATAATAAGTACAACACAACACTGTTGTGTAGTTCCTATAAACCTATATAGGATCTGCGCGTTTAGACAACATATACTGAAGAATTGGAGTCAGACTTATTCTGGGCACCCCTATCGGATATGTTAGTCTGTATACCAGCTAGCTCACAGTGCCACTAGAAACTCCTCTTACCAAGAAGAGAATAGTTCTTGGCAACTATCGAACATGACAACCCTGATCCCTCAGGATCTTGGAAACAGTGCACCTTTCGCTCAGTCACTCGTGCTCACTTTGTCTCAGAGAGATACACAGAATAAACGGTGGGGACATTTCTCAATAAGTATTTATTGAGACGCGTCATTTTAGTGTAAAATAGGTGTGCTGAAACAACCATTAGACAGTAACAGATATAAATGATTGTAAGCACTAACAGAGTAAAAGGATGGTAGATTTCTTCTATCGTGCTAAAACAATGAATACAGGCAAGTATATAAAATACATGACAGTAAAATGCGTACTCCTACGATGCGTCCCTAACTAGATGTACCTGATTGTAACTAGCATGTATGTCGGTGTAAAGCCAATAATCCCTCTAGGATAAAGTCAACCTCATTACCTGAAGTGAGAGACTGTGGGACCCCGTCTTGGTCTCGAGATGGACACCCTGCAAGGGATGTCAGACCACTGCAAGCTGGAGTGTATGCGTGCAGGAGCCTCAGCGTCTCGCATCAGTGTGTTGGCATGGAAGTCCGTTTCTCCTCTCTCTATCTCAGCAAGAGATGATGTATATATACCCAAAGAGGTACCCCCTTGGGGATATACCTTGCTGTGTCATGTCGGACTGGGATGACGGAAGGAATGATCCTTATAAATAGTTATTATGCAGGAGATGGTCGGCCTGCTGTCCTGCTGTGATTCCAACAATCCTCATGCATAATGAATGAGGCTTAAGCTTTTCGGAGAAAACCCCATGTCATCCTTGGACATTACCGTAACTAGATAAAAGGTCAGTACTAAGAACCGTTATGCAGTGTAATGGTAGGGGAGAATATAGGTGAAAGGTTAGGTGATTACCTGAGCCTATATTGGGGTACCTATATGGAACTTAACACCCACTCCTCATCCGACTGGACGACATACAAAAAATTCTATGTACAGCTAAACGTGGTACGCAACTATTAATAAGTTCATTAAAAATAGTACTTAAAAATGAAGAATTTATAAAAAAATTCTAAAAAGAAAAATAGTGCATGTTATAAAAGTCTGTACTAAATAAGTTCGTAAATATAGTCCGAACACTGAGAGGCTGATAGCCATGCAGTTTAGACAAAGTGTCTTGTGTAAAATTCCAAATTTAGTTATTTTTGAAAAAGGCCTAATTTTCCCAACACACGATGAGCCAAATGTTTATGTGTCCTGGCTGGGAGACGCAACAACGCTGTTGCCTGCAATTTCAGACGACGGTCCCTGCAAAACCTTGCAGATCAGGTCAATCGAGCACAGATGTTCCTCTGTATTCACCACAGCCGGTGCTGGGGATGTCTGAGTGTCATCCAAGGCCTGAGTAGTTGTTGAGGAGCCGGTATCCTTTCCGACAGGAGCTGAAACATCCTGTGGTGGCTCTAAGAATGCAGACGTCAACATTGGAATACGCTAGGACACTGCAGAACATGGACCGTTATCGGGTCCAGTAAAGCATCAATGTCCGGTAGCGCAATTGTTGGAAGTGTTAGACAGAGATCCAACATGCATTCTTATCCGCAGAACAGGCATCGGAGGACAGGCAGAATACAGTCGATCCACACTGGTCTAAATGACAAGAACCAAGACTTGCTCAGTTCTCGAAGACGAGGTGCGCCCAGATGGATTACCATGCGATCACAGTTTCAGCGCTCCAAGAGCGTGCATTCCATCTCCTTCGTGACTGGGACGTCCATTGCGTAGCAGAAAAAGGACAATCAGGATACCTGCTATTAAAAGCAAGATCAGCGGAAACCCTCCAAAAATGCTTCAGAATACGGAGTGCATAAAGTTGGGAACAACTCCGAGTACTGTCTGAAAGGTGCTTAACAGTGCAGAACCTATGGCCTTAAATAGGTGGACAATAGCCATCGTATCAGACATGTTAAAGATACGTTGTACCATTTCTGTGAAATGGAAAGGGCATATTGTTTGTATCAGTGCCTGTATCTCAGCCGAGGACCTTGCAACCTGACGATCATAAGTTTCTCGTGCGGAGGTTAAGGGCACGGTTTGCTGTAAAAGCATGGCTTTCATTCTGCTCAGAGTATCAAACCATATAAAGGAAACATTAAACGAAGGCCATAACGGCACCTCCCTGATTGTGTGGGTCGGTGGAAACAATACTTGCATACAGCAAGTAACCCTGGAGCTTACAGTGACAAGATATGCAATGCCCGGGAGCATCCCACAACAACCTTGATCATTCAGCATCAAGTAACTCCCATTTGAAAGTAACTCGAACACCGGATTAATCATGGCAGCTGGGAAACCTTTCAAGTGACAGGATAACTTAGCAACTGAACCATTACAGGCCCCATGAAGCATTATATCCTGTCATATGAGAGATCCACTTAAGGAATTCTCGCAGAAACTGGAAAGTCGTGACCGGTAGTGTTATATGGCCATGGATTAACCATTCTGTGGATGGTGACTCTGCCATGGTAAAAGGTAATTTGTCCAGTTTTTCAATACGCAGCATTGTATATTCTGCCCCCCTTTGTGCCATTTTTATCTGCTTTTCAGTTAGATTGTATGCAGAAAAGAGTGACGTACTGTTGATAGATCGCCATGGCATATAACCAGCGCGCAATGATTGCAGCATCCTGCTTAATAGCCAGTAGCGGTCGGTGGTGTGAGTGCACCCGGGCGCTGACGTGGGGCGGGGGAGGGACAGGGTGGGGGGTAGTAAACTACGGATTACGGCCGATTACTTGTAAGTACACATATAAATAAATAAAAACGAATTTCGTTGCGCGCGCTGCATCGCATTTGGCGATGCAGCGCGAGAAACGAAATTCGTTTTATTTATTTATATGTGTACTTACCTGTAATAGGCCGTAATCCGTAGTGTACTCCCCACCCTGCCCCTCCCCCGCCCTACGTCAGTGCCCGGCGGCACTCCCACCACCGACCGCTACTGTTAATAGCATAATAGAATAGGGAGAGGGGTTGGCCTAACGGCTAAGGCGGTCAACCTCGAATCTGGGGAACTGGGTTCGAGTCTCGGCAACGACGCTGAACATCCTGTGGTTCTGGGCAAATCACTTAATCTCCCAGTGCCTAACAAAAAATTAATGTGTCCTCATGTAACGCAACTGGTGCTATGTAAAGCGCTCTGATACCCGATACCTTCGGGTCAAGTTCATGCTATATAAAACTCTGTAAAAAAAAAAAAGCATGGACAAGTCCTGTTCTAGTGCATCTATAGCAGAAGATACAATGTTGCCCAGTGAATAAATCCTGGATGTTAATGTAGTCAGACCGTTGTCAACTACTGCTAACGCCTTATCTAGGTTAATCTTTTCTATTTCACGAAGTCTCTCCGCAGCTTCTTGTTGAGAGATTTTCCATATTTCATTATAGACAGCATAATAGAAATGTTCCTGACGTGGCTTTTGGGGACCTAGTAAAAAATCCCTTAAATCCACCTCATCTGAGAGTAAGGATAAGTGTTGTTTCACCTGGGAGAGTGTCGAGGTTTTTAGCCAACCGAGGCACAACTTCCCAACACTGTATGATGTCACTACCCCCGGATGTTCTCTTTGTACATATTGTGGGTCTGGCCTATGGATACTAAACCCTTCGGTTGTACCCCTGAATCTTAATTGACATCTGTTTGTGTCTGTGGGCCAAACTAACCACCCCTTCCAATTGGGGTCTAATGTATTATACTGCATGATGTCATCTATTGTATCCCCTCCACGTGATGTAAAATTGATGTGTGAAGGTATGGTAAACCGTGGTGTGTTCAAATCCTTGTTCTTGGCTAGTCCAAGACAGGAAGTCTGTTGCACAGTTTCATTCAGAAATATAATTTGTTGCGGAATGAGGCACGCTCTAAATAGTGCTTCTGTTCCCTGAACTTGCCATTCTTTAGAACCCCAGACTGATTTTGTGTTTATAGTGTCCTTCCATAAGTCGAAACCCTGTTCAGACAGTTGGGCAATAAAGGATGCAGAATAAATCTGTTTGGTGTTAGTCAGCATATTTTTCTATGCAGTTGTAGGCGCAACCTTATAGTAATATGAGGTCGGGTCAGAAGTGTTAAACCCTGAAAAATATGAAAATTTCTGTGCAAAAGTTTTCGAACTAACTTTCGGCGGTGTTGGGGAATGCTCCCATTGGTGGTATGTGAAAAAATTACATGGGATACTAGATTTGTGTAAAAAGTGATGACCATAATGGTGGTAACAGTACATACTATCAAAGTCAGATGTGTCTTGTAACATTTCATTGCTTGAAAATGCAGCAGATTTTTCTAAATCAGACAACATATTATTGACAGTTTCAAAATCCCAATCATCAGATAATGCACTTGAGGTAATGATATCATTTAGAGAAATTTTAAATAAATGTGGAATCTTTAAGAGTTCAGTGGGACCAAATACATCATAATCAACTTTGTCCCAGACTATACCATCAGGAATTGGAACAACTGTAATGTTCACGGAAAACAAGTCTCTTTATTCACGATGAGATGATGTATGAAGTTTTAGGACCAAGTTCGCATTTGATACTGCGGAGCGTTCTGGGAGATATTTTCCATTTATCAGTAAGCAAAAAACGGTTACCAGGCAAATCCAGATCAGAAAAAACAATATTGCAGATATTATCCAGAGCTGGAGCCAAGGTGATACCAAGAATGGGCCCGATTCACAAAAGTAATCTGAGACAAAATCCTAACTTTACGACTTTCGGTATTCACAGAAGGCATTTAGGAGTACTAAAGTTAGGATTTTGCCTCAGTTAAACTTAAGTTTGTCTTAAGTTTAACTTAAGACCAAAACCTAAGATTGACTGAGACAAAATCCTAACTTTAGTACTCCTAAATGCCTTATGTGAATACCGAAAGTCGTAAAGTTAGGATTTTGTCTCAGATTATTTTTGTGAATCGGGCCCTACGTCTTTTTTTTTAGAAAAGTGTAAAATTCACGCACTTGTTGCTTACGGGAAACTGGAGCTGGCGTTGTCGCAGGTTCAATGGGATCAAGAGAGAAGGTATCAAAATCGATGAAGTAGCCAGATGCAGTTCGATCAATCTTTGGTAGCTAGGCAGGTTGTGTAGAACCAGCAAGTGTCTCTTGTCGAGGCATATTGATGTAGACGTCGATGTTTGTCCGAATTGATATTTGTCTTTCATCTGTTTCTTGAAGTTCTGTTTCCAGAGGAATGAGTTCCATTTCATTGTTGGAAATTCCATCACTTCGAATTGGTGACTCTTCGAATATTATGAGTCTTCTGTCTGTACTTCCTTAATGGTAGCGAGAGGGAAGCGTCGGCTACCAAGGAGCCCACGAAGACTACTATTCAGTATCGGCCACATAGTGTGGTTTGATCAGATCAATGGAGATAAATCTCTTTCCTTTTTTTCCGGAAAGGGGCGGAAGAAGTACTGTTCTTGTTCCTTCGACAGCCAGGACAGGAACAGGCTTTCTGCATGATGGCCTGAATTCTTTTTTGTCCTCGATCTTTTCTCTGACCAGATCTCCGACTGTTGGGATCCAGACAGGTCTTGCCGTGACTGATTTGACTTCCCCAGTGGCGGTGCGCTTGACCTGCACGTTGCTTAGTAGTGCTCGGGATTCATTTAGATCCTGTAAAACAGCCAAAAGTTTATTGATGTCAAATGGTTTTTCGTCCACCACTGTGCCTTCTCAATCGAGATCAGGTACCCACATTCTCGTCCCAAATAGGACCTCATACGGAGTGACACCCCCTAGAGAACTTCTTGGCATATTGTTGAGGGCACGCTGTAACCCATATAGGTGATTCACCCAACTACCACCCAAACCTAATACTCTCGCTGTTAAAGACTGCTTTAAGTCCCGGTTTTTCCTCTCCACGACCAAATTTCCCTCGGGATGGTATGGAGAGGAGTACCGCAATGCTACACCCAAACCTTCCATGGCTTCCCTGTAAGCCTGAGAGCTAAACGCGGGGCCACAGTCAGAATGTAATGTATACGCAGCGTATATCCCTATAAAGACTCGCAAATCTTTTATAACAGTTCGAGAATCAGCCGAGCGCTGAGTCCATACCCATAGGAATCTCAAGCATGAATCCACTGCCACCAAGATATACTTGTAAGCCCCAACCGATTGTAAGGGGCCGCAGTGGTCCAGATAGACACACGCTAGTGGTCTATCCGATATTAGTAAAGGTGTCTGCGCTGGACGCGCCACAGTGGAACACTTCATCTGCTGACAGATGTCGCACTTTAAGACAACATTCTTCATCTGTTTTGTTAAACCAGGCCACCAATAGCGCTGTTTTAATAATGAAACTGTCACAGTAATCCCTGTGTGTGCAGAACCTAGACCCTTGTGTGCAGCTAGTATTAAACCCAATCTGCGATCCTTGTTTGGTATTACTCTATCCCCCACTCCTGGAATCTGAGCATATGGAATGTTGTTTGCTTCTAACTTGTAGGAGTACTTGAGTAGGAAACCTTTTGGTAAGGCTGTGCTGTTTTTGCAGGAAGCAACGACAGCTACCATTATCTGTCCGTCAATTCTCGTTTCTGAACGAGTGATTGCAGCTACGGCAGCAGTACGTACTACCCCCTTTGTGGCTTCATCAGCCAATGAATTCCCTTCAACGTGAACGCCATCACGTTGACGACTCAACGTGTGATTCACATGAACTCTTGGTAGTTCATTTTTCAACTCAGCTACCTGTTCCCATAGCATTTTATGCTTAATTGTGCAACCTTTAGAGTCTCAAAACCCGTTCTGACCCCAGTAGTGAAGATATTCGTTGTATGACTGGAGAGAGTAAAATCAATCGCACACTATGAGTGTGGGGAATTCCTGATCCGTATTTATTAGTGCCAGTAATAGGGCTTTTAATTCTGCCAGCTGAGCCGTGCAGTCTCCTAGAGACTGTGTCTTCGTATCGCTGGGATGGAACTTGCCATCCCGCATACAACCTTTTACAATCGCACAAGCGGCGCTGTATTGCTGTTTACTTCCTATGGCCGGCTGAGCAGATCCGTCAGTGTAAATAATGTATTTATACTGATCTAGAGGCATTATTTCATTTGGGAGAGGATATTCTTGTTCATATTGCAGGAATGCTTGTGTTTTCAGCCTTGGGTCATATCTGTATTCTACATCTGTTGCAGTGAGAGAATTAGTCCATTGTATCCATCTTGGATGTAAGGCTTTAGCATTTGGAACGCTAGCCTTTGTAGCAGTCTCTAAGGCTGGTACTGGAGTTACGACAATTATTCGTTTCCCCTGAGCCAGTGCTCTTTCTCTTACTACAGCGGTCTGAACTGCTGTCAGTATTTTTTCTTTAGAAGCAAAGCGCATTTCAGCGTTAGTGTACAAATGTGATTTGTAAGCTATGGGTACTGTTTCGCCTTCATTGAAGGTTAGGTAAGTATACCCAGATTGACCCGCTACAATGCGGATCACTAGATTGCGTACGTTTACGCGTGTCTGCAAGTGTTTTGAAGCTATCATGTCAGCTTGTAGGGAACGAAGGATATCTGTGTGTTCCTGTGTCCAATGCCTAACTGAGAAATCAGGTCTTATTAAGTCGTAGAAAGGTTTTACTCTTTCTGCGTAATCCAAAATGTATGTTCTGCCAAAGTTTAAAAATCCCAATATGGATTGTAAGTTCTTCAAAGATTTAGGAGGTTGGAGCAGCGCACACTTATCTGAAAAGTTAGCTGCCACGTTTTTTCCTTCACTCGATAACTCATATCCTAAAAATAGGACATTGAGGTGGGATATTTTTGATTTTTTAAAGTTGAATTTGTAGCCTTCAGAGGTAAATCCCAAAATTATGGTGCTCACCCTGGACAAGTGATCCTCTAAATCATCATCCGTCAGATAAATATCATCTACATAGGACAATGCCTCTTCATCGAAATTCTGAAGTAATTCTGTTACCCTAGCGCTGAACAACCTGGGGCTATTCTTATACCCTTGGGGGAGTCAGCAAAATTGACGCTGGGAACCTAGCGCTGAGAATGCTGTTAAGTACCTGCTTTCAGGTGCTATATTTTGGCAGAAAAATCCATTTGAGATATCCAGTGTTGGTTTGTATTTTTTCCGCACAATGTTATTCATTATGCGGCACTATGTGCATTCTGTACTGCAAATGTTTTTGTGCATGTGTTTAGATGTCTGTAATCTAAGACTAGACAATATGAATTGTCGGGTTTCATTACGGGAAACAAAGGATTATTCATAGGAGAGATGCAAGTTTCAATTACACCCTGGTATTCAAGTTGATCTAAGATCTCCCTGACCTGTTTTTTTGCTTCTTGTTTTATTGGGTACTGTCTCTGGGGAGTTGGACTAGTTTTTACTGGGATGGTGTGGTGACTCAGCATCCCACCCAACATGGTTGCGATAAAGTGCTGGAGCAAGGGCTACCGCCCACTCCCGCGCGTATATGTGTTTTAAGTATATTGGAACGTAGTCGGTAAAGGATGGTAAAATTACCGTTTATTCCTTTGGCTAATCCATAACAATTTCAGGTGGCCAATCTTGTTCAGCTAAAAGTATGTCATAGCCAAAAGTCAAGTTCTCCCAAAAGAGACCTTTAACCCCTTCGCTGCTAGGCCTTTTCCCCTCCTGTGCTAAGCCTTTTTTTGGCTATTTGGGGTAGTGCGCGCTTAGGCCCCTGTAACTTTTTGACCACATAAGGTATCCATGCCAAATTTGCGTCCTTTTTTCTAACATCATGGGGATTGTAAAGGTACCCAGGGTTTGTGGATTCCCCTGGAGGGGACCCAGAAATTAGTCAAAATACAGCTAAATTTTGTTTTTTTTTGGAAAAATGCGAAAAAAGGGCTACAGATGAAAGCGTCTTGATTTTTCCCTGCAAATGGCATCAAAAAGGGGTTGTGGGGATGAAATCACCATCTTCCCAGCTTTCAGGGACAAGCAGACTTTTGTCAGAAAACCAACTTTTTTACACAGTTTTGGCATTTTTCTGGGACATAGCCTATTTTTGCTATTTTTTGTGCTTTCAACCTCCTTCCAGTTAATGGTAGAAATGGGTATGAAACCAATAATGGATCCTGGAAAGCCATACATTTATGAAAAGTAGACAAAATTCTGAATTCAGCAAGGGGTCATTTGTGTAGATCCTTAAAGTTTTCCTTATAGAAACTAACAGTTAAATAAAGGAAAAATTGAAAATTAGTTGAAAAAAACAGCCATTTGTGTCATCGTTTTCACCTGTAACTTCTTCTAATTATGACAGCTATTTGAAGGCAATATACCGTTATATCCGCTGGACCTTTCTGGTTGTGGGGATATATAGGACTTGTAGGTTCACCAAGAACCCGACGAACCCAGAGCCAATAATTGAGCAACATCTTGCAATGATTTTTTTTAAGTACCGGGTATATAGCAATTATTTTGGGAAAATGTATACATGGAAAAATTGTTATGAAAGACACCTATGTATTTCTGAAATGGGAACAAAATGTAGATTTTAGAAACAGTAGATATTTGCACATTTCCGAAATTGGGAGTACCCATACTAGCATGAGAATTATAGGTCATTTTTCAAAATGACTTATTTTTTACACATTGTCTTTCATTTGGAAGGCAGAAATGCATCGAAAGTCAATAGGTAATAACAGTTGCTGTACAATTCTGTGTTACCCTAAGTCTCCCGATAAAAATGGTACCTCACTTGTGTGGGGAGCCCTTGTGCCCACAACAGGAAATGGCTCAAAATGCAACGTGGACGTACCACATTTTCACAATGAAAAATTACTCTTTTTTTGCAAAGTGCCTAGGTGTAGTTTTTGAACCTTAGCTCTGCCGGCACCTAGGGAAAGCTAGCAAACCTATACATTTTTGAAAACTAGACACCCAGGGGAATCCAGGATGGGGTGACTTGACTGCCTCCCACCAGGTTCTGTTACCCAGAATCCCTTGCAAACATAAAAAATGGTAAAAAAAACACATTTTCCCCACATTTCTGTGGTGGAAAGTTCTGGAATCTGCGTGGATCCACAAATTTCCACCCACCCCGCGTTCCCCAAAGTCTTACGAGAAAAATGGTACCTCACTTGTGTGGGTCGGCCTAGTGCCCGCGACAGGAAACGGCGCAAAACGCAACGTGGTCACACCTCAATTTCGCAGTGAAAAATGACCCTTTTTGGCAAAGTGCCTAGCTGTAGTTTTTGAACCCTACCTCTGCCGGCACCTAGGGAAACCTAGCAAACCTATACATTTTTGAAAACTAGACACCCAAGGGAATCCAGGATGGGGTGACTTGACTGCCTCCCACCAGGTTCTGTTACCCAGAATCCCTTGCAAACATAAAACATTGTCAAAAAAACCACATTTTCCCCACATTTCTGTGGTGGAAAGTTCTGGAATCTGCGTGGATCCACAAATTTCCACCCACCCCGCGTTCCCCAAAGTCTTACGAGAAAAATGGTACCTCACTTGTGTGGGTCGGCCTAGTGCCTGCGACAGGAAACGGCGCAAAACGCAACGTGGTCACACCTCAATTTCGCAGTGAAAAATGACCCTTTTTGGCAAAGTGCCTAGCTGTAGTTTTTGAACCCTACCTCTGCCGGCACCTAGGGAAACCTAGCAAACCTATAAATTTTTGAAAACTAGACACCCAGGGGAATCCAGGATGGGGTGATTTGACTGCCTCCCACCAGGTTCTGTTACCCAGAATCCCTTGCAAACATAAAAAACTGTCCAAAAAACACATTTTCCCCACATTTCTGTGGTGGAAAGTTCTGGAATCTGCGTGGATCCACAAATTTCCACCCACCCCGCGTTCCCCAAAGTCTTACGAGAAAAATGGTACCTCACTTGTGTGGGTCGGCCTAGTGCCTGCGACAGGAAACGGCGCAAAACGCAACGTGGACACACCTCAATTTCGCAGTGAAAAATGACCCTTTTTTGGCAAAGTGCCTAGCTGTAGTTTTTGAACCCTACCTCTGCCGGCACCTAGGGAAGCCTAGCAAACCTATACATTTTTAAAACTAGACACCCAGGGGAATCCAGGATGGGGTGACTTGACTGCCTCCCACCAGGTTCTGTTACCCAGAATCCCTTGCAAACATAAAAAATTGTCAAAAAAACCACATTTTCCTCACATTTCTGTGGTGGAAAGTTCTGGAATCTGCGTGGATCCACAAATTTCCACCCACCCCGCGTTCCCCAAAGTCTTACGAGAAAAATGGTACCTCACTTGTGTGGGTCGGCCTAGTGCCTGCGACAGGAAACGGCGCAAAACGCAACGTGGTCACACCTCAATTTCACAGTGAAAAATGACCCTTTTTTGGCAAAGTGCCTAGCTGTAGTTTTTGAACCCTAGCTCTGCCGGCACCTAGGAAACCTAGCAAACCTATACATTTTTGAAATCTAGACACCCAGGGGAATCCAGGATGGGGTGACTTGACTGCCTCCCACCAGGTTATGTTACCCAGAATCCCTTGCAAACATAAAACATTGTCAAAAAAACCACATTTTCCCCACATTTCTGTGGTGGCAAGTTCTGGAATCTGCGTGGATCCACAAATTTCCACCCACCCCGCGTTCCCCAAAGTCTTACGAGAAAAATGGTACCTCACTTGTGTGGGTCGGCCTAGTGCCTGCGACAGGAAACGGCGCAAAACGCAACGTGGTCACACCTCAATTTCGCAGTGAAAAATGACCCTTTTTTGGCAAAGTGCCTAGCTGTAGTTTTTGAACCCTACCTCTGCCGGCACCTAGGGAAACCTAGCAAACCTATACATTTTTGAAAACTAGACACCCAGGGGAATCCAGGATGGGGTGACTTGACTGCCTCCCACCAGGTTCTGTTACCCAGAATCCCTTGCAAACATAAAAAATTGTCAAAAAAACCACATTTTCCCCACATTTCTGTGGTGGAAAGTTCTGGAATCTGCGTGGATCCACAAATTTCCACCCACCCCGCGTTCCCCAAAGTCTTACGAGAAAAATGGTACCTCACTTGTGTGGGTCGGCTTAGTGCCTGCGACAGGAAACGGCGCAAAACGCAACGTGGTCACACCTCAATTTCGCAGTGAAAAATGACCCTTTTTTGGCAAAGGGCCTAGCTGTAGTTTTTGAACCCTACCTCTGCCGGCACCTAGGGAAGCCTAGCAAACCTATACATTTTTTAAAACTAGACACCCAGGGGAATCCAGGATGGGGTGACTTGACTGCCTCCCACCAGGTTCTGTTACCCAGAATCCCTTGCAAACATAAAAAATTGTCAAAAAAACCACATTTTCCCCACATTTCTGTGGTGGAAAGTTCTGGAATCTGCGTGGATCCACAAATTTCCACCCACCCCGCGTTCCCCAAAGTCTTACGAGAAAAATGGTACCTCACTTGTGTGGGTCGGCCTAGTGCCTGCGACAGGAAACGGCGCAAAACGCAACGTGGTCACACCTCAATTTCGCAGTGAAAAATGACCCTTTTTTGGCAAAGTGCCTAGCTGTAGTTTTTGAACCCTAGCTCTGCCGGCACCTAGGGAAACCTAGCAAACCTATACATTTTTGAAAACTAGACACCCAGGGGAATCCAGGATGGGGTGACTTGACTGCCTCCCACCAGGTTATGTTACCCAGAATCCCTTGCAAACATAAAACATTGTCAAAAAAACCACATTTTCCCCACATTTCTGTGGTGGCAAGTTCTGGAATCTGCGTGGATCCACAAATTTCCACCCACCCCGCGTTCCCCAAAGTCTTACGAGAAAAATGGTACCTCACTTGTGTGGGTCGGCCTAGTGCCTGCGACAGGAAACGGCGCAAAACGCAACGTGGTCACACCTCAATTTCGCAGTGAAAAATGACCCTTTTTGGCAAAGTGCCTAGCTGTAGTTTTTGAACCCTACCTCTGCCGGCACCTAGGGAAACCTAGCAAACCTATACATTTTTGAAAACTAGACACCCAGGGGAATCCAGGATGGGGTGACTTGACTGCCTCCCACCAGGTTCTGTTACCCAGAATCCCTTGCAAACATAAAAAATTGTCAAAAAAACCACATTTTCCCCACATTTCTGTGGTGGAAAGTTCTGGAATCTGCGTGGATCCACAAATTTCCACCCACCCCGCGTTCCCCAAAGTCTTACGAGAAAAATGGTACCTCACTTGTGTGGGTCGGCTTAGTGCCTGCGACAGGAAACGGCGCAAAACGCAACGTGGTCACACCTCAATTTCGCAGTGAAAAATGACCCTTTTTTGGCAAAGGGCCTAGCTGTAGTTTTTGAACCCTACCTCTGCCGGCACCTAGGGAAACCTAGCAAACCTATACATTTTTGAAAACTAGACACCCAGGGGAATCCAGGATGGGGTGACTTGACTGCCTCCCACCAGGTTCTGTTACCCAGAATCCCTTGCAAACATAAAAAATGGTTAAAAATAACACATTTTGCCCACATTTCTGTGGTGGAAAGTTCTGGAATCTGCGTGGATCCACAAATTTCCACCCACCCCGCGTTCCCCAAAGTCTTACGAGAAAAATGGTACCTCACTTGTGTGGGTCGGCCTAGTGCCTGCGACAGGAAACGGCGCAAAACGCAACGTGGTCACACCTCAATTTCGCAGTGAAAAATGACCCTTTTTTGGCAAAGTGCCTAGCTGTAGTTTTTGAACCCTACCTCTGCCGGCACCTAGGGAAACCTAGCAAACCTATACATTTTTGAAAACTAGACACCCAGGGGAATCCAGGATGGGGTGACTTGACTGCCTCCCACCAGGTTCTGTTACCCAGAATCCCTTGCAAACATAAAACATTGTCAAAAAAACCACATTTTCCCCACATTTCTGTGGTGGAAAGTTCTGGAATCTGCGTGGAGCCACAAATTTCCACCCACCCCGCGTTCCCCAAAGTCTTACGAGAAAAATGGTACCTCACTTGTGTGGGTCGGCTTAGTGCCTGCGACAGGAAACGGCGCAAAACGCAACGTGGTCACACCTCAATTTCGCAGTGAAAAATGACCCTTTTTTGGCAAAGGGCCTAGCTGTAGTTTTTGAACCCTACCTCTGCCGGCACCTAGGGAAACCTAGCAAACCTATACATTTTTGAAAACTAGACACCCAGGGGAATCCAGGATGGGGTGACTTGACTGCCTCCCACCAGGTTCTGTTACCCAGAATCCCTTGCAAACATAAAAAATTGTCCAAAAAACACATTTTCCCCACATTTCTGTTGTGGAAAGTTCTGGAATCTGCGTGGATCCACAAATTTCCACCCACCCCGCATTCCCCAAAGTCTTACGAGAAAAATGGTACCTCACTTGTGTGGGTCGGCCTAGTGCCTGCGACAGGAAACGGCGCAAAACGCAACGTGGTCACACCTCAATTTCGCAGTGAAAAATGACCCTTTTTTGGCAAAGTGCCTAGCTGTAGTTTTTGAACCCTACCTCTGCCGGCACCTGGGGAAACCTACCAAACACACACATTTGTGAAAAGTAGACACCCGGGGGCTTCCAGGGAGGTATGGCTTGCGTGGATCCCCCAATGTTTCCTTACCCAGAATCCCCTGCAAACCTCAATTTTAGCTGACAAAATCACTTTTTCACACATTTTTGTGTGGGAAAGTGTGGCATCACTGGCCTCACACAAATTTCCTACCACCCAGCGTTCCCCCAGGTCTCCCGATAAAAATGGTGCCTCACTTGTGTGGGAGGCCCAAGTACCCGCGACAGGCAAGGGCCCACAACGTAGTGAGGCGACCTCAAAATGGCCTTTCACAAAACCACCTGGTTTTGCAGGGAGTCACCTGGGTTTTGGCCCCGTGCTCAGCGGCCATCTAGGGAAACCTACCAAACCCACACATTTCTGAAAAGTAGACACCCGGGGCTTCCAGGGAGGTATGGCTTGCGTGGATCCCCCAACGTTTCCTTACCCAGAATCCCCTGCAAACCTCAATTTTAGCTGAAAAAATCACTTTTTCACACTTTTGTGTGGGAAAGTGTGGCATCACTGGCCTCACACAAATTTCCTACCACCCAGCGTTCCCCAGGTCTCCCGATAAAAATGGTGCCTCACTTGTGTGGGAGGCCCAAGTACCCGCGACAGGCAAGGGCCCACAACGTAGTGAGGCGACCTCAAAATGGCCTTCACAAAACCACCTGGTTTTGCAAGGGAGTCACCTGGGTTTTGGCCCCGTGCTCGGCGGCCATCTAGAGAAACCTACCAAACCCACACATTTCTGAAAAGTAGACACCCAGGGGCTTCCAGGGAGGTATGGCTTGCGTGGATCCCCAACGTTTCCTTACCCAGAATCCCTGCAAACCTCAATTTTAGCTGAAAAAATCACTTTTTCACACATTTTGTGTGGGAAAGTGTGGCATCACTGGCCTCACACAAATTTCCTACCACCCAGCGTTCCCCCAGGTCTCCCGATAAAAATGGTGCCTCACTTGTGTGGGAGGCCCAAGTACCCGCGACAGGCAAGGGCCCACAACGTAGTGAGGCGACCTCAAAATGGCCTTTCACAAAACCACCTGGTTTTGCAAGGAGTCACCTGGGTTTTTGGCCCGTGCTCGGCGGCCATCTAGAGAAACCTACCAAACCCACACATTTCTGAAAAGTAGACACCCGGGGCTTCCAGGAGGTATGGCTTGCGTGGATCCCCAACGTTTCCTTACCCAGAATCCCTGCAAACCTCAATTTTAGCTGAAAAAATCACTTTTTTCACACATTTTGTGTGGGAAAGTGTGGCATCACTGGCCTCACACAAATTTCCTACCACCCAGCGTTCCCCAGGTCTCCCGATAAAAATGGTGCCTCACTTGTGTGGGAGGCCCAAGTACCGCGACAGGCAAGGGCCCACAACGTAGTGAGGCTGACCTCAAAATGGCCTTTCACAAAACCACCTGGTTTTGCAGGGAGTCACCTGGGTTTTGGCCTCGTGCTCGGCGGCCATCTAGAGAAACCTACCAAACCACACATTTCTGAAAAGTAGACACCTGGGGCTTCCAGGAGGTATGGCTTGTGGATCTCCCAACGTTTCCTACCCAGAATCCCCTGCAAACCTCAATTTTAGCTGAAAAATCACTTTTTTCACACATTTTGTGTGGGAAAGTGTGGCATCACTGGCCTCACACAAATTTCTACCACCAGCGTTCCCAGGTCTCCCGATAAAAATGGTGCCTCACTTGTGTGGGAGGCCCAAGTACCGCGACATGCAAGGACACAAAACGTTTTGAGGCAACATCAACATTGCCTATCAAAAAATGTTTTGGGCCCTTGCCTGTCGCGGGTACTTGGGCCTCCCACACAAGTGAGGCACCATTTTTATCGGGAGACCTGGGGAACGCTGGGTGGTAGGAAATTTGTGTGAGGCCAGTGATGCCACACTTTCCCACACAAAAATGTGTGAAAAAAGTGATTTTTTCAGCTAAAATTGAGGTTTGCAGGGGATTCTGGGTAGGAAACGTTGGGGGATCCACGCAAGCCATACCTCCCTGGAAGCCCCGGGTGTCTACTTTTCAGAAATGTGTGGGTTTGGTAGGTTTCTCTAGATGGCCGCCGAGCACGGGGCCAAAACCCAGGTGACTCCCTTGCAAAACCAGGTGGTTTTGTGAAAGGCCATTTTGAGGTCGCCTCACTACGTTGTGGGCCCTTGCCTGTCGCGGGTACTTGGGCCTCCCACACAAGTGAGGCACCATTTTTATCGGGAGACCTGGGGAACGCTGGGTGGTAGGAAATTTGTGTGAGGCCAGTGATGCCACACTTTCCCACACAAAAATGTGTGAAAAAGTGATTTTTTCAGCTAAAATTGAGGTTTGCAGGGGATTCTGGGTAAGGAAACGTTGGGGGATCCACGCAAGCCATACCTCCCTGGAAGCCCCCGGGTGTCTACTTTTCAGAAATGTGTGGGTTTGGTAGGTTTCTCTAGATGGCCGCCGAGCACGGGGCCAAAACCCAGGTGACTCCCTTGCAAAACCAGGTGGTTTTGTGAAAGGCCATTTTGAGGTCGCCTCACTACGTTGTGGGCCCTTGCCTGTCGCTGGTACTTGGGCCTCCCACACAAGTGAGGCACCATTTTTATCGGGAGACCTGGGGGAACGCTGGGTGGTAGGAAATTTGTGTGAGGCCAGTGATGCCACACTTTCCCACACAAAAATGTGTGAAAAAGTGATTTTTTCAGCTAAAATTGAGGTTTGCAGGGGATTCTGGGTAAGGAAACGTTGGGGGATCCACGCAAGCCATACCTCCCTGGAAGCCCCCGGGTGTCTACTTTTCAGAAATGTGTGGGTTTGGTAGGTTTCTCTAGATGGCCGCCGAGCACGGGGCCAAAAACCCAGGTGACTCCCTTGCAAAACCAGGTGGTTTTGTGAAAGGCCATTTTGAGGTCGCCTCACTACGTTGTGGGCCCTTGCCTGTCGCGGGTACTTGGGCCTCCCACACAAGTGAGGCACCATTTTTATCGGGAGACCTGGGGAACGCTGGGTGGTAGGAAATTTGTGTGAGGCCAGTGATGCCACACTTTCCCACACAAAAATGTGTGAAAAAGTGATTTTTTCAGCTAAAATTGAGGTTTGCAGGGGATTCTGGGTAAGGAAACGTTGGGGGATCCACGCAAGCCATACCTCCCTGGAAGCCCCCGGGTGTCTACTTTTCAGAAATGTGTGGGTTTGGTAGGTTTCCCTAGATGGCCGCCGAGCACGGGGCCAAAAACCCAGGTGACCCCCTTGCAAAACCAGGTCATTTTGAGATAATGTGTTGTTTATTTCTGCAGCGTGAAAATTTTGGCACAATATTGCAAGGAAAATGTGACAGACATTTTGAGGTTTGCAGGACATTGTGGGTACCATAACTTGTTGGGATCCACAATAGAGATATCACCATGTACTCCCATGGGTGTTTCGTTTACGACAATATCTACAGTTGGTAGGTTATTCTTAGACGGAATGTACACCTTGGCAGACAGACTAAAAAGACAAAGATTACTGCACAGCCATCTATTCCTCAAGCACACACACATACTGGTTGGATTTGGCACGAGGGCAAGTGATGGTTCAGTATATACAATTTTATTAACAAGAGATTTCACAAAAATGAAATGCACTGTCAATAATTGAAAGGACAAAAACGGAACCAGTGACTCGCAGCTCGTGAGCTGTAAAGCCACGTCAAGGCCCCAACCGCTTTACAGGCCATTCACACACCTTTCATACGTGATACACACAAGACCATTCACACCCCCAGGCACGAAACAAACACATTACAACATTCACAAAAAGGGACAAGGTACACCCTGCTTGAGAAAGACAAAAAAAATATATATATTACTGCACAGCCATCTAATCCTCAAGCACACACACACATACTGGTTGGATTTGGCACGAGGGTGAGTGATGGTTCAGTATATACAATTGTATTAACAAGTGATTTCACAAAAATGAAATGCACTGTTAATAATTGAAAGGACGAGAAACTGAACCATTGACTCACAGCTCGTGAGCTGTAAAGCCACGACAAGGCACCAACCTCTTTACAGGCCATTCATACACCTTTCATACGTGTGACAAATACAAAACCATTCACACCACCAGCCGCGGGCCCATCACATTACAACACTCACACCAGCAGACAGCGCCATTCAAGGGCCCATCACTGTCACACGCCCACATTCCTAACACAGCAACCACACAAGCTGATGGATTGCGTGGAGTGTCGCTCGGCTAGCAGTGTGTGTAGTGACCAGCAGCAAGTCACTACTCACACACTGCCAGCCGAGCGCCAGTCCACGCACACCGCCAGCCAAGCGCCACTCCACGCACACCGCCAGCCAAGCGCCACTCCACGCACACCGCCAGCCAAGCGCCACTCCACGCACACCGCCAGCCTAGCGCCACTCCACGCACACCGCCAGCCAAGCACCACTCCACGCACACCGCCAGCCAAGAGCCACTCCCCGCACACCGCCAGCCAAGCGCCACTCCACGCACACCGCCAGCCAAGCACCAGCCTACACACACCACCATCACATTTAGGATTTTTTTATACAAAAAAGAAAACACAAACAAATTGCAAATAGATACAAATCTACTAACACAAAATCAGAAACTAAATACATTGCACTAATGCCAACCTTGAAACAGAACAACAATTCTTAAACATTACAGACCAGGCAGTTCACTTTACCACTCATGGTTGCTCCCAATAATTCTTTTGCTTGTGGTACGCTCTATAACAAGCAGGCACACACAGCCCAGGGTTTGAAGGACACTCAGGGCAGTACATACGAGTCTCCTTCCGCGTACCTCTTCGCCAACAGACTCTACATCTCCTAGTGGGAAAGTCTTTTGAGGGTGTAGGAGGAATGTGATCAGGAAAGTGGCGATCTTTCAATCGAGCCACATCCTCCACCACTCCAACTCTAGGAACACTTGCCTGTTCCACAACAACAAGGCTGCCTATGACAGACTCCTGAAACTTAACAAAAGTCAACTTTGACGCAGGAGAACACTCCTTGAACACAACAAAAGCATTGAAAGTTGCTAAATTGAAGAGATGGATGGCCAACTTCTTATACCAAATGTAAGACTTACGAATAGCAGTGTAAGGTTCCAACCTCTGATCTACTCTATCAACACCACCCATGTGCTTATTGTAGTCTAAAATGCACACAGGTTTGCGCACTTCAGCAATCTGACCCCAAACAGCCACAGGTGAAGTACTCTCATCATGGATGGTAGTCAGCATGTACACATCCCTCCTGTCCACAAATTTCACAGCTAGCAGTTCCTCACTACGCAAGGCACTGCACTGTCCCCTCTGAAGTTTTTTGCAAACAAGCTCTTTTGGATAACCTTTACGGTTAGAGCGGATTGTGCCACAAGCAAAAGTGTCCACTTTGAACAATTCCTTAAACAATTGCACAGCAGTGTAGAAGTTATCAAGGTACAAATGGTGGCCTCTGTTAAACAGTCCTCTAGCAAGTTCCCACACAATTTTCTCTGAAACTCCTACTAAAGTGGACGGACAACCAGGGGGTCAATAGTGGAATCCCTACCAGTGTACACACGCAAATTAAAAACATATCCTGTCCTACTCTCAGACAACATATACAGCTTAATTCCATAGCGTGCCCTCTTGCTAGGAATGTACTGCCTAAAAACCAAACGGCCCTTGAACAGCACCAAAGACTCATCAATAGATATTTCTTTCCCTGGAGTATAGATCTCTGAAAATCGATCTACAAAGTGATCAAGAACAGGCCGAATCTTAAAAAGACGGTCACATTCAGGGTGATCTCGTGGCAACGCCAAACCATTATCAACAAAATGCAGCATCCGAAGCAAAAGTAAATACCGATCACGAGTCATAACTGCAGGAAATATGGCCGTTGCCATCAAGGGACTGGTAGACCAATATGAACTCATGGACGGCTTCCTTATCAAACCCATCAAAAAAGTCAAACCCAAAAACTTCTTCATCTCTTCCAGATTTGTGGGACTCCACCGGGTAGCTCTAGAATGGGGCCTAAGTCTGGCACTGTTGTCCCTCAAAAACTGTTCAGCATACAAATTAGTCTGCTCAACAATCTCACCCAAAAATACATCATCCATAAACAACTGAAAATACTGTATAGGCAAATAATGTTCACAATCCACTCTACACCCTGCATAACCACTAAAGGCAGGCAACACCGGCTGCACCATGTTTGGATCAACCCAGAGTCCAGCACTTCCAGTAGGAAGCCTAGCAGCCCCAGGCTGCAATCCAGATGCCTCTTGCACCATCGGCACAGTAGTATCCTCCTCTAAATCAGGCACTTCATCTGCACTGAGAGTACCTTCATCATCCGATGATTCCATGTGGAGAGAAAACTCACTGCCTGAATCTTCCCCTCCCTCCTCTCCCTCAGACGCACTGTCAGTCTCATAATCCTGCTCAGAGGAAGATTCAAGAAGCAAACCAACCACCTGCTGAGCAGTAATTCTACGGCTAGCCATAATGCTTACTAATAAAGGTTACTTGTCAAACAAGTCAACAACAACAAACCCTTTGTAAAAAAAAGAAATAAACAAAATGTAGCTTTATCACAAAGACCTATATACTCCAACACTATACCACTCACGTGACAGAAGCAGCTAGACTCACCACCACCTACTCTGCACAGACACAGTAAGGATCAACAATATCCCACTAAAAAAGAAGAAGAAAAAAATTACACATAAGACAATGCAAAACATCGCAAAGAATTTCATGCTCTGAACACTAACAAATATGCTGCCATTATGGCACCACTTACAAAAAATTCATTCATGCATGACAATAATACTCATTTGGAGTACACACAACAAAAATATTTTTCTTACCAAATAAATGCAATTACGCAAAACTGCAGAACCACCACTGCCGAAACCGCAAACAGGAATCAAAAGCTTTACACTAGAATAAAAAGGAGAAAAAAAACATTACAATCACATATGCAAATAATGCACCAGTCCACACACAATCCACCAGCCAAGCTAAGAGGTAGGTGGGTCTAACAGTATAAATAAAATATTCACCCCCGTAAAAGGGGAGCAACCCTTGCCCTTTTGGCCACTCCCCAACACAAAAATTAAAAAAAACCCTGGTGCCTAGTGGGCATTCCTGCTGCACGATCACATGATCGTGCAGCAGGAATGCACAAAAGAGGCATCGGGGGAAAGGAAAACCCTTTCCTTTCCCTCGATGCCTCTTTTGATACAAACCCCCCTCCCCGAGCCAAACCTCACCTGATTTCCCGATGCGCTGGAAGCAAATGGCTTCCAGCGCGTCGGGGAAGAAAGGGAAACCCTCAATGATGTCAGCGCGCTGACGTCATTGATGGGGCGGGGAGGCAGGGGAAGCCCTTCCCCTGCCTCCCCCAAAAAAACCTAACGATCGGATTCCCACGGGGGAGCGCCAGCGCTTCCCCGTGGGTGGTCTTATGACGAGCTGGACTCGTCATGAGCACACGAGCACTGTGTGCCATGACGAGTCCAGCTCGTCATAAGCACCGAAGGGGATAAAGGGTCAGAGCAGGATCTCAGCGGCAGACGAGGAGAAGGAACCTCCTGGTCACAGGAACTACACAAGCATTGCGCTCGAGAAATTCAAGGATGCAAAGACCTCCATCAAGGATTACAGCTAACTTTTCAGGGTGTAAATGGAGAGAAGGCACATCTGCCCTGCATATTTCTCCACGAAGATGCCACCGTTTTGTGCAATACCTCTACTCAACTGGAGTACTTTCTACTGGCTAATCAGTAAGTGCTACCTCGTTGGGTAAATGTATAGCGCCTTACCTACACTACAGCTGCGTAAAGGCCCAGAAGAATTGTCTCCAGTGACCTGGTGTGTCTGTAACTTTGCCACCGCGCCGGAAAGGCGCCGGGGTCTTTGAGTAAGCTGTCCATCATAGTGTGGAAAGGGCGGGAAGACGTTGCATACCGCCAGTGTATGTGGGGCAGGGCTTCCATGCGAGTTCACATGCCTCTTGTTTATAAAGGGTCAGAGCGCGATATGAGCAGCAGATGAGAAAGAACCTCCTGGTCACTGGACCTACACGGGGATTGCGCTCGAGAAAATCAAGGATGCACAGACCTCCATCAGGAATTACAGCTAATGTTTGACGGTAGATATGGGCAGAAAGCACTCCTGCTTAGCCTCGACCTTCCTGACGAATTTTGTGTGCTGATTAATGCGTTACCGAATTTGAGCTTCAACTCGGGCACCTGCTTTACTTATATCTGGAAGTGCTTCCTGTTGAGGTTTAATTTTTGAGACAGGAGCATCGTGCCAGAATGAATCCTGCCCTGCGTATTTATCCACGAAGATGCCACCGTTTTGTGCGATACCTCTACTCAACTGGAGTACTTTCTACTGGCTAATCAGTAAGTGCTACCTCGTTGGGTAAATGTATAGCGCCTTACCTACACTACAGCTGCGTAAAGGCCCAGAAGAATTGTCTCCAGTGACCTTGTGTGTCTGTAACTTTGCCACCGCGCCGGAAAGGCGCCGGGGTCTTTGAGTAAGCTGTCCATCATAGTGGGGAAAGGGCGGAAAGACGTTGCATACCTAAAGTGTATGTGGTGCGGGGCCAAACGGGCAGAGCATCCATGCGAGTTCACATGCCTCTTGTTTATAAAGGGTCGGGAGCACGATATGAGAAGCAGATGAGGAGAAAGAACCTCCTGGTCACTGGACGTACACGGGGATTGCGCTCGAGAAAACCAAGGATGCACAGACCTCCATCAGGGATTACAGCTAATGTTTGACGGTAAATATGGGCAGAAAGCACTGCTGCTTAGCCTCGACTTTGCTGACGAATTTTTTGTGCTGATTAATGCGTTACAGAATTTGAGCTTCAACTCGGGCACCTGCTTTATTTATATCTGTAAGTGCTTCCTGTTGAGGTTTAATTTTTGTAACAGGAGCATCGTGCCAGAATGAATCCTGCCCTGCGTATTTATCCACGAAGATGCCACCGTTTTGTGCGATACCTCTACTCAACCAGGAGTACT
This sequence comes from Calotriton arnoldi, assembly GCA_963921515.1. Classification (NCBI taxonomy): domain Eukaryota; kingdom Metazoa; phylum Chordata; class Amphibia; order Caudata; family Salamandridae; genus Calotriton; species Calotriton arnoldi. The sequence continues at coordinate 479,713 of CAWUFW010008366.1, forward strand.
TTCTACTGGCTAATCAGTAAGTGCTACCTCGTTGGGTAAATGTACAGCGCCTTACCTACACTACAGCTGCGTAAAGGCCCAGAAGAATTGTCTCCAGTGACCTTGTGTGTCTGTAACTTTGCCACCGCGCCGGAAAGGCGCCGGGGTCTTTGAGTAAGCTGTCCATCATAGTGGGGAAAGGGCGGAAAGACGTTGCATACCTAAAGTGTATGTGGTGCGGGGCCAAACGGGCAGGGCATCCATGCGAGTTCACATGCCTCTTGTTTATAAAGGGTCGGGAGCACGATATGAGAAGCAGATGAGGAGAAAGAACCTCCTGGTCACTGGACGTACACGGGGATTGCGCTCGAGAAAACCTAGGATGCACAGACCTCCATCAGGGATTACAGCTAATGTTTGACGGTAGATATGGGCAGAAAGCACTGCTGCTTAGCCTCAACCTTGCTGACGAATTTTTTGTGCTGATTAATGCGTTACAGAATTTGAGCTTCAACTCGGGCACCTGCTTTATTTATATCTGTAAGTGCTTCCTGTTGAGGTTTAATTTTTGTAACAGGAGCATCGTGCCAGAATGAATCCTGACCTGCGTATTTATCCACGAAGATGCCACCGTTTTGTGCGATACCTCTACTCAACCAGGAGTACTTTCTACTGGCTAATCAGTAAGTGCTACCTCGTTGGGTAAATGTATAGCGCCTTACCTACACTACAGCTGCGTAAAGGCCCAGAAGAATTGTCTCCAGTGACCTTGTGTGTCTGTAACTTTGCCACCACGCCGGAAAGGCGCCAGGGTCTTTGAGTAAGCTGTCCATCATAGTGGGGAAAGGGCGGAAAGACGTTGCATACCTAAAGTGTATGTGGTGCGGGGCCAAACGGGCAGGGCATCCATGCGAGTTCACATGCCTTTTGTTTATAAAGGGTCGGGAGCACGAGATGAGAAGCAGATGAGGAGAAAGAACCTCCTGGTCACTGGACGTACACGGGGATTGCGCTCGAGAAAACCAAGGATGCACAGACCTCCATCAGGGATTACAGCTAATGTTTGACGGGGATTGCGCTCGAGAAAACCAAGGATGCACAGACCTCCATCAGGGATTACAGCTAATGTTTGACGGGGATTGCGCTCGAGAAAACCAAGGATGCACAGACCTCCATCAGGGATTACAGCTAATGTTTGACGGGGATTGCGCTCGAGAAAACCAAGGATGCACAGACCTCCATCAGGGATTACAGCTAATGTTTGACGGGGATTGCGCTCGAGAAAACCAAGGATGCACAGACCTCCATCAGGGATTACAGCTAATGTTTGACGGTAGATATGGGCAGAAAGCACTCCTCCCTCCCTCCCTCGTGGGCATTCCTGCTGCACGATCACGATCGTGCAGCAGGAATGCACAAAAGAGGCATCGGGGAAAGGAAAACCCTTTCCTTTCCCTCGATGCCTCTTTTGTTGCAAAATCCCCCTCCCCAGCCAAAACTAACCTTATTTCTCCGACGCGCTGGAAGCAAATGGCTTCCAGCGCGTCGGGAAGCAAGGGAAACCCTCAATGATGTCAGCGCGCCTCGCGCGCTGACGTCATTGATGGGGGGGGCGGGGGAGGCAGGGGAAGTCCTTCCCCTGCCTCCTAAAAAAACCCCGACGATCGGATTCCCACGGGGGAGCGCCAGCGCTTCCCCGTGGGTGGTCTTATGACGAGCTGGACTCGTCATGAGCACACGAGCACTGTGTGCCATGACGAGTCCAGCTCGTCATAAGCACCGAAGGGGTTAACTTTCCTGGGTTTGTCCCCCTCCATTTGGAGTGTTATCTCATGTAACCTATGTGGGACACTTACCCTCGTATCAGGTGTTTCCACCGTGATGTGCTCGTTCAACTCCGCTGTCACCAGAAATTCCATCAGGTTCTGTCGTGCAATTGTTACTTCTGCTGCGCTGTCTAGCATTGTCAGAGCCCATTCCCCATTCAGAAGTTGAGTCCTCAGAATTCTGGGCATGTCTAATTTTGAGACCTGCTACTTTCTTCTTTTTAAATTGAGGTTTAGATTGTGGCTTGTCTTCTTTTTTAGAAGGGTAGCTTGAAGCACGTGGCATGTCTCTGGACTTTGTACGCTCTTCTTGTCTGTGTTCTGACCGTCCTTCTCTCTCTGAGTTTCTTGGTGAACCCTGAAAGGAACGAGAGGAATGTGTATCAGTATCCTGATACCTGTCAGGTTTTTTAATGTTAGCCTTCTCAGGACCACCCACGAGTTGAAGTTTTGTTGCTCTAGCTCCCAAACTATCTCTGCCTAATTCAGTATAGGTGTCAGTGATAATTTTAGGTAATTCACGTTCCTGTTGTAAAGGAGTGAAATCCCTCAGGCGTTGGCGTATTGCCACTGCTGCTGCCTCCCCTTTTACATTTGCTAATATTATAGCTGATACCTGGGCAAAATTACCTAATAATTTCATCCCTAAGTTCAGAGCAGGTTCTGCTCCAAACTCAGTTTGTATTTGTCTTAATACGTCTGGTATTACTGCTAATGAAGGGATACCATGAGTTCTGGTATATATGGCAGCAAAAACTGTACCCCAAGTGGTACAATTCTCTATCTGGGGAGCTATCCTCATTGGCAAGCAGATTGTTAGCATTCTGTGTTTTTCTTGAGGACTTGTGTGTGGAAATACTGCCTCCAGCTGTGTTTTTTTCTGAGCTATCCAGAATGGCATTTGTTCACGTTTAGTGGGCATTCTACCCATAACTGCGTATAGCGTTTGTGGTGTAATTTTAGTTGTAGAACTCTGAACTTGATTTGTTTGTGTAGCTCTTGTTGGCTGAAGTATGAGTGTTCTCATCACAAACTGTGTCATGTTCCTATAGAGTTTTATTATTTCTTTGTGAAGTGTACGTAAGTCTGCTACTGGCAATGTGTCAATGTCTGGATGCGGTGTGTAAGCCGCAAGGACAGGCCAAGTGGCCCCGTCTCTTCCAAGCGGACCTAGTCTTACTCTGTTTCTTGTATGGGGAGGGTGCCTTTAAACCAGTTTATATGCTCCTGGTAGGTGAGTGGGATTTCAATGTCCTCATACGGACTGTATTCCTCTGGTGTTTCATCTTCAGTGTAAGAATGAAATGTATTTGATTGTGCATCTGCTTGTGGGAATTTAACCCATGAATAGAATACCTCTGTTCTATATGATTCATGAGCCTCAATCATGAAAGTTACTGTCCCACCCCTAGCTGTGACTCCGTAGTCTGTTAGCTTTTGAGTAAGGGCATTTCTGACATTTTCTGAAATGTTAATTTCTCCTTCCTGTACTAAAAAGCGCTGTGCTGGTACAGCATTGTCTTCTGTCATTGTTGAAAATTTTTCAAGGAAGAGTTTCAAGGAAACTGAGATAGGGTTTTATGCACAATAGGAACTGTTTGTCCTTCAAGCTTGATAAACCTACAGCCAATAAATAGGAATTTAGCCTACTCAGCTGTGGTGGATAGTTCCCTTCCCACTCCAGACGTCTCTGGGCAAATGTGAGTAGGGGTCTCTGAGAAAAGCACGATTGAACTACTCAGTTCTGACTGTCAAATAAATACCAAACCAATGTTGGCAGCGCCAAGTCATGTAGTTCCTATAAACCTATATAGGATCTGCACGTTTAGACAACATACACTCTAGGATTGGAGTCAGACTGATTCTGGGCACCCCTACCGGATATGTTAGTCTGTATACCAGCTAGCTCACAGTGCCAATAGAAACTCCTCTAACCAAGGAGAGAATAGTTCTTGGCAACTATCCAACATGACAACCCTGATCCCTCAGGATCGTGGAAACAGTACACTTTTCGCTCAGTCACTCGTGCTCACTTTGTCTCAGGGAGATATACAGACTAAACGGTGGGGACATTTCTCAATAAGTATTTATTGAACCAGCGTCATTCTAGTGTAAAATAGGTGTGCTGAAACAACCATTAAACAGTAACAGATATAAATGATTATAAGCACTAACAGAGTAAAAGGATGGTAGATTTCTAACATCGTGCTAAAACAATGAATACAGGCAAGTATATAAAATACATGACAGTAAAATGCTTACTCCTACAATGCGTCCCTAACTAGATGTACCTGAATGTACCTAGCATGTATGTGGGTGTAAAGCCAAGAATGCCGCTAGGATAAAGTCAACCCCATTACCTGAAGTGAGACTGTGGGACCCTGTCTTGGTCTCGAGATGGACACCCTTCAAGGGATGTCAGACCACTGCGAGCTGGAGTGTCTGCATGCAGGAGCCTCAGCATCTCGCTTCAGTGTGTCGGCATGGAGGTCATTTTCTCCTCTCTCTATCTCAGCAAGAGATGATGCATATATACCCAAAGAGGTACCCCCTGAGGATATACCTTGCTGTGTCATGTCGGACTGGGATGATGGAAGGAATGATTCTTATACATAGTTATTATGCTAGAGATGGTCGGCCTGCTGTCCTGCTGTGATTCCAAGAATCCTCATGCATAATGAATGAGGCTTAAGCTTTTCTGAGAAAACCCCATGTCATCTTTGGACATTACTGTAACTAGGTAAATGGTCAGTACTAAGCACCGTTATGCAGTGTAATGGTAGGGGAGAATATAGGTGAAAGGTTAGGGGATTACCTGGGCCTATATTGGGGTACATATATGGAACATAACAACACTAGATAAAAATATTTTATCTCAATTGATAAGCATTGAAAATGTCAAACTTAGGACTGCAAACCCAGTGATACCCATCAAGGGTGAATTACTCTCCATCTTCTAAGGAAAAGTGATTGTTAGCCTTTTCTTACTTGCAGACATCAATTCCAGATGTACCCTCAACATGAGGTTGCGGAGCTCTGCGAACTCTTAATTGTGCTGAGATTCAGTGTAGTGAAAGAAAGACTCTGGGCCTGATTACGATTTTGGCAGTGTGGGAGCGGGCCACACGACAGTGCCCTGCTCCCACACTGCCAAACTCGACCGCCCACCAGATTACAAGTTTCCTCGTGGTCCTGCGGGTGGTCCTGTGGCGGTCCCACAGATGTGCCTATTAGAAAGGCACAAAGCGATACCAAAGGGGATGATGGACGGAGCGCTTGAGCTAATCAAACACTCACCCCCAGTCAACTGATCTGGGTTTAATCCATCATCATTCTTTAGCTCACTCCACCACCCCAGTTCAGACATGGCCATATGCAAATCAGTCTGACCCTGTGCCTCATGGGAACAGTCCAGCCCGAACTGCCAACTGCCAAGCCATGTCTTCCCTGGACCGGAAACAAGCATCCTGGGACCGGTTTCTGGCTATTCAGCCGTCATCAGCCAGGCTAGCTTGAATCCAGTGGCAAAGTGGCAAAGTGAGCAAGGGACCCACGTCTGGGCATAGCCTGCCAACTTAGGGCGAACAAAGCGATACCAAAGGGGATGATGACTGGGGGTGAGTATTTGATTTGCTCTAACGCTCCAGCCCCTGCTCTGGTGCGAAACTGGACAAAGGAAATGGGTGTAGCCACCCCTCTTTCCAAACCCTCCCATAGGTGGGTCCCCTGAGTTAGTCCAACCCCTTCCTTAGGTATAAGATAGGAACCCCTGGCAACAGGACTTTAGATATCCCTGGATGAAACTCTAAAACTGAATCCTGGACCTTTGACGATCTGTTAAATGCCAGATGACTGAAGAATTTCCCTGGGAGTAAAGGAGTTACTCCCCTGCTTGGCAGGCACCTAAGACGCATCTGTCCGGTCTGCATCTCTGAAGCTCCCGCCGGACGCCGACAACTTTGCAACCCAGGAGGTGGGTTTCCAGACTTCCCAGAGGCTGACCCGAGTCCCCAGTAAAGCTGAGACCTGTAGTCCTCGTGGGTACCGTGGAACCGGAACCCCTGGACACCGTGCACATTTGCAAGTGCATATGCTTCTGGTCAATCCTAGAGGCTGTGCGTTGGGTTACTTGTAGCCCTGACCCCAAGCAGTGACTCCACTGAAGATTGCTGGACTGGCCACTCCCAGTGATCCGTGGGCTGCCATTTTGTGATTCCACTTGAGGTCCCTTTGCGATCCCTTCTCCGTCAACTTGTGGGTCCCTCAGAAGGACAACTCTACTTTCAATGGGCCTCCCTGGTTGCTCCAGGCCTGCCTTGACACTCCCTTGCTTGGGGAGTCCCTCTGACCTCACTGGTTTGCACCGAAGCTTTTGTTCTCTTCCTGCGTGGATTGCTGTTGCCAAGGCTTGTTGGGTCCAATCTGGGCACCGACACCGCAGCAAGCTACTACCTTTGTGGGACAGCTCGAATCCAGCTCCTGGTCATCGTCGATGCCTCCTGGTCTTCGTGGCTGCAGAGACAAATTTCACCTCGTCGAACTTAAAGCACCCGACATTGGTGGGCATTCGACTATCGTGCCCCTGGTCACTGGCTAGTGACCCAGACTCTGTCCCCCCTGCTTTCAGGTTCTTCCCATCCTCGATCCAGGCTTGGATCTCTTCGGACACTTCGCATCTTCCCGGCGGCAGCACTTTCCAGCCAGCGGCCATTGAAAACGACGGCGCGGCCCGACACCATTTCACATCTTTGCACCCGGCTTCCCTGGGTGAGGTAACACGAGTACTCTGGTGCTCCCATGGGTGTTGGCCCTAGAACCCTCTAAGTCCAAAAGGGTTTGTTCCTAGTCCACTCCGAAGTGTCCCTAAACTTTAAAACTCTAACCGCGACTTTCCCCATAGACGCTAACGGAGCTCGCGGCTGTGTTCACACACTGCACACATCCCCCGTGGGTCCCCTGTGTCACTACCTTGGATGGTTCATTGGGGTCCCAGCGATTCTACAGGCTCTAGGCCTTGCGTCTAGTCAAGTCGTGGTTCTTATACCACTTTCTTAATATATGGTTTGGTACGCCCCTGGGGCTAATCGTATATTGTGCTAATTTACTGTGATATTTGAAGTGTAACATATGTGCTTTGACCTCTAGCCTCATAAAGAGACTAGTCGGGTGTGTTTCGAAATAAATACATATATTTTATATATATACCTGGGGTGGTCTCCTTTCATTTAGCCATTCAAGAGGTTATAGACAGGTAAAACAAATAGCTTTACACTCCTTCAAGTCTTAGCCTGAAGGCTGCTCTCCATAGCTACCGCTAGGATAGCTTTCAATAAAGGTTGTCTTTAAACCTACCATCAATAAAGGTCGTTTGGACTGGTGCAAGGGGCCCACTATAACTAGTGGACAGCATATACCAGGCCAACTTCTCACATTGGTGTGCAGCGGTTGGATTCAAGCTTGCCTTTGTTTTACCAGATAATCTCAAGTGAGTGACTAACTGAAAACCACTAAAGGTACCTGAGGTACATATAATTCAAGCTTAAAGTTACAGTAAGTTCTACTGAACTTAGAGTTGTGTGTCAAGGGCTTAGCACACCCTTTCTACAACTCAAGAGAGTTTAGTAGGCCACACTAGAGTAGGTAGTGCATACACCACACCTCACTAGTGATGTCTTCAAGGCCAGGAACCAGTGGGTCCCTGCCAGAAGCCAATGGGCTTCCACCATCAAAGTATGACAACCTCCAATTCTTGGAATTGAAAGCATTGTGTAGTACTAGGAAATTGAAGACAGGAAAAACTGCAAACACCCAACGCCTCATAGAGGCACTGATGTTGGATGATCTCAAAAAGACCTCAGGGTTTGATGGGGTAGGCAGAGAGGGTGGGGCAGCAGATGAGGAAAGGCCAAGGGGTGAAGATACCCATGACCTGACCTCTGAAACTGGCCAGGAAGATGACAATGATCTTACCCTGGAAAATCCAGCTCCCCCTGCAGATGAGGAGGATGGCCACAATGGCCCCCTCTTTATCCCACCAGGGAGAGTTGAGAGTGTGCCTAGAAGGTCAAGATCTCCTTCTCAGGAGTCTAACCATTCTGACACCTCAGTAGGGACCTCTGTTTCCTCTCATAGGAGGGAACCCTCTCATGAAAGGAAAGAGAGACTGCTCAAGTATGAAGAAGCTCAGCTTAGAATCAGAAGAGAACAGTTGGCTTTAGATAGGGAGTCCCTAGAGCTTCAGAAAACCAGAAGAAAGTTGGGACTAGAGTCCCATGGTGGCAGCCACTTCCCTAGAGATAGGGAAAGGTCTCATGACCATAGAAACCTAAGCAAGATTGTCCCTCCCTACCAGAGTGGGGATGACATCCACAAATGGGTTACTGCACTGGAAAGGGCCTGTAAAGTTCAGGGGGTCCCCCAGGAGCAGTGGGCAGCAATCTTGTGGCTCTCCTTTGCAGACAAAGGTAGAGATAAGCTCCTCACTGTAAGAGAAGAGGATGCTGATGTTTACCAAATCTTGAAAAGTGCACTGATTGAGGGGTTTGGCCTAACCACTGAACAGTATAGGATAAAGTTCAGAGATACCCAAAAGGCACAAAATCAAGACTGGGTGGACTTTGTAGATTGTGCTACTAAGGCTCTGGAGGGCTGGTTACTTGGCAGTAATTGGCAGCGTGATTTCAAAGGATTGTACAACTTAATTATGAGGGAGCAGATCCTTAATAATTGTCAAAATCAGCTATTGCATCAGTACCTGGTGGACTCTGATCTGACCTCTCCCCAAGAATTGGGAAAGAAGGCAGACAAATGGGTCAGAACCAGGGTGAGGCAGAAGGTTCAGAACCAAGGTGGTGACCCAAAGAAGCAAGATTCTAAGAACCCTGACAAGGGTGGGGAAAAGGGTAAAGACCAGAAGTCTTCTCAAGGTCCCCAAAAATCTTCATCTGGGGGGAAACCCAATCTAACAAAAGTAAAGGCCAAAAGAAACCATGGTGTAAGATCTGTAAGCAGAAAACACACTGGACCAGTGATTGCACCAAGTCCAAAGACTCAAGTCCAGCCACCATTGCCCCTAAGGCAACTGTTCCCCCTAGTGCAGCTACAACTGGTGGTACTCAGAATAAGGGTGTGGTAGGGTTAACCCTGGGTTCTGAGATGGGCTCTGGCCTAGTCAGAGTTCCAACTCAGGCTGTCTTGGTCTGTGATGGAGACATGGACATGTCCTCCTCTGTGAGTCCCAGTAACTTGGGCAAGTACAGACAGCAGCCTTTGATAAATGGAAAAGAGGCTTTGGCATACAGGGACACAGGAGCAAGTGTCACAATGGTGACAAAAGATCTTGTGGCTCCTGGGCAGATTATACTTGGTGAGATGTACCAAGTGACCAATGCTAGCAATGTCAGGACAGACCATTCCATGGCAGTTGTTAATTTCTCCTGGAGAGGGGTAACTGGCCTCAAGAAAGTTGTGGTAAGTGCAGACCTCCCTGTTGAATGCTTGCTTGGCAATGATCTAGAAACTTCAGCTTGGGCAGAAGTGGAGCTCAGGACACATGCAGAAATGCTAGGGATCCCTGCACATGTATTTGCTGTGACCAGGTCACAGGCCAAAAAGGCTAACACTGAACAGGCCCTGGATTCTGGAATAATAGACCAGGTGCCTCCCAAGAGGAGGAGCAGTAGGGTTAAGGCAGAGCCTTCCCCCCTGACTCAGAATACAGATCAGCCTCCTGAGGGAGATGATCTTAGTCCTGAAGAAGGAACTGTCCCACAGGAGCTTGAACCTGATCAGGTTGAGTTCTTGGGGACAGGGGGCCCTTCCAGGGCAGATCTGAGGCAGGAGCAGATGAGCTGCCCCTCTCTTGAAACCCTCAGAAAGCAAGCTGCTGATGAGGCTGCTGGGAATGCTAGTGGCACCCATAAAATATATTGGGATGATGGACTCCTATATTCAGAGAGTAGAGACCCCAAGCCTGGTGCTTCCAGGAGGTTGGTAATACCTCTGAAATTTAGGGGCTTCCTATTGGCACTAGCCCATGATATTCCTCTAGCAGGTCACCTGGGTCAAAACAAGACTTGGGACAGAATTGTTCCTCACTTTCATTGGCCCCACATGTCTGAAGACACCAACGAGTTTTGTCGCTCCTGTGTCACCTGTCAAGCCAGTGGGAAGGCAGGTGGAACCCCAAAGGCCCCCCTGATACCACAACCTGTGGTGGGGGTTCCCTTTGAGAGGGTGGGGATTGATATAGTTGGTCCCATGGATCCTCAGACAGCCTCTGGGCACAGATTTATCCTGGTGGTGGTGGACCATGCCACTAGGTACCCAGAAGCAATTCCACTTAGGACCACCACAGCACCTGTGGTGGCAAGGGCCCTCTTGGGAGTATTCTCAAGGGTGGGTTTTCTTAAGGAGGTAGTATCAGACAGGGGTGCCAACTTCATGTCTAGTTACTTGACTGCAATGTGGAAGGAGTGTGGAGTGAATTATAAGTTCACCACACCCTATCACCCACAATGCAATGGTTTAGTTGAAAGGTTCAACAAAACCTTAAAGGGCATGATCAAAGGTCTCCCAGAAAAGCTTAGGCGCAGATGGGACATCCTGTTGCCCTGCCTTTTATTTGCCTACAGGGAGGTGCCTCAAAAGGGGGTTGGGTACAGCCCTTTTGAACTTCTGTTTGGCCATCCTGTTAGGGGTCCTTTGTGTCTGGTGAAGAAGGGATGGGAGTTACCTCTCAAACCCCCTAAACAGGACATAGTGGACTATGTACTTGGTCTCCGCTTCAGGATGGCAGAGTATACGAAAAAGGCAACTAAAAACCTTGAGGCTAGCCAGGAATTACAAAAGGCCTGGCATGACCAAAAGGCTGTGCTGACTGTGTTCCAGCCAGGACAGAAGGTGTGGGTGTTGGAGCCTGTGGCCCCAGCAGCTCTCCAAGATAAGTGGAGTGGCCCCCATACAATTGTTGAACAGAAGGGAGAGGTTACCTACTTGGTAGACCTTGGAACTCCCAGGAGTCCCCATAGGGTACTTCATGTCAACAGACTGAAACTATATGTCGACAGGGCAGACATGGGCTTGCTCATGGCTACTGATGAGGGTCAGGAGGAAGAGAGTGATCCACTTCCTGACCTGCTCTCTCAGAACCCTGATGATGGATCAGGAGATGGTGTAGCCTTGGCTGGCAGCCTCACTGTCCAGCAGCAAACTGACTGCAGAAAATTTCTCAGCCAGTTCAGGCATATGTTCTCCCTGACACCTAGTCAGACTACCTGGTGCACTCATGAAGTGGACACTGGGGACAGTCTGCCTGTCAAGAATAAAATCTACAGGCAGCCTGATCATGTCAGGGATTGTATAAGGACAGCGGTCCAATAGATGTTGGATTTGGGAGTCATTGAACCCTCAGATAGCCCTTGGGCTAGTCCAGTAGTCCTTGTGCCTAAACCTCACACCAAAGATGGCAAGAGAGAAATGAGGTTTTGTGTGGACTACAGGGGGTCTCAATGCAGTCACTAGGACTGATGCCCATCCCATCCCAAGGGCAGATGAGCTTATAGATACTTTGGCCTCAGCCAAGTTTCTGAGCACATTTGACTTGACAGCTGGCTACTGGCAGATCAGACTAGCTGATGATGCAAAGCCAAAGACAGCATTTTCTACCCCTAGTGGGCATTATCAATTTGTGGTGATGCCTTTTGGTTTGAAAAATGCACCTGCCACTTTCCAAAGGTTGGTGAATACAGTCCTTACAGGCCTGGAAGACTATAGTGCAGCATATCTAGATGATATTGCTGTCTTTAGCTCCACCTGGGAGGATCACCTGGTCCACCTAAGGAATGTTTTGGAGGCCCTGCAAAAAGCAGGCCTAACTATCAAGGCTACTAAGTGCCAGATAGGGCAGAGTCAGGTTGTGTACCTGGGCCACCTTGTGGGTGGAGGCCAGGTTCAACCATTGCAGAGCAAAATCCAGACCATAATGGACTGGGTTGCTCCCACTACCCAGACTCAGGTGAGAGCCTTCTTGGGCCTGACTGGGTACTACAGAAGGTTTGTAAAAGGTTATGGATCCATAGTGACCCCATTGAATGACCTTACCTCTAAGAGAATGCCCAAAAGGTTCAGTGGACAGTTAGCTGTCAAAAGGCATTTGATGACCTGAAGCAGGCCATGTGCACTGCTCCCATTCTGCAGAGTCCTGATTACTCCAAAAGTTCATTGTGCAAACAGATGCATCTGAGTTGGGGGTAGGCGCTGTACTGTCACAATTGAATGATGAAGGTCAGGATCAGCCAGTAGCTTTTATTAGCAGAAGGCTGACCCCCAGAGAGAAACGTTGGTCAGCCATTGAGAGGGAGGCCTTTGCTGTGGTTTGGGCTCTGAAGAAGTTGAGGCCATACTTGTTTGGCACTCACTTCCTTGTTCAGACAGACCATAAGCCCCTCTTATGGCTAAAACAGATGAAGGGTGAAAACCCCAAACTTTTGAGGTGGTCCATTTCCCTACAGGGGATGGACTATACAGTGGAACATAAACCTGGGAGTAGCCATGCCAATGCAGATGGACTCTCCAGATATTTCCACTTAGAACATGAAGACTCAACTGGTCAAGGTTAGTTTAATGTCCCTGCGTTTGGGGGGGTTGTGTAGGAGAGTAGGATCTGCTTCTTATGGTTACCCCCACTTTTTGCTGATGTTTCACTGTTTTTCGACTTTAGTCTGGCTGGGGCCCTGCTATCCAGGACCCCAGCCTAGCTGCTTCCTCTCTAAATTGATTCCATGTACCTTAGGTACACCACAGATTGGATTCTGGGGTGCCCTTATAAGTCCCTAGTATATGGTATACTATGTACCCAGGGCATAGGTACCCCAGAGGCCTACCAGGGGCTGCAGCATGTATTATGCCACCCCTAGGCAGCCTTCCAAAATGACACCACAGGACTTCTACAGCAGCCTGAGTGAGGTGGTGCATGCGCCCCTTACTGAGATATAGGTTCACTATATCTCACCCTATCACTGCACATGTAAACCTATCAGTCACCCCTATGGCAGGCCTTATCAATCCTGAAGGCAGGGTGCTTGGTTTTATGTGAGAGGGTGCCCATGCATGAGCAGAGCCCCTCTGCAGCCTTCGGAATCTCCTCTCCGGGGTTGTCTGCGATGCAGGCTGACCATATACTCTTAAGTGCATTATAACTAAACGGTAAATGCTAACTTTGGATTGGCTGCACGGAAACATGTCGTGTTTGGTGTCACACACCTTGGAATCATACCCCCACACCAGTAACTGGTGTGGGAGTATGATCCCACCCTTCTAGAGGGAGAGACATGACAGCACCGGTATACCCGGTACCAGCTAACAGAGCCCTGGCATCACAAAATGGATGCTGCAGCCACAGACACGAGTCTGGCCTCCTGCTGCTGACCGAAACTCCGGCAGGGGAGGCCTGGACAATAGGTTTCCTGTCCCAGGGAGGTGTTACCACCTCCCAGACAGGCTTTAGTGTATTGGGGCTGGGTGGGTGCACTCTCAGAGTGCTTTGAAATCCTGCACTGGGGGCAAATTTGGTGTCCCTGTGCATAGCCCAGTTCAAACCGGCTGCAGGGGCTACCAGCCCCTGCTCTGGCGCGAAACTGGACAAAGGAAATGGGTGTAGCCACCCCTCTTTCCAAGCCCTCCCATAGGTGGGTACCCTGAGTTAGTCCAACCCCTTCCATAGGTATAAGATAGGAACCCCTGGCAACAGGACTTTAGATATCCCTGGACGAAACTCTGAAACTGAATCCTGGACCTTCGACGATCTGTTAAATGCCAGATGACTGAAGAATCTCCCTTGGAGTAAAGGAGTTACTCCCCTGCTTGGCAGGCACCTAAGACGCATCTGTCCGGTCTGCATCTCCAAAGCTCCCGCCGGACGCAGACAACTTTGCAACCCAAGAGGTGGGTTTCCAGACTTTTCAGAGGCTGACCCGAGTTCCCAGCAAAGCTGAGACCCGTAGCCCTCGTGGGTACCGTGGAACCGGAACCCCTGGACACTGTGCACATTTGCAAGTGCATAAGCTTCTGGTCAATCCTAGAGGCTGTGCTTTGGGTTACTTGTAGCTCCAACCCCGAGCAGTGAATCCACCGAAGATTGCTGGCCTGGTCACTCCCAGTGACCCGTGGGCCACCATTTTGTGATTCCGCTTGAGGTCCCTTTGCGATCCCTTGTCCCTTGACTTGTGGGTCCCTCAGAAGGACAACTCTACTTTCAATGGGCCACCCTGGTTGCTCCAGGCCTGCCCTGACTTTCCCTTGCTTGGGGAGTCCCTCGGACCTCGCTGTTCCACACCGAAGCCTTTGTTCTCTTCCTGCGTGGGTTGCTGTTGCCAAGGCTTGTTGGGTCCAATCCGGGCACCGACACCGCAGCAAGCTACTACCTTTGTGGGACAGCTCAAATCCAGTTCCTGGTTGTCGTCAATGCCTCCTGGTCCTCGTGGCTGCAGAGACAATCTTCACCTCGTCGAACTTAAAGCACCCGACATTGGTGGGCATTCGACTATCGTGCCCCTGGTCACTGGCTAGTGACCCAGACTCTGTCCCCTCTGCTTTCAGGTTCTTCCCATCCTTGATCCAGGCTTGGATCTCTTCGGACACTTCGCATCTTCCCGGCAGCAGCACTTTCCAGCCAGCGGCCATTGAAAACGACGGCGCGGCCTGACACCATTTGACACCTATGCACCCGGCTTCCCTGGGTGAGGTTACACGAGTACTCCGGTGCTCCCGTGGGTGTTGGCCCTAGAACCCTCTAAGTCCAAAAGGGTTTGTTCCTAGTCCACTCCGAAGTGTCCCTAAACTTTAAAACTCTAACAGCGACTTTCCCCATAGACGCTAACGGAGCTCGCGGCTGTGTTCACACACTGCACACGTCCCCCGTGGGTTCCCTGTCACTACCTTGGGTGGTTCCTTGGGGTCCCAGCGATTCTACAGGCTCTAGGCCTTGTGTCTAGTCAAGTCGTGGTTCTTATACCACTTTCTTAATATATGATTTGGTACGCCCCAGGGGCTAATCGTATATTGTGCTAATTTACTGTGATATTTGAAGTGTAACATATGTGCTTTGACCTCTAGCCTTATAAAGAGACTAGTAGGGTGTGTTTCGAAATAAATACATATATTTTATATATATACCTGGGGTGGTCTCCTTTCATTTAGCAATTCAAGAGGTTATAGACTGGTAAAACAAATAGCTTTACACTCCTTCAAGACTTAGCCTGAAGGCTGCTCTCCATAGCTACCACTGGGATAGCTTTCAATAAAGGTTGTCTTTAAACCTTCCATCAATAAAGGTCGTTTGGACTGGTGCAAGGTGCCCACTATAACTAGTGGACAGCATATACCAGGCCAACTTCTCACACGGTCCGACCACCATAGTTGTAATAAGGCAGTCGGATCGCCGGTACGGCAGTCCCCAACTGCCACCGCACCTCCACCCAGGGTTTGATGGTCCAACGGACCACCAAACTCATGATTAGGCCCTCTTTGCAATGAGCCTGCTGAAGTGCAGCACAGACATATACAGGAAGCTGGAGTGCATGAAAGCCTGTGCTTGGACAAAAAGGCAGTAATTTTCTACTGGCAATAAAGAGCCTCCTCAATATTCCACCACTATATCCATGTTTACCAAGCAACGGGTAACCACTCCATTGCCTACTGGTATTGTGTATCATATTTGCTTCCCATTGGTTAGATGAGAATTGTCTATGGTCATTAATGCCATGACATAATGTGCTACAGGAGTTTTCTGATCAGTGAGAAGATGGGCATAGTTTCTAGACTACAGGGGCAATCCGAGCATTGGGGTCAGACAAAAAGAGATATGCACCCATCTTTAGCACTGTAAAACATAATGTCTTTGAATTATCATTCTCAAATTGGAATCTTGATCGAGGCCATTTGGAGTTTCTCTTAGCAACAGCCAGAAGACTAGGCCTTCTTCTCCCATCATGCTCTGCCACTATTTGTGAATGGAGAAGCCTTCTTCCTCTTTTCTGCAGCCTGTAAACTACCTTTTGACCTAAAGTTCTGGCTGAGAAAGAGAAGGGTTTGACTTATGAGGCCAGCCTTGCTGATAAGTGGATTTTTGTGCAATCATACTATCTCAGTCATCAAAAAAATTGAACCACAATGTTCAGAAAGTTTAAGTACGTTATATATAAGGTGGGACTGGAAACTAAAATCAGCCTTTGTGAAAATCTTCAAAACAGCCCTGTAGGAAGATCCAGAGTAGATGGGATATGGTTGTGTCGTGACAACCCATCCAGCTCTGAATTAAGACCCCAAGCCGGGGAAATGCCAAAGTGCGAGAAAAGTGAGTCTGGTCATAACTAGGAATTATGTGATTCTGAGGCCTCAGGATTTTCAGGATAATTATGAATTTGCAGCATTTGCCACTCCATCTATCGTCTACTGCATAATATGCAGATTTTAACAAAAAACACTATGTAGCAATTGGGTCAAAAGTAACTAAAAACATGTCAGCACATGTTCTTGCATAGTGGAAGGCCCTTCCCAATGATTGATTGGTCCTCTTTCAATTGTTCATTGCTATATTTGGTTGCTAAACTGGTACTAATGAGGTAAAATATTTGCCCAGATAGTCTTATCATGTGTAAAAAGCACAAAATAATGAAGCAATACTATCACAAAATGTGCCCCATTATGCCACATGATTTGCCTTTTCTTGCCTCATAATTTAGTCAATCCTGCCGCATAGTTTGCTCATCCCATGCTGCATAATTTCATTAGCCTCTATCATAAATTACAACTTGTTTTGCTTTCTAGGAATGTGCTCTGTAAATTGCTGTGCAGATCAACGTCTCTGAAAAAGATACATTTTCAATATGATAAAAGACAATAAAGTAGACTCTTCAGCCTTGGATGTGAAATTACTAAAAACACGGTGACACGTTTTTCCTGCGCAGTTGAAGACCCTTCGCAACGGTTGATTGGCCATCTTTCAGTTGTTCATTGATATATTTGCATGTTAATCTGGTACTAATGAGGTAGAATCTTTGCCCAGAGAGTGTTACCATATGTAAAACACACAAAATAATGAAGCAATACTATCATAAAATATGCTGCGTTACTCCGCATAATTTGGCTTTTCTTGCCACATAATTTTGTCAACCCTGCCGCATTATTTGCTAATCCCCTGTTACAGAATTTCAGTAGCCATGACCATAAGTTTGTAACTTGCTTTGGTTTCTCGGAACGTATTTTGCAAAATGCTGTGCAGTCGAACGCCTCTGAAAGGGACACATTTTCAATTAAATAAGAGATAATAAAGTAGCTTCTTCAGCCTTGAATGTGAAGAAAAGACGACTTTGCTCAAAAAGAAAACCACGATGGGAAGGATGATACCCCTCCCAATAACCACCCTGTCTGCCCTTTGATGTGACTGCGGTTCCCCATCGCCTTATAGTAATGACATTTATCAAGAATTTTAGAGAAAAAATTATTAGTTGAAAATTGGTTACTGAAAGGAAAATTCAGTGAGCAGGCTACAATGCATTGCTTGTTACTAGGGGAACTGCTACATCTGGGAACTCAGATGGAGAGACTGAGGCTACTGGAGGAAGCGAAGCCAGTGGAAGAAACGTGGACTGTGGAGGAAAGTGCTACACCCCCATTGTCACACCATACTTGTTATCGACATTCCCACAGAACTTCTAAAAATGCTGGACATTCCACCAATTTCTATGAAGTAAACTACAACTGGCCATTAGATTTTCTTGGGAAAGTTTCTGTACAGTGCCCTAGCTGTGGTTCAGGGGCTTCAGTCCTATTTACACAGTTCGCCTCCTGCTGTTCTTTGGCTTGCCTCTCTTCCTTTTGCTTTCTGGGGTCCAGTGAAGGGCTGTTCTTGTGGTGGAGCCTTGCTCTGGTCGGGTGATGTGTCCTATAAATCTCCATCTTCATAATGATGTTGTCCATGCTCTCTTGCCTGCTTCTGGTGAGCAGTTCCTGGTTGGAGATGGTTCACGGCCAAAAAATGCACAAGATTCTTCTCAGGTTACTGGTGTGGAAGGTTGGCAGTTTGGTGATGTAACTTTTTGTAATCTGCCAGGATTCTGATCTATACAAGAGTGCGGCTAGAATGCAGCTGTTAGACCTGGCAACCTTGGCATGGCTTCCCCTGACTTTTTGCCTCCTGACCTCTTGTTTTGCAGACTTCATTTTTGCTAGCTTTAGGATTGTGAGCACTTTACCACTGCTAACCTGCGCTAAAGTGCATGTGCTCTCTATTTTAAACATGGTAACATTGACTTATCCGAAAATGACGTATTTAATTTACTTATAAGTCTCTAGTAAAGTGCACTATATGTGCCCACGGCCTGTAAATGATATGCTACTAGTCGGCCTGCAGCACTGATTGTGCCACCCACTCAGTAGCCCTTTAAACATGGCTCAGGCCTGCCATTGCAGAGCCTGTGTGTGCAGTTTTAAACTGCCATTTCGACCTGGCAAGTTAACTTACTTGCCAAAACTTCCTTTTTATTACGTGTAAGCCACCCCTAAGGTAGGCCCTAGGTAGTCCCTTGGGCAGGGTGCAGTGTATTTAAAAGGTAAGACATGTACTTGTGAGGTTTACATGTTCTGGTAGTGACAAACTGCTAAATTTGTTTTTCACTACTGCAAGGCTTATCTCTCCCATAGGTTAACATGGAGATAGCCGTAAAACATCTTTTAAGTGTAATTGCCCATTGGAAGTAGATAGAAAATTGGAGTTTGATGTGTCTAGACTCACAATTTAAAAACACATCTATTAGTAAAGTTGGTTTTTAAATGGGATGTGTGACAATGCCACTTTTAGAAATTTGAATATCAAAAGGGGGTTACGTCCGTTTAGAAATGTGGCATTTTCTTACTTTAACTGTTCTGTGCCTCTGCCTGTCTCTGAATACACGTCTGGGTTATGGTGACAGCTGGGCTTTTTGCATTCCCTCTAGACAGTCACACAAAGGGAGCTGGGGTGTAACATTTGCATCCTGATGGCCCATCACCAGGCTGATGGGCCTTCCTGAGGTAGATTTGAGGGTGGAAGGAGCTGACACGTGCACCTGAATAGGGCTAGGCCTGCCCCACACAAAAAGTTGCATAACCCCCTGTAGAGTGTCTGAAGCCAGGAAAGGCAGGGACCTTGTGATCTTCAAAGGCTTGTTTGATGTCTCCCCCACTTCAAAGGCACATTTGGGTATAAGTACTGGACCCCTGACACCACCAAATCAGAACACTACTGGAACGAAGGGCATTCTGCATGGAAGAAAAGCTGCTCTGCTGTAGGAGGGACGGCCACTTTGCCACTGGCTCTGCTGTGTTGGCCTACTGGCTGCTGATTGTTGTGCTACAGGCGGGACTTACACTTCGCCACTTGCTCTGCTGTGTTGGCCTGCTGCCTGCTGCTCTTGCCTGGGAGTGAGAGGGACTGGACCTGTTCTCTACATCCTTGAACCCAAGATTCTCCAAGGGCTTGCTGGCTTGCCTCCTGTTTTCAAGAAGTCTCAGGGTCACAAAAGACTTCCTGCAACTCTCCTGGTGCCGCTGGACTCTGCAATCCGTGATTCCTACCCTTGTCTGAGGTGCTCCCTCTAGTCCTCGGCCTCAGAAGTGAGTTTTGCAGCTGATATCTGCAAAAACCGACACATTGCCTCGACTGCGTGAGAATTTCCGCCACATTCCCCTTTGACGCAGGGTCTGTTCAACGAAGAAGAATCCGCAGCCTGCTTAGCTCGACTATGACACAGAGGCAGTTTGATGACGAAGTATAGCATTCACTTCAATGTAGTTCGATGATGATGCAGGATCCTCGCTGCATGGCTTGACGACGGCGCAGTAGACTCTCGACGTCGACAAAAGCTCCATCCAAGGTATTTCTTCAGCGGGACCTGTCTGGGTCCTGTAGCCGGCCTGTCATCGATCGCAGTGGCCCCGAACTGTGACTTTGCATCGGTCCCTCACGACCTCAAGTATCCTTTTGACCGCTAGTGACTTCTAAGCACTGTTTTCATATTTAATCTTTAAAAATTCATATCTCAAGTTCTACTTATTGGATATTTGTCTTTTTGGTCTTGTTTTAATCAGATAAATATTCTCTATTATTCTAAATTAGTGTGGAGTCCTTTTGTGTTGTTTTCATTGAGTTACTGTAATTAAAGTGTGCACAAATACTTCACACATTGCCTCTTAAATTAAACCTGACTGCTCTGTGCCAAGCTACCAGAAGGTTACCACAGGTTAAATCAGGTTGTGTATCTGACTTACCCTGACTAGAGTGGCGGTCCCTACTTGGACAGGGTGCATACCTCTGCCAACTAGAGACCCCATCTCTAACAGGAGCTCTTATAAAGCCTCAGCTTGGTGTTAATGCTGTAATGAGATGACCTCCACACATTGTTAAGCATGCTGAAAGGACTCCGGGCCTTGGTCAGACTGCTCTTGATGTCACTGCCTGCTCCTCTACTATGTCTTATATTACTGCCTAGGTAGGTGAACTCTTCAGTTATGGCAAGGTCCTCTCCATTCACCTTGACTGGTGATGGCGTTGAGATGCTGAGTGTCATGACTTCTGATTTCTTCATGTTGAGCTTCAGGCCCACATGCTGTGTATAGATGTTGAGTGGTGGTGGGCATAACATGCGTAATTTCATGTAGCGTAATTACATGAAATTACTAAAAAATTACTCAAAATTACACTTTATAAGCGAAGTGCATTTCGCACTGAAAAAATTACAGCTGATCACATTCAAATTTATAGTTTTGCATTTAAAAATTACCTGAACGGTCCACATGGGTAGAAAAAATTACCCGAAATGTTTGTTGACCTCCCACATTAAAGGAACTGCCATTCACATTCAAAACACTGCAGTTCGTGCTCAAACTTGTAGTTTTGGGTTCAAGCATTACCCAAATGGCCTACTCGAGTAAAAAAATCTACTTATAATGCCACCTGCATTCACAAATTACCCGAACAGTATATATTGCATTAAAATTTCTCCCCAAAATTATGCAATGTGGAGTAATGGTGTAATCGCTGTAATTTTACGCAGATTTTGTTACGTGAAATTACGTCAATTACTCTGGCCTAATTAAAATTCCACCCAGGCCTAATGTTGAGGTGAGACATATGTACCTGCATATTCTGGTGTGTGTGTGTGTGTGTGAGAAAGCAAGGCTATATCATTCACATAGTCAAGGTCCCTAGTGTATAGAATATGGTCCATTTGATGTGTCTTACTTGGTTTCTTTGTGCGTCGCATCACCCAGCTGATGAAGTAATCATATGCTAAAAATCATAAAGAAATACAAAACTAAAGAAAACCTAGACATAACTCCAATGATAATTAAGATAATGGAATTATTTATAAAGCAAAATGTTGTAATGTTTTGTATTTATAAAACAACACATTACTATCACAAAAGTATAGGAACCATTATTTTTTGGGTCTGTTGAAGTTTCATGCGGTTCACAGACCAGATAGCTCAGCCAATTTCCCTACTTTTTGCAGAGCTCAGTGAGTAATCATGAGAACACCAATCCAAACCCTGGCAGAACAGAGTCAACCTTACAGCCTTCTGCGGAGGAAACATGAGGCCTGATTATGAGTTCAGGTGCTATTTATTGCACCTGAAAAATAATTGTACCATGGGATAAGTTATTTATTGGGTGTGGTAAATAACACCTATTATGACTTAGTGTCAAATAACATACAGATATTAAATACTGTGTGCTTTTCCCCCATTACATTTCGGCAGGTTTGACCTGCTGAAATGTAATGAAGGTTGAGGTATTTAATGCATCCAGAAATTAGTGGGTGCGTTATAAACCTACCAACTCGTAATTCTGACCCATGCATAAATAGAGGTTTACACATGGGTTGGAATACACCAAGCAACTCATAATCAGGCCCTAAGTGATTTGCCTAAAGTTCCAGTACATTGAGCAATGCTAGAATTTGAATCTGGTTTTCCAGTTCCAAAGTTAGCAGCTCTTGCAATACCACCACATCCTCTTCCAAATTTTAGTCTCATTATGAGTTTTGAACAGGGGGCAGCTCCTCTGCTATGGTGGAGGAGCGTCGCCCCAGTTTAAAGGCAGAAAATGAAAAATAAAATGATAATAAAACACTTTAATTATCATTTTATTTTTCATTGACTCTGCCGACTTTGCTGAGTCCGCCGAGTCTGGGGTGGGGCAGGTCAAAGCGTCACCAGCAGGGCGAGGAGGAGTAGTGGGCACTGAAAGTGAGCATGTCGGTTAGGCCGGCCGCAGGACCGACATGCGCACTTGGATATCTCCAGGCAATTCCTCGGAGATATCTTCAGGGCTCATGATCACAGGCTCCCAGTCCCTGCTGGAGCGTGAAACCGGCCCGCTCCGCCCAATCCCAGTGTCTTCTCTCATGCTGGAAGTAATAGCATGAGAGAAGCTCTGGGATTGTATGCTGAGCTGGGAGACTGTGCTCATGGGAAGTGCAGTGCCGGGAGTAGAGGAGCAGTGAGGCGCGGCGTGGGAGCAGAAGGTAAGTATATATATATATATGTTCTTTTAATTTTTCCCCACTCTGCTCCCACACTGCCTCCACACTGCCGCAGCACGTAGAATGGGCAGCAGACGTGACTCATTTTGAGGCCATACCGATTAGCCTCTAACATGAGTTAATGGTGGAATTGGAATTACAAGTTGTGCAGTAAAACTGTGCCTTCATGTTCTCCCATAACATATTTCGCCAATGAAAAGCATGCACAATTTATCCGGTGAATAGGTCCCCGGTATTAGAGAAATAAATCTCTGGGTATCGGTGTGCAAACTCTGATTTACATGGCTTTTCCGCATTTCAAGGGTGAAAAACGAGGAATGGTGTGGCAATGTTGCACCTAGTAATTACCACATATTACTATATCATTTTAACCAAGGACTCATAATGAGCCCCGTAGTTGAAATGTAAGGCCAAGCAGCAAAGAAGCAGTGGGCATGAGAGTGGTGGTGTAGCAGCATTACACAGGCTAGCCCATTAAGTTCAGTAGGGGAGGTAGCGACACTCTGTACTACTATAAGTAGTAGTGCATTTATTAGAGTCAGATAATGTGCGTCGATAGGATTTAGAGAGAAGATGGGCAGCTGAGTTTTGTGTGTTGTTTGTTAAAACGTGCACCACAAGAGAGAGAACACCAGAGTGAGCAAATATGTTCTGTGTAATCCATAAAGCCATGGCTTACAGACAGACAAACTGCTTTCCATTTCCCGGCTCCTGAAGAACCCACAGGGACAGGTGTGCCATGTTATATGGTGGCCCGAAAGTGAGAACCTGCTCCCAGGGAGGGCTTAGTACTTCCTGCACGCTTGTTCAATAGTTGCCAATGATTGAACCTCTTTGCCCACTCTGCCGGAATCGAAGGCAGAGTTTGAGCTGCATGCCTGTGCAGTGCTGCTCTTTAGGTCTCCCCTAGAGACAAGCTTGAGCTGTCTGTGTACAAAAGACCTCCTGTGCACCATGCCATGTTTAGAGACCACCCATTGCTTATAATTGGCTTTATTGTCATTTGCTGATTCAATGGCTTCCCTTCCTCTTCTTGCGTTTGTCTCTCTCTTGGATCATAGCTTCTTATCCATTCTTTTGAGTAGCTGGCTTGTATCCTTCCAATGATTTCATGTAGGGAACAATTTTTTCTTTTTCACTATGCACTCCACGAGAGTGCATGTGTTTTCTTACTCTTGTGGACTGTTCCACACTCAAATATACCCATGCCGCATGGTCTCCATGTTTCTCCTTCCTCTCCCACTTGCTGTCTCTCTCGTGTGCAGCTTCTCCTCTTCACAAAACCCTCTACCTCATTCACTCTCTTTTGCGCCCTCCTGCTCCACCCATTCCATTCTTTCACCCACCCCTGCTTTTCATTTATTTCCCCCTCCAGCATAAAGTCTGTCCGTTGCTCCCTCATCCACTCCATTTTGCTTCCCCTTACCAGTTGCTCAATTGCACCACCACCCATCCTTCAAATATTTTATTTTCATTTTTTTGGATGGCCTAGCAGCTGCCATTTGCTACCGAGCCACTCTACTTTCTAAAAAGCGCTATTGTTCAAGTAAAGCTTTCTTTTTTTATTTAGAACTCCAAGTGGCATATGCCATCTTATATCAGTAAATAAGAAATAAACAAAATCACACTCGTGTCATTCAGTAGCAGAATGCATCCGTGATGCCAGGTCTGCTGGCTTCGTGGATTAATGCATCTCCTACAAGGACCTGTGCTTGACCTCATGGTCACAGGTTCAGTTCCCGGTGGGTTCACTCAGCCTTTTATCCTTTCTGAGGTCAATAAAATGAGTACTGTTTGGTAATAATAAGCATCTGTTATTCAGTGCCAAGATGCCCCTTTGGGGGTGAACGTGAGCTTTACAAATACACATGTTATGTCACTTGCATGCGCCTACTGAATGACGTTGTTAGCAGCTGCATCAAGACACATATGCACTTATGTGCATATCTGCATCATCGCACGTTTTTATTTGCCAATCCACACAGCATCGGTAGAATTAATTTTAAATGTTGCTGATGCTGCACGCCAAGGGCAAAAAAAGCATTGGCAAAGCCAATAGGTCTGAGAGGCTAGACCTAATTTCTTTGCCAATGCTTGTTAGTAGCAGCTGCCACCTCTGGTCTGAGTCAATCTTACTCATGCTGCTGACTATGGCTGTGTGTGCCAGTCTTTCAAACTGGTCATCTTTCTTGTTGAAGTTGATGGCAGGCTTGCGTGTTGGGCACCTGGGGCAGAGAGCTGAGCTCAGAGAAGAGAGCACCATGCCGTCGGGTGCCATCCCTCCTCTTTGAGCAGCTGCCACATATGTGCACAAACATTCTGTGAGCAAAAAATATCAAATTTTCCAGGTTTCAAAACTGCTAATTATGATCATCATGACATTTAAAAAATTAGCTTGGCGATGGCTCCACAGGAAATCACATCCCCTGACATGGAACCCAGATCAGAGGAAATTAACTCACGGCTTCTAACCCCAATTACCTCTTGCAAAGCACACAGTGGCTCAGGCTTCCTTAACATTGATAAACATAATTACTTTCCCCAGGGCACGAGTCGGGGGTACACGCGGGTGGACAGCGTCCCCCCACTTTTTTCACAGGGTGGACGCCGTCCACCCTGCCAAGAAGTGTGGCCCCACTGCAAAATATGCTGAATTCGTCCCGGTGTTATCTGCTTTCTATCTGCAACAACGTGCAGGCGAAGACGGGGCTCTTAGTTCTGACTCCTGCTGGGCCCATAACAAAGGCCGAATCGGAGGGGTCATCAGGCCTCCTTTTGTTGTAGTCTCCTGGCTGGCAGCAGTCAGGAGCCTCACACCTGATGCAAATGCAGCAGAAGGGAAACAAGGGCTCACACCTTGTTAGCACTTCACACATACTGAAGAGAGGCAGCTTTTAACTTTGTTTTAGGCTCGGTTTAGGAGATATGCATGCACTGTAGAAACTTCAGATGTGTTGATGTTTCCCAGCATTTGCACAAAATAAATAGCATTTATATAGCGCTTATACCCCTGAGGAGGCGTTGTAATAATTTATATATCACTATTTCTTTTAAAGCACTATGGCTAGAGAAAACTTAACGCTGATAAAAGGTAACATTGTTTTATGTGTAGCGTACAAAAGTGTGAATCTTCTGCCTAAATCAGGAGGGTTTGCAAGTATGCTCGAAATGTGCTCAAATGTACTCATGATACACCTGCTAAACATATATGTGAGTCCTTAAGATCTGATGTCACTTCTTGTGATGCCAGTTCCTGTGATGTCACGCGCCGCGATGCCACACGCCGCGATGCCACGCGCTGCGATGCCACTTGCATACTGATTAACTAGGTTAGTCCCCCCACTTCTTTTTTTAGCACTTGTGCTCTGACTTTCCCATAATAATAGTAATAATAATAGACGTAAAAACTGAATAAGAATGATAAAGCCTTATAGCCTGCTGTAGCGGGCGATATACCAAGCATTAATGGCAGGGGCGTGGCCTAGTCAGCGAGATTCAGGGGGTGTGAATCGCAAATGTCCAGACTAAAAAACAATATGCTGAAGGGTGAAGGGATGAAATGACCAAGGCTTGGCATACACTGTTCCCACGAGGAACAGGTTCAATACTGATTTGTACTAGGTAGCCCTCTGATAAAAAAATAAACAGGTTAGTCAAATAAGGACGAAGAGAACAAGCATTGGCATAGCCAATAGGTCTCGCCTTTGGGACCTTATAAGTGTTTAGTTATCCAGCACAATATCCTTGGTGCAACAACATCAAGTGTTGCATGGCTAAACACTTATAAGGTCCCAAAGGCGAGACCTATTGGCTATGCCAATGCTTGTTATTATATAGATATTACAGTGAAATGATTCGCTGATCTTGGAGCCGTTTACCAAATTGATTATTAGTCACTAACTTCACCTACCGATGGATGATCTTCCTCAAGCAGACTGACCTGATTTCAAATCTTATTTTGCCTTGCTTATTTCTCCTCCTTTATCGACAGTTGTTTCCTCCTATGCTTGCCGAAATTAAGTTGATTCTGATCTCTCAGCAGCTCTGATCAAAATTGTGAGAGAGGCTGAGGCCTATCAGCCGCAGCACAGGCAATGCCCGTCACGGGTCAAGAAGAGCCTAACCTGTACTGATGCCCAAGTCCCATTAGTCTCATCTACACGTTAGGCAGAACTTTCCAAAGCAGCAACTAAGTAGGTACTTTGAAATAACAATTCGCTCAGTTATTATACCCCTATGATTGACTTAATGGAACCGGTTTACAATACACCTTTCCCTACCTGCTCAACCAGTCACAGACTGAGCATCACTGAACGGACGGGCAGGCAGGCAACCTCACAGACATTGAGGGATTGCTACAGGATATCCTTGGTTGCTTACATTTTTCTGTGCAACACAAATCAAAGAAAATTGAGGAAATAGAAGGTTTCTGCTTTCAATGCAAAATTCCCCGAGCCCTGCCTAAGAGGACTTTAGGATATGGTCAGGTTAATTTATTATTACAACTTTAGGAGTTTCTAGAATTGCTACTCTTCCTGGTACAACTTAAAAGCACTGATGCTTTGTAAAGTGAATACACAGCTAATCAGTTCAATGTCCTTCCCTCACACCCCATTCCATGAAGAGCCTGCTCAGGATATTCATACTTGACCCCACGATCACAAAACCTCAACTGTGGTCCAATTTATTGTAGAAACACCCTCTTTACTCAGTCTCTCTGGCAATATTTTGTTACCCACCTTTTCTCCAGTCATCCACAAGAAACTTCACTGTGTCGCACACTTGTTGCTTCCATGTATCTGCAAGTCACAAGTCTGAATCCATGAAATGCCAATTCAGTCATCCAGTCTTCAGTAAACTGCATTCTCCTAAAGATGGTGACACCAGTTACACTTATAAATAGGACAAGATGGTAATGTTAATATTTCTCCATCACCTGTTGCATGAATCCTCAAGTCATATCCAGAACTAAGCCATCTATTATGACCTGTCCCACCTGTCACGTGTTCTGTGGCCCCCTGATAATGCGACTTTTAAGCAACTTGAATTGTATCACAAGGGAGAGGGGTAATATGGCCTTAAAATGTGATGCACTGTTGGTCGATTGAGTCATTTTTCCGGAAAGGAAAGGGATTGCCATTAAACAAAATTAGTTCAGTAGCAGGGTGCTACGGGGAGTGCGTGTAGAAGACCGAATTATTGAAATAAGGTGTGAGCAAGCAAGGTGCTAAAAAAAAATATATATATAGAACTTCACTATAAGATCAAGTACACATACAATACACTAGAGGAGTGCATGAGTTAGATTGGGATACACTGCTGGAGCTCATGAGTGACTGGTACCAGCAACTCTCAAGAGCCTATTACTTCACGGTTGACAACCCCACCGATGTAAGGGCTCCTGCTTTTTTGGCAGTGGTACAGACTACAGGATAATAGGAATAACCCTAGCTGTGGATTCAAATAAGGGCTAAATTAAAAGTTCATTTAGCCAGGGAATATACTATTAATGTTCTTGAAGACCACAGTGTTTTTAGATGCAAGTCTGGTCACTGCTTCTGGGGTTACTGACACTATTATTGGTGCCAAAACGGGTCACAATAACCAAAATGTCAATAATTTAAATCTTGTCACGTATATCTCATGATGTCATCTTGATCCAAAATCACAGCATAATTTCTTCCGATATGGATCCCGTTCCGTATAATTTCTTTTGATTTAACTATTGGACCAATAGCTATGCGATTAAGTTTCTAGTTATGCGATTAGTGAGGTAATTAGTGTTTTGGAAGACAGCAATCCTTCAAATAGAGAAGCAACCTATATTAACTTGTACAAAGAAATGAACCGCACTCCTCCCGTATTAGCCCTTTTACGTAAAAAATGTCACTCACCTTAGGGCACTGGAGAGCTATTCAAATTATTCTATCACATTATAGCTTCCTTGCGTAGCAATAGGCCTTCCTCACTAATCACCATATAACTATACTCCATTACAATATAATAATCATTTTTCACAAGTTTTTGTATATGCGTGTGGTATTTGTATAGAGAGAATCAAGCTGAAAGTCCACCCGAGGGCTAAATAGCGTCCAAGGCGGAGGTACAAGGTAAGAGTGATTGAGGGGGTGGGAGGGAGACAAGTGGATGTTTGAGTTTGAGAGGGGATTGGACTGCTTATTGTGTAATGACTGTGGAAAGAAGATAGGATTCCTGGCATCCTATTAAGGTTTCACGCCATTAACAGGGATTTGTGGAATCACAATAAGTATTCTTGGGTCGGTAGGCAACGGAAGCAAAGTTACTTTTATATTTCAGCCAGTCAGCACAAATACACGTGTTTAAAAATAGCATTCGCTGGAGGAAAAGTGGGCTCCCTGCTCGTCTCCCCCACACCAACGGAAACATTTAATAATATATATATTTTTTTAAAACCAGAATGCGAAAATGAAGACCAAACTCAAAGGTAACTCGATGGTTTTAATGCAGACTCGTTCGCACCTCTCCAACAACACACTGTTGTGCACTCACCCAGCCGGAATGGAGTGTTTGAGGAAAGGCTGGCTTTCACCTCTCCAGAACAGTCTCAAATACAAAACAAGCGCACGCGCCTCGCACGGCAGCAGGGGGAGGGGGGAGAGGAGGGAGCCTGCGCGATTCACTTGCGGGAGCGAGCGGCGCCAGGAGCGATAATTGCTACCATATGGCGCCGTTCGCTCCCGCAAGTGAATCGCCAAACGTGCACGCGTTGCCATTGAAGGCAATGGAACGCGTGCACGTTTTAGGCTGAAAAGCCGAATCGATGGCAAAAGGTCTTTTTGCCTATGCAACGCATGTGCGCTGCGTTGGCGAGACCTAAAAACCAACAAAGGCATAGGAGACCCAACGCTCAGGCCAATAATCCATTTAATTGGGGGATGTCACTCCCCAAACACCCCTCTGAAGCTACGCCCTTGATTAAAGGCCCACTCCAGTGTTATAGGTCTGTGCCGAAGGCTATTAGAATACTCCAACCCATACAGGTGGAATGTCCTAAATTAAAAAGCAGCAGCCGTATGAGATATGAACTCTTTGATCCTCCGTAGCTTCAGTTCCTTTCAGAGCTCTTGCTATATGTATACAGCTAAGCAGTGCTTAATTTGTAATAAAAATAAGTGCCACTGCTCTCGTCTGGAGGCCACTGCGGCTTGTACCACACATTGCCCCTGCTATGCTGCCAATGATAGTAACAACACAGCTACTAACCGTCACACTCCTACAGGTGTGACAATTAGGACTATTTCAGGCCCCAAAAGCTATGAGAATGGCTTGGGCGGCAGATAATAGTCATTTTTAATATATATTGAGCTAATAATTAATTTAACTGTTGTTGTGGTCATCTCTAAATTAGCCAGAGAGCGCCACCTTGTGGCAGACTCTCATAAGCGCTGGTGTTGACAATTAAGTGCCGGTGGTAGCACCGGATCAAATTAAGCACTGCAGTTAAGACAGACCAGGAGCTGTGAGAGTGGCCAACAGTTAGCTCCCGATTCTTCTTGTGCTCTTCCAAACTGCTTTTCTACTTTTGGCAGAGCTGACATAGCCAGACGTTGAACAGACACCTCCCTCCTTCCGAGGCTCGAGTGACAGTGAGAGGAATGGGCGACGGGAGGGTTGAAGGCTGTCAGTCTGTCCTCATCTACAGCGGCAGCCCGTACCTCTCTAATTCGAGGGTGCAGTCCACATAGCCTGTGGAGAGAAAAAGCGACAGGGGGAGTCAGAGGTTGCAGATTTGGACATTGGAAAGTGGACTAAAGGGGAGATGTACCTGTGTTTATAGCGCTCTGGGGCTCCAGTTCTTCAATTGATCTGTCAACATTCCAACGTTCCAATTATCAATAAGTGGTGTCTCTAGCAAATTTAAGTGATAACTGGGCTCTAGAATGCACTATTTTACCCTATCATTTCAAAATCTTCATGCTTCTTCACACACTCTGCCCACGCCCCACCCCCCCTTTCGAGCTATAAAAAGGAAGATGTACTCCCTTGGTCAGTCCAAAAAACAATTCGATTCCTGCATTTATTTTTCTGAATTATTAATTTTTGAAATGATTTATTTATTCACAGATAAAAGACTTTACTGTGATAAATTCTTCATCAGAAACGTGCGGTGTTGTCAGTAACTCCAGCAGCTGCTCTGAGGCATTTGTTTGAAAACATTGCTTGGCTTTGAGAGGATTGTTAATTCTGATCCTGCTCAACATGTTCAGTCCATAACTGCCACAAAACTAAAGCAGCATGACGCCGACGTGTCACGTATCTGTAGGATAGTCGGGGGTGTGGCTTCCACTGGTGCAGCAGGTGCAGCGGCAACGGGGCCCAGAGGCCTGAGGGGCCCATTGAAGTCTGTGTGTAGCTGTATTTCAGAGTTCAAACAGCGGCGGGGGCTGGGACGGGGGAGACATTTCCTTCCTTGCGCTAGGGTCCTTTCCAAACTAGCTGCAATGCAGTGCTCCCAAAAATGCCTCTAATATCTGCAGCGTTGGTGGTATGGGCAGCTTGAGAGCAAAAGAAGGGAACATTTGAGAAACCTTTTTTTCATGCACCTACACACACATCAGAGAAAAATATTTTATGAAGCTGTCCTGAAGGAAGAGACTTGAAAAGGAAAAATGAGAAAAAACAGTATCTTCACAGGAGTAAACTGGCTGCAAAATATTACATCCTGTCGTGGGATTAGGCAGACAAATGTCCTCTCCTGCATATCCGCCCCAGCGAGATTGATGTACCTTTGCATACAAATAGAAAGTAGCTAAATCTTAATCCTGCCCTTTTCTCGATGAGTTATGTCATTTATTAACTTTGACAACACAAACACATAACTTGTTTTGCCAAGAAACGTAATTGGAAATCCAGTGTTCTGTCATATATTCCTCTGCTGTCTCACCTCCAAACGTCACAACGTATTCACAGACGCAGGTGCGTAACGCACGCCCCTGCAGCCCCTGTGGCGCTGGGGCCCCCCAGCCCTTCAGAAGGCCTCCATCTGGCTCGAGGCCAATGAATATCTGAGAGATATGGGATCCTGTAAGGCCCCTCATATCATTGTGCAAGGACAGGGGGCATAATTTTGCGTTACGCCACTGGTCACTGACAGGCTGTTTACCTTTGACATCAGCACGCGAGGGAGTCAATTTTAGAATTCGGAATCTCACCAGCAAGTATTAAGAAATAAAATGGCACTATGAGAGTGGCCTTTGCGGAGGGGTAATGAGCATGCATAGATACATGCCTCTGGTTTATCATGGGATAGCTTATGCTGGAAACGGCCAACCCAGCACTTGCCCACTGAATATATTTATATGGCTATCCTATAAGTGTAGGCAGCAAAAGAAGCAAATAGAAACTAGTGTATACCAGTAGCGGCTGCTACGGGGCAATAGTGGTGGGGAGGGGAGAGTTAAAAAAAAAAGGAAAAAACACTTACCTGCCAGCCGTTGCCTCACCTCCGACCGACGCAGGAAACACACAGGCTCCCCTAAGCCAATCACGACGATGCTGTTACCAGCATGGCAGGAGCGTCATGATTGATCTGAGCGCAGTGGTTCAGCGTTCAGACAGGGACTCAAAGCCTCTGCATGTTCTCCACCAAGGCTGTGCAGTGCAGCCGGGTGGAGAACTTGCTAAGTGCACATAACTGTTTGGCCTGCCCAATACGGCCGGACAAACCATCATGCGCACTTAGATAGTGCCCACCACTCCTCCCCCTGCTCTGTAGGCAGCCCAGCCCCGCCCCACACCTAAACAGAGCCAGTACGGAAAAATAAAATGATAATAAAACCATGTTATTCGTTCACTGACACAACATCGATGTAATAAATATCGATGTAAAAAATATCGAGTAAAAATATAAACAAAAATATCGACTCATACTTAAACAGGTAAGTACAAAAATATTGACCAAAAAATATTGATGTATAAAATATCGAATTTCATATAAATATAAAATAAATAATATATATTAAATATATAAAATATTAAATATAATTTTAGCAAAATAAAATAAATTTAATATACATTTTAATAAAATATAACAAATAAACTTAATAAAAAAAGATAAATACACAAAAATAATTATTTATACACATGTACTTTAAAACAATTAATAAACTATTATTTTTAATTTATGTCAATGATTTAAAATATAAAAAACAAAAATCTATAATAAAGTAAAACTTTAATATTTAAACTTAAATTTCACAATACAGTCAGTGCAACAGTAGGGTAAGTGTTGGATAGCGGAGTAATTCAATTTACTATTCCAACTCCAGTGAGTGCAACAATAGGGAAATTGTTGGATAGCGGAGGGGTAAAAATTACTATTACCACTCCAGTGAGAGCAACAGTAGGGCACTCCACTCGGCGATATGCGCCCAAATCTTCTTCCCCCGGATTCTGGCCAATCTGCCCCTACAAGCATAAATGGCCATCTCTTGATTGTAAATTCCAAGAAGCCTGGCAAGCCACATATGAAAAGTTGGTGGTTCTGCATCTTTCCATCTAGCGGCTAGTAATATCCTAAATACCGCTGTCCCCAAAAAAAGACAATATTCCTGTTCGGTATTAAGACCCATGGTGCTATCATACCCGAGAATCAACAGAGTAGGGGTTAGTTCTAATCTATGACCAAATAGTTCCTCCCAAAAACCTAGCAGCCCTTCTTTTAGTAAAGCCAGTTTGTCACAGTCATACAGCATATGAATCAGGGTGGCAGGTCCTAACCCACATCTGGGGCATTTATCATCTATCCTTTCCCCCATGTGTACAATTTAGAAGGTGTAAAATAAAGATTAAATATAGTTTTGTACAATTGAGCTTTTAAGTTCGAAGATAAAAGTATTTTAGCAGTTAAAGAAAGGCTCATATAGATATCCACATCCGGGTTTCCCAATTTCACTGCCCAGGATGTTTCAGTTTTTTCCAGGTCATCAGGGATTTTATCAAGAAGTAGACTATAAAATTCCGGATTCTGCTAGACTTCCTAGTTATAGCTTCCAAGAGCGGTATCTTATCAAGCTTAATCGTAGGACTACATAGGGTGAGGAGACTCCTAATCTGAAGAAATTTAAAGTATTGGTTATCTGGTATACCAAAGACCCGCTGTAGCCTAGAAAATCGAAAATCATGCTCTCCCCCGCAGAAGTCCCCAATTGTTCCTACCCCATAGCTTTCCCATTTCTTCCCCATAGCGTCATTAACCTGGGATGGGAATAGCGATGAACGCCATAGGGGGTATATCTACAGACTTTCGGAATTGCCATAAATTTAGAGACTTGCTTCCATATTTTCCATGAACTATAGATTACTTTAAACCGCACCTTCTTGTAATAGCTCGGTTCCAGTTGTCTCAGTAGCAGCCCTGAAGCTTCCTTCCCAATAGAAAGTTCAGTAAATTGTGGGTATTTTTGGGCCTCGCTCTAATTCATTATTATTATCCACGACAAACAGGGTGACCATTTGATGGAGAAGAGCGGCCCAATAATATAGGGTGATATTGGGGGTTGCAAGACCACCTCTGTCTTGTGGTAGAGCTAGATATTTCAGAGCCCTCCTAACCTTCCCGTATTGCCATATAAAGTTGGAAAAGGTTGACTCCAACGCTCTCAATATACTATCTTCCACAGCCAGCGGTATTGCACAAAACAAATACAATACTTTCGGTAACATGGTCATTTTTAAAAAATTCCCCCTCCCTATAATAGACAGATGTAGCCCGTTAACTCTCCTTAAGTCATTACCTATAGATTTGATCAGAGGTTCGAAATTGCATTTACTAATTTCATCCACCTTAGCACTTATTCGGACCCCAAGATACACCGCTGTATCTGCTCTCCTAGGGTCATTGAAATCTATGTTATCTGTGCATAGCACTATTGTTTTCCCTTTGTTCAGTGCCTATCCAGAGAGGAGCCCATAACTCTCAGCAATCTTACTTATTTCTTCAATTGCCTCAGCTGGATTCAAAGTTAGGACCGCAACATCATCAGCGTATGCCAATACTTTCGTCTCATACCCACCAGTGATTATTGGTTTAATCTTCCGAGTCTGTAGGAGCTTAACCACTAAGGGATTGATATATAAAGCAAATAAAATTGGGGAGCAAGGGCATCCCTGTCTGGTCCCTCTTGATATATTAATATTATTAGATTCCTTCCCCATAAGTTGTAGTCGGGCTCTTGGTTGACAATACATTGCCTTAATTGCCTTTATAAACTGCGACCCAAAACCGTTTAGCTCCAATATCCCCCATAAAAACTCCCAAGACACCCGATCAAAGGCCTTTTTGGCGTCGAGGAGGATCATAGCCATCTGGCCCCCCGTCCCGGTTATGATATCAAAGAGAGAAATAACTCTGCGAGTATGATCAGTTGTTCCTTTACCAGGGATAAAGCCGTGTTGCCAAGGGGAGACCAGATGTTCTATAACCCTCCCTAGCCGATTGGCCAGGATTTTAGAATACATTTTTGTGTCCGAGTTGATCAGGGAGATCGGCCGATATGAAGATGGATTATCTACCGGTTTTCCTTTTTTAGGAAATATTATATCTGTCTCTTTCCAAGACTCAGGGGGGGTTCCATTATACTGTACGCCCCAGAACAAATCAAGAAGAAGAGGTGTTATAGCTGTTCCAAGGATCTTATAGAACTCCAGCGGAATCCTGTCGGGACCAGCAGCCTTCCCCGATGCCATTCCCGACAGCGCTAAATGAACTTCTTATAGAAGTGATTTCTTCTTCTAGCTCTTCTCTAATTGACCTATCCAAGCCCCTTCCGAGTTCAGTGCCAGCTACCAGCCCTGCCATGCCCTGTACAACTTCTGCTCGATCTTTGTTAATATCATCCTGGTACAGGACTTGATAATAGTTTTGAAACCCTCTGATAATATCTTCTGGATCGGTATAAGCTTGTCCGTCTATTTTAATCGAAAGATATTGAGTTTAAAGATATCCTCTGCCTGGTACGAAGAGCTAACCTCCTACCGACTTGCTCACCGTTTTCATAGGCGCTATTCCGATGGGATTGATAATCCTCTGCTGATCTCTGTGTTAACCAGTTATTTAATTCCACTTTTAAAGCGATTATTCGATACTGGATTTGATTCCCCTCTTGTCCCAATATTATTGTCGAGACATGCTCCTCTTCAGCTCTGGCCAAGTCCAACAAAAGTTGTTGATTCTTAGTCTCCCGCTGCGTCTTAGGCCTGGCAACAAAGCTAATAGTTTCGCCTCTAAGAGCGGCCTTAAAAGAGTCCCACACAACCCCCCTGCTAGCACTAAATCTGTTAATATCAAAAGATTCTTGCACCCACTTTGTATTAAATTCAATATATTCACTGTTCACTAGCAGTTTCCTATCGAACGTCCATTTACTCCGTGGTCTCTTAAAGCTAGCTATTTCAAATTCTAAAATCAGAGGGTTGTGATCAGATATTATTTTAGGAAGTTTCTTAATCCTGGTTCGTTCTAATTGATCCCTAGTACCATAGAAGTAATCGATCCTGACATATTTTTTGTGCGGACAAGAGAAATACGTATAGCCGGGGTTAGTTGGGTTTTTTGTAGCCCAGATGTCCACCAGGCCATGGCTACTTTTAAGGGAGTTTAATGCCCTGTACACTCGAGGCTTCCAACCAGAATACCCCCCTTGCCTCTGCCTCCCAGATCCTATATCCAGAGAGATGTTAAGATCTCCGCAAAAAATTAAAGGGCTCGGCCATGTAGCAAGTTCTACCTCCAAATCTTCAAATATCTGGGGATCGTCTTGATTTGATCCATAAACCGAGCATAGAGTACCTCCCACTGCAAGTTCTACAATAGCCCACCTCCCCAGAGCATCCACTGCCTTACGTTTGGCCAAGCCTAAGGATGTCTTTGCTAAAATGACCACCCCTCGAATATACGAGGTCTGAGTTGTACATGCCAGGATGTTATACCCTCCAACCCTCAGTACTTCTCTTTCCCCCAGGGAATGTGCTTCTCCTGCAAACATACTACATCCATGTAATTCAACCTCATGAGTTCAGCACATCTTATCCTTTTTGCCCTATCATTCAATCCTGCTACATTCCATGAGCAGATAGTTATCTTCCCCATCTTAGTTTAACTTCTGATTCCCGGATTCCTCCTAATAGTAGTCTCTTGCTCTTTCCCTCCTCCCCCTTTCGTCTCTCATTCTGCCTCCTATTTTTCTCTTTTGGCTGTTTCTTTGTTTTGTTGTTATTTCTGGATATGCTTTTTTTTACCCCACATTTTACCCACCACCCTTCCCTTTCCCCCACCTCCCTTCCGTCTCCCCCCCAACTCCCCCCCACCCACCTTCCCAGCACCCCCACCTCCCCACACGAGGCGTGCAGACTCAATCTTGAGTCTGTTCATGATGAGTGTGCAACACAGAGCGAGAGCCCTGATGCTAAAACCTTCCTATGCTATTTAGCTACATGCTGCTTTCCAAAAACCCCAAGCTCCCAGGTTCACCTGTACCTTAAACAGACATTTTATTAATTACATATTCATTTTCATATATACATTCTTTCTCCTTTTTTTTTTTTCACCCTTTGTCTCCCACTTAATTCCTCCTCGTGAGTGATCATGGTCTGTTTAGCGCGTTGAAAACTGATCCGCATCTAGCCGGACAAACCATCCAAGTATTCCTTAGCTTTTATTTCCAACAAAAAGAATTTTGTTTGCCCCTCCCAGATCACTTTTAGACGGGCCGGATTATTTAAAAAGGCTTGCACTTTTTTGTCCTGGAATGGCTTAATAAGCTGCCGCAACCTCCACCGCCTTTCGACGGTGGAGTGGCAGAAGTCCGGACGGACAAAATAAGAAATCTCGTTCCTGGTTCTTTTTGCTTCAGGCCTTGCCTTCTCAAAAACAGCTTGGCGTAACAAAAAATTGCCAAAGTACACCAGATGGCACGGGGGAAAGCCCCTGCCCTTACTGGCTGTTTCTGAACAAATGGGACTCGATGGGCACGTTGCACCTCTAATGCCCAGTTCCAATCAGTGAGCTCCGGCAGAGAGTCTCGTAGCAAGCCCACCACGTATGAGCGAACATCAGCCCCCTCAACCCCCTCGGGAACCCCAAGCACCCGCAGGTTGTTTCTCCGCTGGTGATTCTCAAACTTCTCCAGCTTCCACTTGACGTCAGCTAACTGCACCTCATGAGAATATACTAGCGCTTGGTTCAAGGCGAGGTCAGATTCAGTAGTGACTATCCTAGACTCAAGGACAGTCAGCCGTTCCCCAAATGCACTGCAAGTCTTGGTCAATTTTCGCACAACCCCTTGCATCTTACGCATGGCAACCTGGGCCTTGCGTCCATCCTGGCGCGTTTCTTCCTGGTGCATTGATATAGCCTGGAAGATAGCCTTTAGTGTTGGAGGAGTTGGCCCGGATGGATCGGAATCGGGTTGGGCGATAGGTGTAGGATTGGTAAATTGATTCATGGGGGTATAATCCCAGGCCAGATCCTTCCCTCCCTGTCTCCTTTTTTTTTCCCTCCGAACAGTTTTAGATTTGCAACCTTCTGACACCTCCGAATCGCTATAACTCAAATCTGTAGTGTCTACTGATGAGTCCTCTGACCATTCGCCACCATCCGATATGGAAAAGAAAAAGTCACTAGGGTCCTTATCCAAATCCACATGCCCAATATTATCAGTACTAGCCTTAGAAACTTCTTGAGGCTGACTTGTATAAACTGTGTTGGGGTCGATGCAGGATGGTTGGTCTTGGGGTGGTGTGGTAGTAGTGTCTTGCATGTAGGCTTGCTCCCCCTCAGCCCCCCCAACCATATCAGCCTTTCCTGAGTCGTCTATGTTAGGGACTTTCCCAGTCTTCTCAGCAATTGGCATATTGGTCGGTACATTCAGCAAAGTGCATTCTACCCCCCCAGTAATAGTCAGAGTCGAAGGTTGAGGGAGGGAGCCCCCGGGCCTACCTTCAGTGTTAGCCGGCCCCCAGTCCTGACCATCTGTCTCCATGGAGAGAAGATTCTCTCACTCGCTCCGCTCCTCTTGCTCATCTCGCTCCTCACTCGGGACCTCCCCAGCATTCACTGCATTGACAGCCGATTCGGGACAGACCTTGCCCCGGATCCTTCCCTCGTGACCCGGAGCTGTTTTCCCGGCCGGCCCTCTCAGCGGATCAACCACAGTAGGGCCGGCCGGGCGTCCTTTGAGAGCCACCCCGCCTCTTCCTCTCTTTTCCGGATCCGGGTTGGCCACCGTCCCCCGACGCCCTCGTCTCGGAGTTTGTGCAGGCGACCCCCCTGCCGCCGAAGCTGCGGTCTCCATACTTGCATCGCCAGTCTCCGATACTCCCCTCAGCGCCAGCCGAGCCATTTTTGCCTTAACAGCCGCCGTCTTGGGGCCCATCTCGGCAGTCCCAGCAGTCTCCACACGCCCAGCCCCAGCTCCGGACGCCGCTGCCAGGTAGGATCCTTTATGATGGATTGTGGCAACCTCAGAAATTATTCTGCCGAAATGCCGTAGCACCGCAAGTCCGATTGCGGTTCCCAGTAAATGTAGAAAGCTCCTGCCGGACCTTGGGGGATAATGTAGCTCCGTACTAGAAATTGCTGGATTCATTCCCTCTGAGTTTCTTGGTGCAGCATCGTAGATTTCTCCGACTCTCTATGCTCTGTATGCACCTACGGTCTCAAGCGACCGCCATCTTGCCTCCGATGCCGAGTGGAGTAGAGAAGCAAGGGTGGCATAGGAGAAAGCTAATTGGGGTTGTCTAGAGCTCCTCTGACCCCAAGGGGGTGGGTTTTTTCCTTTTTTCTTTCTTCTTAATGATATAAAATAGGGTTAGGCCGTAATGAATTGCTTTGCCTTTTTTGATATTCCCAATGTATTGTTTTGGATTAACTGTTTATGATGGACCAAGCTGACCTTTATATGATGTAACGTTTTTTAAAACTGCTTTCACTGTATCAATTGCTTTTTTAGGACTACTTTTCTGTATGGTATTAACTGTTTTCTTTCTATGTGATCATTGATTGGTATTGGATGTATTCGTATTTTCTGGAATTGCACAATAAATTTTTTTTTTTTAAAAAGAGAGCAACAGTATGGAAAGTGTTGGATAGCGGAGGGACAAAAATTACTATTCCCACTCCAAAGAGTGCAA
Organism: Calotriton arnoldi; assembly: GCA_963921515.1. Lineage (NCBI taxonomy): Eukaryota > Metazoa > Chordata > Amphibia > Caudata > Salamandridae > Calotriton > Calotriton arnoldi. The sequence goes on from CAWUFW010008366.1 coordinate 519,272, forward strand.
CAGTAGGGAAAGTGTTGGATAGCGGAGGGATAAAAATTACTATTCCCACTCCAAAGAGTGCAGCAGAAGGGAAAGTGTTGGATAGCGGAGGGGGAAAAATTAGTATTCCCACTCCACTGAGTGCAACAGTAGGGAAAGTGCTGGATAGCGGAGGAGTAAAAATTACTATTCCAGCTCCAGTGAGTGCAAACGTAGGGAAAGTGTTGGATAGCGGAGAGGCAAAAATTAAAATTCCCATTCCAGTTCTTACTCGTTGTTTACCATAGTATCATCGTAATTTGTTATGGCTGTTTCGAAACATGAAACTGTTTTAATTGATGATGGTTTGTAATGGTTTTAATTAACTGTACAATAAAGTATTACCTTACCTTACCAGTGAGAGCAAAAGTTGGGAACGTGTTGGATAGCGGAGGGGTAAAAATTACTATTCCCACTCAAGTGAGTGCAATAGTAGTAAAAGTGTTGGATAGATGAGAGGCAAAAATTACTATTCACACTCCAACAGTAAAAATTAAAATTAAAAAAATTAAAAAGTAAAAAAAATATAAATATAAATAAATGATATTAAAAAAATTAAAAGTCAAATATATTAAATATATAAAAAGAAAACATATTATAATATTAATTACATATAACAAAAACCCTACAAATATTATATAAAATAAAATATTAAATACATTTTAAAAATAATTTTAAACTAGAAAATATTTACAAACAAAAACATTAATTAAAGCATAAATGTATTTATGTTATTTCCTACCCTATAACACCACACCAATAACAACACACTTCAACATTTTAAATTACATTTACTTCCATAATTAAAATAATTAATAATCAATTAAAAAATATTATTATATAAAAAAACTAATAAACATTAATTAACTACACACACTTTAACACTATAATGTCCACAAAACACATCTCAATTAAACTATAAAATAATAACACAATTAAAACTTATTTTTAAATTAAAAACTATTACTATTAACAACGAATTATAAAGTAATTCAAATGTATTTAATACCCACCCTTTACCACTTTCAAAGTGAAAAGAATACAAAAAAATAAACAATTACCCAAAATAAATATTGAATAATTAACATTAACAACTATATATTGATTAATTAAACACAAATTACTTCCCATCCATTACCCTTATAAACACCAAACACCTAAAATTAATTACACAATTGCGATAATACATTTTTCATTAATTTAATTATTATCAATTAACAAATAATTATTAATAAAAAATAAATAAACTACTTAACACCCTTTAGCTCTATAAACCCCAAAACAAGCACCTAAAATTAATTACACAATTACCATAATTAATTACCAATTACTTAATTATAACTAATTAACAACCATTAATTCATCAATTAAAAATAAATTACTTCCCACCCTTTACACCTATAAACACCAAAACATACACTTAAAATTAATTACACAATTACCATAATTAATTACCAATTAATTAATTAAAATTAATTAACAACCAATTATTAATTGATCAATTAAAAATAAATTACTTCCCACTCTTTACACCTATAAACCCCAAAACACACACCTAAAATTAATTACACAATTACTAGGGGTGGGCGGAATTTACGTAGACGCGCTACGCAAAGCTCCGCGAAACGGTAAAAAATCTCCCATAATTAATTACAAAATAAATAATAATTAACAAATTATTAATTAATGAATAATAAATTACTTTACACATTTAACACTATGGCATCTCAATTAAACAAATATTAATAAATAAAAAATAATCAATTAATTTAATATAATTAAATTACTTCCCACCCTATTTCCCTATAAACCCACAACCCACTACGGAACTAAAAACGCAAAATTCAAATTAAAAAAAATTAATAACTACTAAAAATTTAACACATATTAAAAATACAAACAATTCTTATACAAAAAACATACATCACATACATTTAAAACATATACTATGTTATGTTATGTTAATTTAATTTGTATCGCGCACAGATACTCGAGAGTGTCCCGGCGCGGAGCAGAGAGGGGCAACCATCAGACATTTATGCAAAGAGATATGTTTTCAGGTTCTTCTTCAAGATCAGCGGGTCCTGAATGTTCCGGAGGGCGAAAGGGAGAGCGTTCCAGGCAACAGCAGCTTTCCGAGCTAGAGAGCTGCCTCCAAGCCTCTGACATTTAAAGCAGGGGACCTGGGCGAGGCGCTGGGACAAGGAACGCAGATGTCGCGCTGGAGTGTAGAAGGCGAAACGTTTTTGCAGGTAGATGGGGCGCGCCCATGAAGAGCGCGATGGGCCATGACCAAAGATTTAAATTTGACCCGGTCGGCTACAGGAAGCCAGTGCAGAGAGCGCAGGTGGGGTATACTAAAATAAATAACATTAATTAAAAAAATCGATATTTTTAACTATATTTTTGCAAATGATATTAAACACTTCGGTATTTTTAAAATCGATATTGCTTACTTTAAGTCGATATTCTTGACCACGATATTCTTGCTGTCGATATTTCTGAACCACGATATTTCTGACTCAATATTTGTACAACTCGATATTTTAAACTCGATATTCTATCTGCACACCCATGTTATTATCATTTTATTCTTCCTGTGGGGCGACGCTGGTGTATACACGGAGAAGCCTTACCAGTTAATGACTGATTCAAATGTAAATGTAAATCCAGTATTTGTAAAGCGCGAACAGCTACCCGAAGGCATCCCGGTGCTGGGGGCCGTCAGGAAGATTAAGTAAGCTATTGCCCAGAGTCACATGGTGCTGGGCTGACCTGCCGCCGGTGATCGAACCGTGAGCCCCAGATTCCAGATTCCAGCGTCAGTCACTCTGGCCGCGGCGCCACACCTCTTCCCAAAGAGAGACTGCACCTCTCCTCACTCACCTCCCTCATGGGATACTTCAGTCCAACCACTCACAAAAGTTTGGTTTCATTCTACTCCTGTCTGGAGTCACCATTTTTTTATACATTTTACCGTCGCCTTGAGTTTCTACCCTATTTACTAAAAAAAGTAGAAAGGGTTTTGCACCCAAAATTAACGCCCATGTCAAATAGACAATATCAAGGTGAAATGCTTTTATTTCTCCTTTCTTTTCTGACTTTGCATGTATACTGCATTGTACATCACACATACAAAGTGGGAAAAGATTTAAAGTTAGTCTAAGCATTTTATTTTGTACTGGAAGGGTGCCCTTCCAGTACATACCTATGCCAGACTCTCGCAAACACTCTTGCACTATGGTGCAAAGGTGGGTGCGTGGCACTAGGCAGCCTAATTGTGCGCTGGCGCTAGGGAGAGAGGAGGAGAGTGCCATAGCTCTGTAAATATGGCACTCTACTGCTCTCTCCTCACGCAGCACAGCATTTTTGGCTGCTGTGCTGCGCTGTGTGAGAATTTGGTAAATATACCTCCAAGGGTCTGATCTAGAGTTTGGCGGACAGTTTAATTTCAATCAGGACAACTGAGTACTTAACTCTGTCGCCCTGATGGACATACCGTCCACCAAATTGAGACACCTCTTTCATTGGCAGGAATCGCCGTCATGGCGCTTCCTGTCAATGCTGTAAAAGTTTGACAGCTGACCAAGTTTGACAGAGCCATCAAACTTGGCCAGCCCCCAAACTTTCTCAAAGTTTTACATTTTTAAAAAACAAACTCCCAAAGCTGTGGTTTGTTTTTTAAAAATGTAGAACTAATTGCTCCCAAACCATGAGAGTTTTCTCCCATGCTGTGGGGGTCATTGGTTTATTTTTACTGACAGAGAGCAAACAAATAGGCTGCCCTTTCTAAATTGGCCTACATCCAACAGCCATTATTCTGTCAGGCTGCCACAGAAGTATGTTGTCGACAGATCAAGTGTAGGCTTTATCTACTCATGATCTGGTGGTCATGCTGGTGGTCCACCCAGCCCTAAATGGTGCAGGCGGACCAAGAGTTTTTTGAAGCGGTTACTCCATCGTTACTGTGATAGAGTGTCCTCTCTGCCAAACTCTAAATCAGCCCCTAAGGTAAACAATTAGTCATACTCTTTCACTACCTCATCAGGATGTTCAGTTCAGGCTCTGTTATCTTTTCCTTATGCAGATGACCAGTCATGGTGCTGCACCAAGGTGATCTTTGTGCAACTGTGCTGTGTGCAGCCCATCCATGCTCTTCGGATGCCCTTTAGATTGATCGGCCAAGAGGTCCTTGATGGTATGTAGCATCTCTTCCTCCATTTCTTCCAGCACAGTGTACATTTTTGGGGATCAGAATTGATCAATTTCACTCGTGTGGTTTTACCATGCGCTTGCGTGCAGTTCTGTGCATACAATGCATTAATTAACATGCATCTGTGCAGTCATACTGTCCCTGCATGACATTAGCATGCTTTTTTGTGCTCATTATGTTCATGCATCGCATTAGCATGGGAACCGATTCTGCAATGTTCTTCCCTTGTGAACCACCGAAAACCAACGTGCAAAGTTCTTTGTATATGAAATTTCTCATTAAAGTCAGGGCTTTGGCACACCTTGTACTTTGTTGCAAGAAAAAAAGATTGTCAATCTCCATCGAATTTCAAAGTTTCGAGGAGAACGGTGTTAAGGTTAACACCTGATAAACTCGCACATTCTTTTCAGGATTTGCGAGGGAATATTGCTGGTTGAAATGGAAATACCAGCATTTGTAAAGCGCACAGCTACCTCCGGAGAGGTGTCCCGGCGCTGGGGGCCGTCAGGAAGATTAAGCGAGCTATTGCCCAGAGTCACAAGGTGCTGGGCTAATCTGCCGCCGGCACCTGGGATCAAACCGTGAGCCCCTGTGTACTGGAGTCAGCCGGCCTGGCCGCTGCACCACACCTCTTCGCAACTTCGAAAACTCTTTGCAAACTACTAGTAGGCCAATAATCAGGATGTACGGTTTGTAAGATGAGGGTTGTCAACTTGCTTGAAAAATATGACCACTTACTCATCCTTGAGTAACAAATTGAGAGAAATTAGGATAGCGGCATCTTCTCTTGAGGTTTTCAAATCGTTCCTTTACGGCCACAGCAAGTGATGTAACTTCTGCCATTTCGATCCGCGGAGTTCCCCATAATTCAGGAAGTTTGGCAAGACTCAGCACTATCAGCCATTTTATTCAATATCTGCAAGCAGTCATAGTTTGGGATTTAAAGCTTCGTCATATATCGAAATGCAGATTATGCTGAAATGTACCCAAAGCTCTTCAGTTGACGTCAGTCAGCTAAACCACTTACTCTCGGACACCCAGGCTTTCTGTTTATGGGAGAGACGTTTAATTTTGATAGCAGAAGTTTTAGCCACCCACCATGGGTGAAATGCCGCCATTTGATACCCAGCCAAGAAACCAAAGGTCTGGTTTCACCAGGGGCTAAACTGTGAGGTACAACTACAGTCTGTGTATCCTGTTTTCATTTCCTGCACATGCTGAAGAAAGTGATGTAATTTATCCCCTGAGAAAACTGGGCACATGCATCTGGTGCCATGATATCAGTCAGTTGGGTATCCATGCTGTCAGACTCATCCTCAACCTCCCCAAACCGACCCATATCACCCCTCTCCGCAGGAACATCCACTGGCTCCCCGTCCAGAAATGATGCCAATTCAAGATGCTGACACATGCCTACAAGGACCTCCACGACCAACCAGCATACATCAACCACTACCTGAACAACCACCAACTCTCCAGACTCCTCCACTCCGCCTCCCTCACTCTCACACACACTCCCTGCATCCGCCAAATCCACAGCGGCAGACACTCTTTCTCCTACCTCACCCCAAAGCCCTGGAACAGGCTTTCCCTCCACCTCTGAACACCATCCTCTCTCCTGGAATTCAGAAAGGGACTCAAGATCTGGCTCTTTCACTCATTGCAGCATAATCACATCTCCTGGCAACCCTCATGGGTGATTAATCGTGCTTCTACAAATCCCAACTGATGGATTGATTGATTCATCCATGTGTCTTCCAGAGCTTATGGTAATGAAAGTCCAGCAGATTAAGAACTTGGAGGTTTGGCTCATTTTTGGTCTGAGGAAGTTCAGTCACATGCACTAAGGTCTATAGTGCCTTGCACTGGCTCCCTAAAAACTATCATAGTGATTTCAAGGCGCTATTACTGATAGATTGACATTCACCACTGAGGCAGAAAATCTCATTCAGATCTGATCTGTTTTTATGTTCCTTCACACTCTCTCAGATAGTGGCCACTTGCTCTTCTTAAGGTCTTGCGCTTCAGGAAAGCTTGTTTGGATGGGAAAGAGTTCAGGGCTCTTGGTCCACAACTATGGAACGCTCTTCCTCTCCAATTTAACTTGGTTGAAGAATGTGGGTCATTTTAAAACAGTTGAAGATTTGCCTGTTTGCTTGTTATATTTATGTTGTTTTTTTTGTCACCAAGATGTCTCTGTTGATTGTGCGTTTTATAAATAAATAAAAAAACAAATAAAAAACTATGCAAGACTACATGGTTTTGCGTAATAAAAATGTTGCACACCACTGACAATGGACCAACTATATTCATTTGACGTATTATCAATGCTACAGCTGAAACAGAGGTAATCTTTCATAGAAAGGCATTACCACTGGACTCTAATCACTAACATTTTACCATGTTGTGGTAATACCACCCAATTGTAAATAACCCAATTATTGTCCAGTTTGCCTTTGCTATTAAATGAAAAGCTCTCCCTGTGTCTGAAAGTTTTAACTAGCATTGTTGGTACATGTTTGTTAGTTGGTCCATACACTTCTCGTCATTTTTCACTGAGACAGGAGTTGAAGGAGAGCATTTAGAGGAGGAGACAGAAGGTGTTATATGTATTTGTAAAGCACACTATTACCTGCAAGGGTATCCTGGTGCTGAGTAGGTGTGTTTGTGCCTAGCCCTGCCTATAGTAGGTTGGTTCATTAAAAAGCCAGGTATTCAGCTTCTAGAAGAGAGGAGGAGGCTCTGATGTGGAATGGGAGGTTGTTCTACTCTTTAAGAGTGATGTAAGAGATCACCCGTTCTCCTGATTTGGTTCTTTGTATGTTTGGATGTGTGCAAGTAGGAATCCAGCAGAGCGGAGATGCTTGGCTTTTTTGGTGGAAGGAGATGCAACAGTTCAGGTAGGTAAGGGCTGAGTTGTGTAGTGCCTTGAATGTGTGAGTGAGGAGTTTGAATGGAGTACATTTGTTTATCAGGAGCCATTGTAGTTCCCTATGGTAGGGTGTGATGTGAGTTCTGTGTGGGATTTCGAGGAGGAGTCTGGATGCCAAGTTCAGGATGGTTTGTTTTTTCTTTTAGTGAGTTGCTTGGTGATCCTTGCATTGAGGGTGTTCCCATAGTGGGAAACATCATTTACCTAGCAGTCTTTACAACGACCAGCCTTTACTACGATGTTGGTACCCCGCATGCAATGTTACCATGCATCACTTTAGCACGCAAGTTGTTACAACAACTTGCCGTAGGGGGCTCGTTGTTGGACTGTTAAATTTTTAAGTCAAACACCTTCCCTACTGTTGCGTAGACTATAGTTGAAATAGTAATTTATACTATTCCAAATTCCAGCACCCCCTAAAGCAAGTCGTTGGAATGACTTGCGTGCTAAAGTAACACGTGGAAATGTCGCACACAGGGTACTGACTGCGTTGTAAAGGTGTGCCGGGTAAATGCCTGCGGCATTCCATCATACAGCCTCCCATAGTCCAACTTGCTGGTGACTAAAGCGCAAGTGACAGTTTTTCTAGTGTTGCTTGGGAACAATTTGAAGCTCTTCCTCAGAATCTTCAGGGAGTGGAAGCAGAATGCAGTGGCCGCGTTGATGTATGCAGTCATGTCCAGTTTACTGTTGATTATTATTCCAAGGTTTCTGGTGTGGGTTCTTGGTGTGGGTCCTAGTTTGGCCAGCCACCAATTGGAGTCCCGCAGTGAGGCGTTCTTGCCAAAGGTCACTAATTCTGCCTTGTCGGTGTTGCAGTTGAGTCAGATGGCTTTCATCCAGTTAGCTACTTTGGTCATGCAGGTGGTGAACTTATTTCTTGTGTTGGGGGTCTTGTTCGGGATGGAGAGTATGAGTTTAGTGCTATCTGTATAGGAGAGAACTTTGATGTTGTGTGCACGGATGACGTTGGCCAGAGGGATCATGTATGCACTGGAGAGGGTGGGGTTGAGTGACGAACCTTGAGGCACTCCGCAGATGTGTTTGTGGGCGCCTGATGAGGATGGGGTGTGAGATCATGCCAAGTGCTGCAGAGAGATCCAGGAGAATGAGGGCTGCCGTGTCTTCTCAGTCAAGAGTCATTCGGATGTCATCTGTGGCGGTGATGAGTGTTGTTTCGGTACTGTCGTTGAATCAGAAACTGGAATGCATGATGATGAACAGCTGGCAGTTGCAGAGGTGGTCGGTGAGGCATTGTTAATTAGTTTCTGTAAGACCTTTGCTGGGTATGGTAGAAGGGAGATGGGTTTGTAGTTGGAAAGAAGTCAGGGTCAACAGATGGTTTCTTGAGCAGGGGCATGGCTGTCGTATGTTTCCAGGTATCCAGGAATGTGGCTGAGTCGATGGAGGTTTTGAGGATGAGTTTAAGTTCTTCACTGATTAGTAGGAGTCTTTTGGTGAGAGCGTGGTGGGAGCAAGTGTCAGATGCTGCTCCAGAGTGGATGGTTTTCATGGTAGCAGTGATTTAGATGGTGGTGATGGCAGGCCATGAAGTCAGTATCATTTATCGGCCGTTATGTGAAGTTGAGTTGTAACGGTGCTGGAGTCCAGTTGAGGGTGAATGTTGCTGTATATGGAGGTGATTTTGTTACTGAAGAAATTTGAGAACTTGTTGCAAAGGTCTTATAAGGAGGTGATGTTGCTGGAGGTGGCAGGATGTGCATTGAAATATTTGATGAAGGTGAAAATTTCCTTGCTGCTGTTAGTGCTGTCATTGATGCTATCCGCAAGAGCTGTATGCTTGGTGTTCCGTATCAGCTGGAGGCAGCGTCTTAGGGCTGATTTGAAGATGTCTTTATCTGCTGTGTCTTGACTTGTTCTCCATTTGTGCTCTAGTTACTTGCAGTGACGTTTCGGCAGCCTGAGTTTCTCTATGTAGCAGCTGGCCTGCCGTCTGGCTCTTGCCATTGGATTGTGCTTGAGGAGAGCCAGTGTGTCAGCACCTGCGGTGATCCAGCTGTTAAGATTTTTGATGGCTTTCAGCAAGCCACTGGTGTGCTTAGGTCAGTTCTCGGAGAGAGTGAAAGCCCACTCATTATCTGAGATGCTTTTCCAGCTGCGGAGGGCAGTTCCTGTGGTGGTAGGTCTGCGATGGTGCAGGATGGGTATGCAGGAACTGAAGAGGGCATAGTCTGTCTTTGTCATTGTTGCTAAATTGTTGACTGTAATGTTGCTGATTGAGGAGAAAATTGGGTCCAATAGGTGTCCGACTGTGTGGGTGGGTTCAGTAATGTACGGAGGGAGCTCAAGATCGCCGAGATTTTCTAGAATAGAGCCATAGAGTTTGTGTCAGTGCAGTCATCTAGGTGAATGTTAAGATCTCTGAAGAGGATGGAGGTGCTGGCTTTGATGGTGAGGGGTGCGGCGAAGTCTGTGATGTCGCTGGCAAAATAGGTGCACTATTCTGGTGGTCTGTATATGAGCATTCCGCCGAGGGAGAAGATGACTGTGATGTATCCCTTGAATGTGGGGTATTCCATGTAGCTGGTGGGGATGTCCGTGTAGGTGGTGCATCTGATGGTACTTAGAATATGATGGCAACTCCACCTCTGGGCTTGCACTGATGGTCTTGCCTAACAATCTTGTAGCCAGTGGGGATGGCTGTAGCGATGTCTGGTGCCAAGGTTGGATTTAGTCATGTTTCAGTGAGAAGTGCAGATTCAGAGTGTGGTTGTGCAGTATGGCATGTTTGGTGAACAAGAAGGTGTTGGAGAGCATGCACACGAGTGTGGTGTGTTTGGCTGGTGTTTGGTCTGTGTGAGAGTGAGCTGGTGGTTGGTTTGAGTGAACATCAGCAAGTGGGGTGTTTGGTGCTGTTGCTGCAGGATGGTGGATGTAGTGTGTGGGAGAGTTCATGAGAACTTGCAGGAGGCAATTGTGAATGCTCCTTCCATGTTGTGTGGTGTGGTATGTCAGCAGTATGGCAAGAAGCAGTCGGGGTTAAGAGCATGGAGGAGCACAGCACGGTATCAGTGCGTAGGCCGAGAACCAGGGTTTCTTGTGCAGGTGAGATCCAGGCACAGACAGGGGCAGGCGGGCTTGCCTTGGCACGCCAGCAGTGTGCTTGCTGCATGCCCTCTGCATGGCCCTGTGCTACAGCCACCATTTAAATTTATTTGCCCTGATAGGAGTGAGGAGCGCAGGGTACAAGTGATGTCTCTTCCTGTGCAGATGGATGATGGGAAAAACAGTGGTGTGACTTCCTGTGCAGGTGGAACATAGAAAATGAAGTCCTCTTGCTTGGATTCTTCTTTTAAAGATAGTTTTGGTGGGAAACCAGTGATGTCACTTCTATGCATACGAATGATAGGAAAACCAGTGATGTCACCTTATGTGCAGATGGATGATGGGAAATCCAGTATTGTCACTTCCTGTACAGATGGGCAATGGGAAATTAAGCCCCCTTGCTTGGCTTTTTCTTTTACAGGAGGTTTTGGCAGGAAACTACTGATGTCGTTCCCTGTGCAGTTGAATGATGGGAAATCCAGTGATGTCACTTCCTGCGCAAATGGACAATGGGAAATGAAGACCTCGTGTTTGGCTTCATCTTTTAAAGGTGGTTTTGACTGGAAGCCAATGATGTCACTTCCTGTGCAGATGGATGATAGGAAATCCAGTGATTCCACTTCCTGTGCAGATGGATGATGGGGAACCTGGTGATGTCTCGTCCTGTGCAGGTGGGCAATGGAAAATGAAGTCCTCTTGCTTGGCTTCTTCTTTTAAAGATGGTTTTGGCAGGAAATCCAAGGGTGTCACTTCGTGTGCAGATGGATGATGTAAGAAACTAATAGTGGTGAACAAAAAACGGAGGCAATTTGCTTTTAGCTCATTGTGTACCTAGGATCTGATTTGGTTGCTGTCCCATTGCCACCAGGATATGTGTTTTTGAAGTGAGTTCAAGGAATGGATGTCAGAAACAAGAAAGAAATCCATGTGCTTTGCTATCTGCTGAGGACATAGAAGGGGCATGGTGTTGGGAGGAGGGATATATATATATATTTTTCTTTTTTTTCCAAATAAAATAAAAATGAAGTTAACCTGCATTTTAACAAATCTAAACTTGAGCTGGATTGAGGCTTTGCGCAATAATTACTGCAGCCATTAGAAAGACTTTCAGAATTCAGCAGGTGCGATAAACATCACCATTTGCAAGTTTTCTCCCCTCAAATAATGAAGAAAATGTGCTCTCAACACCAAAATTCACATGTCCCAGTGTTTACCTCGCAATTTTCCCTTTTGTAATTTGTCAGATTTAACCGGTCAAAAGGTATCCAGAGGGTGCGGACATTCCTGAACCCGATAATCCCCCGGTGCTCTAAATTCCGATTGGTTTGTATTTGTTACCCTGGTGCAAACAGGTGTTTGCGCATGGGTGAGGCAGCTGTAATCAGGCGTAATCGTTCCATGTTTACCCAGATGTGAAAAATAGAAAAGAGCTACTTAAACTCTTCAAAACTCTAACAAGAACAGTAATTCTGATTCTACAACTTCTACAGTGATAAAAACACAAAATAATAAAAAGCAACACTAATGATCATGAGAGTACTAAAAGCAATAAAGCTGGGATAATCACATAACCAATAATAGTAAAAACGAACAATAATTATAATGATGATAATAACACTATCAGAGCACTACTAATAATAAAGTCATAATAGCTCGAATAATAATAAAACATTAATAATGATGCTAAATACGAAAATAGTGCTAAATACGAATCCTAAAAAACAATAGAAGTAAAACGAGCAATGTTATTAATATTGACGATAAAAAAAACAATTGTAAGAATAATTAGTACAAATAATAGCAACTTTAACAACACTACTACTAATTGTAATGGTAATAAAAAATGATAATAGTAAAAGTACCAGCTGCAGTAGTGATAGTAAAGCGTCAGAAGATACCGAAAACCCACAAATCAACGGGAAACCGCAAAGGACCGCTTAGAAAAAGAAGAAAAAAAACAGTGAATACTACTTTGACAGAAACGCCGCATGACCTCAAAATAGATATTTTCTGCCATTCCAGTTTATTTTTCCTTCTTTTTTTGAGAGCTTGTCAGCGCTCTTCTTGGCCTGGACATTTTCTCGTGGCAGACAGCGGCTGTCAGTAAGCCGGTGAAAAGTGACACTCCCTCAGAGAGCGCAGGTGAAAAGGAAGGTTATTTTTCTGACGGTTCCCTGAGCGGCTCGGCACTTTTCTGTGGACCACGTTTGAAAGAGCCATTGACAAGAAAGCTGTGTGGGTAGAGCACTCGTTGTGGAGATGCCCGTGTAAACACAAAATCATACGTTTTAATCCTGAGAAAAGCAAAAGGCGTGGTTGGGATGCTTGGTATGATCTCAGCCAATGGGAATCAGTCGGCGGTGCATTCTACACTGCGGTATTGCTCTCTGTGCCTTTGAAGACTGGAAAAACCCCCATGCACGCCAGACTTGGGCCTGTACCAGTGGAACAGTTCATCGCGAACAGCGAAGGCCACCCCAGAATGGTTTTGCCCTTGACAGGCCTCATCAATATGGTGTAGCATGAGTTCTATTGCAGAGCAAACAAGGAGCTATGACTGGCGAGACCCATTGCCAGGGCCACTGAAATTATGCGGCAGGCGTGGGCCAAATTATGTGGCAGGGTTGAGCAAATTATGCGGCAAGAAAAGGCAGATTATGCAAGAGATGCGCCACATTTTGTGATAGTTTTACTTAATTATGTAATTTTAACACTTTTTAACACTGTCTGAGAATTTGTTGCACCTCATTGGTACCCGTGTAACACCCAAATATAGCACTGAGCAACAGAAAGGTGACCAGTCAACCTTTTCACAGGGCCATTCTACTGCACCACAACACGAGGTGGAACCTGTTGAGCTAGAAACAAAATTATTTTTTTGTTAAAATCTGCAGATTGTGCAGCAGATGATAGATTATGTGGCAAATGTGACACATCAATAATTGCGTGAAAAAGGCTGCGGCTGAACAATCGCATAATTCCCGTGGCTCTGCCCGTGGCATTCAGAATATCGCACTAACAAAAACAAATGATGAGTGGCATTCTTAATCTCAGCTACTCACAAACACTTGTGGCCACAACAGATGGGGAGAAACCTCGCACAAATCATAAATGGTCTTGCTCCAACAAGAAGAATCCGGCCTGAATAGGCGGGCCTTATCCTATCTGAATGGAAGAAAACCAAAGCCCAGACAGGTTTAGGCCTTCCAAGGCTTCCTCAGTGAGGTGCAGCTTCAGTACTATAGCACAGTAAGCACAGGATCCACATCTGGACATTCCGAGGCTCTCAAGGCATATCACTGAGAAAAACAACACAAAAACATGGGTGGAATGCCTGAATTAATACTACCCAATGGTAGTCATGCAGGCTACATTCCAGCCAGGTTGTTTTGCTTACTGTCCTACTCCAGTGGATGGCATCATTGAGGAGATAGCTGATTTAAGGACAAATGTCTGGAACTGTATGTTGGAGGTATCCAATAATGAAAATTTCAACCTGTTTTATTGTCATCTGTTGCTCTCTAACCCCAGAGACACCCGCCCATGTACCAAATCTCAATGCTTGCAATCATAGCCCTAAAATGGGTCTACCTGGGTCAAACCCAAAGGTCCTCATACTGAGTGAGCTTTAGGTGTATCCATATTATCAACAGAGAGGAACACAGCAACCACAAATTCTGAATTGCCTGCTGTTACTACACACAAAATTACTGGCGGGAGGGTATACCAAGCCCAGTTTTACTGATAGCGCTGGGGCGGCACACAATGTTGCCAAAGCAGTTCTGGAGCCTACCTTTCTCCTTTGACGCCCTCCACATCCCACTGCCTCTGTACAGCAGTCCACGGTGACCCGCTGCTCACATTTGCCACCTTTTAGGAGCAGGTGGCAAACGTGAGCAGAATAATCCTAGGAAACATGAAAAAATTGTTATTGTAATTGCATTTATATAACGCTTACTACCCCATACGAGGCGTCTAAGCGCTTTTCAGGGAGTAGCAGGCTACTCCGGAACCCAAAAGGATAAGTTGTGAATTAGTATAGGCAGATATGAAATTATTTTGAGTGGTTGACATGTGAGTTTATTTGAATTGAAAAAGGATAGTGGAGGGATAGAAGAGGAAAGGGTTTGCATTTATATAGCGCTTGCTATCCCTGACGAGGTGTCAAAGCGCTTTTTGGCAGATAGCACGATACTAGGGAACACATACAGGATTAGTGGGGAATCAGTTTAGGTAAATATGAAATTAATTTAAGCGGTGGATATGTGAGTCTGTTAGTTGGATTTAAAAAGATAGTGGAGGGATAGAAGAGGGAAGGCTCTAGAAAGTGTTTTTTGGAGATCATAGCAGTAGGAGGAAGTTTGGGATGAGTAAAGAGGAGGTGGCGGGGGGAAGAGTCAGAGGGAAGGGTTTAGAGAGGGATGCTACCTTTACAATGTGAGCTGAGCCACGTGTCCCATTTCCTCGCAAGCAGAACCATGCTTGCCTTACCCACACATATGCCAAAACCATGCATTTGCGTGTTTAAGGCAGTGCACGGTCTAAATGTGCGGATGGGTGGGGAGAGGAACAAGAAGGTTCGGGAGAGGAAACTCCGGGACATGGTCTGGTAAGTTGAGCTGGGGCCGGGTTTTGGGGGAGTAGGGGATAGTTTTTATGGCTGGGGGCTGGTTTCAGGGCTCGGAGGGGGGGTGTTGGGGTAGTTTTTAGGGTTGGGGATGGGTTTTAGAGCTCAGGGTGCGGGAGGGACAGTTTTCAGGGCTGGGGCAGTTTTAGGGCTCAGGGCGGGGTGGCTGGGGTTGGGGCAGTTTTAAAGACATGGGGGCATAGGGCTCAGGGTGGGGGAGAAAGACAGTTTTCAGGACTGGGGGCAGTTTTAGGGCTAATGCGTCTTAGCAACACATTCTTTTACCAATCATGCCTTTACAACAAAATTGAATGATAAAGGCATGCATGGTAAAGGAATGCATGGTTAAGACGCATTCATTGTTGGGACCGCGTTGTTGAGGCACGCGTGGTTTAGCCATGCGTGCTTCTGTCATACAACTGTTCAGAGAGGCTTGTTTGGGAGATCTGAATAGTAAAAGAGTTTTGAGATGATGCAAGAAGGGGTAGAGAAGGGGTAGAGAAAGGGTTCTTTTGGGGATCAAAGTAGTAGAATGGGGTTTGAAATGAGTCAGAGAGTGGAGGTAAAGGATATATTGAGAGAGGTATAGGGTGAGATATAGGGTAGTGCATTGGCGAGAGTAGTAGAATGAGGTTTGGGATGAATCAGAGCGTGGCGGTACAGGCTACATTGAGAGATATAGGGTAGTGCATTGGAGATGCTGAATTAGAAGTAAAGTAATAAATATAAAGGTACATAAGTACATGGAAGGTATATATGTATAAGGAAGGCAATATATGTAGATTTAAGTTGTATTTAATAAACTCAGACTTTAAAGTGTTGGTGTACTTTAAGCTAATTTATTTGTTTTTATAAATAATATTTTTTTTGTAATTCAATAGTGAAGCAATTGTAGATATACATTTATGATAAAAATTTACTTATTTATGCAGCGACCTATATACATGTTAAACATAGATTAATATAACCATAAGTAATATGTACATTTGTTAAGCAGAACTAATAAATATCTATATATTTATAAACATAATTATTAGACACGTTTATAAAAAGGAATACACATGTCTAGGTACACATGTATAGTCCAAAATAAATGCTTACATACACAGGGATATGCTGTATATTTATGTTTGAGTATAGTGGTTATGTGGGAAAGAGCCAAGTCTTGAGTAGTCTTCTGAAGATAAGGTACTTATCCGTGGATCTTATGTTCGGTAGTAAAGAGTTCCATACTTTGGCTGCTTGAACAGAGAAGGATGGGCCACCTATTTTTTTTTCTTTTAAAGGTGGGATTTTGAGGTGAGGTGCCAATCTAGAGCGGAGATTCCTTTGTTGAATGTATTTGGTGATTTTATCCCTGATGAAGAGCAGTCCTGTTCCATGTATGCCTTTGTGGGTGATACAATGCAGCTTGAATTTGGATCTTCTGGCAACCTGTAAGCAAAGTAGGACCTTCATGGCATGGGAGATGTGGGTTTGTGGGTTTATATATAAGAGTAGTCTGGCGCAGAGTTCTGAATCTGTTGTATTCTTTTCATAGTTATTAAAGATGATCCATGGTAGAGGCTATTGGCGTAATTGAGTTTAGACAGAACAAGAGAGATGAACCTTGTGTGGAAATCCCAGATGGGGGAAGATGAGTCGCAGAGTTTTTATAGTAATAAAGCTTGATCTTGTTAGTTTGTCCACTTGGGCATTCTTTGATAGCTTGGTGTCCATGGTACTTCCTTGTATATTTTAGGCGGTGTTCCAGATTGTCAGGCCTGGCGACGAGTGGGTCATCATTTTTCCAATCGCCACATGTGAGTATTTCCGTTTTGGAAGTATTCAATTTGAGATGGCTCCATGTCATCCAATGATCAACGGCTCTGAGGCAACTGAAAATTTGTGAGTTTCCAATGTCTTTGGTTTTCCAGTTAAAGAAGTATTTGTGTGTGATCTGCATAGTTATAGCATGTTAGGTGAAATTAATTGTTCAGTGTTGGTAATGACTTCATGTAGATGTTGAAAAGCATGGGTGAGATGATAGAGCCCTGAGGAACGCTTGCTTTTGTGAAGTACAGTTTTAATGAGAAAGGGGGAGTATGGATGACATTAGTTCTGTTTGAAGGTAGGGTGTGATCCAGTCGAGAGCAGTCCCCTCTATACCGGCTTCATAGAGTCTTTGTATTAGAGTGTCATGGTAAACCGTGTCAAAGACAGCTGAGAGGTCCAAGAGAAATAGTCTCTCTGTATCGTCGCAATATTGGTCGTTGGACGTGGCAGTGGGATGTTATGCATGAAGTATAGTGTTCTTGAGAGAAGTGCCATTTTGATTGCTGATATTTTAGCCGTCCAAGCTGCCATAAGCCGAAATTTCAGATCACTGCAAATTTTCTGCAGTAGAGAGGTGGGGACAGGGGGGTGTAGTTAACTTTTATTAAGTTGGGCAGTGATCGCTTCACCTTTGTATGCAGGTATTTAATATTTTGCCCATCCCATTTGAAGGAAAAGTGAGCCTTTAGCTACTTTACTTGATGCTGAGTGATGGAAAGGTACAGTGCTTGGGATTTTTGATCATTAACTTTGAAACCCAAAATCTTCTCATAGGCCCCTAGCATCTTCAGTAGTGTGAAGACCAAGCTTGCTGGGTTCATGAGCACCACCAAGACATCATCTGCCCACATCGAGAGCTTGTAGACATCCTGTCATGTTTTCTCACTATTAATCTCCTCAGTGTTATAATTCTTTTCCATTACAGCTCTATTGAGATATATGAAAAATCTTTTTTTGTGTTCTCCCCGCAATTTCACCTGGGGATTTTACCCGACTGATCTGGGTCAAGCAGGCTTGAAAGCAGTGGGCCTAGTTTAGCTGTCAATACCACGTCAAAATCTTGGTGAGGGGGTTCAACAAGGATATAGGATGATATGAGCCACACCTAGTTGGATCACTTCTAGGCTTCAAATTCATTGTCATCCTGAATCATAAGTTGCTGGTCACAAAAAGAGTTAAATATCTGTGTCATAATTGGGCTGAATACAGTGCAAAAGACTTTGTATGATACTAATGTGAAGCCTTCAGGCCCTAGTGATCTTCCATTGTGGAGTTCTGATATGCATGAGATGATCTCCTCTACCCCTATGGACCACTCAAGCCGTTCTGTCTCCTCCTTGGTGAATGCCAGCGCTTCAACTCCTTCTCCTAACAGGTATTGCTCTATTGCTGTTCAGGTTGGGTTCTTTGAGCCATATAAGTCACCTTAGTATGAGTCGAATACATCAGCCAAGGGTTCGTCTGTGCTTCACTGTTCCACCCATACCTCTAAGATGAGCTACACCCAATCAAGGATACATTTTGCACTCAACTTACAGTCCAAAACTTGATCTCCATTTCAGAATTTGATTGTGGTCCTGAATATGGTTATTGGGCTCTGTCATTGTCAAAGAAAGACTCGGATGTCATGTGCTTTGACTGCCATGAGTTTTCTTCAGTTCTTTTGGGATTTACCCTCTCATGAATATCTTCAAAGTCTAGCAGCTGCAGCTGCCTCACCCTCCTATCTTTTTGGGCACTGCTCATGTAGCGTTTAGGATTAGCTGTCTTCTAGCAACCATTTTCAGGAAATCCCACAGTGGCCTCATGTGAACCTCCTCATTATTGTTCTCAGCTAGGAGCAGTCTAAATGTTTCTGTCACTGAATCCCTAATGTTTGGGACTTGCAACATGCACACCTTGAGTCTCCATTGTCTCCTGACCCACTGCTGTGGATGGAGCTGTACGTCCATCAATATTGGTGTATGTTGGATAGAGTCAGGCAGCCTGTTTGAGAGTGGAGAAATCCCCTCTTGAGTGTCAGTGTGACCAAAAAGTGGCCCAGTCTAGCATACGTGTTGTATGTGTGTTACTAGAATGTGGAGTCCATCTTGTCTGAGTGCTGTGTGGGACAAATGTCTACAGGCTCCATTTTTGCCAGTCATTCTCTTGTTTCTGTGGTGAATGTTCCCGACTGTTGGACCCCTTAAATAGGACCTGTCTTTCATCCTATCAATTACTGCATTGGGATCTCCCACTCTGAGTATGTCTGTTACTACATTTTAAGCACTGCTATGGCTGCTTCATTGAGGAAAGTGTTCTGGCCATTATTTGATGCATGTAGGGTTGCGGGGAGGAGTGTGAGCATTCCTTTTCTAATTTTCAACATCAGCATCTTACCCTGAATTTCAGGTATGGTGCTGACTACTTATCAGTTAAATTTTTGTGCAGTGATTATGGCTACCCCTTCTTTTTTGGCCTACCCACATAAGAAATGAAAATAAAGAAAAAGGAGGCACAGTAAAATAAAATATTTGCCTAGGAATGCACAATTTGGTGAAGCAGAGAAGCCAGGATGGATACCAGATTCTCTGGTTTCATTCAGCCACTAAATGGGTAGCTCCTTTTTGATCCTTTTTTAACATCGAAGGTTACTGCCATGTCTTTAACTCTTTGAGCATGAGGTTAGAGTATGGGTTGCAGGCAGAAGAAGCTCGGCTCGTTTTGGGTTCAAGAGTCCAAGAGGACCTCAAGTTGACTCAGACAAAGGCATGTGGTTTGAGCCTGGCTTGAGCTTTCAGAGGCCTCTACAAGATCACAATCACAACCACTTGAACATGTCTGGGAAATATCAACAATGATGAAAGCCCTTTTAGCACTTCCCACCACATCCACAAATATGCAATAAGGGTATCCACTGCACTCTACAAGTGCCAGAGAATGCAAGATTCCATCAGAATCTGATTGAGAGTCACAGATATAGCAGAAACAACATGAGAGTATGTCAGAACCACTTTTAGAGGGCCACAGGAGCTACTGGGCACAACTCTGGGGGTTGAGGCCTTTTAGTCTTGATGTCCTGGATCCTGAGTTCTGAGTAACTGGGCCCAGTACCCCTTCACCACTTGACTCTCAGTGGTAGTGTGGGTCTAGAAGTCCAAAGCTTCTCGAGGGGGAGGAGGGTAGATCCAGAGGAGTGAACACAGGCGCACCATTCAAAGTGCAGTCAGTAGCAGTAATAAATATTTACCTAGTCAAATACTGTCTTTTATGACAAAAGTAGTATTTATGTACGAACACAAAGTGAAATACGGCATAGACAAACAATACACACCGTCTCCTGAAGTCAGGGCTGTATCGTTCAATAAGCAGACCCCTGAGTCCCACTTCCCTCTCACTAGTGGTAGTGGTTATTCCTCATTCACTATAGGCAACATTCAGGTTAGGCCTCACTAACAGTCAAAGTTTCAGGAGTTCACTCCAACTCTATTAGAAGTGTCAAAAGCATTCCAGCACCGAAGTGCTATCTGGCAGGCAAGTTCCCCCGGGGCCTTCGGGCCCTTCGATCAGTCTTACCCGCACCAGTAGGGATTGTCTGACTGGAGTTTCCAAAAGCATCTCTCTTGCAGGTGCGGCTGCTGCAGTGGTTGACTCCGGTGACTTTCACACATGCGGCTGTGCATGGGCCGTGGCTGGGTGTCCTCAGCATTCCTCGAATGTGACAGAAAGTTTCCTTTGGTCTTTCCTCCACATGGGTGGGGGGAGTTTGACAGCCTCCGGTTCTGCTCCTCAGTGGAGCTCTGGCCCACACCATTCACCACGTTGGCCTCTCCTCATGACAATGGCATCAAACAGGCTATGATCCTTGTCTAGTGCGGTGGCAGCTCTGGCATGTGTGCTCAATGCACCTACTCCTCACTCGGGCGATGGCCTGATCAGCATAGCAGCAGGTTCCTTTTTATGGTGGCCCGATCAACACGGTTAACTTCACAGTGGTCCACTCTGGCATACGAGGTGCCGACTCACAGATAGCACACAGGCGGCAATCCGATCAGCACGACTGATGCTGATGACAGCAACTTCACAGCCACCCCCTCTGGCTTAAGGGGTCGCAGACTTGAACCGGCATACAAGCAATGACCCAATCGGTGCAGCAACCATCTCCTCACACCTTGCTACAGAATCTACTTGCCAGGATTCCCCCTCGCTCCCTCCAGTGCTCTCCTCTTCCTATCAGGGTTCTCTAATCTTGGCAAGCAGGCAGGCACTAGTGCTCCAGGGGCAGGTAGGCTTGGATGTCCCAGGGTAATGTCCCCTCACCCAACTTGGAGACTGGCATGTCTTAGCCCCTAGTCACAGTCACAGGCAAAAGTCTTGCAGAGCTTCTCCTCCTTGTACAGCCTGACTGGCTGCTTGGCAGTTGACAATTTTGGGGTCCTCAAGGTCCCATTATAGTCCATTTTCATACACCAGAAATGATTTAGGGTCTGAGCCTTCAAAGTTTGTGTTTGGAGTCCACTTCCTTTTGAAGTGCTCTCTCCTCTGCACTGCCCTTCATCCAGAAAACAGTTTGTCACAGCAGGAGTGACTCCAAAACAAATAGTCCCATGACACAGGCCATAGGAGTGACTAGAAGCTCACACCTGGATGTTATCCACCGTGATATGCGATTCAAAAGGTTACCCCGGGGCCTCAGCCCTACTTTTTATGATTCTCTTATCAGCCCCATCTGCTTTGTGAGATGTGACCGGCCCCTTTCCAGTGACCTCTCCCTGACTCAGTGAGCACCCTTTGAAGTGTACTGGAGAGCCTCTCCTTCCTCCAGTGTGTGTCCCATCCAGCACACAGGAATGCAGTGAAACACAGATCTGTCTGGGGGGATTCCTCTACCTCCTCATGCTCCTCCTGTCAGTCCTGGGCCACAAGTAAGATGTTTTTCGTGGGTGTTGTAGGCCCAATTGTACTGTTTCATGTATCTGTTTTAGGACTGATTGGATGAAATTGAGGGCTTTATAGCTGCCTGTATTACAAAGTATGAATTGATTGTGTCTCTTCCTATTTCTTCCCAAAACGGTTGTACTTTTGCATTTGTATAGAGCTTCATACCCTGCTGTGGGGCACCAAAGTGCACTTTCAGGCAAGCAGTGTGGCAGTTAAATAATTATGCAAGTGTTTCTCTAAGAGACACTTTGACATTAATCAGGAATAACAAAACGTCATGCCACAAAGTGGCAGATTCCGCACACATCACAAACATGGTTCCCTGAATATCAACAGCAAAAATAGTCTGATTAATCAAAACTGCATTGGGTATTTTTGAGATTAGGATCTGATCTGGCATTATTGTAATTTTGCCCATATCGGTATATCATAGAAGAATCACTGATAATAGTCCACTGATAATTTGAGGGCATATAACAACTGTATTATTGTCTGGAAACTGTGGCAACTATATTTTTTCCCACTATGTATGCCACAACAATGCATCAGTGGGGGGAAACCTTTCTGCTACATTATATTATTATAATATTTATGTTCATTTTCAAGAAACCATAAAGATGGCTGGCATTGTTTTTGTAGGTCCCTCACATGAAAACATATCAGTGGAGGTGTCCATCCCATATATTGATTTATTTACACCACAATATTAGGTGTGTTATCACACTAAGCTCAGTGTATAGATTTGTGTGGCCTCAGACATTCATATGTTGCAATGCCTCAGTGGGCAAACTGAAAACCCACCTTTTATCACGAATGAGGCAGGAGCGCCTTTTTTGCAGTTTCATAAGCATGTTGTCCTCCCACAGAAGGAATTGTGGATGACTTGGCACAAAGTGTTGTCTCCTGAAAATAACTTTGTAAAACCTGGTTCTAATGTGCTTTGCATTGAAATCTGCATTTTAGTTGTGATTGCAGTCAATCCCCTTTCCAAAGATCACTATCAATAGCCTGTAAAGTATACAATCCACAAATACATTTTTGCCTAAACATATTGGGTCTGTCCAATATGTTTAAGATGAACAGCTTGTTGTGACAATCTTTCATACTGGCTCTGTGGATAGCTCTGCTCTCACTGCTGGAAGTGTTAGCACTGCCCCAAATGTATAGAGTGTTATCCACCCCCTACAAAGTTCGTGTGTAGTTGCCCCCCTGCTTTAAACTCACCAATAACTGGGGTTCTGAATACAGTTAAAGCAAGATCCTTTATCTCATGCTCCAAGTTGGTGAGTTCCCTACGTTGCTCTCTTCGCACCCAGAGCATTGGAGAAAGACAGAGGCCCATAGCATCTGTTTAAAACACTTACCATTCTGCTACAGCATCTGAAACAGTTCCCTCATTTGATCTGATAACTTCCCTGATTGCTTCTGTGTATCCAGGACCTTTCAATGCATGAGCCCGAAAAGGCCTTACGGTAAAAAGTGCATTAACAATTCCCCATTTTGTTGCCAGTGGAAGTGGGTTGTGGTCAATTATTCAACATTCATGAAGGCATGCTGGGGTCACACAAAAACAAGTCCAATTGGAATTGCAGGTCATACACTAATGGTCCCTAGCAATCCTTGCATGCTTCAATCTTCTGAAGGTTCCACTGTTGCAGCCCTTTTCCTGGCAGTCAACGATGAAAGGGCATATGTCAGATGGTCAGGCAGTCTGACTTTGGTGACTCACCGGGCCCACCCCAGGTATCTCTCATGACTGCCATGCCTCCCATATTGCTTTCCTGGTGCCTTCTTGGTTTGCTGACATCCTGCAGTGTGCCTCTGCATTACGCCACAGCAACTGCCATGCTGCAACTTTCATTTGTACAGCCTCAGAGTCCAGCCCCCAGACACAATCCACAGCCTTCCAATCACCTTTTGTAACAGTCCTAACTGCAAGACGCTTTAAGCAGGGTCTCCATTTTCAGGATTGCTGTGGATGCATGGCTGCCAGCAAGGAGTCTACAGCTTCACCTCCCGCAGCATGTCTCACCAGCCACCAGCTTAGGAATTGTTTGCTGCAGGTTTTACACATATAGCAGGATGCCATCCACCTAAAGAGAATTTCTATCCTCCACCCACCTCTTGGAACAAAGCTCTATATCTGTTGGGATGACCTAACTCATCATGCCAGCAGCTTGTTAGTCTGGGCCAATATGGTTGGGGATATAAGGTTACCTAGTTCAAATGTCTTGGATAATATCTTATTGACCCAAGTTGCAGCTGCATGTTCCATGTATAATAGTTTTACCCAGGTCCAGAATACAGGTCCTGTTCCCATTTGGTCCAGGACCCGAAACATAAAAACCTAGTCAAAGGATTTGATAGCCTTCTCAGCATTAAGGGAGAGGATCGCCGATGAGTTCTCTATCTCTTTGGCTTTGTTCAGTCATTGGAGCAGCCACCATATGTTCAGTCTCATTGATCGGCGTAGCATGAAGTCAGACTAATAAGGGTGGGCCAGGGTAGTGACCAACCTAAGGAGTCTATGTGCCAACATTTGTGCTAGTATTTTGCCTCCATGTTCAGTAATGACATCATCAAATAAGAAGAACACCTCGACGTTGTTTTCCTGGCTTTGGGTATTATTACTATAATGAAGGATCTTATGTCAGGGGAGAGTTTGCCAGTTTCTCTTGCCTCACTGCACAAGGCCAGTAGGAGTAGCTGCTCTATATGTGTTGTGTTTGAACTGTTGTTTTGTTAAGCCATTAGGTACCAGTAGTTCCCCCCATGTTGCTATGTGATTGCCTATTTGAGTTCTTCTAGGGCTGTTTCATCCTCCAGGCTCCTGCTTTCTTCCTCCATCAACCTTTGGATATCTAGACTATCCAGGTGTACTGATGACTCCCAGTCTGTTCTGCTTCCCCTAGCTTGGTATGGGGCATGGTAGTCATTTGTAAATGCCTGTGCTACTTATTCATTTGTGGAACTCGTTGTCCCCCCAATATCTACTATCTTCTCAACCCATTTGTTCCCTTTTTACCAATGAGTGAGTCCACTTTATCTCCTACTTCATATAGTTTCCTGTGGATGCTAATGTAAGGGAGTTAAGATGGTTCTCTCAGCTCGTATTTGTTCTGCCAGGGCCAAGTCAAGCGTTCTAACATCGGAGTGTCTAGGAGGTTATCCATGGTTGCATGACGGAACCACACATACCTTTACAACTCAGGCAATAGAACAAACGTGTAGTTACCATGCATTCCTTTAGCATGTAAGTCGTTACAATGACTTGCCTTAGGGAAGAGCTGGACTTTGGAATAGTATAACTTATTATTCCAAATCTAGTCTGTGTAATAGTAGGGAAGGTGTTGGACTTAAAATTCCACACCAGTCCAATAAGGCATTCCCTAAAGCAAGTCTTTGTAACGACTTGCGTGCTAAAGAAACACATGGTAACGATGCATTAGTTATAGTGCTCACGTTGTAAAGGCACTGCATGGTTGTGACTGCGTGTTAGAGGATGTTTCCCATTATCCATACTACTATTGTTCTCCCGGACCCGTCTTCAGTTTCTTTGCCCTCTCCCCTCTTGTAACCTTTTTTTTCTAGGTTTATAGCTTGAGTCATCCCTAAGAGCACTGCTTTGTATGTCCTGCATACTTGATGCATACTTGATGACTGATTACACAGACCCTGTATTTTCCTGAAAATAATTCTGTTTAGCCATACTTCATCTCCCAAGCATTCATTCTTCCTGTAGCTCATTCTTGCCTTTTCACAGACGTTATAAGGAGTGAGGAGTGTTCAGCTGTCCATCTGGTGAGGTAGTCTTTTATCTCTATCTGATGGAGTTTCAGTAGCCAGAATAAACTACTTATTAATTCAGAAAGTTATCTAAGCGCACCTAAGGACTCAGAATAGTGCCTACATCTCAGTAGTAGACTTGTAGGTGAGTCCTGTGCCCGTTGTACTCCATGAGAAGGTCAGTCCATAATGTTGGACATCGCTCATTACAGTCATTCACTAGGATGTTCATGTCTGCTGTTACTGCCCAGAGAAGAGTGTCCCTCTGCAGCCTTACGCGTTGGAATGGGGAGTCCACACAAAAAATGAAATACGCAGATGTATCCTATTGTCCATTCACTCCCACGTAGCACCCATTCATGTCTGACTATGTCCTGATGCCCTGGAATGAATTTGTTTGAACAAGTTTTGTTTATTATTATATTTGGTAACAATCAGACGTAAAAAGAACAATTGATGGACAGAATACTGAATAATGTCATATATTCACCCCAGTACAGAGATCTGGGTCTAAATCCATCGTTGTTTTGCTCCTCATGCCATTCCAGTTTAGCCAAGGTCATCCCTGGACTGAAAACAAGCATCCTAGGACCAGTTTCGGGGTTTTACCCCTCATCAGCCAGGCTAGCTTGACTCCAGTGGCATGAAGATCACGGTTCCCACGTCTGGGCATACCCATCCTTCTCGGGGTGACAAATGCAACAAAAAAAGCAATTGATGGACAGAATGCTGAACAATGTTATACATTCACTCAGTACAGAGATCGGGGCCTAAATCCATCGTTTTTTTGTTCCCCATGCCATATGCAAATCAGTCTTGACCCTGTTTCCCATGGAAAAAGTCCAGCCCGAACTGCCAGGCCAGGTCCGCCCTGGACTGGAAACAAGCATCCTAAGACCAGTTTCGGGGTTTCACCCCTCATCAGCCAGGCTAGCTTGACTCCAGTGGCTTGAAGAGCACGGGACCCACGTCTTGGCATACCTATCCCACTCAGGGTGACAAATGAAAAAAGAACAATTGAGGGACAGAATGCCAAACAATATCATACATTCACCCCAGTACAGAGATCTGGGCCTAAATCCATCATTTTTCCCCTCCCCATGCAATTCCACTTTAGACCCAGCCATTGGCAAATCAGTCTTGACCCTGTTCCCCATGGTAACAGTCCAGCCTGGCTTGGACCTGGCTTGGCAGTTCGGGCTCGACTGTTCCCATGAGGAACAGGGTCAAGACTGATTTGCATATGGCTGGACCCAACCTGGGGTGGTGTGGTGAGCAAAAGAACGATGGATTAAACCCAGATCTTTGTGACTGGGGGTGAATCTTTGCATTGTTCAGCAATCGGTCCATCATTTGTTCCTTTCGCTTTTGTCGCCTTAAGTGGGAAGGGTATGCCCAGACGTGGGCCTCGTGCTCACTGCACCACTGGATTCAAGCTAGCCTGGCCGATGAGTGGTGATGCCCAGAAACCGGTCCCAGGATGCTTGTCTCCGGTCCCGGGAGGACCTGGCTTGGCAGTTCAGGCTAGACTGTTCCCATGAGGAACAGGGTCAAGACTGATTTGCATATGGCTGGGTCCAAACTGGGGTGGGGTGGTGAGCAAAAGAACGATGGATTAAACTCAGATCTTTGTGACGGGGGGTGAATGTTTGCATTGTTCTGCAATCCGTCCATCATTTGTTTCTTTTGCTAAAAATGAGATATACATTCACACATGAAAACTTGCATAGTTACTGAAAATGTTAATGGAAACAAGATACATACCAACTCTTATTCACTACATGCATTGACCTGTATCACCCGTAATAACTCAAAAAATACCCCACCACCCTTAGAACAATTAGGTACTATTTATGTGCGACTTCTGTTGAGTCCATTCTTGTAGAAAAAACACAAACAAAATCAGGGGGTCCAGCAAAATAGCAAATTAAAGAGCAGACAAATTGCATGTGAAATGCCAATATCTATAACTCCCCTATAAGGAGTCCTTTATAGAGGACGGAATCCCATCACCCACCGAAGTGGCATGCTTCATCATCTGGGACCTCCTCTAACCCCCTCACTAGGAGGGAGGAGCACAGGGATGTTTTAAAAGGGTAGGCCTAGGATTAACTAAATCCGAATGATATGAAGCTAGAGTTTATATAGGGGGTGATGGTTACAAGATCAAAAAATGTGATCACGGCTTTCTTCAGGACCTAGGTGATAAAACGCTACTGTAAATCAGTGAAAAAATTGTTAAAAATAACTTGGCTGCACCCGTAGTTCGACGGGTGTAGTCCTCGCCTCACCTGGCACCAGCTCAGGAATTGAGGCCCCGCTCTGTCCGTCGGTACCTCGGTCGGAGCAAGAGCTGGACTGGAGGTCCTACGGGTGCAGCCAAGTCCCTGTGTCCTTCTTTAGAAAATTGATATGAAGACATAGGTGAACGTAGGTTGTTTTCATTCCAACCAATTGTTATTTTTAACAATTTTTTCACTGATTTACAGTAGCGTTTTATCACCTAGGTCCTGAAGAAAGCCGTGATCACATTTTTTGATCTTGTAGGCTGAAACATGTAGACCTTTCCCTGGACAAATGCAGTTATTTGTTTTAAACTGCATACGCACTGTTTTTATTGATTTGACACCAGTGAAGGTCACAATAAAGTTTCTTTCTCTTCCTGGTAGCTAATTTTAGATCACCTTTTCACTGTTTTATACGCACTGTAACCATCACCCCCTATATAAACTCTAGCTTCATATCATTCGGATTTAGTTAATCCTAGGCCTACCCTTTTAAAACATCCCTGTGCTCCTCCCTCCTAGTGAGGGGGTTAGAGGAGGTCCCAGATGATGAAGCATGCCACTTCGGTGGGTGATGGGATTCCGTCCTCTATAAAGGACTCCTTATAGGGGAGTTATAGATATTGGCATTTCACATGCAATTTGTCTGCTCTTTAATTTGCTATTTTGCTGGACCCCCTGATTTTGTTTGTGTTTTTTCTATGATATATTTGGGGAATGAATCTGTGGTTGGTCTTTAAAAATTTCCCTTTGACCCCCTCTAAGTAGTTTGTTTGTTCGAGTCCATTCTTGTACCAGTCCCTTTGCTGCTTGTTAAGTTAATTGTACAGTACACCTATTGTCTTTGACGTACTAACGTTCTTCATTCCCATTCGGACGAATGCAGAGCTTGGCTCCTGTCTGCTCCGGTACCAAATTTCCACTGAGCTTTAGTCAAATACCTGTAATAAAGTGCAATGCCCTAAGTCTCGGGGATGGGATGGGTTGAATCATTGAAATTTTAATTTCAGGAAATATTGTAATGGGGGTGGCAATTGTTTAGTAAAAGAAAATTCTGTTAGATGTATGGTGCACTTGAACAGTCTAACAAACCAAGATGATTTGTATGATGCTTTGCCGTTTTTCCAATGTTCTGCTATGGACTGTCTGGCTGCCCCCAACAGATGGGATATTAGTTCCCATTGACAGGGCTTGCAGTTCCTCTGGAGCAGTAAACTCAATATACCCACCTTCTGGCAATTCCAACTCATTAGTTTAATACATCAGAGGTTCAGAGTTGCAAGACAAGGGTAAGGGTTTTAGGGAGGGTACTGCAGGGCGGGAGATCTGGAACGAGATGAAATTCCAAGTTAGAGAGGCTTTACACCTAAACTTATGTGTTAACACTTTAGCTACACAGGTATGTATGTATGTATGTATTTTACATTTATAAAGCGCGCAGCTACCCAACAGGGTCTCCCGGCGCTGGATGTGTGGAAGCTGCAACAGCTGAACAAAAAAAAAGAAAGAACTACAGAGGAAAAAACAAGGAGGTCAAACAGAGTCACTAAACAACAGGGTCTTTAAATTCTTACGGAAGGCCAACAAGGACTGACAGTTTCTGAGGTCAAGTGGAAGGGCATTCCAGAGCCTGGGGCCAAGACAAGAGAAGGAGCGACCCCTCATACGGGCCAACCGAAACCTGGGAACTGAAAAAATGAAAGACTGGAAGAGCGCAGTTGTCGAACCGGTACATAAAGTGTGAGTAGGCTTTGAATGTAAGAAGGAGCAAGGCCCCATTTGACGCGAAACATGTAGCAGAGGGACTTAAACTCAATACGCTTACTGACTCTAAGCCAGTGAAGTTGATGGAGTAGAGGAGAAGCTGAGGCGAGTCTCGGCAGATGAAAAAGAAGACGGGCAGCAGCATTCTGTATGACCTGTAGCCGATGTAAAGAGGCTTTATCAACACCCAGATAAAGGACGTTACCGTAGTCCAGCCTGGATGTCACCAGGGACTGCAAAACAGTTCTCTGGGCTGCCAATGGGATTAACCAAAGGATTTTTTGATCCATCTGAGAACAGCAAAGCAAAATGAAGCAACCCTGGAGACCTGGGGTTTAAAAGAGAGCTTTTGATCATTAATAAAACCCAAATTCTTGACTTTAGACACAGGAACAGGTACAGGGCCCAAGTCATCAGGCCAGTGTGGGGTACCCCACAGCTCAGGGTTATTACCCAAAATCAGCACCTCAGTTTTAGAACCATTAAGCTTCAGAGCATTATCGGTCAACCAGGCAGATACATTCCTCAAGCCACACTGCAATAAGGAAGGATTTTGATCATACATCATTTACTTAAAGATTAAGGGCCTCATTTATGGGGAATTGGTGTAGGGCAGCGCAGCAAGTTTTCTTGCTGCACTGCCTTACACCAATGTGAAAGGACAGGAATGCACCGTAATTATGAAATATGGTGCATTCCTGTCCTTTCCCCCTGCACTGGAGCACAATTTTCTGCCTAGCGCCAAACCAGGCGCCCTTGTATCATTCAGCTATGCAGAAGATAAGGAATAGGATTTGATGACTAGATGAATGGGTTTGATCCTTCTCCCCATAAACATGGAAAAAATTCACAACATCTACTAAACCCTACACTAAACTAAGGATAGGGGATACCCTATTGAATCAAGGAATCAAAAAAACGTAAGCATCAGAACCTCTGTAGAAGTTCTATAGGTAAGGAGTCATGTATAGCATGAAGCCACACAATCAGAGATGACAAGAGAGCTCTGTACCTCTCCAAGTCAATATAGAATCTGACCAAACCCAAGGTGGGTTCACTAATTAAAATTCACCACAAACATTCGAGAAATATGATCTCATATGCATCATAGTACTTTTCCAGTTCCCAATAAAGAACTTGGCACCTTGAACATTCCTCCCATATTCCAGTCTCCGCTTCCAAAGTGCCCTTGGATTCCTCCCTTCGTGTGATAGTACCAACTGCCAGCCCAGATTAGTTTCAGGAGCAGTCCACACAGTGTGACAAAAATGGGGATATTTAAAAAGAAATATAGAAACCATGCGAGGACTACCATTTTGATTATTACAATCCTCCCAGCCATCGATAGTGGTAAACGGATCCATCGATCCACTTGCGTGGATAGTGCATCAACAGTGGGGGCCATAGTAACCCAGATATATTCTAAATATATTTTTTCAGGTCCTTACTTTCATCTGGAATATAAGAACAGCATTGCTGAACTTTCAACATCTGACAGACTCCTCTCTTTTTTGCGAGCAGAAGGTCTAACGCAAGTCGGTTCTGTAAAGCCATAGACCTTATCCCAGTCATCTCAGTATTTACAAGTAATAAGTAATTTGCGGTACTAGTAGCCAATTTGTCCACTATTGTAGAGAGCTTTCTAATTTTCAAATTATTTAGAATTACTCCCACAGGCGGAATTATGGCACCCAAAATGTCTCCTACTACTTCTGCTGCACTAACACCTCATTTAGTTCTGGATTTCTCTTCCCAAACAGGATCATTAAAATGTCCCATATGATAAATCTTTGGGGAAACTATACCAAGATAGCAGGTACCATGTCATCCATGTGGCAGTTTGAAATATGCATTTTGTCCACAAAATTGAATTCAGGAATCACAGGATGCTGTCCCTCCAGGAAACAAGAATTTTTCCTCCGGCTTCAAAAGTATGTTCACATTCACTCTCCCTTAGAAACAACAGATCTATATGACTCTGATCAACATGTATACATAATTTTCCCTTGTGTTTCCAATCTAAAATGAAGGCAGGTAAATTTCCTTATTCCTGATGTTCAATTTTTTCGCTACTCCACTTGTGATTTTTAAGATCCTTGTTAGTTTCAGTTTTATACTTTAAGTCTCTCTGCCTATCCTCCACTAAATTCCAAAATGTCTTTTCCACATCTGACATCAAACAAGTTAAATTATGTCTCTGTGCATTCACAGTATCTAATGACTGAAAGGATAAAAAATATTTACCTGCAATCTCTGCACCTTTAAAATAAGGATTATTATTTAAATGTTTGATAAAAGAAACTTGTGGGAGAACTACATTGTAATTCAATAAAAATAATATTGAAAACTACCTTCTCTATAAAATATACATAATAGAAGACTTCAAGAAATACCACATGTCAGAGGGAAATGATGATAGGTAATTTCCTCTGAAGCTGAAGCGGGTAAATGAGTACAAACCTAACAACTTCTAGCATTCATCCTGTCTATGTACTTATAAAGCAGTCTAAAATAAACTGTTGAAGTATAATCCTCTCTCAATACATCTGTGTGTAATTTCTTAATCCCCCACAATTTCATGTTACTATCAGAAGAATCTGGCATGGTAGGGGCAAAAGTAGACTTATATTCCACTGAGCTATCTGTAGCTGAATATAGCCCTATAAGCACTATAACTAATACAACAACTAAAGCCATTGGAGTGCCTACTATGATGTATATAAGCATACTAGTATTTGGATTGGCTTCCATTACTTCATTGGAATCTAAACATTAGGTGGACCTTAGCAGCTGCAGAGCCTTCTCTGTCGATTTCCACCTGTGCAAACAGCAAAACCAATTTTCAAACGATATGCAACAAAATATATACAGGAATCTTCATGAATCTTCCTTAGCCCTACCCCATGTTCTTCTAAAAGACAACCTTGGGCTCCTTTGGCTCTCTTGAGCCTCAGTACTCTTCTTTCTTCCCTACAAAGTCTATAAAATGTCTTTAATAATAAAAAGTTCACTATCAGACTCAATATGAAATGCTTCAGTTCCTCACTTAGCACAGGAAACTCGTTTGAATCCAAAAAAGGAAATACAGCCACATCTAAGATAAGATGTCTCAAGGCACTCATTCTTGTTAACAAAGGAAGTTCAAAGGTACGATCAAACTGGAGATCAAGTTCCTGAAGTTTCAATTGAACTTTCACAGTGATCCCAAAATTTCCAGAACATGCTCTCCCAGTCATTTGCAAGAAAGTATGTCCATTAAGGGGATGAGTACCTCCGACAGGGCACTCTCGCTCTCTTCGACCTCCTGAGTGTTGTCTCTTCTCCTCCTTCACTCAGGTCTGAATCCTCTATATCGTTAGGGATATCTGGGAGATCACTTTCTCCTTGTGGAAACAGTCTCCCTCTCTCCTGACTTCTCAGACAATGTTCTTCTGCTGCCCCACATGGTTCTTTAGCACTAGGCCCTTTGTCAGGGTCCGAGTCTATCTCTGTTACGACCACTGGATTAGCATCTCTTTCACCAGTTTCATCATCCAACTCTCCAGAACCTTTCTCAGCCCATTCAAGGGCTTTTTCAGTTTCTGACTGTTAGCCTATAGCTTGACTAATCTGCTCACGTGATCTCTTGACCATCATTGGCTCTTCTGGGAGAGGTGCTGTTATTTCATCAAAGGGACATGGAACCCTGTGAGTAGGGGCAGCATGGATCCAATTGGGGAGACCTCTGCACTTCACAGTAGTTGTAGTCACTAGTATGACTTCGTATGACCCTCGCCAATGAGGCTCCAAGCACGACTTCCGTACGTGTTTCTTCACCACCACCCGGTCTCCGGGACTTAGGTCGTGGCACTGCTTTTGATGTGGTGGGCTGTAGCAGCTTCAACTTGATGAGACACAGAACGCACCACATCAGCCAATCCTTTGCAGTAACATATTCTCAGATCATCAGTAATGTTCTCAAGCACATTTGCAGGTACAGCTGGCAATCTCATTGCCCTTCCTATGATGATCTCATGGGGAGACAGTCTTGTCCTACGATCGGGTGTGCTACGCAGACTCATCAACACCAACGGCAAAGCTTCCAGCGATTTCAAAGACATAGAAGCACACACTTTAGCAAGTCTTGATTTCAGTGTCCCATTGACTTGCTCCACCAGACCTGAAGCCTCAGGTCGGAAACTACAATGCAGTCTCTGTTCAACCTGCAAGGCAGCACACAGCATCCTCAGCACTTTGTTAATGAAGTGCGTGCCTCGGTTCGATTCCAAAGAAGTCAGCAAGCCAAACCTTGGTATTAACTTCCTCAACAACAACTTTGAGACTATCATTCCTTCTTGTAGGATATGCCTCAAACCATCGTGAAAAGATGCACACAGCAACCAACACATATCTCAGCCCATTGGACACAGGCATCTCAATAAAGTCCCTTTGTATCCTGTTGGAGGGACCACCTGACCTCCCTATGTTGCTGAATGTCACTACAGTTTTTTCCCTGCATTGTTCTGTTGGCCCACAACACATCTGTGACATAATGCTTCGGCCATCAACCTGAACCTTTGATTAAACCATGGTTGGCGAAACAATCTGACCAAAGCATCCCTCCCTACATGAGTCGGAATATGGTAATGTCTAGCCATTGGCAGCAACAAACAATTTGGCAACACATGTCTGCCATCTCCTGAAACCCATATTTCATCTTAATCTATCTCTTTTAACACAACTTGCATTTGCTCAAGTCTGCTGTTCTGTTTCTGACACCACTTCCTGTAACCTCTTAACTTCCTCCCAAGTATCAGCTGCTGTGAGCAAAATGTTGCAATTGGTGTGGTCTGTTCCTTCAATCACATACTCTCCAATAAATCTACAAGCATTGTAAGTGCAGTACCTTGCGACCTCGTCAGCATATCTGTTGCGGACTGTCACAGTCCTCTCCCTTGCAATGTGCGAAACATTTCACAACCACAACTTGCGAGGCAATTGCAAAGCCTCTAACATAAATTTAATTATGGCTCTTGTGCGTGATTTCATACTCCTCTTGGTGATGCACAAAGGGGGATTTTGCACATAAATGTTATTTTGCACCTAACACGATTTTGAACCTATATGTGTTTTGTGCTTGAACTTGATTTTTGCTCTGATAAGTGTTTTCATAATCCTGTTGTAGCAGCTTCAAAAGTGAAGCTTTACTTAAATGTGATTTTGCTCCTAAAGGCGCTATTGCTCCTGAATATGATTTCTCCTCCTAAAATGGTCCTTGTCCAATCTCTTGATATTGTTGCACCTTGGGTTATTTGGCAATTACGTGTGATTTTACACCTAAATGCAATTTTGCTCCTCAATGTGATACTATAAAGATAGCACAATCCATTTTATTTTGCAGGTGCT
Source organism: Calotriton arnoldi (assembly GCA_963921515.1). Lineage (NCBI taxonomy): Eukaryota > Metazoa > Chordata > Amphibia > Caudata > Salamandridae > Calotriton > Calotriton arnoldi. The sequence goes on from CAWUFW010008366.1 coordinate 554,083, forward strand.
TTTTTGCACCTAAACGTGACTTTGCACATAAATTTGATTTGTGCTCCTAATTGTTTTTTAGGGTTTTGCTGATGTGATTTTGCAGCTCAATGTGCTTTCAACCAAATCTGGGGTCATACTGATGCACACCTTTTACACCAATATCTTAATACCCCAATTTTCTATCCGTACTGAGTAAAACCTAACAGTTGAATAGTATAAATATGCCCTATGGATTGTGCTTCTCACAATTAATAGTCTACATATATCTTTTGCGATCTCATAATGCATACCAATCTAAAACCAAAGAGAGCTTCATATCAGATCAGACCCCAAGATTCATATAACAACATCTCATAGATCCTATTTCACCCCCCTATTTCACCACTACCTTTAGGTACCACAGGCAGAGAACCCTGACAGAGAACTTGGAAACCCTATTCAGAGAGCTATCCCTTAGGTACAGGCTAGACTCAAGTAAAAGTGACCTACTCTGATTTCTACCAAGAACATAGTCTTCTGGAATGACGCTCTATGTGTCCCATCTTGTCTCAAAGAACACAAAACAAAACTCCCCTATGGGAAAAATTGTAGTAGCTCAGTTTACCATAACCAGAATTGTGAGCTGCACAGTATCTTTTCTTTTTTTTTAACTTCTGTTTATTGGCATTTTTAAACTGTTGCACATCACAGCATTGTACCATAAATCAACAGACCATCCAAATAGCAGTAGAGATTCATCTTCAGTATTAAACAATCTATACCAGTCTTATCAGATGTAACAATAAATCCACACAATAACTGTTCGCAGTAGGTATCCCCTTGCTTTTACGATGGGGTGGTCACTAAGCAGTGCAGTGCAAGGAGAAATATTACGATCAAAGTGATAGCCAACAATATAACAAAGGGGAGGGGAGAAAGAAAAAATAGAAATACAGATAAACAGACCATACAAGCACAAGTGAGTGACCCAACTGGTTCAGGTGAGTGGTAAACACCAGTTATCAAATGAGCGAGTGGGGGTGGGGGGGGGGGCAAATCCGGAAGCTTCACAGAATCCTTATTGAGGAAGTCATGACAAAACCTTGGCTATCACTCTCCGTATTATGAATATACTTTTCCACACCACCATTATGCCATTTACACCCTCGCGCCCTTTGGTAAATGAAACCAGATAGACAGTAGCGGCTGACATGGCTTGTAGGTGGCGGGGTGGTTGCGGGGGGCGGCTCACAGGGGGAATGCGCAATACAAAAAATAAAAATAAAATAAACTTACCTTGCCGCCGGGTCTTGCGTCTCTGCTCCTGCTTTCCTCATGGAACTCGAGGAACAGGAAGCACAGCCAGGCCCCACTGACCAATCACAACGCTGCAAAGCAGCATTGTGATTGGAAAGCACCCAGGCTCCCCTGACCAATCACAACACTCCAATGCAGCGTTGTGATTGGTCTGAGCATCCTCGTTCGACGCTCAGCCAGGGAATGGGGGCCTGGGTATGTTCTCCACGCAGGCTGCAATGCAGCCTACATGGAGAACAGGGAAAGTGCACATGACTGTTTTGGGCAGCCCGAGAGGGCCGGCCAAACAGTCATATGCACTTAGGAGTGGGCAAACAACTCCTCCCCTGCCCTGCTCCGAGAGCAGAGCAGCCCCACCTGCCCGCAAAGCAGCACAAGCATAAAATGATAACTCAAAGTTATCATTTTATGTTTCTACTTCACACTGCTTAAAAGCAGTGGGGCGACGCTCCTCCACCATAGTGGAGGAGCCGCCACTGCAGATAGAATAGTGCCAGCATAAGCATACATGAATTTAGTTTGGACCACAAACTGGAATAAAACTACTCCTGCACTGAAGCAGACTGAAATACTGCCAGGAACCAAGCCAACAGGCACCCCAGAAGTCCCCCCTCCCCTCAGTGCTTGTTTATGTGCTCAGAGTTAATTAAAAACGTAATTTAGCAAAGCTGTAGAGCTTTTAAAGGTCCAATGTTTTAGACAGGTTACCCTTCTTAATATTTTAACAGCCTGTGCTGCTGGTGATGATAAGTATATAACCCATGCCAGATTTAATGTGTCCAACTGCTCAGAATTATGAACTCCAACATGACCTAGAAGGTTAACTTCATTAATTGCTCACAGATGGTTTGCTTCGATGGTCTTCTATATGAATAAAATACCTTCCTAGCTAAATTGCTGTTTCTTTGTCCCTGAAAATTATTGCATGAATATTTCATATTATGGTTAGCTAGAGTGAAATCAACTCATCCACATGCATCCTTGTTAATCACTCTAGAAGAAGGATAAAGTTGTCAGCTATTAAATCGAGTTTGCTGCAGATGGTTTGTTTACATGCTTAATGTTTCAATAATTTTTTATTTTTCGTATGGTGAAAATTGTAGTACAATACTTAAAATCCGACATTGGATTGTCTAACTTGCTCCTCGTAGGTCGCACAGCAACATGTCCAAGTTGTATAAAGGTCTGGCTGAGAGGCTGTGATTGTTTTGGTCGGTAGAGCATTGTGGATCCCAGTGGAAGTCTCCTTTGCATCCTGCAGGAGAATACGCAATGCTCTCTAAGGCAGGAAAGTGACAGCATCCTGTGCAAAAAAAAGCCACCAACATCTATTACTTTCTGCCAAATTCTGGACATTTACTCGCCATATCATGGGTAATCTTTAATATTTCGAAAGCTTGCCACAGTTTGTTGAAGTCTGTTCATACTTGAAGACTCACTCATCTCTGCTTGACCAGGAGCGTCTGCCTTGCTACTAACAATAAAAAGTGACACCATCGTCCTAGCACCTTTCTTGGGTCCCCAATCTGTCCCAGGGTTCAGACTAAACAAGACTGCATGAGTGGTTGGGCTAACCCTTATTGTCATGAACTGTGTGACATCTTCCAGGACACTGTCCCAGAGTCCTTAAATTTTGGAAAAGTGCCAAAATATATACTAAAAGAACCAATGTCCAGATTTACTATGCACTTCCGTCGTCCTTGTGTCGTGCAAGTCGACACAAAGCAACAAAAAGCGTTAAGGTGACATTTGCAGTCACCAAATCGAGATTTGTGTGGTCTTGCGTCACTTTTATCCGCAGAGTAATGCAACACAGTACGTTGTGCTGCTTTGAGTTACCATGTGTCGGAAAGGTGTTATATCAGTGGAGCATGGGTGTTCCCAGGCATCTACCTATGAATTTTGATGCAAACCCAAATTTACTAAAGGCAGCAAAAAGATGCGCCTACTCTAGAGAGGCGTAACAGGGAGAAAGATCTTTATTTCTTCTCATTACTTCCTCTTTCCATGTCTGATGCAGTCTGCAGCACACATGGAAAGTGGAATATGCCTCAAAAGGTCGTTTTTGTGCAAGGTGTCCCTTCCTGCACAAAAATAGTCATGCCCAGAATGCAGACGCCATTGCACCATTGGCACAAGAGTCCCTGCATTGGCACTAGGCTAATTGAAGTGCCTCAGAGAGCAGAAATGTGCCATATCTTAGTAGATATGACAAATTTCTGCTCATTCCCTTTCATTCAGCACAGTGTAGCAGGTTGCCTGATTGTGCTGCGTTGAGTTGCGTGCAAAGTTAGTAAATCTAGGCCCCAGTTCTCCAGTCCCTCCAACATTTCTCTTAACAAGTCTTATTGAGGCATTGTACCCTAACTGCTGTGCAGTGCTATCTGTACTTGGAGTTGGATTGCCTCTCGTTGATTCCAATGGCTGCCCCATGTGAATTGCCTAATAAGTTCCCCAAGTCTTCTTACATGAATGCAATTGCGAACTCTTTTCTTTGACTTTTGAAAGCTGCACTTGGATTCTTTCACAGTGTCCTGATTATTTGATACAGCCTGGAAGTCAGCAGTTTGTCTTTGCCGGCTTTTTGCAAGAGTTCTACATATTCTTTGGACCTAGCTTCCATGCGTAAGGTAATGTTGCGACAGAGGATAGCCTTGCCTTGTACACCTCTCTGTCTTTACTTCCTTAGAATAAAGGATGTTGATTCTGATTTTCACTATTTGTATCTCATCAATATCATGCACATGAATCCACAGGCTTTCATCGTCTCCATCAGGAATCCCCACTCGACATGTCAAAATCCTTTTCAGCATCAAGGAAGAGAAGTATTGTCTCCTGCTTGAGCTGTGGTGCTTCATTAAACAGATGTACTATGTTTTCAGTATTATCACCAACTCACCATCCTTTTTTAAGTTCAAAAGTAAGTTTATTGAGGGAGAATAAAAGAATAATACAAAGAATATTATAACAATGAAAAGATATATATGATAGAGCAATCTAAAATTGAAAAACATAGAAAATAATTGCGTAAGTCAGTTTAGCATAGCATACAAATGAGAATAACAGTGATATACACGTAGTCGGTGAACAAAGGATAATTACAGTATATGTCGAAATTATGATATAAAATGAGAAATGACATTACAATATGATATTAGTATGAGGGAAGTCATGGAGGTTTAGACACTTCTTGTTGTGAGGGGTTCAAAGACAGAGAACGACGGGCACTAGCATCAATAAACAATGTAACAGGTACCCATAAATCTGAACGTTTCGATGCCATATGTATCAGATATACAAAGGTTGTGTCTAGCCTATGATTGTAACAGACAGCGTACCACCATGCTTGATAAGATAGTTTGGTGCAATCCTTCCAATTCTTGGTTATTTGCTGAAAGGCAACTGCTAGCAACAAGTCTATTATCATTACATTAGATTCACAGTTCGACCAAATAGGGGACAAACTTCCTAAGAAAACATGTGAAGCGGAGAAAGGGCAACTGGAGTCAAAAATCAGATTAATTTGAGACCATACCTTCTCCCAAAAACTGTGAACAGGTGCACATGTAAAAATTAGGTGATATAAATCAGCATGTGGTGAGGAGCAAGTCCAACAAATGTCTGAGAGGTCAGCATGTCTTGCATTTAGAGTAAGTGGGGAGAGTAGGAGTCTATTATATACAAAAAAGAGTGTTTGTGTGGTGTTCGCTGCTCTAGAGGACTTCCTGATTTTGAGCCAAATCCTGTTCCATAATTCTATGGACCAACAGATTTCTAAATCTTTTTCCCAAGAGAGCTCTACTTTAGTCTTTTCTCTTGAGATGGGTGAACTGTGTAAATAGTTATATATGACAGAGGCTCTAGAATTATTGATTAGAAGAGCACGTAATTTATTAACAGGAGGAACCACAGGGTCAGCGGAAGAATGTGAATTTGTGTAATGGATACGGGCATTCTGAATAGCTTGTGTTAGGAGAGAATATTTAGAGCAGAAAGATGTAGGCATGTTAAAAGAATTACTAGCGTGCAAAAAAGACAATCTCATTGTGGACATATAACTGATGTACCCAAATTAGACCTCGTTGCCGCCAGGATTTCCAATATAGAGGTTTATTTCATATTAATATGCGGTTATTATGCCATATGGTGGAATTGAGAAAAGAGTTCCAATCCATGGGGTCTGAAGAGGAGACAGATGGTATTATTTTAGAAGTATATTTAATTATAGGAGTGGATAAAGATTGCGGCTTACGTGTGAAGGATAAGTATTCTTGAAATGAAAAGGGGGAGATGAAAGACTGTTCAAGCTTAGCCCAAAGAGGACAATCCACAAGAGACTCGGATAGCCATCTCGATGATTGGCGAAGTAAAAAAGATTTGTGATAAGTAGGAAAGTCAGGGAAATTAACCCCACCCTCCGATTTTGGACGAATCAATTTTGATATGGACATACGTGATTTTTTATTACTCCATAGAAAAGAGGATAAAATAGAATTACATTTCCTAAAATTTTTTGAGGGAATAGAGAGTGGAATATTGGAAATTGTATATAGGATTATAGGGGATAGCATCATCTTTATAGTGTCTAGGCGGCCCCACCATGATAGGTATAGAGGGTGCCACTTCGTGGTTAGAGAGGATAACCTCTGTGTACAATTTTCCATACATCGTGATATTGTTCCTGAAATAGAGGGAGTGATTTGTAAGCCTAGATATTTAATATATTTGGGACTCCATGTGAAACCTGAGATGGTGAAGTCAGCTTTGAAGGTATATTTTGTTAGGGGTAAAATTTCACATTTATCTTTGTTCAATTTATAACCAGAGATAGATGCAAAAGAATCAACTTCTTCCCAAAAAGCAGGGAGAGAGGATTCAGGCTGCGAGATGAATAGCAAAACATCATCAGCATAAGCTGCCATTTTGATTTGGGTCTCCTTGAAATCAAAACCATGAATGTTATCATTTTGACGAATTTTTAACAAAAAAGGTTCTAAAGCTAGATTAAAAAGAAATGGAGAGAGTGGACAAAATGGTCGAACACCTCTACCCAACTGGAAATAAGAGGACATACCACCATTTGCACATACTGCCGCTCGCGGATTGGAGTACAAAATAGATATTAAAGAAATAATTTTTGGGCCAAAACCAAACCATTTAAGCGTTTGAAAAAGATATGGCCATTCCACTCTATCAAATGCTTTCTCCGCATCAAGAGCTATTGCAGCTAAGGAGTGTGGGATATGTGAGGCTTTGGATAGGATGTCAAAAAATAAACGAGAATTAACTGTGATAAGGCGTCCTTTAACGAAGCCAGATTGTTCCTTACCTAACAGGTCAGGCAAGTGAGATTCTAAACGGAGAGCTAAGGCTTTTGAAATTGTTTTATAGTCAATATTGACCAGAGAGATGGGGCGATAATTTTTACAATATTTTGGATCTTTGCCATCTTTAGGAATAAGGCAAATTAGGGCATCTGAGAAGGAACCAAAAGATTCACCTGATTGTAAAAAAGTATTTATTAGAGTGTGTAATTTGGGGAGTAATAAATGTGCAAAGTGGGTAAAAAACTCAACAGTAAAGCCGCCTGGACCAGGAGCTTTATCTTTCTTGAGTGTTTGTAAGGCAGTGAGAAGCTCCTGTTGTGTTAAGTCAAATTCTAAAAGTGAGAGATCTGGTTGTGAAGTGGGAGAGTGTTGAATGTAGGATAAGAATTGAGATATAGAATGGTCAGAAGAAGGAATTTCTGACGTGTACAATGTTTTGTAAAATTGGAGAAATTCATTTAAAATATCATCATCCTTAAATTTCAGTGTATTATGTATATCCATAACAGATTCTATATTGAGTTTGTTCTGCTTAACCTTCAAATAATTAGCTAAAACTTTCCCAGCTTTATTCTGGCTACCATAAAATTTTGCGCTAGACTTTAGTAAATAAGTAGAAGCATTATTCGTTGTTTCCTTATTAAACTGAAATTTAGCATCTATAAGTTCCGATAAACAAGTTTTCGATTTAGAAGAATAATAAGAATGCTCCAATCTCTTTATCTTGGCTAGAAGAATTTTGGTGTGTTCTTGTGACTTTTTACGCTTTTTAGAGATATATCTGATAACAAAATCTCTAGCTGATGATTTAAAAGCATCCCAAACCACATGAAAAGGTAAAGTATCAGATTGATTCAAGATAAAATATTCGTGGAAGAAAGAAACAAAGGAGGATGTCAATGTTGAGTCTAAAAGCAAAGCGTTATTAAAACGCCACTTTCGAGTTGAACTGGGTTTCTTCAAAATGTCCAATTGGATAGTTATGTGAGCGTGATCAGATATTAGAATAGATCCAATATCTGCCGCTAACAATAATTGAGATATGTTATGTGATATAAAGAAATAATCCAGTCGTGATTGGGTGTGGTGTGTCGGGAATAATACATGTATTCTCTTAATGTGGGATTGCAGAGTCTCCACGCATCTATAAGTTTGTGTTGTGCAATGGTTTGTGTGAAAAGTTTATGGGTTTTGTGAGGGACAAAGGATACTACCGAATTACGATACAAAAAAGGGTCAAAAAGTTGATTACAATCACCTGTGAGAATAAAGTTATCATCAAAACAAAGTGTAATTTGTTGGGCTAAGGATGTCCAAAAGGAGGGATCTCCAGCGGTGGGTGCGTAAATATTAATAAAGAGATCGGAGCATTACCCACCAACAATTTAACAAACAGCCATCTACCATCCTTATCAGCACATTGCGATATCATTTTAACAGGAAGTGATTTTCGGCAAAGAGTGAGAACTCCATTTCGTTTACCATCGCCTGGAGAGAAAAGACCTCCCCACCCAACCTCTCTTTAATTTTAGAGACTCTTCAGCCGTCAAATGAGATTCTTGTAAACAAGCTATATCTGCCCCCAACTTGGCTAAATGTGTCATAACTCTCTGTCTTTTAATTGGCGAATGTAAACCACTGACATTCCACGAAATAATTTTTAAAGACATAGGACGAAAATGTAGAAGAGAAAAAATGAACACCAATCAAAACAAATCGCTGAACAACATAGAATATACTCGGGGATAAACCGACTATATATAAATTGGAATAAGTGAAGTGAAAGGGAAAAGAAAGAAGAGGAGTGATCAAAGTGAATAAACAACAGTTGAGATATAAAAAAACAGCAGGAAAGAAAAAGGGGTAATCGAATGAGAAGATAGCAAGATAAAGATATAGGAAAGAAGAAGATATAGGAGAGAATGAGAACAATGCATAAATGAAGAAAGAGGGACAAATCTAAAGACTTACAAGTAATCCAAGACATATGAAGGGTGGGGGGAGGTGAGGCCACACGGAACAATGACGTATCCAGACCCCATGCGGGAAGGCGGGAAGGAAGGCAGAACCGACGAATAATGAAACATAGGGGATGTGAAACATGAAGACGTAACCTGTAAGGAAGAAAAGAGGAAATTAATTCTAGAATCAAGAAATATCATGAGATCAGGCAATACCTGCAAACAAGTAGTCTTTAACGAACTAAAGCATATAACAAGTATGAATGTGTTTCAAAGTCCAAAACGTCTATCGCTTGTGTGAGGGAGAAGTAACCATAAAAATAACGTGGTAAAATGAAGGAAACTTTAAAGGAAGAACAGTCGAGGCAACTATTTGTTGTGCAGTACAGAAGTGTCCATAGGAGTTGCATGGTGAGAATTGAGAAAACTTCTAAGTTTTACAGGATCCTCGTATGTGGTAGTTTTGTTGTTGATGGTCACTTTAAACAGGCATGGGTGGAAGCGGCCATAACGCGCCCCCATCGAACGAAGAGTCGGCCTCATTGCTAGGAATTCTCTACGCCTGTCTGCGGTAGGCTTTGAGTAATCTTGAGAAAAAAACAAAGGATTACGTGACCATATGATACAATTGATCGCTCTGGCAGCTGATAAAATCTTAATTAGGTCAGTATATTCCCAAAAATACAAGATTATCCCTCTCGGTTTCCTCACAGCAGATGAAGACAATGGAGGTGGAGGGTCTAACCTGTGAGCCCTTTGGATGTTAAGCTGAGTATCCTCTGGCAATTTAAGAATTTTTGGAATGAAGGATTTGAAGAAAGTGATTGGGTCTGAGCCTTCCGGTAGTCCATATATGCAGAGATTATTTCTTCTATTTCTGTTTTCGAGATTTTCGACTTGTTTTTGTAGTGCCGCTACTTGAGAATGTAGCGTCTCCACTTTGGTGTTGGAAGAGCTCAGAGACTCAATATTTTGCTCCATCGTAGTAACTCTATCCTCTAGACTTGACCACCTATCTGTTAGAATTTGCAGCTTAGAGTTAGTTTCTTCCACAAAAGGACGTAGAGCTCTAATTTCCTCCAGCAGAAGGTCCAACGAGACTGAAAAGGATTGCTTAGGAGGAGAAGGAGGATCTTTCTTCAGCCGTTTGCTCGGTGTCTTGTTAGTGCCAGAGGACAAAGCAGTAGCAGACGATGCGCCCTTAGGCGATATATTTGTTGCGTCATCCATTGATAAATAGCGAGAGTTAGGATTGCGACGGGTAGAAAATTTACGTGGTGGAGTTGCCGAGCGTGACAATATTTTAATTAGTTTGCCCATGCACCTAGGCACTAATGTATCAGATATAGTTATTACAGTGAACAAAAGTTCTGCTTCTACTCCACCTTCCACCAGTGATAATACAACACCTCGGTATACTGGAACTGAGTATGCGTTTTGAAGTAGAGGCACAGAATAACAGAACCCTTATAAAATGTTGAAGAAAAAACTGGAAATGGGCTATCCTATAAGAAAGGGCTGTGTAAATACAAGCATTAATATGTCCTTCTCATGGCTTACGCGCGACATTCATAAACATGAATAAAATCTGAGGAAGGAAAAAAGTCTCACATGTAAGCAGAGGAGAGGAACCGATGCAAGCTGAAAAAAAACATGCCCTTATTTTTTGAAAATGAGAAAAAACGAATAAGCGTCCATGGAACCTCCAGAGCAAACTGTTCCTCATTAGGAGTGAAATGGTGGTAAGTGGGAAAGAATGCCGTCGCTATGCACAATCATTCAAGAAAGAGCAGCTGTTTAATAATTAGCGCTCATACTGCACTCATTGGAGCAGAAACCAAGTGGCTGCATGTAATTACTGCATTTACCTGTAAAACTCCGTTGCGCGCCGAGACACTTCAGGCGTGATATAAAATGGCGGCCGCTCCGTCAGAGAGCCGCGTCGCAGCGCGGCTGAATGAAAAGAACTGCTGCGGGGCACCGCGAGGGATGATGCTGTGATGCCTCCGGTTCCACAACCGCTACTCTGGAGGCTCCATAAGCGGTATGTGCTGCGTCAGGCCTGTTCCTCTCACCGCCGTCCCGGGAGAGTCACGGACTAGCCGCCATCTTCCTCGGGCACTAGCCATGCCCCCACCAACTCACCATCCTCACTTGAAGTCAGACTGATATGGGTGAACCTTCCAGGGCAGTTCCTCATTAAGCCTTGTCTCCAAAACCTTCTTAAATACTTGCCTTCATGAGACCAGTTTACACAACAATCACTCTTCTCTGTTTTTTTTCTAGGTTTAAGCAGCGCTACTATGTTTGCCGCTGCCATAGACTGCTTTACCTTTCTGGAAATTGAAAAGTAATTAAAGATTATTATCATAAAGTCTAGTTCAGTGCTTCTCAAACGTTTTAGAACCATGACCCAATTTTTAGAACAAACTTTCCCGACCCACCTAGCTTTAATAGACATGAGGTGGACATTTGTTTAATATAACTAAAGCATCATGTGGTAGCGCACTGTAATTTACAGACAACACATTTTCCATTGGAATGTTCACTAAATTTGCACAGATATTTGGTTTTACTGATAAAACTATATAAAACAAAAATGATAATGTGTGGAAATCAGGTTTCAGTGAATATTTATATCATTTGTTCATCACCAAGTAAGGTGTCTTGATTCGTTTTGATCCTATTAAAATCTTTGCGGCTGATTACGAGTCTGGCGGTCAGACATGTGGTGGCACAGGAGTGGCAGTCCACCGTTTTGCCGATTACAACTTTGTAAGTCGTGTCAGCGGTGGACTGCCAGCTGTGCCAGGGAACAGCGCAGGAGCGTCACAACACATTATGATGAGCAGGAACTGACGCAGTCCCGCTCAGCCTATTTTGAGTTCCTGGACCTCCAGCCTTTTCATGGTGGAGTCCCGCCATGAAAAGGCTGGCGGTGCCGGAACAAAGGGGGCACTACAGGGCCCCCATGTCCCCCTCGCCATGGGGATACATTCAGGGGGCACAACATGTGCCCTCCTGTCTTTATTCCCCCCTGTTCCAGCGCGGCTTGGACTTCACTGTCCAAGCCGTGCTGGAACTTTTTGGCCGTTCCCATTGCGGTGCCTGTTTTCAAGACACCACCAAGGGAAAGGCCAAAGGACCGCCGACCGTATTACGAGTTGTACTTTTACAACTCGTAATACAGCCGGCAGTCCATGCGCGGGTTTGGTGCAGCAGAGCCGGCGTTGAGCCAGCGCCGCTGCTCTAAACTCGTAATTGGGCCCTTTGTTTCCATCACACTTCAGAAATACAAAAAAAGTGCTTCAGTTTTGCTATCCTAACTGCTGAATGTGTACAGGTCACATTTCACACATATTTACATTTTGTTGTGTGGTACAAAAAAATAACATCCTATAACCTTTTCTTTAACTATCCATGTACCCCAGCAAGATTGCCACATAATTCACTAGACTATTCTTTCTCTGTTTGAAAAGTGAGAGGAGTTTGTAAACACCAATCCCATGTTAAAAAAATAAACAGGAATTTTTCATAAGACAAGACCTGATATTTGACCTCTTTCTTTAAAGCACAGCAAATGTGACAGATAAATACAGAATTTAAAGATGTCTTTATTTATTGCTTGAACATCTGCGACCCACCAAAAATCGGTGGGAGACCCACCAGTGGGTCGCGACCCATAGTTTGGGAAAAAAGGTCTAGTCTATCAGGCCAGAATGTTTTGTAACACAGAGGAATGAAACCAATTGGGTTTGGGCGTTTTTATGGCTGCTATTTTTACCTCCTTTAGGATGCCTTCTTCTTTCCAGTCCCCACCATGTCTTTGTTGTCCCACACTGCTGGGTCGGCCACCCCAGCCTCACTCTCCCCAGAATGCAGGCCTCAGCACTGACAAACAGGTTGAAATTCTGTCTGCTGTCCAATCGTGGATATTGATGTCGCCATTGGATTAGTTCTTCATCATCAACCCCTCAACAGGTGCCCTGCTAATGGACCGCTTCTCTGTATGCCCTCCCCCAGCTTCAGTGAGAATGATTGTGCTTGATGCTCGAAGTCAGAGAGGTCGGGAGAACAGTACACTCAAACCTGCCACTTTACACAGTGCCACTGTGTGTCACACGTTATCGGCTCCCTTCACTAGGTCACGTAGTGACAAGGATGGTAAGCGAGAAACCAACAGAGTGGGTTTCCAGTTCCTCTTTGGAGGCTCTGTCTAGACAATGTTCATTACAATTTGCCAGCAGCAGTCTCAGAAAATCTTTTTGTTTTTGGAGGGGATGAGTAATTGGTGGAGAGGAAAGAGAAGAAGAAGTGCCTCTAAGGCAGTTCTCATCACAAAGGTCCATCCACTCCAAGGCCCTGCCCCCACACATTATTTTTTAAAGATGGCAGCTCCACAATCCCCACTCTGTTGCCAAATTCTTCAATCATTTAAAATAAATTGTGAATACCCCACACCCCTTCAGTCGATCCAGAAGGGGTGCTGGATATCATTTGGACTTGGAGATAGAGTTCACATATACAACAGAAATCTCAGACCTAACTGAGCATCAACCAAATTCGCTGAATTAATTTTCTCATGCTTAATCTGGTTCTACTTTTCTTCTTCTCATTTATCATCCCATTTGATGAAAACAGCAAAACCAGCTTCCGCACAATTGATTCAAAATTTCAATCACAGCCAACTTGTGCCATGCATGAACATAGTCACCTTCCTTCCATTCATTTCCATATTATGCTTCATCATTCACAATTTCATCATGTATCTCATAAAGAGTTACGTTTCTGTACCCTATTCTTTACAATGGGGTTTTTCTAGTTGCAATAATGTACCTTCTTCTGGCTGCTATGTTAGTCCTGGCTGCTACATTACTCTCCATTGCCATTCCTTCCTTTCTTCTTAATAGTGTGAGCATGGCTGTCCCTCTCCTCTCTCGATCTAGTTAGCTGTCCATTCTTCCACACATCTTGCCCAGCAGGTTTTCCACAAGGAAAGGGATAGAACTTTCAGTGGGCCATCCAGTGAACATGTATGTTGATTCACCAAAATACCAAGGGTAGCGGAAGTGATATCACCTACTCTTTGAACTTAATGACATCACAGGAAGTGATATCATATGACCCTTTACCCTGATTTTTTCAGGAAATCATGTCAAATGAACTTAAGCTTGATGACATCAAAATAACCAACATCTATGAAGTTCCATAATAACTGCAAGATTAATGTTATGTTATTAGTATTTCTAAAGCGCGAACGGTTACCCAAGGGTGTCCTGGCGCTAACTGCTTTCCTCTGGGCATTAAGATATAGACATGAGTTATAAGTTAAAAAGCCAGGTTTTCAGTTGCTTCCTAAAGATTAGCAGATCAGTGGAGTTTCTCAAGTAAAAGGGGAGATCATTCCAGGCTCTTGCTGCACAAGCTATAAAGCTTCTTCTTCCCCATGAAGCTTTTTTTGTGGCTGGTACTGATACCAACTTTGCCCCCAAGGAGCGTAGTGTTCTTATGGGCTGGTACCATTGCAGCCGCTGCTTAAGATATTCTGGGCCAGTGCCCTGCAGAGCCTTGTACACTGTACACAGGGCCTTAAAGCGCACCCTTTTCCTCACAGGCAGCCAGTGGAGTTTTTTTATTTCATTAGCAATAGGCATAAATTTGGGTGTGTCAGTAAGCAAACTAGCGGCTGCATTTTGCAGCAGTTGCAGCTTATTCATAAATCGTTCTTGCATGTTTAGGTAGAGACCATTACAGTAATGTAACCTAGACATGATGAGCGCCGTGACAACTGTCCGCCTACTGTCTGCCGGCAAGAAGTGTAGAATTTTCTTAATCATTCTGAGAGTGTAAAAGGTGATTGAAGCTACAGCATTTATCTGATCACTAAAGTTGAGCTTATCATCAACAATCACTCCCAGATTCTTTACCTTCCTAGTAGGTGTGGGAAGAGTGCCCAGAGTGTCTGGCCACCAACTTGGGGCCCAGAAGTTAGGGTAATTTCCAAATAAAATGACCTCTGTCTTACTTGAGTTAAGTTTTAAACAGTTTTGCGCCATCCACCTCCCTACCGCCTCCATACAGTCGTGAAACCGACTATCTATGCTCACTCTCTGGCCAGGATGCACAGCAACCACAATTTGTGTATCGTCTGCGTAGGAGGTAAGGTTGAAACCGTAGGAACCAATTAGAGATGCCAAGGAGGAGACATAAATATTAAAAAGTGTTGGGCTAAGGGAGGACCCTTGTGGCACTCCGCAGGGCAAGGAGAAGGGTCTGGAACAAAATTCAATTCTCAAAAGCAACAACGGCGAACCTCCTGTGCCGCACCTCGTGCCAGTTCCTATATATACATACGCTGTGCAAACTACCCCTGCGCCAGCCGTTGAGTGGCGTCACTGTGCTCCAGATCAAAAAATATTGTGATGAATGGGGGTGCGCAGCTCAAAGAAGTCCAATAGACCAAAAAATGTTTAAGAAAAAATAACTTCTTTATTCCAATCGATTTGTTAAAAAAACTTTAGATACAGACAATCCAGCCAACGCGTTTCATTCCCATATAGGGAACTTCCTCAGGGCATAAAGTTACGTCTCTAATAAGGAATACTGTGTACAAGATACCTGCAATGTATTATAACCATGGATGAACAACAGCAATTAACCTCCCTGGTATGTTCCTTTAGATGTCTTAATGATTTCTTGCTGTCCCAAAACACTTTCACAAAGGAGTCCGAAGAAATCACCAAATTATTTCAAAAAGAAGAAGCACAGTGTATTGCACCGTAGCCCATGTACATTCTTAATAGAATGTATAGAATCCTTGTCGTCGCGCACGAACACGTCCTGTTCCGTAGTGTGTGTGGAACAAAATTCATCCAATGCCACAATTTGAAACCTATCTGTTAGGAAGGATTTTATCAACTTCCAGGCCTTACACTGTACCCCGCATGTTGACAACCGGTCCATCAATAAATCATGATGGTCCGTGTCAAAGGCCGCTGACAGATCTAACATAATCAGAGCGGCCTTACCTCCCCTATCCAAAACTTCTCTAATCTCTTCGGTGGATTTGATAAGAGCGGACTCTGTACTGTGGCCCTCTCGAAATCCATATTGAGTTGGATCTAAGCCTTTTGTCTTGCCTAAAAAAGTAGTGAGTTGTCTATTCATAGCTTTTTCGACCAATTTAGCTGGTAACGGAAGGCGAGATATTGGGCGGAAATTGTTAGGATCTTTAGGATCCAGGTTAGGCTTTTTTAATAGAGGGAGTATTGAGGCGATCTTCCACCGTTTAGGGAATTCCCCTACTTCAAACATTGAATAGAATAAGGAGCTAAGTGAACGGGCAACCGGTCCCGAAGCCCGTTTGATTACAGATACCGGGCAGGGATCATAGGGGGAGCCTGACCTTGCTGTCACCAAGAGCTTCTCTGTTTCAGCAGAAGAAAGTGGCTCAAATTTATCAAAGACAACAAGTGGGGTAGAAGTGTTGGTACTTTCCTCCAAATAAGCCCCCATCACACTTGGGTGTTGGAAAGCCGAAAAAATAACATCAACCTTTTTTTGAAAAAACAAGGCAATATCCTCACATAGTTCCTGTGTTGCTTCAATTTTTTTAGGACGAGGGGATGCCAAGCTAGACACTATATTGAAAAGTTCCTTGGCCGAGTTCCCTGCAAGACTGATGCGGTTTGAGAAGAAATCCTTTTTTGCATTACATATCATTTGCTTATAAATTGCAAGACTTTGTTTGTAACTTTTTTTAGCAGCTTCCTCGTAATCTCTCCTCCAAATCCGTTCAAGAGATTTGCAGATGAGTTTCTGTTCCCTTAGATCCTCCGTATACCAGGGGGCCGTAGGTTGGGATCTTCTGGGGACCAGCACTTTTTCCGGGGCAAGATCGTTTCACGCTGTTTCGATCCAATTGGTGTAGTGTGTGGTGGTCTCCTCTAATCCTGGGGGAAACTGGCCCACACTTACTAAAAGAGTACCAACAAAACGCAGACAAATGTCTATTTAAGGTAGCACCTATGTTATGGTGCTGACTTGATCTTTGGATGTCTTAGGCATAATACTTGCCCAGAATTGTAGTGAATGAGGCAAGCGAGTAACTCAGACTTCTTCTAGGGGATTTCACTCCCCTAGAAAAGTTTGAAAAGAAATTGATCTAATAGTGCCTTTATTCACATACATTTGTTAAAATTCCTTAGGCTTTGAAAGACCATTCATAAACTATTCAACTCCTTTCATGGTGTGGCAAGCTAATGAAATCTGATGCTCTCCTGGAGTTGACCCCATTTTTTCAAATGTGCTATTCGTACTCCCTTATGTCAAAAATGATCTACATTGTGCCAGGCACTGCATTTTTTCATGGGTGCTCCATATACCACGGGTGCCTCCAATATGCCAATGCCAGAATTTTGCCATTTATGCTGTCCATATGCCATCGGTGACCCTGATTTAAAAAATAATACCTCTGTATGCCAGGGTCAGAATTTTGTCATGGTTGCCACCCTCCCACATGTCAGGTTGACCTCCTTTATGCCAATGTCAGAAATTGGGTTGTAGGTTGACTGGGATATGAGCCCTTGTCAAGCAGTAACGGGAATTCTAGTCAGGGGTAAGACTCAGGCAATCCCTAAATTAACCTGTGCTAACTCTCTGGTAGCCTGGCATGGAGCAGTCAGGCTTAATAATAAATAATAATAATAAGTCATTTATAAAGCGCCTGGCTACACCAACTGGTGTGTCCCCGCGCTAAGAAGCAGTTACAGCGAGAGTCAGGTGGAAGACAGGACTATAGCTAGTAAAGCCAGGTTTTCAGGCCTCTACGAAAGACGGACTCAGATTTTTCTGCGCGCAGCAGGGGTGGCAATGTGTTTCAATTTTTGGCTGCCAGATAGCCAAATGAGCGTGCTCCCATCCTTGCCCTTTTAATCTTCTGTATTTTGAGCAGGTGAGCTCCTGTCGATCTTAGCTGCCGAGTGGGGTTATAGGGGGTCAAGAGATCATGCAGGTAGCTGGGACCTTTCCCCTGTATACTCCGGTGACAGAAGCACAAGGCTTTAAAGAGAATTCTTTTCCCAACTGGCAGCCAGTGAAGGGATTCAAGGGCTTTCGTCGCTGAGGCCCGCCTAGGTAGATTGAGAACTAGGCGTGCCGCCGCATTCTGAATGTGTTGAAGGCGTTGCAGGCTACCCTTTGACGCTCCCAAATATAGGACATTCTCATAGTCCAGCTGCGAGGTCACTAGGGTGTGGACAAGAGTTTTCCTTGCCGATACGGGAAGAATGTCTAAGGTTTTTCTTAGCATTTTGAGGGTGCCAAAGCATCTCCCTGCCACCTTCCTAGTGTGGGACTCGAAGGATAGCTTTGGATCGAGCCACACTCCAAGATTTCTTACCTCTGTTTTTGGCGTGGGGACGGGTCCCAGCCTCTGGGGCCACCAGGCTGAGCACCAGATGGAGGGGGATTTCCCAATGACCATAACCCCCGTCTTACTGCCATTCAGCTTTAGGCAGTTATTAGACATCCATGAGGCTAGATCATTGAGACAGGAGGAAAACTGCATAGCTGACTCACTAGAGTCTTGTGCTAGGGTCACTACAAGCTGGGTGTCAACCGCATATGACACCATGGTGATCTTGTATTTGTCCATAATATCTGCCAACGGGCCGATGTAGAGATTAAAAAGAGTGGGGCTCAGAATAGAGCCCTGTGGAACCCCTTGGAGGAGTGGCAAAGTTTTAGATCGATAAGGGTGCTGCGCAACCTGGAAACTACGGTCCTGTAAGAAGGACCGCATCCACTTTAGTGCCTCTCCATCCAATCCGCACACCCGGAGGCGTTGAAGTAGACGTTTGTGGGATACCGTGTCGAAGGCGGCACTTAGGTCCAACAAGACCAGGGCAGCTGTCTGACCGGCGTCCACCCGTCTCCGTAGAGACTCTGTTGCAAAAAGGAGTGCTGATTCAGTTGAATATGAGACTCTAAAACCTGATTGTGTAGGGTGTAGAAGATTGTGTAGATTGATGTGAGCCACTAATTGTTTATTCACCACCTTCTCTGTGATTTTAGAGATGTAGGGAAGCAGAGAGATGGGACGCAAATTTTCCAGCAACTCGGGGTTAGCCGAGGGCTTTTTCTTTAAGGGTAGGACAATCGCGTGCTTCCACGTCCTAGGGACCTCCCCACATTTAAAAGATAAGTCCATTAGTTGCTGCACAAAGGGTAGTATCAGTTCTATGCCCTCCCTTATTCTCCTAGGTGCAGCTGGATCAGTAGGGGATCCAGATTTAATACTTAGGGCCACCTCCTTGAGCTCTGTCACTGGGGGGGGGATTGGAATTCCCAGAGGGGAGTAAACCCCATCTCAATAGATCTCTCAGGCTGTGAGGCAGGGCCATTGCGGGCTTCCTCAGGGAAGGTATTGTATATATTTGATATTTTCATTAGGAAGAAATCGGCAATCTTATTGCACCGCTCCTCAGAGCTGGTAGGAGTGGTCCGTGTCCTCTCTAGGGATGAGATCTCTTTAAGAGTAGCATAGAGTTCCTTAGATGAGTTTTCTGCCGTTTCTATTTTCTCCTTATAGTACACAGTGTGCCTCTTTTTTAGCAGACAATGGTACTTTTGCTTGTGCTGTCTTATAAGCCTCTTTGGTTTCTTTAGAGAAGACTGTCCTCCATTTACGCTCAAGGCGCTTACAGCCTTGTTTAGCGATTCTCAGTTCTTCATTATACCAAGGAGCTGATTTAGACCATCTCTTTGGAATCTTTGTGGTCCACCTCATCAAGGGCTTCCGAGATCCACTTCTTTACTGAAGAATTGACCATGTTAATGTCGTTACTTAGTAGAGATGGATTTTTCTGTAATGCACAGGAGAAACTCTCACAATTAAACCTGGCCCATTTCCTACGTGGAGGAGCAGAGCAAGATTTTTGCGGGGGTCGGGGTTTAATTAGAGGAATATGGAAGACTATAGGATGGTGGTCGGACCATGGAATAGGGGTCGGTGGATCAACCACCAGCCCCGGATGATTCGAGAAGATGGGGTCAAGCAGATGGCCCGCACGATGTGTCGACGCCATAGACTTGAGTTCTAATTGTAAGGTAGGCAATTCTCTGCGTAAGGCTTGAGCCTCAATCTTCAGGTGATCTTCCATATGTAAATTTAAGTCACCCAGAACCATAAAGTTAGTATACTGAAGTGCTAGTTGCATGGCTAACTCCGCAAGATTTATCGTGAAGTCAGTAGGCAGCCCAGGTGGGCGGTAAATTAAGAGGCCGCTCACCGTTGGGTCACTCGGCCTCTTTAGGTTGAAATGTGCTGCTTCAGCATTTTCTATTTGGACTTTATCCAAACTGCAATTTATTGACAGGAGAAAAATGATGGCTATTCCACCTCCGCGCCTGAGAGGGCGGTCTTGTCTAAGTATACCATAGCTGATGGGGAGTGCTTCTAATATGTCGGGGGCACTCCTCACTCAACCAGGTTTCAGTGAGAAACATGGCGTCAGGCTGGTTGTCTGTAAGGAAATCACAGATTTCGATTTTATGTTTAGCAAGGGACCTGCAATTTACAAGAGCGAGCTTCATGTTATCTTGCTGAAGTATTGACTTAACTGGGTTAGATGCAAAAGAGCATCTAGTACAGCGTAGGGTCTCAGCATTTCCCCCAGTGAGTGGTAGCACAGACCAGGTAGAGGCCTCTCCAGCTCTCTTAAGGCATTCCCTGAATATCGCAGGGGCTGGTCGGGCTTCAAACTGGCATAGTGGGTGGGCCCTGGCCCCGTCCGGACGCGGACAGGCGCAGACGGGCTGGCGCCCTTTGGCGCGCCCGCTGCGCGGACGGCCCTGCATGCTCCACTTATAGTGGACGACTAGACCGTCACCCCGCCGGAAGAGAGGCTGTCCCGAAAGGGGGTGGGTGGAGCTACGTCCCTCTGCTCAATCGGCACTAATTGCCGTGGCGGACCGAGGGCGAAGCCAGGAAAAGTGCAAAGTGCAACAACACGAGTGCGACACACAAGTAAGTTTACAAAGCACTAAAATCTTTAAAATTCTAAAATCAGGTGCACTTAGAGGCAATGTGTAAAGTATCTGTGCAACACTTCAAACAGTAAAGCAGTTGAAAACACATCACAAAAAGATTCCACATCAGGTTAGCAAATAGAGCTGAATTTAATAAACAAATCAAGACAAAAATGACAAAAAACCAATTAGAACTTGCGGTATTGAATTTCAAAGTTTTTATGTAAAATAGCGCCAAGAAGCAAACCCCCCCCCCCCTTAGCTGTGGTTATGATAGATGCGGCCAAGGCATTCAACCGGGTATGTTGGAGTTTCCTGTGGGTGGTATTGGATTTGATGGGATTTAGTGTTGGTTTCACTTCGATACTCCGGAAGCTTTATGAAAACTCCTCCATCAAAATCCTCCTAAATGGTTTCCTGACTAGGAGTTTCAGCATTCACAGAGGCACGAGGCATGGTTGTCCCCTATCGCCCCTTTTGCTTGATGTTTGTATCGAACCATTAGCACAACTCCTACGAAAAGATAACCAGATTGTCCCTCACTATTCATTCCCCTCTAGTAGTAAGATTGCGTTATATGCAAACGACTTGATAATCTACACATCAGACCCTGCCCGAACTATATCTAGATTGGAGAAGTTGACGAAGGAGTTTGGGGTCATGTATGGATATTTGGTGAATAACTCCAAGACGGAGGTGCTGTGCTGGAATATTAATGATTTGAGGGGGAAAGTGTGTGCAGGGATAAAAATACCTTGGGATCGTAATTGTCAATCAGATAATTGAAATTCCACTGTATAATTTGAAAAGCGTGGCTAAGGAGGTGGACATGTTATTATCTAGATGGAAGAATTTGCCTTTGACTATCTATGGGCGAGTCAATCTCAATAAGATGTTGATCCTCCCTGAACTGACATACCTATTTAACTGTATCTCCCTCATGTTTCCAAGAGCAGTTATTGGTAAGATCCAGGGAAAAATAACCAGATTTATTTGGGCCACCCGAGGAGCAAGACTGGCATGGAAAAAGTTTAGGCGCAGGATAGAGAAGGGCGGTTTAGCCCTTCCTGATAGGGATCTATACTGCATAGCATTTCAATTTAAAAATCTCCGAATGCTATTGGGGAAGCCGGACTCTACAACATGGGGAACACTCTTGGGGGAGATGATCAGGGAGTTTGGATCAGTTGGCTTTCTATACAAGTTTGGAGCTCTGAATTTTTTTTTAAAAAGGTACGGCTAAAGGTCTTAAAAGCAGCATTAAACCCTTGGTATCGGGTGAGAAAGGAACTCAGCATTGGGTACTACTCAGATTTTGCACCAATCTGGGACTCTCCAGGCACTTCAGAGTGCATGAATGATAGGTTGAGTCTTCCTCTAAGGCAGGCAGGAATAATCACCTGAGGGGATTTGATGACGGTGGAGGGCTTTTTACCTTGGGAAGTCCTGAGAGCAAAAACTGGCAATAGTCTATCCAGGTTTAAGTATGAGCAGTTGACGTCTTGGTTTATGGCATCGACCTTGGAGATCCGGGGAGGATTGGGAATTTGAAGCCTCACTCCAGGATGTAAGATCTAAAAATAAGGAGGTGGCCACCTGGTATTGGAAATTTTTAGAAGCAGAAGATAAGAAATTGATGTCACCACACACCGTGTGGACAGACACCTTCCAGGGGGAGGACATACAACCAATATGGTTTGACTCCTTGAAATTGCTATACTCGGTTGTCATACCTGCAAACTTCAAATGAAATCATTTTTTCACTATTAACAGACTGTACTGGACACCCCAAAGACTTACCAAGTTTGCGCCACAACCTACAACTGCCCTGAGATCAAGGAATTTTGGAATTGTATCGAGTCAATTTTAAGAGACATTACGGGGGCAACTATAGTCCTGAACCCTGTTTTGGTCCTCCTGTGGGTTGATAAGCCTTCATGCAGTATTTTGAACAGCAAGCTTGCTGCTCCTAGCTAGGTGGGAGATTTGTAAACGCTGGACTGATCCATTTTCTCCCTGTGTCACAGAATGGATTAAAGTGTGCCATATGGAGGTGGAATGTAAACTAGGAAGACCAGTCGAGGTGTGGGCTGACTTCATAAGGTGGATAGGTGCCGAGGGATGAATCCCAAACAGAACATCACGGCCCTATGATTACACCAAGAAGCCGCTCCTGGAGTTGGCCCTAGAGGTGATATCGATGCGGTCGGGTCAAAAGTGAATGCAACAGACCATGAGGTGGACAGATAGAGTAAAAGCAGTCTGAGATTTGCAGACGGTATGGTGATATGAGGACAAAAAAGAAAAGGAAAAAATAAAAAGCATAAAACCCTATTTGGGATATCTGGTTGCGCCGGACAGGGACAAAGTCAAAAGTTCAGGTCGACCATGATGAAGCGCAGGCCGGCTACAGGGACCCAGTTAGGCCTACTAAACTACAGCACCTTAAATTCTAGCTCTGAGGGGCTTCTGTGGATCTGCGTCGGAGATGCTTCGCGCAGCCGAGGCAATGCGTCGATTCTGAGATGCGACAAGACTGCAGTGTGAGGTCCTGATGTGCTGACGTCGATGATCTTTTTGACAGGGCTTGCGATGCGAAGGCCGGAGTCGAGGATGCGTGGCGCAGCTGAGACAATATGTTGGTTCCGATGAGTGGTGAAGCGGAGATGCGGAGGTTCGGCTTCATCGTCGAGGCTGCCGTCGACAAGGAATGCGAAGAGCTTGTGAAGGGAAAAGCGTCGCACAGTGGCTGTTCCGAAGGTGATGCGTCGGTCCCAAGATGCAGGATGCAGTGGCGATACAAGCCTTTCGCAACGGGTCCAATCCACGCAACAGCGGCGATGCGTTGGTTCTACACGAAGATGCACTGCTCAGCCCAGGGGATGTGTCGGTTTAGGTTGGGGATTCATCACTCAGCAGAGGATGTGTCGGTTCCGCTAGAGATGCACCTTCGGCCCACTTCCAAGGGTCCAGGATTGGGATGCCAACACTTGGCAGGGCAGACTTACAGATGGCAGAATCTAGGTACAGAGGCTGATCGGTTGGAAGTCTTTAATGTCTTTGAGACTTCAGATCAGGAGGCCAGCCAGCTTACCCTTGGAGTCACTCTGGGTTCAAGTGACACAGGCGCAGTTCTCTCATCCAGGCAAGAGGGAAGCAGGCAGCAGGTCAGCACAGCAAGGCAGGAGTTCAGCAAAACAGCAGTCCAGCAGAGTGACAGTTCTTTCAGCAGCACAGCAGTCCTTCTCCCTGGCAGAGTCTTCACAGGTCCAGAAGAGTACTGAAGTGGTGGGGTCTGAGGTCCATTAATGTTAATGTTAACTGCTACTTCTATAGCGCATAATCACCATCAGGTCTCTTAGCGCTTTGAGAGAGGGGTCCAATACCAGATACCCACTGCAGTCCCCAGGAACATGCGTAGCAGATGATTAGATGGAGTCTAACGCCTCCCTGAACAGGAGTGTTTTGAGGCATTTCCTGAAAGGGAGGAGAGCGCATTCCTTGCGGAGGCCATCGGGTAGTTTGTTCCAAAGTTGCGGGAGCAGGACAGAGAGGGCTCTGCCTCCCTTGGATATTGTATTAAACCGGGGAACTGCCAACAGGCAGCTCTCGGCGGACCGGAGTTTACGGCCTGGCACATAGTTTTGAAGACGCTCTTTAATGTAGGTTGGGGCCTGGCCGTAGATTGATTTATGGGCAATACAAAGGCCCTTGAATTTAGCCCTCTGCTTGATGGGGAGCCAGTGAAGGCTTGCGCAAGAGAGGGGTAGCATGTGCCCTTCTAGGGAGCCTGAAAATCAGCCTGGCTGCATCATTCATGGTCACCTGTAATTTGTTGGTTAGTTTTTCCGGTAGGCCGATATACAGGGCGTTCCCGTAATCTAATCTGGACAGGATAGTGGCCGATACTATCATCTGTAGAGCTGTCGTCGAAAGGAGGGGGGCAAGTCTCCGCATCTGTCTCAGCAGGCCAGTGCATGTACCAATCACGGTCGAAACTTGGTTGGTCATAGAGAGGTCCGCATCTATCTTGATGCCCAAGCTTTTTACGGTCCCAACCGGTGTAGGGGTTGTGCCCAGCTCTTGGGGCCAGAAACGGTCACTCCAAGAGTTTGTTTTCCAGGGGATGACTAGGACCTCAGTTTTGTCTGGGTTAACCTTCAGAGAGTTAGTCGTCATCCAGTTCACGGTGTATCTGAGAATATTTTGAGTCAATGAGGAGGCCTGCTGGGAGTTGTCGATCTGGAGGATGAGCTGCGTGTCGTCCGCATAGTTAAAGACTTGGCAGTCCATGCGCACCAGGGCAGCTATTGGTGGCTGGAGGTAGATGTTAAATAGGGGTGGGGACAGTGCTGAGCCCTGGGGGACGCCACACGTGAGGGCGCCCCTGTCAGACACCTGCTCCCCAAGCTGGACCCTCTGCGACCTCCTGGAAAGAAAGGATTCAATCCACTGGTAGGCCACCCCGCAGATGCCCAGTTCGGAAATGCGGGCTAGAAGCTGCGCATGATTGACTGTGTCAAATGCTGCCGACAGGTCTAACAGCACCAGGGCGCACAGTTTCTTATTGTCAGCCATGACTCTGAGCTCGTCAAGTACAGATAGCATTACCAGCTCTGTGCTGTGGTGGGGCCTGAAGCTCGCTTGCCGCCCTTGGAGTAGCTGGTGTTCCTCCAGGAAAACCGCAAGTGTTTTTAGGATGTGCTGCTCTATGACTTTCGCCAGGAAGGGGAGCTGGGAAATTGGTCTGTAGTTTTTAAGAGTGGCCACATCCACCCCAGGTTTCTTCAACAGGGAGGTGACCCTGGCTTCCTTCAGGCCGGAGGGAAGGTAGCCTGTCTCTAGGGAGCGATTAAGTAGGGCGAGGATCTGTCTTTCAAGACCTGGGAGGGCCATGCGAAAAACCCTTGGAGGACAGGGGTCAGCTGGTGAGCCTGATTTGATATGGCTCATCAGGCCTGACAGGGAGGCTGGGTCTAAATTAGGGAAAGAGGGGAGCTGGTTAGCCGGCGTAAGGGGTGTGGGGTGCTGTCCTAGGAGGGTCTGATGGTTCGGGGTGCTCTCAATCTCAGCTAGGATGTCGGCGACTTTGTGTAGAAAATACTTAAACCCAGTGGTGCCTTTGAAATAAGAGATAATTCAAAGACAGGCCTTTGAATGCACAGAGGCCCCTTCCTGCCCTGGCTCCAGACTCACTACAGGGGGGTATGCAGCCCTTCCTGTGGGGACAGGGCACAGCCTATTCAGGTATGCGTTAGACAGGGACCAGCTCCCACTCTTCCTGACAGGATGGCCCATCAAGTCACACCTAAGTTCCCATTGTGTGTGGCTGTCTAGGGGAATGCACAACGCCCAGCTGTCACCCACCCCAGACATGTGATCAAAGACAGGCAGCTGACAGCAAATGGCTAAAGTAAGAAAATGCCAACTTTCTTAAAGTGGCATTTTCAGAATTGAAATTTAAAATCCTACTGCACCATAAGTTTGGATTTTAAATTGTTATTCCAGTGACACCAGACTTGAAGGGTTTATCTCTTCCCAATTGGGAATTACACTAATAAAGTGTAATAAGGTAATCCCAATGTTATCCTACGGGAGAGATTTGCCATGCAGTGAAAAACGATTTTGAGAGTTTTTTACTACCAGGACATGTAAAACTTAAGAGTGCATATCCTGCCTTTTAAATACGCTGCCCTCTGGGTTATTTAGGGCCTACCTTAGGGGTGGCTTATAGCATGGATGTCAATTCATTAAAATGCCAGGGGTAGCAGAAGTGACATCACATGCCCTTTAACCCCGTGATGATGTCACAGGAAGTGAAATCACAAGAACTTTGACCTGGTGACATCACAGGAAGCAACATTACCTGCCTTTTGACCCACCCCAGATGACGTCACAGTAAGTAACATTGCAAAGCATTTGACCTGATGACATCACAGGAAGTGACATCATATGACCTTTGGACTTCATGAAATCAAAAAGAAGCAAAATTGCATGACCTTTGGCTTGGTGCTATCCCAGGAAGTGATGCATCTGACTTTTGGTTACTTAAACTACATAGAAAAACTGGAAAATCTCTACAGATACAAAAGAAGTACTTGACTAGAGAGCAGCTGCTGCTTGCCTGGACATCAAGAGGAGGTGGATACTACTTGGCAGTATGGTAGCTGTTATCTTTGTGCTTCTGCATAGGGTAATGGTTTCTGCGATCACTGGCAGATGTCTTCAGACAGCATAGGCTTCATGGTGAGAAGAGACTGACGGTAGAGCAACAGCTATTTGCCTGCCCATCAAGAGGTGACCAATTGGTTCCTCTAAGTACCATGACCACATAAAGGCACACCAACTACTGCCTCTGCTCAGTGAATGTCATGATATTCCAATGTGACTTGCAATACACAAGTTATGTCTGCTTTGGGGAACATTATTCAAGTCACATTGGAGTGACAGACTCTGATAAATATCAATCTTGAAAAATGATAGGATAAGAGAAGGCCATACATGGCTACATGGCAACGTTTACAAACACCAGCAGGCTTCAAGCAACAGAGGAGGACCAAATCAGACTGCTCAGTAGCAGTCAACTTGCACCCTTAGCTTGCAAGTCAGCACATGGGCCTCTATCTTTACCCTGCTTGGGCAAATCTAGCAGCATAGCCCAATTCTGCCTGAGCTGCCCAGGACAACTGTAGAGGAGCCTGAAAACTGGTTGTGTGGTTCTTGCTGACCTTGTTTTCCTCCTGAAACCAGCATGCACGTAATAGTTGACTAAAGGTTGTACTTTTCCTTTTTGGACAGTTGTGAATCTAATACAGGTTGCAGGATATACTACAGGGCACCCCCTCTCAACGGTCACCCCTTTTTAGCATGCACATCTTGGCTGGTGATCTCAGTATATATGTATGGTCACTGAATTGTTTCAGACAATTTTCCCCATTCATATATGTATATATACAAGTGCATGCTCGGTAATGAGATAGTTTAATTCATCTTATTGAACTATGTTGGGACGGGAATGTGCCCTGCTTGATGTACAGTTGTGTATCCTGCCCTAAATGCCTGAACTACATACCTTTGATCCTGTTTTTAAATTTCTGGTCATGCCACACACTAATCCTGTGTGCACACATTGACCTAGGGTGGGTCTACGACAATGATAGATTCTGGACCTAGTCCTGAACTAGGAGAGGCGCATCAAGTGAACCCTCTTAATGACAGGACACTACTGTCCCTTGCATGGGTGTCTTGTGTGGAGCGCTGAGGTGGCAACTTACCATGGTTTGTGAATTAGAGACACAATGCCCAGTCACCTTAAGTCCCACTGCTCACGATGAACTTAGTATCCTGAATGCAACATCCTGTGCATTGTGCATATCAGCTAGATGTAATAGTGTGCCGTGCACTATCGATACCAGCCTGCGGATTCCATTATAGAAGCCCACATTTTAGACCAGAGCACAAGATGGAGGAGAAGATGCTTTCTCCAGACAGCATATGTATATTGCTGTCATCGCCCAGATGGGAGTGAGGGGGCACCAAATGCCATGGTGAGGAAAGAGAAGACAGGTTTTCATTGGTCTGTAAATGACTCTGGGCCCGATTTAGAATTTGGAAGACAGGTTACTTTGTAACAAACGTGACAGACATCTCGTCCACCTTATTTCAAGTGCCATAGGTTATAATGCAGTTGTAATAAGGCAGACAGGATATTTGTCATGTTTGTGACTTAATAACCTGTTCCCCAAACTATAAATCAGGCCTTCTGAGTGCAGTTGCCAGTAGGTAGATGGGATGGGGCAGAAGGTGAGGCCCGCAGTATCTCTTGTTTGGGGAAATTTGGCCCTTTGAAGGGCCACAAGGGGCATCTTATCTCTCTTCCTTATCTCTGTGAGGAGAGGTTGTAAATAACTGGGTGCAGCCTGCTCTTTGTATTTCTGTGGTGGGTACTACACTTGGAGACTGTCCTGCAGAGCATCCTTGCAGACAAAGGCAGGACTGGAGTGTGGCCTGGCCAAGATACATGAAAGAGGAACTGACCCAAACTGGTTCCAAGGAAGCAGTCAGGGAATGCAAATCCTTCGTGTTAGATTTGGGGGTCTCTAGTTGGCAGAGGTAGGTACCTTTGACCAAATAGGGACCCTTGCGTCTAGTCAGGGTAAGGGGCTACACTCCTAAAATAACCCCTGCTCACCCCCTTGGTAGCTTGGCACAAGCAGGCAGGCTTATCTCAGAGGCATTGTGTAAAGTATTTGTGAACACATACAGTAATATAGTGAAAACACTACAGATGGACACCACACAGGTTTAGAAAAATAAGTATTCTTTATATAGACTTAACACAAGACCCAAACGACAAAATCCCACAATACAGTATTCAAAAATAAGACTTTAGAATGGTAGAAATAGCTTAGTTCACTTTAGATTGTAAATGCAACACTTTACTCTCAATGTACCTTGGATGCGAAACGCAAAACAAACAAAAGGGTCGCAGGGAAGGTGATGCTTCGGTTCCTTACACGCAAGAACGATGATGCATCGGTTCCTTGCTTTGGGGGAGGTGATGCGTTGGTTCCTTACTGCAGCGCAGGGGAGGTGATGCGTCGGTTCCTTACCGGAGAGGAGGTGATGCGTCGGGTTCTTTACCACGTGGGGAGGTGATGCGTCGGGTTCTTACTGCGCTCCGGTGCGATGCAGCAAAATGGCGTCTTTGATGAGATGCGACATCGTTGGATGCGATGCATGCACGCCCGACGGACGTGCGGCGAACTCGGTAACTTCTGAGCTGCGACAGGCCCTGCAATACGCTCCTCCGGTGATGCGCCGGCAACCTCTGCGGTGGCGACACGCTTCTCCGGGGATGCGACGCGCTCCGTCGGGGATGCGACGGCGAACAGCTGCGGCGGCACGCCTCTTCGGTGATGCGACGGCAACTGCTGCGGCGGCGACACGCTTCTCCTTGTTGCGTCGTGCTTCCAGCTCCCAGCGACACGCAGTCTCTCAGAAGGCCCAACACAACAGCAGGCACTTCAATTCCCAGCAAGGGAATTCAGGGGGGGGGCTGGTAGTGAAGTCTTGTATCTCTGAGACTTCAGGCAGGAGGCAAGCTCAATGTTCAAGCCCTTGGAGATCTTCTTCAAGATGATGAAAGCACACTCAGTCCTTTTCTCCTTTCTTTGGCAATGAAGCAACCACTGCAGGCCAACCCCCAAACAGCATACAGCATAGGGATAGTCTCCTCCTTCAGTTTCCTGGTTCTTCTCCTCAGCAAAGGTTCGTCTTGATTCCCAGAAGTGATCTAAAGTTCTGGGGTCTGGGTCCCCCTTTTTATACACACAAATCCTTTGTCTCTGAAGGCAGAGAGTGTCTGTACCTAGACCAAACCAGTTCTGGGTGCATTCTGCCAGTGCACAACTTCCTCCTTTGTCAGTGTGGGCCAGGGTCATCAGACGCACCACAGGAGGTGGAGCCAGCATTGTGGAAGGCAGGCACAGCCTTATTCAGGGCCAGGTGCTACTCCTCCCACCACTCCCAATGCAGTAGGGTCTATTCAGCCAAGTGCTGACTCACACTGTCTCCTGGAGCCACCCCAGCCCCTGTCACTCACAAACCAGACATGCAATACACAACCTAGCAGAGGCAGGCTGGATGGTTAGGTAAGAAAATACCTACTTTCTAAAAGTGGTATTTTCAAACACAGAATGTAAAAATCACCCACACTAAAAGATGTATTTTAACATTCTGAGTTCAGGCATACTAAACTCGAATTTCTACCT
The DNA here is from genome assembly GCA_963921515.1 of Calotriton arnoldi. Classification (NCBI taxonomy): domain Eukaryota; kingdom Metazoa; phylum Chordata; class Amphibia; order Caudata; family Salamandridae; genus Calotriton; species Calotriton arnoldi. The sequence goes on from CAWUFW010008366.1 coordinate 584,452, forward strand.
GGTTCCCTGGGTCAGTTAGGATTATAAGATGTTATAATCAAACTGCCCATTCTGGCCTATGGGAGCAGGTAGCCTTGCAATAGTGAAAACGAAAATGGCTGTAATTCACTATCAGGACATGCCACACACATCAGGGCATGTCCTACCTTTCACATACAATGCACCCTGCCCTTGGGCCTACCTTAGGGGTGGCTAACATGTAGAAAAGGGAAGGTTTGGGGACTGGCAAGTGTGTGCACTTGCCAAGTCGACATGGAAGTCCCAGACTGCACACAGGCTCTGCAATGGCAGGCCTGAGCCATAGTTTACAAGCTGCTCCGGTGGGTGGCACAACCAGTGCTGCAAGCCCACCAGCAGTATTTGATTTACAGGCCCTGGGCACACATGGTGCACTATACTAGGGTCTGACAAATAAATCAAATAAGCCAATCATGGAGTCACTAATCCATACAACAATTTATAAAGAAAGCATATGCACTTTAGCACTGATCAGCAGTGGTAATGTGCCCAGAGTCATAAAACCAACAAAAACAGGTCAGAAAGAATACAGGAGGAAGGCAAAAAGTTCAGGGATGACCCTGCAAAAAGGGCCAAGTCCAACACTTCGTTTGTGAAATCAATATAAAAACGGGAGCTCAAGACTCATCGCTGGTCTCTTCTACCGAGGAGGGTGTACTCTGCAGAATACTTACGGAACACTATGCAGCCAACATTGGTGTTGCACTGAAGGCCAACTCCCCAGAGACAAGAGAACATCTCCTGGAAGTTGAACTGTAGGAGGAACTACTGGACTGTCCTTGGTACCAAGATATCCTATCTGCGAGTGAGGGAAGGAAGTGCCAACTCTGCATGCAAAGTGGATCGTGGAATGGGCTGGTGTAACTGACCCTGGCATAGGGTCCATCTGACAGAGACTTAAGCAAGTGTGCAAACGACTTGTGGTACTGCTGGATCAGGCAGTGCAATCTTCATCATTTATCACCTTCGTAGACACCAGGTACCTGGATTCGTGTGCCCATGCAGTAGGCCGGACTGATGGTGGTCTCTGTGCCCCACAAGTGGACTGCATGACCACGGCACTCCCAAGTGTTCGGTTGGGCCGGAACCAGTTCTAAAGATTATGTGCTCTGAGAACTGCCCTGGGGCCACCTTGTGAAGAATTGAGGTCTTCATACAGAGCACTCTGTGCTGTAGATAGCTCCCTGGCATCCACTGCACCAAAGAATCATCATCTGCGGGTGTGTGGTCGTAGACTTCATGAAGAAGCTGCAAGTACTTACCGGAGTGTTGGTGTGATCCATGCTGTGAATCAAGTAACCATCAGTGTGCCAGAATGAGCCTCAATCTCATCCCACCACCTGGCAGAGGGTCTACAACAGAAGTCTCCACTTCTGCCATGGCCCTCCGAGCAACATGTTACGTTGCCCCTGAGAAAACTGACATGTGCCGCCGGGAGGCTCCTTCTGCCAGTGAGATCCCAATGCCGCTGCAGAGACGAATGTAGCCAGGCACTGTTTCTATGAACTTGGTGAGATAGTGAATGGGCCTAGGCTTGAAAGACTATGTGATAAGACTAGATCAAAGGAGGGAAATACAAGCTGCATCCGCCAATCTGCCTACAACATTGAACCTGAGGAGGGAGCCTAGAAACAGGGGGACGCACAAAGGGCTGGTGGCGGACTAGTTGGCAGAGGTCCCTAGAGCACACACTTGCAACTGTAAACCAGGTATTTGTGCATTATTGATTGGGTCATGTAATTCTATGTTTTCGGTGTTATAAATTACTTGTCTTTTCTTCAAAGAGAAGCAGTGGGCTGGACACTGATTTTATTGCGCTGCTGTGGGGTGAGTGTGGTATTCATTCTTGAACCCGAGTAACCCCTACACTTACCTCCCTGAGAAGGGTGCCGCTGGAATCTGAATTGCAATCATTTTTATTCTGCAGGTACTTGATCATTTGTTGCCATTTCATAAAACTCAAATTATAGATAGGGGCCTCAAAAATGAAAATGACCCGAGCCTCTCTGTATTTGGAGGTGGCCTGCATAATAGCTTTAGGGGTATAATGTATTTAAGATGCTCATCTTTTATTTATTTATAAATAACATATTTGATGATAGTTGTGTCACACAGATAACGTTTCTAGGGAGGTGGTGCGCAAGAACATAGGTTGACCCAAGAATGAGGACAGCAATAGACTCAATATTGTTCACTGGCGAAAGGAATTATGTTGATGATATTTTTACCGCAAGGATGAAGGTGGCTATGGACTTAGTATGGTCCACTGTTGATGATTTTACTCATTAATTATTTATGGACTAATTTCACTATGGCTCTTTATTGATGACTATTTACCGACAAGTGATTTTATAGTTGTTATTTATCTGTGACATTTTGATGGTTTTATTTCCCACATAACGACTTCGGAAGGCTTTGGTCTCGGGTGAGACAGGGATGTTTATGAAATCTTGTTTTTAGCCATGTATTACATTTCATATAGCCTGTATTGTGGTAGTTTTCTTACGGTTTTTATTAACCTAAACAATAAAGATTTGAATTGATTTGATTTGATTTGATAGTTGTGTTCCTGCAGACTTTGGGGTCCATTCAAAGCACACTCTGTGATAGTGCTATCCAGTATTCCTACATGATGCAACGGTTCCAGGAAAGTCAAATGAATTAAATTGGAAGTTTGAAACATTTTGACCTCAGTTATGTTGTTTTGAAAACAAAGACATTTCTTTATGGCATTTATTGTAAGGAATTGGTCTCCAGATATGGCAGAGAATGAACAGTTTGTATTGTCCTACAGTTGTAAAGACAGCCATTATTTTTCACAAAGTAAAAAAATAAGAAAAAGCTAAATTGTATAGTGAGATGTGTAACTTGAGCTAATAAAGAACCTGCTGGACTGGCGCTGGCTAACAACTGTGCCACCCCCATGCCCACGACCTACCGGTGTGCACATTGTATTTTATTTACATATTTATATAGGGCTTACTACCCCTATGTGGGGGCACTAAAGCACTTGCCTATATGGTAAGCAGTAGGGTGTGCAGGTTGTGTGGGGGTCTGTATAGGGTGTGGGGCTGGTAGGGTGTTATCTTTGTTTTGATCCTGTGTAGGAAATGTTTCTGTGCCATGCGTGACGACCACCAAGGTGCAGGTTCGTGTTATGGGATGCAGCATTTAGCAGTGTGATAGATGAAGAAGTGAGAGGGATAGGCTCGCAGTTTATGGTTTTCAGTAAGCGGGCAGCTTAGAGCATCTCTTAGAGCGCCTTTATAGTATTTGTCATGTTTATAGTTCACTTAAATGGTTACTGCACTAGGTTGTCCATTCTAAGGTATTTCATTTAAAGTTAATGGCCCTTAGCAGGCACAGTTTAAAGAGGGAAATAATGGAGAGATCTGCTGGGATGGACTTAGCTAATATCACCCCATATCTGATTGTCGTTGTGTGACGTAAAGAAGCAGTCATAGTGTGTAGCAAGTTGGACCTGCAGTGGACTAAATTATAATCCTCTGTTGGCCAGCAGCTTGTGGCAGATCTCTTCTGTATTGCATGCAATTGGTGATGGGTAGCTTATTTGTTGTGGATTGGTATAGGACTGGGTGACGAACATGCCCCTTAGCAGTTTTGTCTTATGTGAATGTAAAAGCGTCAAGCAGTAAAACTGAATTATTATGCAGCCTGTATGAACTACAATAGACTACCCAACCACTGAGTGTAAAGATATTACTAGTAGTGTGAGTTATATAGTGTATCTGTATTGTAATTGCATTTATATAGCACTTACTAACCCATAAGAGGTTTTGCAGTGACAAGCTTCTCTTGATTACAGAGTTAGTAGGTTTTTGGTTATTTTTGGTTGTTGGGATTAGTCTTGCACTCTTAAAGAAAGCATGCCATGCCTTGGTAGATTAAATTCATTGGAGCTAGGTGTGATCTTTAGTGAGGGTGTGGGGAAAGTGAATTCATGCATTGGTTGACAGTTTTCACAGGTAAGCTACAGAAATAAGGTGTTGTTAGAATGCAAAGATATGACTTTTAAAACTTTATGAGATAGCATGCAAAACTGTACAAGGAAGCAATATTATTTGCATGTGTTCATTACCACTGTTTGCCATGAAAACCCAAATATGCTCACACACCAGCACCACCAACAGGAAACTACAATTTAAATATGGTCTAATTTCCCATAAAACTTGATAGAGGACACCATCAATACAGGAATGCTGTATATTAAATGTTTATGCTTGAGATGTACCTCTTCTTTCTCTCCAATAATCAGGGCTGAACGAAGGAGAACCGGGTCTGTTTTAGTGGCCTTGAATAAGGTGATGCTTTTCAGGGCTTATAACACCGGGCCTCCAACCTGGAGCACCCACAATATAAGCACAATGAAGCACAAGATGTTGCATCTGGCTGTCATGTAGCATTCCTGTAGCAGCAATCAGACACACAAAGGAAAGGAGCTGCCCAGGGTTTCCCCTCACCTGAGCAACAGAAGCTCCAGTCTCACCCATTCACCCAAACTGTAGTGCTCAGGAAACATAAGTAATCAGCAGCCCCTTTCTAAAATTCAAGCACAGTCAAGCTTAATCTTCCTCGAGAACGCCATGAACCAAAAACAATGACTTTCAAAGTGACCCCCAAATAATATACCAAAAGCCAAAGAATAAACCTAGTGATGCAGGTTCAAACACTAGTATCACCATCCGTTCCTCCCACTGCAAATGCAGAAAATGAAAAGGAAACCAGTATTTCACATCATGTGAGTGCAAAGATTTGCGTCTAGAAAATACTCAAATGGGAACTGTAATGAGTTAAAACACTTTCACAAGTGAAAACGACAGGTTTAACACAGACCCACCCCATATCTGAGTGAACACTGATCTCCTTTCCATCTGTATTTTTATAATTACATGTATTAATACATGTTGCAGTAACATTTTGTCCATATCATGGTCTGAAAGTCTGCCCTCTGGCCATTCTTAATTCATGTAATGTGCAAGGGTGCGCATCTTTCACATTCATGAGGGGCATTGATCTCAGACTGGCACCACATACAGTGCACCACATACAGTGCAAGAGGAGAAACATCTTTGTGCTTGCAGCCAAACTGAGTGGCCCTGCAATGGCACTTGTTTGTGAGAATCCCGCAGATGATGGTTGACAAAACTGAACTGAACACCAACCCATGTACCAAGCAGGGTTGCTCCTACAGGTGTGCGAGCCAACAAATGAACAAGGAGAGCCCGAGCCAGAGATGAGCCAAGGGTCTGGCTTGGCTCTTAGAGCATGTACACGAGCCGAACCTTGAGAATGTTTCCTATCTAAATCATACAACAAACATCATGTCAATTATGATAAAGGCTCTTCAAAATTCAAAAGTGTTTTTCTTTAACATGCAAAGGCTTTGACATTAATAAGTCACATTGTACCACTGCACAGAAAAGTGCTTATTAAGTGATATTTTTTAAACATGAACCATCAGTGAACTAAGAGGCAATATAGTTGTCATGTAAACCGTTACACGTCCCTGATCATTATAGAGCAACATTATAGTCTATTAAACCAAACAAAATACACAAGGTTTTTGTACAGCTGGAATTCTGAACTCACATATTTGAAAGTGCTCTCATTCACGATAATGAAGAAAAATAAGTTTTGGTGAAATACAATATTTGCCTAAGATCACACAATTTAAGCAGGGTAGTTGTGATTTATCCCGTTATTCTGGTTTCACTTTGTACAGATGAGCCAGTAAATGAGTATCTACTTGTCTCTCCTTATGTTAAGGCTTTTTTTTTTTTGACCTGTGTGCATTTTTCTGCTGTTTTTATATAGCATGAACTCTACCTGAAGGTATTTCAGTGCTTTACATGAGCACCAGTACAATTACACAAGGTAATATTCATTGTTTATTGGTACGGGGAAACATAGTCTTGCAGTTCCAAAGTCAGTGGCTCTGGCATTAATGCCACACCCTGGGTAGAGGGAGGGTGGCAGGCAGACGTCACAGGAAAGCTTGGGTCGTTATGGACTCAAGGTTCCTATAGGACGTCGAGCTGAACCAGGACCAGGCTTCCGGCTCGAGCCTGGCTCGAGCTTTCAGTGGTTTGCCCACCTCTAATTGCTCCAAGGATAAACTGGTAAATACCCATCCTACTGACAAAGCTAGTAAGTGTAAAAGTTCTACAAGCTGGCAAAAAATGTAATACATAACGACTCAGACCTGCCAACTTACACGGTGCCCCGTGTGTCACATGATTTCATCCCTTCACACGGTCACCTGGTGAGGATCCGAAATCACACTGTGGCAGGGAAAACGAGCAGAAAACCACTGTAAACAGTGGATTTTTAGCTCATTTTCAGAGGCGCGTAAGCCGATGTCCACAAAAGGTGTGAATACATCCCAGGGCATTGGCGACAGCCTTGATGACCCTTAGTTGTTTTGTTTTTTTGGAGAGGTTGAGGGGGGGCTTGTTGAGCAGCAGAGTGCCTCTTAGTTAGCTTTCGGCACCAGGCCCTGAAAACTCAAATGCCCCGCCCCCTCCTCACACGCTGAATATATTTTGTAAGTTGGCAGGTATAATGACTTCCCACAAAACGTCTTTGCATTATGGCAATTATTGCATAGAAAAATAATTCAAATATTCAATCGATAAAAAAGACTTGAATCAAAGTGATAAAACTTCAACCAACTCACCTATATTTTGTATAGGTCCCCTCTGACCCAAGCACATTTTTTAAAAGGAAGCAGCTAACATGTAACAAACGATGTAGAATTCAAGTCTCCCAGCACCATGAAAAGGCTTTACATTTTGCAGCTTGCATCACTGAGCGCCTCCCAGATTGCCTTGTTCTCGAATCTAGCAACACAGAAATATCCCATTGCTCGGTATAGTGTACGCTGACTCTGGTGCCCGTAAAAACAACAGCATTAGTTGCAGAACAAATGCACTGCCACAGACTACCTATTAAAAGAGGCTAATAGCCGAATTACCAAGGACCCTGGACTCACCTACCATGCTATGGCTTTGCACAATGTTCCACTGTTCCAGCTGTAAGTTTGCCAGTCAAGGGCACTGGCCAAGGCGGGCTCTGTGCTCAGTTCAATGAACAGGCGGAAGAGGTTTCTGATGCGGACCCACCCTGCCATGCCCATACATGCATATGCGCAGAAGACAAGTGCATGACGTAGGTACGTGCCCTGCCCCGCCATGACGCCGCCAGCCCTGTGTACAAATGGAAGTCTGGAAACAAGCAGCACATATTTTCATTATTAATGCCTAACGTTAACAGATGGTATGGACTTAAGATAAGGGCCTAAACATGTAACTGCATCCTGACAAACTGAGGGAAGCCAGGAGTCACAAGCAAAGTGGCAGGGGTAGCAACAGAGGATGTAGCGGTCGTAGTTGTGACCCCTGGTGACCCCTAACTGACGTCCAAGACTTATATGTATAAGAAGGACAGGTTTGGGCCTGGATAACGGTTTATTTTGCCAGTGTAAACTGCACATACAGGCTCTGCAATGGCAGGCCTGAACCATGGTTAGAGAGCTACTTAAGTGGGCGGCACAATAAGTGCTGCAGGCCTACATGTAGCATCTAATTTACAGGGCCTGGGCACTTGTAGTACACTTTACTAGGGACTTATAAGTAAACTAAATATGCCAATTGCAGATGAACTAATATTACCATGTTTAGAGTAGAGAGCACAAACACTTTCGCTCTGGTTAGGAGTGGTAGAGTGCGCAGAAACCTAATACCAGCAAAAACGAGGTCAGAAAAAGGGGAGGAGGAAGGCAAAAAGTTGGTGGGAACACCACCATAAGGCTGTCAGTTCTAACAGCCAGTAATTGCCTCCAATGTCATAGTATGAGAGTTTTGTCATGGTTGCTCCCATGGCAAGAATTTCCTCAAGTATGCCAGCATTTTTCCCATGGGTACCCCAAATGGAATAATTAAGTCTAGTATGCCAGTACCAGTATTTTACCATAGGTGTCCATTATGCCAAGAATTAGTGCCTGTGCCAGTATTTTATCACAGGTTATTAGGAACTGTCTCAAGTATGCCAGTGTCAGTATTTTACCATGGGTGTTTCTTAAGACAAGAATTACCTTCAGTATGCAAAGGGCAACAACAGACTCACAAGCACTACACCACATTTCGTTCACTCACATTCATTCACTCCCACTCTTTTGCATTGATTTTTATTTTTTGTTACACATCCTCACTCACTACCTGTCACTGACTCTTACTAACTTTCACTCACACACATGCTTACGCAGACTAAAATAGTCACACATATAAATACATGCTTACATACAAACATGATCTCTCTCACATAAACACACTCTCGCCTGCAAGCATGCACACATCATTTACTTAAAATCAGTTTCATACTTACCACAGCTGGCATGAAAGGCCCTGTGCAGCTAATTGTGCTCTGTTTTTTTATTACACTAGTAGTGAATAATACACTATTATTCACTATTAACATAATGAAAAATTAACAGACAACAAGGAGTCTGCAGCAGCTCCTGTGCTTTTGGCACTGATTTTGCCAAATCAGAAGCCAGGGGGCGTTAAGACAGTGCAAACACAAGGAGATGATGGACTGAGCGCTGAACTGAAACCTTTTCAGACACTCACCCCCAGTCACAGATCTGGGTTGAATCCATCATCGTTCGTTAGCTCACTTTTCCACCCCAGTTCAGACACAGCTATATGCAAATCAGTCTTGGCCCTGTGCCTGATGCGAACAGTCCAGCCCGAACTGCCAAGCCATCTCTTCCCTGGACCGGAAACAAGCATCCTGGGACCGGTTTCGGGCTAACAGCCCTCATCAGCCAGGCTAGCTTGAATCCAGTGGCAAAGTGAGCAAGGGACCCACGTCTGGGCATACCCTGCCAACTTAGGGCGAACAAAGCAAACACAAGTAGATGATGGACGGAGCGCTGAAACTTTTCAGACACTCACCCCCAGTCACAGATCTGGGTTGAATCCATCATGGTTCTTTAGCTCATTTCACCACCCCAGTTCAGACACAGCTATATGCAAATCAGTCTTGGCCCTGTGCCTCATGGGAACAGTCCAGCCCGAACTGCCAAGCCATGTCTTCCCTGGACCGGAAACAAGCATTCTGGGACCGGTGTCGGGCTAACAGCCATCATCAGCCAGGCTAGCTTGAATCCAGTGGCAAAGTGAGCAAGGGACCCACGTCTGGGCATACCCTGCCAACTTAGGGCGAACAAAGCAAACACAAGGAGATGATGGACGGAGCGCTGAAACTTTTCAGACACTCACCCCAGTCACAGATCTGGGTTGAATCCATCATCGTTCTTTGGCTCACTTCACCACCCCAGTTCAGACACAGCTATATGCAAATCAGTCTTGGCCCTGTGCCTCATGGGAACAGTCCAGCCCGAACTGCCAAGCCATGTCTTCCCTGGACCGGAAACAAGCATCCTGGGACCGGTTTCGGGCTAACAGCCCTCATCAGCCAGGCTAGCTTGAATCCAGTGGCAAAGTGAGCAAGGGACCCACATCTGGGCATACCCTGCCAACTTAGGGCGAACAAAGCAAACACAAGGAGATGATGGACAGAGCGCTGACATTTTTCAGACACTCACCCCCAGTCACAGATCTGGGTTGAATCCATCATCGTTCTTTAGCTCACTTCACCACACCAGTTCAGACACAGCTATATGCAAATCAGTCTTGGCCCTGTGCCTCATGGGAACAGTTCAGCCCGAACTTCCAACCCATGTCTTCCCTGGACCGGAAACAAGCATCCTGGGACCGGTTTCGGGCTAACAGCCCTCATCAGCCAGGCTAGCTTGAATCCAGTGGCAAAGTGAGCAAGGGACCCACGTCTGGAACAGTCCAGCCCGAACTGCCAAGCCATGTCTTCCCTGTTCCATGAGACACAGGATCAAGACTGATTTGCCTATAGCTGTGTCTGAACTGGGGTGGCGAAGTGAGCTAAAGAACGATGATTGATTCAACCCAGTTCTGTGACGGGGGGTGAGTGTCTGAAAAGTTTCAGCGCTCCGTCCATCATCTCCTTGTGTTTGCTTTGTTCACCCTAAGTTGGCAGGGTATGCCCAGACGTGGGTCCCTTGTTCACTTTGCCACTGGATTCAAGCTAGCCTGGCTGATGAGGCTGTTAGCCCGAAACCGGTCCCAGGAGGCTTGTTTCTGGTCCAGGGAAGACATGGCTTGGCAGTTCGGGCTGGACTGTTCCATGAGGCACAGGGTCAAGACTGATTTGCCTATAGCTGTGTCTGAACTGGGGTGGCGAAGTGAGCTAAAGAACGATGATGGATTCAACCCAGTTCTGTGACGGGGGGTGAGTGTCTGAAAAGTTTCAGCGCTCCGTCCATCATCTCCTTGTGTTTGCTTTGTTCGCCCTAAGTTGGCAGGGTATGCCCAGATGTGGGTCCCTTGTTCACTTTGCCACTGGATTCAAGCTAGCCTGGCTGATGAGGGCTGTTAGCCCGAAACCGGTTCCAGGATGCTTGTTTCCGGTCCAGGGATGACATGGCTTGGCAGTTCGGGCTGGACTGTTCCCATGAGGCACAGGGTCAGACTGATTTGCATATGACCATGTCTGAACTGGGGTGGTGAAGTGAACTCCGTCCATCATCTCCTTGTGTTTGCTGTGTCGTTAAGACAGTGCCAGGGGTCACAAGGGGCACACTAGGGGTCACAGCTGTGGCACCTGGCGACCCCTAAATGACCTCCATGCCAGTGAATAATGTTACAATACATCTCAAAACTGCTGTTGATACCATCAACCAAAGCAACTTCAAGAATGGTTATTTGTGGTGATTGTTAGGGATGCCGGACTGGGTACAGAACAATTTTTCTCTCTACACTAGGTGACCCCTTTCAAAGCACAGAGAAGGATGGGTAGGTAGTATTGCTCCACCCCTCACTCCAGGTCTGTTGCCGTTCTGCCCACCCATGGTATAGACCTTTAAGGTGAAAATGGCCGCCAGCTGGATACCTATATTGTTTCCTTCTTGATCATGCCAGCAACCTCACAAATGTCTCTCCCACTCCCACCAAAGAGTTGTACGCGCCTCTTAGGACAGCTCACACGTCTTCTGTCTCAGTTCACTGACTAATTTGACATTTACCCGTGTATTTTTTATGTCGATGTTAAATATTTTGCAACCGTACCCACATTTATAGTCAATAATAGAAAGTGCAAATGCATATGTTAGCCTTCATCTGGCAGCTTTTTCTTGCCCTCCTGCTCTGCACTGTGAATTGCTTTCCCTGTTTTTACTCTGTCTCGATTTCCCTGTGGTTTGCAATATGATTTTTCCCTAAACCGCTTTGTCATGTGCAACAAATGAAAATCAATATTATTTTTATTACATTGTCGCTGACTCTGTCCTCTCCAGTCATATGTCTTTGTTATTGCTCTTAGGTCTTCATCTTCTTGTATGTGCTTCTCTCTTTAATGTACCGCCATCTGTTCTAATCTGTCTATTTTACTTTTATGTCCTACAAATTAATACAACCATCTCTCTTCCCAAACTTAGTAAATTATCTACTGCCTCCCAAGTTCTCTCTTCTGGACCAGTCAATGTATGTATAAATAGGTGTTGGTGCTATGGAGTAGGGTGTTGAGATACAATTCAAATTCGTGTATATTAAGTGAGGGATTTACATATATACATAATTCATTGTTTACATCAAACAATTAACCACAAATATTTACTATTTGAGACACGGTGGCATTAAGTGATTTGTGCAGAATCACATTTTTGTTTCAAGTTCAGAAACTGAGATTATATCAGGTTTATATACTAAAGTATGCATGAAAACCACATCTCATGCATATGGCTGGGTCCAAACTGGGGTGGCGTGGTGAGCAAAAAAACGATGGCTTTAACCCAGATCTGTGACTGTGGGTGAATGTCTGATTTGTTCAGCATTCCGTTGATCATCTGTTCTTTTTGCCCATATACTATAGGATGGATGAAAACCACATCTCATCTCAATGGGGATGCACACTAGAATTCTGGCAGTGAGCTGCTTTCAGCTCCGATAGAGGCCCTACGCTCCCTCAGGCCAACCCTGCCCAGTGGTAGCAGGACACCTGGCACATCCTCTGGAGGGAGTGTGTGTGGGGGCGAGGGGTAGTGGGGTGCGTGTTGATGCCTTAAAATGCTGATGCCTTGCCTGTTAGGACAGTGTGAGTGGTGGGGACTTAATTAAAAGCACCAGGACTGGAGGAAAAACAAGGTTGTGCTGCTACTACCATCATGTGCCTGTAAACAGCTGTACCCTCATATTCTTTCTTTCTCTTTCAGTTTCATGCCTGGCACATGTACACATGCAGATCACAGGACCAGAGCAGTGGAGTCCAGGGCCTAGGAATGTGAACTGGCCCTGGCTTGATTATTACCATTAGGTGAAGGCTTTGGCAATTGTAGATGCTGAAACAACAATATTACTTTACAACTTGGAGAGTGGTACAACTCTGGAAATTGGAATGCAATGGTGCAGAATTCCAGGCAAGCTTCTGGGAATGTCATGTGGCTGCTCCCAGGGGCTTCTATTCTCCCTGTACAAATTCTCCATAGCAGACAAATATGCACAGGAGAAATGAAGCCCCTTGTGCAAAGGCAAACTTTTGCTAAAGGCGCCTTTTTCAAACCCCCCACCCCCATCAAGAAAGCCCTCTGCCTCCACCAAATCTGGGGGTGATCCATAACCCTTCACACACTGGAATAAATCTCTGGCCATTGATAGGTTGAAAAGAAGATGAGAGGAGGTTGGGAATGCCCAAACTTCCATGAATATGAGTATTCCCAAACTTCCATGAAAAACCACACCATGACACACCCATTTCCAATCCCTAGAGTTGGATTTGTGATTATGGATTTCCTTACAATTGTGGAGGAGAAAACCATGGTTCTAATACATATGCATCTGTTAGGAATCCCTTTGTGGATTCCTGACAGAAGTAGAAAAGGCAAATTTGGACCTAACCTTACATTTACCACTTAAGGTGAATACAGTCCTGCAAGCCATGATTGCTCAGTACAGCTTCTCGACTTGGGTCTATCTTGGAAACTGACCCACACACCAGAGAGCAGCTGACTGCTGCACACTCCTACAAGGCACATCTGAGTAAGGCTGAGGACACACAGCAACTGGATCCTTAATAGATTTCTGCCTTCCCCTGCTAATCATATAAAAGAGAAAGGCTGGTGGAAAACCTCAATGTTGGGACCATTAGTTAATTTAAAGAAATGTATTGGCCCCCGATCAAAAGCCCAAAAACTGGGAAAATCCAAGCACATATGGGGCATCAGATCACCTTACTTTCATTGGCACCATAGTCTGTGAATCAGGAATATAATCGTGAGACCCCAAACAAGAAAGGGCAGATTCCTTTTGAATGAGGTAAAGTAGTCTTAAGAAGAGAGACCTGTGGCAGGGCTAGGCCAATGAACAGACTAGACAAGTGCTGCATGAACAAGCCTCTGAGCTCCTGCTAGCGATTTTATTTAATGGATGCTTATCATATATTTATCTCAAACTCCCTTGGAAAGTGGACTGGACACATTTTCTTTCAATTGCCAAAGCCAACTAGCTTGCCAAGTGCTTGATTTCCTGTCAAATATGGAATTAAGTGTGTGCACAAAATGAAATGGGGGACTGAGTGTGGGATGAATCAGAAAAGGGGTTTGCAGATGGAGATGCTTCCAATGGTGCCAAATGTGCAGTTCACCGTGTCGGGCGGTGTGCGACAGACTGCTTAAGGGGCTTCAGCAGGATGAGAACATACTTTGACAGAACTCTCATAGTTTATCACAATCGTTTCCCGGCTCATGCAAACCGATCTCAATTCTAAGATGTCCAAGGAATTCTCATAATACATCAGTATCGTGATTTGTTTTATGTATGTTTACCAGAACTTGAGGCACCATTGAAGCCCTCACAAATCTCTTCTATCCTGACATATAATGGACTAGACTCCCGGAACTGAAACAGCCACTGGGCTCTAATGTTATACTACCAGCTTCGCCTGTAATATATACTAGCATCTTAGAACAGGAGTAAACCTACAACAGAATTCTCTCAGTGCACCTCTATCATGAGTTGCATCATGCACTAGTATACCAAAGACTTTTTCAAATGTTATAATCAATCAAATCTGCACTACGTTTTAGCTTGGCCTTTGACAGTCCTTTCTGAATTCTTCAGCAATCCTCCTTTCACTCCTTGGCATATTAGGCAGATTTTTGCACTGTACGTTAAAGTCATTTTTGTTAACTTGCCCCTCCCCCACCCCTGTCCCGTCCACCCCCCACTGACCCTTGTTCCCTAAGAACTATGAAGCCAGTAACATAGACTTCTCCTGTTCTCACGGTGACTTACAATATTTCTATGTTCTCTAAAGTTGTGTCCAATGGTTGAAAGGAAGCCACTGTAGTACCTCCTCACAAGAAGCTTCCTCGTTTTTTAGAAGATAACTGCAGTAGATCAGATTGTTAGACTTTTTCTGAAACATGCTGGTAGAGGCAGTCAAGCCGTTGGGGAAATCAGGAAATTTCATGCCAGAGCCCCTAAGGCCACTGCTTGCTGCTCCTGCTGGGGTGGGACTCGGTCCCCCAGCCGGGAGACCGTTACAGGCATTGTTGAGCCCCTACGGCCACTACTTGCTGCTCCTGCTGCTCCTGCTGGGGTGGGACTCGGTCCCCCAGCCGTCACCTATGTTTCCTACGAGGGATAGGAGCCCCGCTTGCTGTTAAAAACCACGCTGGTCTCCCGCAGTGCGGGTGACCCTTACAGGTGTTGAGTCCCTACGGCCACTGCTTGCTGCTCCTGCTGGGGTGGGACTCGGTTCCCCAGCCAACACCTGTGTTTCCTGCGAGGGGGAGGAGTCCTGCTCGCTGTTAGAAACCACAGCGGTCTCCCGCAGCGCGGGAGACCCTTACGGGCGTTGTTGAGCCCCTACGGCCACTGCTTGCTGCTCCTGCTGGGGTGCGACTCGGTCCCCCAGCCGACACCCGTGTTTCCTGCGAGGGGGAGGAGCCCCGCTCGCTGTTAAAAACCACGCCGGTCTCCCTCATTGAGGGATGGGCGCGGGCGAAGCCCGGGCCAAAAGGGGGCCTGTCCAGGCCCGTCCAGGCCCGTCAGAGCCCGGAGGAGGCTGGGCTGGCCCCCCCTGCAACGTTCGGTTCTCGGTTGCCCTCCTACAGTTATAGATGTTCCAGGCTTGTTATGGGAAAGAAAAAGGCAACACCCTTGGACTCAACAGGGGTATCTAGATCCACGCTTGATACCTTTCTTATCAAAGCCTCCGATGCCATATCCAATGAGATCATCCGGGCAGAGAGAAGGCTTTCCCTGGGGGAAGGCGGCTCTGCTTGCAGTGGAGTGATCTCGCTTGCTAATTGGGCAACTGACAATTTACTGACTCAGGGCTTGCCAGAAGTTATTAGCCTGTCACCAGTTTCCCAGGCGCCCCCTGCGGATACACATATCCCCCCACACTCAACAAATG